>CM077675.1:470879720-471479720 GCA_039707655.1 Elymus sibiricus | reverse complement strand
CGCACATCCTTGTGCCACACACAAAAAACGGACACCCCGAGCGACCCTCGGAGGCCATCCCCGCATTTGCTTCAGCTACTTTACTGTTCACCTCGACGCCAGCTAGTCTCGCCCGAGGCCGGCCGCTTGGCCCGATACGTTCGTTCCCGCAAGACGACTTAGTAGCGTGTACGGTACCAAGGCCCACTCTTTGTCTCAGCTACAGACCGCACCGCGACTGTCCAGCTAGCGAGAGCACAAGCTGGAGGTCACCCCACGCGAAAAACGTCCCGGGAGAAAACGACTTGGGCAACCCGGTCATTTCATTTGAGAGTATCTACTCGGTCGAGTCTGCTCCCAGAGTCCGAGTACTGTACACTCCACTCCATGGCCCACTCTTCGCCTCAGCCACAGACCGGCTCCCGGCTATCCGGCCGGCAAGAGCAAAAGCCAAAGAGCGGAGAGCACATGAAAAAGACTAAAGGGGGCTCGGACGAAACCGAGTCGGCACACTTTGCATAAATCCTGCACTACCAAAACTAGATATTTGACACATCTGCATCGTCTAAACTTGTCTTCTGCCCGATCATTTCCATGAGGAACCCCCTCGCTCGGAGGCTTGGAAGCCACGCCCGGCAGCGCCCCGCGCTCAACAGCCGGCGGACCCCGTGTCCGCCCCCTGCAGGGCCCCGCGCCCACTAGCCGGCAGACCCCGCGTCCGCCCCCGGCAGGGCCCCGCGCCCACTAGCCCGCGGACCCCGCGTCCGCGCCCGGCAACGCCTCGCGCGCAAAAGCCGGCGTACCCCGCTTCCGCCCCCGACAGGGCTCTGCGCCCATCAGCCGGCGGACCCCGCGTCCGCACCCGGCAGCGCCTCGCGCTCAACAGCCGGCGGACCCCGCGTCCGCCCCTGGCAGGGCTCCGCGCCCATCAGCCGGCGGACTCTGCATCCGCCCTCGGCAGGGCTCCGTGCCCATCAACCGGCGGACCCCGCGTCCGCGCCCTGCAGAGCCCCGCGCCCGTCGGTCGGCGGACCCCACATCCGCACGCAGCGTCCCCAACGCCACTATCTGCTTCAGCAACAGCAAAGACCCTCCGCCCGACTCTTCGAGTCGCCCGGGGGCTCGAAGTCTACACCCAGCGGGTGCGCTGGCGCGCCCCCGCTGGAAACAGCCGGCCGGTGGACTCCGCGTCCACGCCCATCAGCCGGCGGACCGCGTCCGCCCCTGGCAGCGCCTCGCGCACATCAGCCAATGGATCACGCGTCCGCCCTCGGCAGCGCCTCGCACACATCAGCCGGCGGGACCACGCGTCCGCCCCCGGCAGCGCCTCGCGCCCATCAACCGGCGGACTCCGCGTCCGCGCCCGGCAGCGTCTCGCGCCCATCAGCCGGTGGACTCCGCGTCCATGCCTGGCAGGGCTCCGCGCCCATCAGCCGGCGGACCCCGCGTCTGCGCCCGGCAAGGCCCCGCGCCCATCAGTCGGCGGACCCCGCGTCCACGCCCGACAACCTCGACACCACCGTCTGCTCCAGCGACAGCAAAGACCCTCCGCCCGACTCTTTGAGTCGCCTGGAGGCTACACCCAGCGGGTGCGCTGGCGCGCCCCCGCTGGAAGCAAGCCGCGCCGTCCCCGGCCCGCAATCGACTGTCATCAACGACTTCTGCAACAACAACGACAACGGCGAAAACCCTCCGCCCGACTCCCCAAGTCGCCCGGAGGCTCGGAGGCTACTGTCGGGGGGATTACCCCCGGGTAGGCTCAAGGGGACGACTCAACATTTTAAAACAACAGGGCGGCCAACGCCCCTCTGTCCGGCCGCTCCGGATGGCACCCCGTTTTGGCTGGCTCCTAAGTCCAGCCGGCTCCCTGCCTGGCTGCACTGGCCGGCTGCTCTAACTGCCCAGCCGGCTGCGCCGACCGACCTCTGTCCGGCTGCTCCCGCCGGCCTGCTGCGCGAGGTCAACCACCACGTCCCGTCGGACATGACATGAAGACACTATAGCCTGCATCACGCGTCACCTCGCATGTCATCTCCAATAGTGGTGCACTATAGCCTGCATCACGTGTCACCTCGCATGTCATCTCCAATAGTGGCGCATTGTTGCCTGCATCACGCGTCATCTCATATGTCTTCTCCAGTAGTGGATAGTTGGCCATGTGGGCCACCCCTTGTCCCCTAGGCCTCCCTATATAAGAGGCACCAGGGGAGCTCACTCAGAAAAAAGGCTTCTCACATTCTCTCATCCCCTCTCACTCTCACACATACGTGAGGCTAAGGAAAGGAGCACTCAGCTCCCTCTTCCTCCTCTAATGCAGCTTCAGGAGCAACCCTGTACTGCAAATACACCTCATATACAGACATGCAGGAGTAGGGGTATTATCTCTCCTGAGAGCCCCGAACCTGGGTAAACCACCGTGTGCTACTACCCTATCCCGTCTCGGATCTTCCACGGCAGCCTTGCTCTCACCTCGATTAGCCACCCCCTGGCATCTGCCGTGAGAAAACGATGACAGTGATAGATATCAAAAGGAGTCAAATTGGAAAGAAAGTTTTGCATCAACTAGACATATCAACAGGCTATGGAGATGCCCTTCAATAGATATCAATGGGAGGAGTAGGGATTTCCATGCAACAGATGCACTAGAGCTATAAATGTATGAAATCTCAACGGAAGCTAAGTGGGTGTGCATCCAACTTGCTTGCTCATCAAGACCTCAGGCATTTGAGGAAGCCCATCATCAGAATAGAAGCCAAGTTCTTTAATGAAAAATTCCCACTAGCATATGAAAGTGAGAACTCAGGAGACTCTCTATATGAAGAACATGGTGCCACTTTGAGGCACAAGTGTGGTAAAGGATAGTAGCAAAGTCCCTTCTCTCTTTTTCTCTCATTTATTTCTTTTCCCCCTTTTTCCTTTCCTTTTTCTTTTCCTTTCTTTTTATTTTTTATTTTTTCTTGGTGGGCTCATTTGGCCTCCCCGATTTTTTTCATTTTTCGCCCGGAGCTCATCCCGACTTGTGGGGGAATCATTACTCCATCATCCTTTACACACTCGGACAATGCTCTAATAATGATGATCATCACACTTTTATTTACTTTGATACGTCTCTAACGTATCTATAATTTTTGCTTGTTCCATGCTGTTATATTATCATTCTTGGATGTTTTACAATCATTTTATTACAACTTTATATCATTTTTTGAGACTAACCTATTGACATAGTGCCAAAGTGCCAGTTGCTGTTTTTGCTTGTTTTTTACTTCGCAGGAAATCAGTACCAAACAGAGATGAAACGCTGCGGGGATTTTTGTGGATTTTTTACGGACCAGAAGAGACCAGATGGGCCAATGAACATCAGGAGAGGAGGCCTAGGGTGGCCAGCACCCACATGGGCGCGCTAGAGGCCCCCCGGCGCGCCCTGGGGGTGCTGGGCCACTCCGGCACTCCCTCAACCGACTATCGTGCCTATAAATTCCCTGGAAATCCGAAAACCATAGGAGAGTCGTCGAAACACAATTCCAGCCGCCGCAAGTTCAAGAACCGCGAGATCCAATCTAAACACCATCACGGAGGGGTTCATCTTCTTCGTAGGTGATTCTCCGATGATGCGTGAGTAGTCCACCACAGACCTACAGGTCCGTAGGTAGTAGCTAGATGGCTTCTTCTCTCTCTCTCTCTTATGATTCTCAATACAATGGTCTCTTGGAGATCTATTTGATGTAAACTTTTGCGGTGTGTTTGTTGGGATCCGATGAATTTTGAGTTCATGATCAGTTTCTATCCATGAATATTATTTGAGTCTTCTTTGATCTCTTATATGCATGATTACTTATAGCCTCGTATTTCTTCTTCGAATCTTTGGTTTAGTTAGGCCAACTAGATCGATTTTTCTTGCCATGGGAAGAGGTGCTTTGTGATGGGTTCGATCTTGCGGTGTTCTTTCCGAGTGACAGAAGGGTCAGCAAGACACGCATGTATCATTGCTATTAAGGATAACAAGATGGGGTCTATTCCTACATGAATAGATCTTGTCCACATCATGTCATCGTTCTTATTGCATTACTCCGTTTTTCCATGAACTTAATACACTAGATGCATGCTGGATAGTGGTCGATGTGTGGAGTAATAGAGGTAGATGCAGGCAGGAGTCGGTTTACCTATCTTGGACGTGATGCCTATATAATGATCATCGCCTTGGATATCGTCATGACTATTCGATTTTCTATCAATTGCCCAACTGTAATTTGTTCACCCACCGTGCGCTATACACATGAGAGAAGCCACTAGTGAACCCTATGGCCCCCGGGTCTACTTTTCCTATCATATTGCTTTCCAATCTACGTTTTTTTGCAATCTTTGTTTTCAAATCTACAAAACCAAAAACCCAAAAATACCTTGCTGCATATTTACTCTTTTTATTCGTGTTCTTGAGAGACCTATCTCTCCTATCTATCACTACCTAATCTATCTTATTACCGTAGAGAGATTGACAACCTCTCTTTCGCGTCGGGTTGCAAGTATTTGTTGTTTGTGTGCAGGTGCTGCTTATTAGGTGTTGGTGATCCTCCTACTGGTTCGATAACCATGGTTTCATAACTGAGGGAAATACTTACCATCGCTATGCTGCATCATCCCTTCCTCTTTGGGGAAACACCGACGCAGTCCAAGCCACGTCAACTTACAACTCGATATAACAACTCAATGATGAAAAAGAAACGACTCTATATGAATGCCTCTGGCAGTGTTCCAGGATGTGCAATGATCTAGCGTAACATGTAAACAATGATGAACGATGGTTGTGCCACAAATACTATGTAAGCTACATGATCATGCAAAGCAATATAATGATGAACACACGAGTCATGTGATGTAACGGTGGCTATGGAAATGCCATAATAGGTAGGTATGGTGTCTGTTTTGAGGAATATATAAGGAGGCTTGATACGTCCATTTTGCATCATGATTTCCTACTGTTATTTATTATGTTTTGTTGAATAATAATTCTTTAGGAAGTGATTCTAATGCCTTTTCTCTCATAATATGCAAGGTTTACACAAAGGGGGAGAATACCTGCAGCTAGAATTCTGGGCCTGAAAAAAGCACATCAGAGATACCTATTCTGCACACCTCCAATGGAGCTGGAACTTTACGGAGATTATTTTTGGAATTAATAAAAAATACTGGAGCAAAGAACTACCGGAGGGGGCCACCCTGGTGGGCACAAGACACCAGGGCGCGCCAGGAACCCTGGGCGTGCCCTGGTGGGTTCTGCCCTCCTCGGCCCACCTCCGGTGCCCATCCTCTGGTATATAATCACTTTTGACCTAGAAAAAATAAGAGGAGGACTTTAGGGATGGAGCGCTGCCGTCTCGAGGCGGAACTTGGGCAGGAGCACTTTTGCCCTCCGGCGGAGCGATTCCGCCGGGGGAACTTCCCTCCCGGAGGGGGAAATCGAAGCCATCGTCATCACCAACACCCCTCTCATCCTTGAGGCTAATCTCCATCAAAATCTTCAACAGCACCGTCTCCTCTCAACCCTAGTTCATCTCTTGTGTTCAATCTTTGTACCGGAACCTCAGATTGGTACCTGTGGGTGACTAGTAGTGTTGATTACCTTGCGTAGTTGATTACTATATGGTTTATTTGGTGGAACATTATATGTTCAGATCCATTATGCTATTCAATACCCCTTTGATCTTGAGCATTTTTATTATTTGTGAGTATTTACCTTTGTTCTTGAGGTCACGGGAGAAGTCATGTTGCAAGTAATCATGTGAATTTGATATGTGTTCGATATTTTGATGATATGTATGTTGTGATTCCCTTAGTGGTGTCATGTGAACGTCGACTACATGACACTTCACCATTCATGGGCCTAAGGGAATGCATTGTGGAGTAGCTATTAGATGATGGGTTGCTAGTGTGACAGAAGCTTAAACCCTAGTTTATGCGCTACTTCGTAAGGGGCTGATTTGGATCCAAACGTTTAATGCTATGGTTAGATTTTATCTTAATACTTTTCTCGTAGTTGCGGATGCTTGCGAGGGGTTAATCATAAGTGGGAGGTTGTTCAAGTAAGAACAGCACCCAAGCACCGGTCCACCCACATATCAAATTATCAAAGTAGCGAACACAAATCAAACCAACATGAGAAAAGTGACTAGATGAAATTCCCGTGTACCCTCAAGAACACTTTGCCTTTTACTAGAGACTGTTCTGGCCTGTCCTTTGCCACAAAAGGATTGGGCTACCTTGCTTCACCTTATTTACCGTTACCGTTACTTGCTCATTACCAATTATCTTGCTATCAAACTATCTGTTACCTACAATTTCAGTGCTTGCAGAAATTACCTTGCTGAAAACTGCTTGTCATTTCCTTCTGCTCCTCGTTGGGTTCGACACTCTTACTTATCAAAAGGACTACGATTGATCCCCTATACTTGTGGGTCATCAAGACTCTTTTCTGGCACCGTTGCCGGGGAGTGAAGCGCTCTTGGTAAGTGGAAATCGGTAAGGAAAAACTTATACTACGTGCTGAAATTTATTGCTACTTGCTACTATGGAAAACAATCCTTTGAGGGGTTTGTTCGGGGTATCTTCACCTCGACCGGAAACACAATTAGTTGCCCCTCAACCTACTACACCTACTAAAAATATTGGTTATGAAATTCCTTCGGGTATGGTAGAACAACTGCTTGCTAAACCTTATGCAGGAGATGGAACTGAACATCCTGATATGCACCTACTATATGTGAACGAAATTTGTGGATTATTTAAGCTTGCAGGTCTACCCAGAGATGAAGCTAAGAAGAAGGTTTTCCCTTTATCTTTGAAGGGAAAAGCACTGACATAGTATAGGCTATGTGATGATCTTTGATCGTGGAACTGGAATCGTTTGCAATTGGAATTCCACCAAAAGTTTTATCCCATGCATCTAGTTCATCGTGATCAGAATTATGTATATAATTTTTGGCCTCATGAAGGAGAAAGCATCGCTCTAGCTTGGGGGAGGCTTAAGTCAATGTTATATTCGTGCCCCAATCATGATATCCCAAGAGAAGTTATCATTCAAAATTTTTATGCTCGGCTTTCTCATAATGATCAATCCATGCTCGATACTTCCTGTGCTGGTTCTTATATGAAGAAGACTATTGAATTCAAGTGAGATCTCTTAGAAAGAATTAAATGCAACTCTGAAGATTGGGAACTCGACGAAGGTAATGAGTCAGGTATAAAGCTTGAGTTTGATTGTGTTAAATCTTTTATGAATACCGATACTTTTCACAGTTTAGCACTAAATATGGACTTGACTCTGAGGTAGTAGCCTCTTTCTGTGAAGCATTTGCTACTCACGTTGATCTCCCTAAGGAGAAGTGGTTTAAATATCACCCCCCTATTAAATAAGAAATTAAAGAACCGGTCATAGCTAAAGATGAAACCATCATTTACAATGTCGATCCAGTTGTGCCTACCGCTTATATTGAAAAACCACCTTTCCCTGTTAGGATAAAGGAACATGCTAAGGTATCAATTGTGGTTCGTAAGAGTAATATAAGAGCACCTAAGCCCCGTGAGAAAATTAAAGTAGAACCTAGTGTTGCTATGGTTAAGGATCTCTTGGTATAAAATATTGATGGGCATGTTATCTACTTCTGTGATGAAGCTGCTAGAATTGCCAAACCTGATGAAAAAGATAAACATAGACCCATAGAAGGCATGCCTGTTGTCTCAGTCAAAATAGGAGATCATTGCTATCATGGTTTATGTGATTTGGGTGCTAGTGTGAGTGCTATCCCTTTTATCTTATACCAAGAAATTATGGATGAAATAGCACCTGCTGAAATAGAAGACATTGATGTTACTATTAAACTTGCTAATAGAGACACCATCACACCACTTGGGATTGTTAGATATGTTGAAGTCTTGTGTGGGAAAGTAAAATACCCTACTGATTTTCTAGTCCTTGGATCCCCACAAGATGACTTTTGTCCCATTATCTTTGGTAGACCTTTCTTGAGCACCGTCAATGCTAAGATAGATTGTGAAAAACAAACTGTCGGTGTCAGTTTTGGTGGTGTGTCTCATGAGTTTAATTTTTCCAAGTTTAGTAGACAACCTTGTGATAGAGCGTTATCTAGTAAGGATGAAATAATTGGTCTTGGTTCTATTGTCGTGCCTCCTACTGATCCATTAGAACAATATTTGCTTGACCATGAAAATGATATGCACTTGTGTGAAAGAAATGAAATAGATAATTTTTTCTTTGAACAACAACCTCTCCTGAAACACAATTTGCCTATTGAAACTCTTGGAGGCCCTCCTCCACCTAAAGGTGATCCTGTGTTTGAATTAAAGCAATTGCCTGACACTTTGAAGTATGCTTATCTTGATGAGAAAAGATATATCCTGTTATTATTAGTGCTAACCTTTCAGAACATGAAGAAGAAAGATTATTAAAAGTTCTAAGGAAGCACTGGGCTGCTATTGGATATACTCTTGATGATCTTAAGGGCATTAGTCCCACTCTATGTCAGCACAAGATTAATATGGAACCTGATGCTAAACCCGTTGTTGATCATCAACGGCGATTAAATCCTAAGATGAAGGAAGTGGTAAGAACTGAAATATTAAAGCTTCTGGAAGCAGGTATAATCTATCCCATAGCTGATAGTAGATGGGTAAGTCCCGTTAATTGTGTCCCTAAGAAAGGAGGTATAACCGTTGTTCCTAATGATAAAAATGAACTCATTCCACAAAGGATTGTCACTGCCTATAGAATGGTAATTGATTTTAGGAAATTAAATAAAGCTACTAGAAAGGATCATTACACTCTGCCTTTCATTGATCAAATGCTAGAAAGATTATCTAAGCACACACACTTTTGTTTTCTGGATGGATATTCTGGTTTCTCTCAAATACCTGTGTCACAATCTGATCAAGAGAAAACCACCTTTACTTGCCCTTTTGGAACCTATGCTTATAGACGTATGCCTTTTGGTTTATGCAATGCACCTGCTACCTTTCAAAGATGTATGACTGCTATATTCTCTGACTTTTGTGAAAAGATTGTGGAGGTTTTCATGGATGATTTTTCCGTTTACGGAACTTCTTTTGATGATTGCTTAAGCAACCTTGATCGAGTTTTGCAGAGATGTGAACAAACTAATCTTGTCTTGAATTGGGAGAAGTCCCACTTTATGGTTAATGAAGGTATTGTTTTGGGGAATAAAATATCCGAACGAGGTATTGAGGTGGATAAAGCTAAAGTTGATGCAATTGAGAAAATGCCATGTCCTAAAGATATTAAAGGTATTCGAAGTTTCCTTGGTCATGTTGGTTTCTATAGGAGGTTCATTAAAGACTTCTCTAAAATTTCTAGGCCTCTTACTAATATTTTGCAAAAAGATATTCCTTTTGTTTTTTATGATGATTGTGTGGAAGCCTTTGAAACACTCAAGAAAGCCTTAACCTCTGCACCTATCGTTCAACCACCTGATTGGAACTTGCCTTTTGAAATTATGTGTGATGCTAGTGATTATGCTGTTGGTGCTGTTCTAGGACAAAGAGTTGATAAAAAAATGAACGTTATCCATTATGCTAGCAAAACTCTAGACAGTGCTCAACGAAATTATGCTACTACTGAAAAATAATTTTTAGCAGTTGTGTTTGCCTGTGATTAATTTAGATCCTATATTGTTGACTCCAAAGTTATTGTTCACACCGATCATGCTGCTATAAAATATCTTATGGAAAACAAAGATGCTAAACCTAGACTTATTAGGTGGGTTCTCTTGCTTCAAGAATTTGACTTACATATCTTTGATAGGAAGGGAGCTGAGAACCCCGTAGCCGATAACTTGTCTAGGTTAGAAAATATTCTTGACGATCCACTACCTATTGATGATAGTTTCTCTGACGAACAGTTAGCTACAATAAATGTTTCTCAAAACACTCCTTGGTATGCTGATTATGCTAATTACATTGTCGCTAAATATATACCACCTAGCTTCACATACCAACAAAAGAAAAAAAATTCTTCTATGACTTAAGACATTACTTTTGGGATGACCCACATCTTTATAAAGAAGGAGTAGATGGTATTATTAGACGTTGTGTACCTGAGCATGAATAGGAACAAATCCTACGGAAATGTCATTCCGAAGCTTATGGAGAACATCATGCGGGAGAGAACTGCTCACAAGGTATTGCAATCTGGTTTTTATTGGCCTACTCTTTTCAAGGATGCCCGTAAGTTTGTCTTGTCTCGTGATGAATGTCAAAGAATTGGTAATATTGGTAAGCGTCAGTAAATGCCTATGAATTATTCACTTGTTGTCGAACCATTTGATGTTTGGGGTTTTGATTATATGGGACCTTTACCTTCCTCTAACGGGTACACTCATATTTTGGTTGCTGTTGATTATGTCACCAAGTCGGTAGAAGCTATTCCAACTAGTAGTGCTGATCACCACACCTCCATTAAAATGCTTAACGAAGTTATCTTCCTGAGGTTTGGAGTCCCTAGATATTTAATGACCGATGGTGGTTCGCACTTTATTCATGGTGCTTTCCGTAAGATGCTTGCTAAATATGATGTTAACCATAGGATTGCATCACCCTATCATCCTCAATCTAGTGGTCAAGTTGAACTTAGCAATAGAGAAATAAAATTAATATTACAAAAAACTGTCAATAGGTCTCGAAAGAATTGGTCTAAGAAACTAGATGATGCACTTTGGGCCTATAGAACAGTTTATAAAAATCCTATGGGCATGTCTCCATACGAAATGGTATATGGAAAAGCTTGTCATTTGCCTATAGAATTAGAACATAAAGCATTTTGGGCAATTAAAGAACTCAACTATGATTTCAAGGTTGCCGGTGAAAAGAGGCTATTTGATATTAGCTCACTAGACGAATGGAGAACCGAGGCCTATGAAAATGCCAAACTATTCAAAGAAAAGGTAAAAAGATGGCATGACAAAAGAATCCAAAAGCGGGAATTCAAAATAGGAGACTATGTTCTTTTGTTCAACTCTCGTTTAAGATTTTTTGCAGGTAAGCTTCTCTCCAAATGGGAAGGACCTTATATTATCGAAGAGGTTTATCGTTCTAGAGCTATCAAGATTAATAATGCCGAAGGTACTAACCCGAAGGTGGTCAATGGACAAAGAATTAAGCACTATATCTCAGTTACGCCTATTAACGTTGAAAGCAATGTTATCCAAACCATGACACCGGAGGAACACATAAAAGAAATCTTCCGAAACACTCCAGAATTCTAAAAAACATAGGAGGTACGTGATACGGTAAGTAAACGGACTCCGAAAAATCTGCAAAAATATTTTTTTGTCAGTTTTGGAATATTAGAATTTTTTGGAAATTAAGAAATAAACCGAAAGGCGATCGAGGTGAGCACGATACACCAGGGCGCGGTTGTGCCCACCTCGGACACCTTCCCGACTCCGTTTTCCTTCCATATGCTTGTTTCCCAAGAATAAAAATTCCCTATATATACCCCGACTGTTTTGACGACCGCATCGCAGGAAAATCCTCTGTTCTTGTTTCTTGCTGTATTTCCTGGCAGATCTGAAAATATGTCGTCTCAAGATTCAGAGGGGGAGAGCTATGTTGCTGACTATATTGCAAACCCCAAGATCTATGGAGAAGTGGAGCATTGTGGATGGACCTCAGATGAGGAGGAAGACGCCGCCATGAAGGAAACAAAGGATGATAGCTCTGAGGAGGAGGATAACCCGCTACCTCAACCCGGAGACATGCATGTGGAATTCAAGAAGTCAAGCCTCCCTAGAGGATACAAACCCGAGGTTCAATTTATTCCATCTCGTTTTCTGCAGGAGAGCAAGGCGGCATTATGCGAATAAATATTAAAGCTCGAGTTGGAGAATGATGATCTAAGGGAGGAAAATTTTATGCTCAAATATAAGTTGAAGAAGAAGGCTACCTCTACACCACCACCTTCTTCATCACCACCACCAAAGGAGACTTGAGCACACGTGTATGGGCACTCCCCTTGGCTTGAGCCAAGCTTGGGGGAGGTGCCCCGGTATCGTATCACCATCACTTTTATTCACCTTTACCTATTCTAGTTTGATCTTTAGTTTTCCTTTCCTTTAGTTGAATAAAAGTTTAGCATGATCTATTTTCATGTGTTAGTTTCGTGGCCTATCTATCTATGTAATCGAGTGAGAGTTATATAACAAAGTTTAGTTTGAGTTTTTGCCTCTCTACTTTCTTGTTGCAATCAAAATAAAGGAAAGAGAATAAATGAAAATAATCATATGCTAATCTTATGGTGAGTAATGACATCACATAAGGAAAAGTATAAGTAGTAAAATTTATTGGAGATTGACAAACATAGCATTGGTCAATGATGCAATTCATGAAAGAATTAATAAGGGAAGAGAAGATTCACATGCAAATATACTATCTTGGACGTCTTTTATGATTGTGAGCCCCCATTAAATATTATATGTCAAAATTGTTGACGTTAGACCAGGAAGACAACGTAATGATTTATGTTTGTTCATATCCACATAGAAGTTATATTGTCATAGATCCTTCAACATGTGGTGTTTGCTCAATATCTTTGCTAGCAGAAAATTCCGCACTAAGTAGAGATACTACTTGTGCATCCAAAAACCCAAACCCAAATTCATTCTTTGAGAGTCCACCATACCTACCTACGTATCGAGTAAGATCCTTCAAGTAAGTTGTCATCAGTGCAATAAGGCAATAAAAATTGCTTCTAAAAGTGTTTTGATCAATTAGTGTAAGAGAAAATTGAGTGCTATATGAATTTTGATGATAAAGTAATAAAAGCGACGGACTGCATAATAAAGGTTGCTATCATAGGGGGAAATATAGCGTGACATTCTTTTACATTAAGGGATTGGGCATACAAACCAAAAAGCGCATGACAACCTCAGCTTCCCTCTGCGAAGGGACTATCTTTTACTCTTATGTATTTACTTTTATGCAAGAGTCAAAGTATTCTTCCCTATTCCTTTTTACCTTTTTATTTTGCAAGCATCATGTGGTGAGGAAAGATCTAGGCACATATATCCAGTTGGATGTGAGTGGGCATGAGTTATTATTCTTGACGTCACCCTTGAGGTGAATACGTTGGGAGGCAAAACTATAATCCCCTATCTTTCTATGTGTCCGGTTGAAACTTTTTGCTCATGGGTATGCCATGAGTGTTAGCAATCATAGAAGACTAATTGATGGTTGAGCATGTGGACTTGCCAAAAGGCTCCGACATGAGACCCTTCCTGAAAATATGATGAATTGTAGTTGCAAAGTTGACTGAGAACATAGTTTGTTGGTTTTCAATAAGGTTTATGCTTTATACTTCTATGTTGTGATGAATTGTTACTTGTTCATGAGAAGTTATATGATGAAAGTATATGAATAAGTTTTATGATAAAATTTGTTGCTGTTATGATAATAAGCATGATGCTTCTATGTCCGTATTTTGTTTTTATCAACACCTCTCTCTCAAACCATATGGACATGCTTTTCAATTTCGGCTTTTCGCTTGAGGACAAGCGAGGTCTAAGCTTGGGGGAGTTGATACGTCCATTTTGCATCATGTTTTCCTACTATTATTTATTATGTTTTGTTGAATAATAATGCTTTAGGGAGTGATTCTAATGCCTTTTCCCTCATAATATGCAAGGTTTACAGAAAGGGGGAGAATACCGGCAGTTGGAATTCTGGACCTAAAAAAAGCACATCAGAGATACCTATTCTGCACACCTCCAATGGAGCTGAAACTTTACGGAGATTATTTTTGGAATTAATAAAAAATACTGGAGCAAAGAACTACCGGAGGGGGCCACCCTGGTGGTCACAAGACACCAGGGCGCGCCAGGCCCCCTGGGCGCGCCCTGGTGGGTTGTGCCCTCCTCGGCCCACCTCTGGTGCCCATCCTCTGGTATATAATAACTTTTGACCTAGAAAACATAAGAGGAGGACTTTCAGGATGGAGCGCCGCCGTCTCGAGGCAGAACTTGGGCAGGAGCACTTTTGCCCTCCGGCGAGCGATTCCGTCGGGGGAACTTCCCTCCCGGAGGGGGAAATCGAAGCCATCGTCATCACCAACACCCCTCTCATCCTTGGGAGGCCAATCTCCAGCAACATCTTCAAAAACACCGTCTCCTCTCAAACCCTAGTTCATCTCTTGTGTTCAATCTTTGTACCAGAACCTCAGATTGGTACCTGTGGGTGACTAGTAGTGTTGATTACCTTGCGTAGTTGATTACTATATGGTTTATTTGGTGGAAGATTATATGTTCAGATCCATTATGCTATTCAATACCCCTCTGATCTTGAGCATTTTTATTGTTTGTGAGTAGTTACCTTTGTTCTTGAGGTCACGGGAGAAGTCATGTTGCAAGTAATCATGTGAATTTGATATGTGTTCGATATTTTGACGATATGTATGTTGTGATTCCCTTAGTGGTCTCATGTGAACGTCGACTACATGACACTTCACCATTCATGGGCCTAAGGGAATGCATTGTGGAGTAGTTATTAGATGATGGGTTGCTAGAGTGATAGAAGCTTAAACCCTAGTTTATGCGCTGCTTCGTAAGGGGCTGATTTGGATCCAAATGTTTAATGCTATGGTTAGATTTTATCTTAATACTTTTCTCGTAGTTGCGGATGCTTGCGAGGGGGTTAATCATAAGTGGGAGGTTGTTCAAGTAAGAACAACACCCAAGCACCGGTCCACCCACATATCAAATTATCAAAGTAGCGAACACGAATCAAACCAACATGATAAAAGTGACTAGATGAAATTCCCGTATACCTTCAAGAACACTTTGCCTATTACTAGAGACTGTTCTGGCCTGTCCTTTACCACAAAAGGATTGGGATACCTTGCTGCACCTTATTTACTGTTACCGTTAATTGCTCGTTACCAATTATCTTGCTATCAAACTATCTGTTACCTACAATTTCAGTGCTTGCAGAAATTACCTTGCTGAAAACCGGTTGTCATTTCCTTCTGCTCCTCGTTGGGTTCGACACTCTTACTTATCGAAAGGACTACGATTGATCCCCTATACTTGTGGGTCATCAAGGCTTATGTGTGATAGAGTGTATCATATCACGGGGGTTGGATGCACCGCGAAAGCTGCACCGATCCTCGAGGTGAGAATGGGCAATGCATGGTACCGAAGAGGCTAGGAATATGCGGAAAGGTGAGTGTGCGTACATCCTTGGATTCATATTAGTCATAAAGAACTCATATACTTATTGCAAAGCCTTATTAGCTCTCTTGAAGCAAAGTACTATCACATACCCCTAGGGAGGAGGTTGGGAGGAGTTAACCATCGCAAGCCTCCGACCCGAACAATACTAGGATTTCAACGAGGAATAAGAATGCCCACACATCATCATCATGCCATAACCAATATTTAGATGAGCAACAAGTAACACGCTTTAACTAACGATATTTATACTAACCAACAATAATGTACTCATGCCCTTTCATATTACTACAGCAATATCATTAACCCACAATTTCTCTTATAAGGTGAGCTACATGAAGGTTTTGATTATACACTCCTTGAATACCTATCCTTTTTGTGATAGTCTTATAACCCATGAAAATTACCGTTACTATTTATTAGACTCTCAAACAATTTTAAGTGCAGCATGAGAATTCAATTATTTATATAAAATCTACACGCCACCTTGCTCTAAAAGATATAAGTGAAGCACTAGCGCAACTGCTTAGCTCAAAAGATATAAGTGAAGCACATAAAGTATTCTAACAAATAATGATGAAAATGTGTCTCTCTCAAATAGGTGTGTCCAGCAAACAATTATTGTGGCAAACTAAAAATAAAGCTAACTATAATACATGACGCTCCAAGCAAAACACATATCATGTGATCAATAAAAATGTAGCTCCAAGTGACATACCGATGGAATGGAGAAGAAAGAGGGGATGCCTTCTGGGGCATCCCCAAGCTTAGACGCTTGAGTATTCCTAGAATTTTACCTTGGGGGTGCCTTGGGCATCCCCAAGCTTAGGCTCTTGCCGCTCCTTATTCTTTCATCCATCGTGATCGCACCCAAAACTTGAAAACTTCAGCACACAAAACTCTGCAGAAAACTAGTGAGATCCGTTAGTATAATAGGTAAATAAAAAACTTTAGGTACTGTTATAAATTGATTCATATTTTATTATTGCATAAGGTACTGTATTCTAACTTCTCGATGGCTTATACCCCCCGATATAATCCATAGCATCATCAAATCAACTATGCAAGGAAAAACAGAATATGTCTAAAATAGAACAGTATGTAATGATCTGCACAAACACCATACTTTTATAACTCTGAAAATTCTGAAAAATTAGGACAACCTGGGAAATTTGTATACCAATACTATGTGAAAATTTCAGATCAAAAATACATTCCAGCAAAAACAAAGAAATTCTGCACTGGATGGAAAAGTTTGTTATTTTGCACCGTATCAATTCTACTATCTTCCAAATCAATCCCAAAGGCTTTACTTGGCACAAACACAAATTAAAACAGAAAAAAATAATCATTACAGTAGCAATAATCATGTTAACACACCAAGACATAAATTATTGGATTGTCTCCCACCAAGCTCTTTCTTTATAGCCATTAAGATAGGCTTGGGATAATAATGATGCTCACATAAAAGACAAGAATTTAAGCACAAAGAGAGCATCATAAAACATGTGACAAACACATTTAAGTCTAACATACTTAGTATGCATAGAAATTATAAGCAAAAAAATTATCAAGAGAAGGAGTGTCTAGCATATGCAAATAGGGTGAATGAAGCATTAACAATTTGAACATCAAGAGAGGTAAATGAACATGAAAATTCCTATAACCACATTTGCCTCTCTCATAATAGTTACATGTAGGATCATAATCAAACTCAATAATATAGCTGTCATATAAAATATTATCTTCATGATCCACATGCATAAAAGTTTTACAATCTTCCAAGATAGTGGGATTAACATCAACTAAAGTTATGACCTCTCCAAACCCACTTTTATCAAAAATTTCATAAGATTTATCATTCTCCAAAATAGTGGGACCATTATTACCTAAAGTTGACGCTCTTCCAAACCCACTTTTGGTAGCATTGCAAATATCATTATCAATAGTAGATTCATCATGAAGCTCGGAATTCTCAAGATCACAAGAACACATCATGATTATCACCCCAATCATGATCATTAGCACAATTGGCATTCATAGAATTTATACTAACAAAATTGCAATCATGCTTTTCATTCAAGGAAGTATCATGAATCACTTTATAAATTTCTTTTAACACTTCATCACAATTTTTAGATTCACGATTTTCAAGCAAGATCTCGTAAAGATAATCTAGTGCACTCTCACTAGCAATTGGTTCAACATAATCGGGTCTTTTGAAAAGATTAGCAAGTGGATGAGTATCCATTTATCTTAAAGATTTTGTTTTACTTTTTGCTTTGTGTGAAAAAGATAAAGATAGCATTGCTAGGCAAGTAAAGATTATAACAAGTGAATGATAATGTGTGTGTTGGAACCTGATAAGAATATGATGATGTCTCCCCGACAACGGCACCAGAAATTCTTCCTGCTACTTGTAAACTGTGTTGGGATTTTCCCCGAAGAGGAGAGTAGATGCATCATAGTAGAGATAAGTATTTCCCTCAGTGAGAACCAAGTTTATCAAACCAATAAGAGGACAACGCAAATTCCAGTCTTCAGCACCTACACACAAAAGAGCACGCACTTGCACCCAACGCGGGCAAGAGGTTTGTCAAGCCCCTTGAACTCGTTACTTGCAAACGATAAGTAGTGATAGATACATAATATAAATATAAAATAAAATAACAGTAAATAAATGGCAACAATATTTTTGGTGTTTCTGTAATATATATTTTTGTGAAGACCCGGGGCCATAGTTTTCGCTAGAGGCTTCTCTCTCGAAGAAAGCATACGGTGGGTAAACAAATTGCTATTAGGCAATTGATACAAAAAACGTATAGTTATGCAATATTTATTCACGACAATGATCATGTATATAAGCATCACATCCATAAACAAGTAGACCGACTCCTACCTGCATCTACTACTATCACTCCACGTATCGACCGCTATCCAGCATGCATCTAGAGTGTTAAGTAAAAACAGAGTAATGCTTGGAGCAAGATGACATAATGTAGACAAAGTAAATCCACTCAATATGAATAAACCCCATCATTTTCCCCTTAATGGCAGTAATACAATACGTGTCTTGACCCCTTCTGTCACGAGGATAGATCACCGCAAGATTAAACCTATCACAACGCACCACTCTCGCTGAAGATACATCAATCTAGTTAGCCAAACCAAACCAATAGATCAGAGAGCAATACGAAGCTATAACAATCATGCATATAAGAATTTAGTAAAGACTCAATATATTTTCATGAATAATTTGAACATAAAGCCAAAATTTATCGGATCCCAACAAACACACCGCAAAGAAGGATTACATCGGATAGATCACCGCGGGAATCATGGTGAACTTTGTATTGAAGATCATAGAGAGAGAGCCATCTAGGTACTAGCTATGGACCCGTAGGTCTGTAGTAAACTACTCACACATCATCATGGAGGCAACAAGGTTGATGTAGAGGCCCTCCGTGATCGATCCCCCCTCCGGCAGGGCACCGAAACATGGCTCCAGATGGCCTCCCGTCGGAACAGAGACTTGCGACGGCGGAAAAAGTATTTTGGCTGGCTCTCGGGTGTTTTCCCAATTTTAGAGAATATATAGGGGAGGAGTTAGGTCAGGAGGCCGTGGGAGGTGGCCCCAAGCCCTCAGCGCGCGGCCACCCCCTGGCGTGCCCTATTGGCTTGGCGCCACCCTGTGTGGCCTCCGGTCTCCCTCCAAAGCTTCCATGTCTTATTTTTGTCAAGAAAAAACCATCAAAAAGTTCCGGGGCATTTGGATTTCGTTTGGTACAGTATTCCTGAAAGGCAAAAAACAAGTAGAAAACAACAACTGGCACTGGGCACTAGGTTAATAGGTTAGTTCACAAAAATAATATAAAATAACATGAAAATGCATATAAAATATACAAGAATGATAATATAGTAGCATGGGAAAATAAAAAATTATAGATACGTTGGAGACGTATCAGCCATCTACATCAACCTTGCTGCCTCCATGATGTTGTGTGAGTAGTCCACCACAGACCTACGAGTCCATAGCTAGTAGCTAGATGGCTTCTTCTCTCTCTTTTGATCTTCAATACAAAGTTCATCGCATCTTCGCGATGATCTATTCGATTTAATCTTCTTTTGCGGTGTGTTTGTTGGGATCCGATGAATTGTGAGTTTATGATCTGATTATCCATGAAAACTTATTGAGTCTCCTCTGAATTTCAATATGCATGATCTTATAGCTTCCTATTTCTCTCCGATCTATTAGTTTGGTTTGGCCAACTATATTGGTTTATTTTCAGGGGGAGTGGTGCATTTTAGTGGGTTCAATCTTGCGGTGCCCTATCCTCGTGACAGAAGGGGTCATGACAAGTATTTTAATTGTTGCCACTAAGGATAAAACGATAGGGTCTGAACATATTGCTTGTCTTACTTTGTCTACATAATGTCATCTTGTTCCAAGCATTACTTCGTTTGTTATGAACTTAATACCATAGATGGATGTTGGATAGCGGTCGATTGGTCAAGTAATAGTAGTAGATGCAGGATCATTTTGGTCTACTTGTTTATGGATGTGATGCCTATATACATGATCATTGCTGTGAATAACATGTCATAACTATGCACTTTTCTATCAATTGCCCAACAGTAATTTGTCTACCCACCGTATGCTACTATCGAGAGAGAAGCCTCTAGCGAATACTATGGCCCCCGGGTCTACTTAAACATAAAAACTAAAAATCCTTATTTACCTTGCTGCACTTTTATTACTTTATTTTATTTTGCATTTACAATATCTATTCTATCAAGATTTAATCCTTGCAAGTGACGAGTTCAAGGGGCTTGACCATCCTCTTGCCCGTGTTGGGTGCAAGTGTTTGGTTTTGTGTGTGTAGGTGATGTTGACCAGAATTTGCATTGGTCCTCCTATTGGTCTGATAATCTTGGTTCTCACTGAGGAAAATACTTATCTCTAATGTACTGCTTCTCCTCTCCTCTTCGGGGAAAATCCCAACGCAGCTCACAAGTAGCACGGTATCTCATGATGTTCAACATATAAATGAAAGCGTACCATGGGAATATCGAGCCTATGCAAGAAATGGAAATTTTGCACAAAGGAATTTGTAAGGATGTGGTATTGATCACACTCATCTGTGAGGAAGTCGGTCAACCCAGCATTTGTAATGAATTGCATGAACTCTTGGCGAAACCCGGCTTCGATCATGAAGGCATTGTGTGGTCACTCGCATGGCCTAACCTTCGTCCTATGCGGAATGTTAAGGTTGTGGTCCTGGGAATCCCCAATGATTCCCTTGGTGCTCCGGCTCAAAGAACCTCTCCAAAAGAAGTTCATTTTCCTAAGAACAAATTTCTGAAATTTTTGGACCACAAAATTATGTCAACAAAACTTTATAAGATTGATAGCAACTACTCATATGGATGTCTAGAGGCTATATCAAGCATTCAAACTACTTGGAACTCAAAGAATTCAACATGCAAGCTCATTTTCAGTAGCACCAAGAGCAACAAAATATGCAAAATATAATCCACTAAAGCAAAAACTAATTGGAGCAATGGAGGAGTCACATACCAAGGAGCAATCCCTCAAAACAGTTTTGGAAATGAAGCTCCGAGCAAAGAGATCGAAACTCTCAGGTTTGGGAGCAAGAACACAAGAGTGAGAGCAACCATGATTTTTTTCTAGAGGTAAGAGATGATGTGGGCTGAAGTACTAACTGAGTGGGGTCCCATGGGACCCACAAGGCATCTTGGCGCGCCCACGGGGTGGTCGTGCCCTGTTGCCTTGTGAGCAATGGGGGCACCCCCAGGGATGTGTTTAGTTCCTAAAATTCTTAAATATTCCAGAATAATCATGCAAAAAAATTACGACATTCTAAGCACTTTTATTTTTGGGCCATTTTTTATTTCACGGTTAATTAAGGAAAACAGGATAATCATGGCATTTTAGTTTATTAAACCACCAATAACAGAGAGCAAACTAAGATTACAAAAGGTTGTGCTTACTAAATTTATCGACCACATGCTTCTAAAAAAGAATCCATTAATAAGATTGATCAAGTCTTATTAATGACCCGTTTTCGATTGACATGAAACCGATTTTTTATATGACACTAGGTTACCTCAATGGGGATATGCATTTCCCTAGTAATAAGAATATCACATGTCTTATTGCCAGTAGGGAGAGGAATTTTGAAATCTTCAATAGTGAATGTTGTTATTTGCTCAATAGAATTGATATTATTCACCACACTTCATATCTTCGGAAAGTATACCGTGTGCTGATTTCCGTTGACATGAAAAGTAACTTTGCTTTTGTTTCAATCAATAATAGCCCTTGCAATGTTCAAAAAGGGTCTACCAAGGATGATCGACATGTTGTCGTCCTCGGGTATCTCAAGAATAACAAAATCCGTTAAGATAGTAACATTTGCAACAACAACGGGGACATCCTCACAAATCCCAATAGGTATAGTAGTGGATTTATCACCCATTTGCAAAGATATTTCAGTAGGTGTGAGCTTATTCAAATCAAGTCTTTTATATAAGGATAAAGGCATAACACAAACATCGGCTCCTAAATCACATAAAGCAGTTTTAACGTAAATTTGTTTAATGGAGCAAGGTATAGTAGGTATCCCTCGGTCTCCCAATTTCTTAGGCACTCCACCCTCGAAAGAGTAATTAGCAAGCATGGTGGAAATCTCAGCTTCAAGTATCTTTCTTTTATTAGTGACAATATATTTCATATATTTTGCATAAGAAGCCATCTTTAAAATATCAGTCAAACATGTTTGCAAAAATACTGGCCTAAGCATTTCAACAAAGTGCTCAAACTCTTCCTCGTTCTTATTTTTAGAAGGCTTACAAGGGAATGGCATGGGTTTTTGAACCCATTGATGGTGTCCTGGACTAGGGGGTACTCACCACGTCGTTTCCCGGCCAGTGGGCCGGGCTGAGGACCCCCAGGGCAATTCACTCATGGGCCACTTCGGACAGCCCATGACATATACGAGGAAGATTCCACAAGACTTGACGATCAAGACAAGGACTCCTCTCCACCGACGTAGCCGACTAGGACTCCTGTAATCCCTAGACCTCTGGTATATTATATAAACCGGGGTGGGCTAGTCGAGAGACGATCAGATCATCATAGATTAAGATCATTACTCCTAGGGTTTAGACCACATTATACGATCTCGAGGTAGATCAACTCTGTACTCGATACCCCATCATCAATACAATACAAAGCAGGACGTAGGGTTTTACGTCCATCAAGAGGGCCCGAACCTGGGTAAATACCGTCTCCCTTGTCTCTTGTTACCCATCGATCCAAGATCCATAGTTCGGGACCTCCTACCCGAGATCCGCCGGTTTTGACACTGACATTGGTGCTTTCATTGAGAGTTCCGCTGTGGGATCGCCAAAAGGATCGATGGCTCGTCTGCAGATTGGTAGCAATTTTTTCTGGACAACGAATTTGTGTTCGTCGTCCCCGTTTTCTCGAGCGTCTCTTTGATGATTGCTTCAGTGAAATTGTGCGGAATTGTATCTACAACAACCCTGCAAAATTTCGTCGCGTTCCGATGGAGGAATCTCCGGCAATCTCCGATATACCGGAGCCCTATCGAATCTGGACGGGAATTTGGACGAGTTTGGGGCGAGGTGTCCAGTATCTAGCCCAGACATCCGTTGGTAAATCCTACCATTGCTCGTCTGTGGAATTCCTATACTGATCACCCCTCAAAATTTTAGCTCGATTCGACAGTTCAAACTCCGGGAAACGTCCGATGAGTGCATCAATTTTCGGATCTATTTTCTGCGCGAGAACGAATCCGACCCGAATTCAACTTTCTTCATGAACGGGACATTGGACATCTTTTTGAAGGAATTTTTTTATAGTGTATTGTGTGTTGTTCTCAAACACGTGCCCACAATTTTTGAGTCTTTTCCGAGGCGATCTTCATCGTCGCGCCGATGTCAAACCGTTCCGACCACGTTGCTCCATGGCTACCGACTTGCGTCAACATTGACTGCGTCGCCGCTCCATCGAGCCGACGACAACCACCACCTCGGCGAGCCGACCAATAGTTCGGCATCATGAAGGACAAATAATCGTTAAGACAAGATCATCACCCCACGGGTTGCATGGGTCGGGTGCGCCGTTGCTTCATCAAGCCAGCATTAACCGCGCCACAAATTCCGACCTGCATCGGCATCGCCGCGCTGTCGCTTCTTAAAGCCAACATCCACCATGTCGACCTGTTTCGACACCTCGCTGACATGAGACTTTGGCAACACCAGCCGACCTACTCCGCCACCTCGACTAGACCGGGGGATTCGCCATCTCTTCATCAACCTGCTCCGGGGACTTCGGCGTCACCAGCCGATCAGCTTCATCATGTTGGCTGGACCAGGGGCTTCCGAACAGTTCTCGGCAACTGGCTTTGTCAATGCAATTCGGCAGAGTCTGTTCTCGCCCCGCGGCAGCAGACGCGAGACGCTCAAGTTACGAGAAATCAGCCAACTTCGACCACTACGAACAATTAGGTAATCGACTTTGGCTGTGTCACGTCATCACCTCGGTGTGCCGACATCGTCGTCCCGCCTCCATCAACCAAATCGCGTCGTCGACATGGTCGACTGACGTGGGAGCTTCACCGACATGCTGTCGAACTACTCTGTCTCCTCGGCTGGACCGGGGGTTTCACCTCGGCTCTTCGGAAGTGTTGTGTTGTCACTTCATCAAGCCGAGCTCTTCGTCGGCTACCTCGTGACCGGCTTGGGGGCTGGGACCTTGTCCCATCGTAGCTCGAACCGCATCATCCACACCGAGCATATTAACCAGCTAATTCGCCTTCATGCTCAAATTTCTTAAGTTTGTAAATTTTTGTTCGGTTCAACCGAGCGTTATGTTTTTGTTTCAAAACAAGAACTTTCTTTGTTAAATCATTGTTTGTTCAAAAAACAACTTTCTTTACCCAATTTAACCGGGGGCTCTTAAATTTATATGAGCCGTTTTATAATAAATGTTTTCTTCTTGGTCGTTTAAAAGTCTTTTTCTACTTCTCCTTTTTCTGACACTTGTGTGTGGTCAATAGCCGGATAGCCTGGTTTCTTTCTAAAGCCACTCGAGTTTAGTTCGCTAAACAGGCCTCGGAGAAACACACCGCCTTCGGGATATGGAGGTTGAAGCCAAAGGCTGACCCGATTGGAGTTCGGAGATCGGATGTATCATGTTACAGAATGACCGAATCACAAATTAAATTTTATACCAATTTCGGATTGGCACAATTTTCTTTTATCTAAACATAAAGTTTTTTGCATAAGTTTTTTGGTATTTCCGAGCATAACTCTCGCAGTACAACGCCAGATGCATTTCACGCATCGGCAATATTAAATGGGGTCTGCGATTAGCACCGAACCCACCAAAAACCGAGGTACTCCATGCAGTCCTCGGCAAAATGTCCTCGGTATTTCGCATTTATATGCATTGATTTGGAGTTGTGTCTTTGGTCTATAGCTGGATTGCCTGGCTCCTGTGCTTACCCCTTACGTTTTCGCTTTGTTTGGCTAAGGGGTTATGGGGGAACCACTGTGATTGTCACTTCTAGTTTAACTGGTCAAGTGCCTCAGTTGGTGAAAGCCGAAAGCTGACTGTCACAACAAGCGTAAATCGGTCAGCGAACCACGGGCGGTCTTCAACCAAATATAGAGGTTATCCGAATAAAATGAAGGGCCTCTCTTTCTTGAAAAGGCCAAGTTGTGGGTGGTTCGACCTCGAATAATCCAAGGAGTCGACGTATACTGGGGGCTATTAAGTTGCCTCCCAACATGTGCTCCTATGACTAAGTGAAAGCTATAAAGCCTGAATATCTGATTGCCTCGTTTCCACTAACACAACCGCCTCCGGGCACCGAGACATCGGCTAAGGGTTGTCTTGTTTGTATGGAAACACCCTGCGTAACATCTACAAACACTACTAGGAAAAGGGCTATAGATGATATGGCCACTAATGGCGCACCAGACACTTGGTGCGCCACTACTATATAGTAATGGCGCACCATGAGTTGGTGCGCCATTAGTGTGGTAGACACTAATGGCGCACCGGACCCACGGTGCGCCATTAGTAACAAATGTTTTTTTTTAATTTTCCAAAAATACTAATGGCGCACCATGGCAGAGTGCGCCATTACTAGTTTAACTAGTAATGGCGCACCTCCAACACAGTGCGCCACTACTATATATCTACTGTATATATATATAATTTTTTTTTACAAAACTACTAATGGCGCACCTCAAGCTGGTGCGCCATTAGTAACCAGGGTTACTAATGGCGCATTTGTGGGTGGTGCGCCATTAGTAACCGCCTTTTCAGTTTTACCTAGTTTTCACCAAATGCACCCCCCCCCCCGTGGACCGCCTTTTCAGTTTTAAAAAAGATAAAAGAAAATGATAGAAATGTCAAAAAGATAAAAAATAATAAGATTCCCATATGATTTGTGGTCTAGTTGTTAGCAAAATTTACAAACATGAATTTCGACTTTTTTTGCAAAATCTCTCGAGAATTTGTAAAATGGGCATAACTTTTGCATACGAACTCCGATGAAAAAGTTTTTTATATGAAAAATCATCTACTCGAAAAGTTCTATCCGAATTCAACGGGGGGAACCCCGTTGAAGATTTTTAGAATCCTCAAAAACCTAACAGAAAAAAAGTTACGGGGCTTTCAAGATCTGGAGGCAAAAAAATTCAAAAAAATATCAAACTTAGTAATGGCGCACGGTTTGCTAGGTGCGCCATTACTATATTCCCGCCTTCCAAATTCAAAATAAGTAAAAAAAATAAAAAAAAAGTTAGTAATGGCGCACCAGCCCACGGTGCGCCATTACTATCTTCCCGCCTTCCAAATTCAAAACAAATCAAAAAAATAAAAAAAAGTTAGTAATGGCGCACCAGCCCACGGTGCGCCATTACTATGCCGTATATATAGGGCTGGCCGGCCTCTCTCCTCCTCTCTTCTTCATTTTTCTCCTCCACTCCACCTCCTCCTCTCCCCCACTCCATCTCCTCCACCATACTCCCCTCCTCCTCTCCGGCTGCCTCCTCTCCGGCGACCTCCTCCTCTTCGGTGACCTCCTCCCACTCCTCTCCGGCGACCTCCTCCTCCTCTCCGGCGACCTACCATTCCTCTCCGGCGATGTAGGTGAGCTCCTCTCCGGTGACCTTCTCCTCCTCCCTCCTCTCCTCTCCTCCCCTCACGGTTTCTCCTCCTCTCCGGTGAGCTCCTCCTCCCTCCTCCCTCCTCTCCTCCACACGGTCTCTCCTTCCTCCTCTCCGGCGAAATGCTCTCCGGCGAACTCCTCTCCGGTGAACTCCTCTCCGGCGAGCTCCTCTCCGGCCACATGTGGAGCTCGGCAAAAAGAACGTACAAGATCCAAAAATGAGAACGAAATTTGAAAAAATATCGAGCAAAAACTAGGCAAAAAAAGAGCAAAAAAAACGAGCAAAAAAATCACGATCCAGATCCAGATTCAAAATTCAAAATAGTAATGGCGCACCGTGGAGGTTAGAATATGCGCCATTACTATTTTCCCGCCTTCCAAATTCAAAAAAAATAAAAAAAATGGGTAAATATGGCCCCCTGGGAGGCATACTAATGGCGCACCATGGGATATACTAATGGCGCACTGCGTGGTGCGCCATTAGTATACCAGATACTAATGGCGCACCCGTGGTGCGCCATTAGTAAAAAATTCTAATGGCGTGATGCTAGTGGCGCACCTGTAGTGCGCCATTAGTAGCCAAAACAGGTGCGCCACTAGCAGGCCTTTTCCTAGTAGTGAAAGGGGTGGAAGCCGACGATAGGCCACTTTCAGATTATAAATAGTCGCGACGGAGTCAAAATAAACCATACCGAGGGTTCCTTGTGGCACCTCGGCATAGATACATCGGGATTCCTGGAGAGCCCAACATATCATCAGCATTTGTATTTAATATACGAAAGCTGCCTTCCGTAGTGATCGTTATAATGCCATAGATATGCATCAATTTGACTTAAGATTTTGGCCAAGCTGGGTTGCCTGGCTCCTGTGCTTACCCCCTACATTCCTGATTGTTCGGCTAGGGGGTAAAGGGAGCACCTCTGTAATTTTTACTTCCGGGTCATCCGGGTTAGTACCTCAGACTGGGTGAAGCCGAAAGCTAGCCATTTTAAAAATATAATTGGTCGGCAACGACGGAAGTGAAAATTTCGGTTCATTAAAAGACCACAGAGTTCGGGAACATTCCTCGAACTAAACCCTCAATATTTTCCTCCCACGTTGATTGGAGTTGAGGTTTCACGATCATGATCAACATGATATCCTGGGAAAAGGAACTTATAAATGAACTCTTTTTCCCAGAAGATGTTTCTCATAACATATCTCTCTGCGTACCTTTGTTTATAAAAACATATGGCCGGATTGCCTTGTTTCCCGTATATCTTTACCCTTATAAAGGCTTTATAAACTAGGACAAACACTCCTCGGCTACTAACCGAGGAGATTGAAGCTGATGGTCGGTCAACAAAGTCTTGTACAATGCGGATTCGAGCATTAATGATGTAAAGTACTTGGATATATAGTATCATTACACATAAATTGTGTCAAACGGAACAACTTTTGTGTCAAACAAATATCGATCCTTAATTCGACCACCCTTGCCCAAATTAAGGCTCGGGGGCTATTGCATTGCCTATTCAATGCAACAAAATCAAAGTGCAATACGGTTTCCGAGGAGATTCGATCCTCAGGTTGGTCGGCCGCACCCAACCTCAGTCTTGGGAACTACTGCACACCGCGTTTTGTCCCTAAAGTATGCTGCCGAGCAAGAACTTGATCCTCAGGCCGATTTCGCAAATCGACCTAAGTCTCAGGGTCTACTGGGATCAACGGTTTTATTTTTATCCTTTAGGTGCATCTCGGGTTTTAGACCGACACACACCTTGAGGGCTACTGGTTATACAGCTCGTCAGAGAATAAATTACATCAATCGGAAATAAATTCCACAAAAAACAGCCCGAGACCGAGGTGGTACACCAACTCGGAAGCAGTCCGGCATAAAGCTCGAATGCAATTCATCATTGGAGCTCGGCTGCAAAAAGGCACTTCGGAAGTAGTCCAGCATAAAGCTTGAATGCAATTCAGCGTTGGAGCTCGGCTGCAAAAAGGCACCTCGGAAGCAATCTGGCATAAAGCCTGGATGCGAATGGTTGGCTCCATAAAAGACTATTTCGGCATTTAAGCTCAGATGGACTCCTTCAAATTTTCAGAGACCAAGGTAATCTATGACACCTTGGATGCCAACCAGCGTTGGAGCTCGGTTGCAAAAAGACACCTTGGATGCAGTTCGGCGTTGGAGCTCGGACGCAAGAGGACACCTTGGATGCAGTTCGGCGCTGGAGCTTGGACGCAAGAGGACACCGCCGCGCGGGAAACACTTCAAACCCAAGGTTTGGCGTAAAAAATTACAAGGCATTGATAAAGGCCGATAACTTAAAGGGGCTTCTCGGATGCCCGACGTGTGAACTCTTCGGATTCTGCTCGGCGATCCTCAAATGGGAAGATTTGTTAAACCAGTTTTCAAGACCGACGACCGAAGACAAAGAACTATTCGGAAGAACCGAGGAGCGTCCCCAACTTGAAGACCGGTTCATGGGGCTACTAACGGTGTCCTGGACTAGGGGGTACTCACCACGTTGTCTCCCGGCCAGTGGGTCGGGCCGAGGACCCCCAGGGCAATTCACTCATGGGCCACTTCGGGCAGCCCATGACATATACGAGGAAGATTCCACAAGACTTGGCGATCAAGACAAGGACTCCTCTCCACCGACGTAGCCGGCTAGGACTCGTGTAATCCCTAGGCCTATGGTATATTATATAAACCGGGGCAGGCTAGTCGAGAGACGATCGGATCATCATAGATTAAGATCATTACTCATAGGTTTTAGACCACATTATACGATCTCGAGGTAGATCAACTCTGTACTCGATACCCCATCATCAATACAATACAAAGCAGGACGTAGGGTTTTACCTCCATCAAGAGGGCCCGAACCTGGGTAAATACCGTCTCCCTTGTCTCCTGTTACCCATCGATCCAAGATCCACAGTTCGGGACCCCCTACTCGAGATCCACCGGTTTTGACACCGACACCCAATGATCCCTTTCTTTATCATGTTTTCTAGCAATGAAATCCCTCTTATCACATCTTTTATTTTTCGGAGGTGGGTTATCAAGATCAGCTACAGGTTTTATTTCCACCTCATTATCAATTTATTTATCATTATCTGGTTAAGCATCAACATGAACATCTTCATTTTCATTATCTCTAGGTGTATGTTCACTACCAGATTGTGT
This sequence comes from Elymus sibiricus, assembly GCA_039707655.1. NCBI lineage: Eukaryota > Viridiplantae > Streptophyta > Magnoliopsida > Poales > Poaceae > Elymus > Elymus sibiricus. Next base: position 471,450,090 of record CM077675.1, on the reverse strand, counting down.
CTCAGCATCAGAAATAGAAACATCATTATGATTCTTAGAAGGTTTTTCTACCACAAGTTCACTAGAATCATGCAAAGTTCAATCGTTTTTCTTTTCTTTTAGGCTGTACTTTAGGATATAGGGGTTCTTGTGACATTGTACCCCCTCTAGTCATAACTCTAACATCATGATCATTCAATTTATTATTCATTTCATTAAGCAAATTATTTTGTAACTTAGCAACTTGTTCTAACTGGGTATGTGATACGTCTCCAACGTATCTATAATTTTTGCTTGTTCCATGCTGTTATATTATCATTCTTGGATGTTTTACAATCATTTTATAACAACTTTATATCATTTTTTGGGACTAACCTATTGACATAGTGCCAGTTGCTGTTTTTGCTTTTTTTTACTTGGCAGAAAATCAATACCAAACGGAGTCCAATCGCGACGAAACTTTTTGGAGATTTTTTCTGGACCAGAAGACACCCAGTGGGCCAAAGAACTGCCGGAGAGGTGGGCCGTGGAGACCACAACCCACCAGGGCGCGCCAGGGGGGCCTCGGCGTGCCCTGATGGGTTGTGCCCTCCTCGGCCCCCTTCCGCACCCGTCTAATGCCTATAAATTCTCAAATATTCGGAAAACCCTAGGGGAGTCGACAAAACACAATTCCAGCCACCGCAAGTTCCAGAACCGCGAGATCCAATCTAAACACCATCACGGAGGGGTTCATCTTCCTCATAGGTGCCTCTCCGATGATGCGTGAGTAGACCACCATAGACCTACGGGTCCGTAGGCAGTAGCTAGATGGCTTCTTTTCTCTCTCTTATGATTCTCAATACAATGGTCTCTTGGAGATCTATTTGATGTAAACTTTTGCGTTGTGTTTGTTGGGATCCGATGAATTTTGAGTTCATGATCAGTTTCTATCCATGAATACTATTTGAGTCTTCTTTGATCTCTTATATGCATGATTTCTTATAGCATCGTATTTCTTCTTCGAATCTTTGGTTTAGTTAGGCCAACTAGATCGATTTTTCTTGCCATGGGAAGAGGTGCTTTGTGATGGGTTCGATCTTGCGGTGTTTTTTCCCAGTGACAGAAGGGGCAGCAAGACACGCATGTATCGTTGCTATTAAGGATAACAAGATGGGGTCTATTCCTACATGAATAGATCTTGTCTACATCATGTCATCGTTCTTATTGCATTACTCCGTTTTCCATGAACTTAATACACTAGATGCATGCTGGATAGCGGTCGATGTGTGGAGTAATAGAGGTAGATGCATGCAGGAGTCAGTCTATCTATCTTGGACGTGATGCCTATATAATGATCATCGCCTTGGATATCGTCATGACTATTCGATTTTCTATCAATTGCCCAACAGTAATTTGTTCACCCATCGTGCGCTATACTCATGAGAGAAGCCACTAGTGAACCCTACGGCCCCTGGGTCTACTTTTCCATCATATTGTTTTCCGATCTACGTTTTTTGCAATCTTTGTTTTCAGATCTACAAAACCAAAAACCCAAAAATATATTGCTGCATATTTACTCTTTTTATTTGTGTTCTTGAGAGATCTATCTCTCCTATCTATCACTACCTAATCTTTCTTATTACTGTAGAGAGATTGACAACCTCGCTTTCCGTCGGGTTGCAAGTATTTGTTGTTTGTGTGCAGGTGCTGCTCATTGGGTGGTGGTGATCCTCCTACTGGTTCGATAACCTTGGTTTCATAACTGAGGGAAATACTTACCGTCGCTGTGCTGCATCATCCCTTCCTCTTTGGGGAAATACCGACGCAGTCTCAAGCCACGTCAAAGGAATTTCTGGCTCCGTTGCCGGGGAGGAAGCGGTCTCTTCTACGTGCCTATCGTGGGTGCCGAGGGGACTCCACCATCATCTACCAGGTTCCTAATCACAAATCTCATCTCCTTGCAATTACATTATTTGCCATTTGCCTCTCGTTTTCCTCTCTCCCACTTCACCAAATTTGCCGTTTTATTCGCCCTCTTTTCCGGTTGCCTTTTTGCTTGTTTGCTATCTTTGCTTGTGTTGCCATGTGCCTCCTATTTGCTTGCATCTTCGCTTGCTAAAAATCTATTGATATGGATCCTCATCCACTTGCTAATATTTTCAAAAGTCCAAATTGTGATGAACCAATTGCAAGTGAGTTGAGTGCACTTGATTGTCTCTATGAAGTTTTGTTTGAAAATCATGAATCTGAAAATTTTGATGAAGTGTTGAAAGAAGAAATTTATAAGGTGATTCATGATAGCTCCTTGATTGAAAAGCATGATTGCAATGATGTTACTATAAATTCTATTAATGTGAATTATGTTAATGATATGCAAAGCCACAAGCTTGGGGATGCTATGTTTGATGAAGATGATATTTTTAGTCCCCCAAGTTTTGATGAGCAAATTTATTATGATTGCATGCCTCCTATTGATGATGATGGTGATGACACGTATGCTATAATGAGTGATGATAACCATGAAACTTATAATCATGTTTTTAATTTGCAATGTGGTTATGTCAATCAAGTGTCTCATGATAGTTATTTTGTTGAGTTTGCTCCCACTACCATGGATGAAAAGGAATTTGCTTATGTGGAGAGTAATGAAAATTCTATGCTTGTGCATCATGAAAAGAATGATTTATGTGATAGTTATATTGTTTAATTCCTTCATGATGCTACTGAAATTTATTATGAGGGAGGAACGTATGCTTGTAGGAATTGCAATAATATCAAGTTTCCTCTCTATGTGTTCAAAGTTTTGAAGTTATGCTTGTTTTGCCTTCCTATGCTAGTTGATCCTTGTTCCCATAAATTGTTTGCTCACAAGATCCTTATGCATAGGAAGTGGGTTAGACTTAAATGTTCTTGTCATGAGATTCATGATGCTCTCTTGCATATTTCAATTACTACTTTTTATGTGAGCATCATTGATATCATCAGGCCTAGCTAGGGGCGTAAAACGATAGCGCTTGTTGGGAGGCAAGCCAATGAATAAATTTATTTTTACCTTTTTATTTCTGTTTTTGAGTGTTGACAGAATTATACCTCTGTTATGATTGTGTTTTTATGGTTTATTTAGTGTTTGTGCCAAGTAAAGCCTTTAGGATGATTCATAGGATGAGTAGAAGTGATGCTGAATCTGAAACAGAAACTTTGCGTCCAGTATATGAATTTTCGTTTTTTACTGGAACGTGATCTTGAGCTGAAATTTTAACATAGTGTTTCTATACAAATTCCTTACGTTGTCCTAATTTTTCAGAATTGTTAGATTTACAGAAGTATGGGTAGATTACAGATTATTACAGACTGTTCTGTTTAAGACAGATTCTGTTTTCGTTGCATTGTGTGCTTGTTTTGATGAATCTATGGGTTATATTCAAGGGTATGAGCCATGGTAAAGTTAAAATACAGTAGGTATAATGCAATAATAAAATATTAATGGGTTCACAACAGTACCTAAAGTAGTGATTTGCTTTATTATACTAACGGATCTCACGAAGATTTTGTTGAGTTTTGTGTGATTGAAGTTTTCAAGTTTTGGGTGAGATCACGATGGATGAAGGAATAAGGAGTGATAAAAGCCTAAGCTTGGGGATGCTACTGCACCCCCAAGATATATCCAAAGATAAACAAGCAACTAAGCTTGGGGATACCCCCGAGTGGCATCCCCTCTTTCTTCTAACGACCATCGGTATTTTACTTGGAGCTATATTTTTATTCGTCACATATCATGAGTTTTGCTTGGAGCGTCTTGTATCTTTGCTTACTTTGTTTGTTAGTTTTTCCTTTGTATCCTTTCTGTACACACCTATTTGAGAAATCCATAATCATGCTATGATTTGTTAGAATTGCTCTATGTGCTTCACTTAAACTTTTTGAGCTATAGAATTGCTCTAGTGCTTCACTTATATCTTTTTGAGCACGGTGTGCTTGGAAATTTTTGTAGAAATACTCTCATGCTTCACTTAGATTAATTTGAGAGTTAGTAAATTTTGAAGAAATCCTCTCATGCTTCACTTATACCTTTTTGAGAGATGAAATCTTTATGCTCATGTGTTTCACTTAAATTTGTTTGAGCTTGCCAAAAAGTAATGGCAATATAAGAAACTAGTCCCAAAGTGATAGATATCCAAGGAGGATATAATAAAAAATTTCATGAAGATCACTGGACAAATTAAAATTGATTCTTTGTAATAGTTTTGAAACATGATGATAGTAATATGTGAGTCATGTTAGTGAGTAATTATGCTTAGTAGGAATATTGGTGTTAAGGTTTGTGATTCCCTATGCATGCACGAAAGTCAATAGTTATGCAATGAAGTTACATCCTACTTGTGGTGCATTATTCGGTGTTAGTTATGTTCAATGCTCACTTATGTGATTTTTCGTTTTTTGATTTGGTTGCTTCCCAATCTATTTGCTAGCCTTCATTTGTACTAAGTAGAAATACTACTTGTGCATCCAAAATCCTTAAACCAAGTTTTGCCTTATGAGTCCACCATACCTACCTATGTGCGGTATTTCCATGCCGTTCCAAGCAAATTTGTATGTGCCATCTCTAAATTTTCAAAATAAATTTTCTCTTTTGTGTGGTCGTACCGCCCATGAAACGGTGGGGAGTGTCCAATATTTTTCCATGCTAGATGAGTTATTCTCAAGATGAGTGTTTATTCACTTGTCATTGCACGAGAGTGCGGCGGTAATAGGGTTGCCCATTCCCGAAATGAAAAAGAAAAAAAATATTTACTTTATGTTGTCAAATAATAAATTCCTTGGAAAGTGTTGGTATGGAAGGCAATCGTGGATACGGCCCGCCATGGAAAGTGAAAGTTTGGTGGAAAAAGGAATAAACTTTATTTTCTGTTTGGGAACCGCCTATGATATATCTAGCATGGAAAGTATTGTGAGCTACTTTGTCATTTTCGTTGACAGGAAAAGCATGCCACCCAAAATATTTTTCTCTCTCAATTTAAACCTTGAGCTCTGGCACCTCTACAAATCCCTACTTCCATCTACGAAGGGCCTATCTATTTACTTTATGCAATTTTTATTTTTGCTTTGAGTCTCCATCTTCTCTTATAAGCACCAACTAGGGGGCACTATGATCGTACTTGAGCATTGGGCATAGCTAATATTTGAGTGTGTTTCATGAATGGATCAATGATTGAGCATGATGGGCTAGGGATAACTTCCTTTAGTGTTGATATTTTGAAAGACATGGTTGCTTGTTAACATGCTTGAGTATTGAAGTCATTATGTTAAAACTAGACTATTGCTTTGAATCATTATAAGTCCAAATATCCATGCTACACAAAAGAAAAGAATGTGATGAACATGTTAGGCAGCATTCCACATCAAAAATTCTGTTTTTATCATTTACCTACTCGAGGACGAGTAGGAATTAAGCTTGGGGATGCTGATACGTCTCCAACGTAACTATAATTTTTGCTTGTTCCATGCTATTATATTATCATTCTTGGATGTTTTACAATCATTTAATAACAACTTTATATCATTTTTTGGGACTAACCTATTGACATAGTGCCAAAGTGCCAGTTGCTGTTTTTGCTTGTTTTTTACTTCGCAGAAAATCAATACCAAACGGAGTCCAATCGCGACGAAACTTTTTGGAGATTTTTTCTGGACTAGAAGACACCCAGTGGGCCAAAGAACTGCCGGAGAGGTGGGCCGTGGAGACCACAACCCACCAGGGCGCGCCAGGGGGGCCCCGGCGTGCCCTGATGGGTTGTGCCTTCCTCGGCCCACTTCCGCACCGCCTCTGATGCCTATAAATTCTAAAATATTCGGAAAACCCTAGGGGAGTCGACGAAACACAATTCCAGCCGCCGCAAGTTCCAGAACCGCGAGATCCAATCTAAACACCATCACGGAGGGGTTCATCTTCCTCATAGGTGCCTCTCCGATGATGCGTGAGTAGACCACCATAGACCTACGGGTCCGTAGGCAGTAGCTAGATGGATTCTTCTCTCTCTCTTATGATTCTCAATACAATGGTCTCTTGGAGATCTATTTGATGTAAACTTTTGCGGTGTGTTTGTTGGGATCCGATGAATTTTGAGTTCATGATCAGTTTCTATCCATGAATATTATTTGAGTCTTCTTTGATCTCTTATATGCATGATTGCTTATAGCATCATATTTCTTCTTCGAATCTTTGGTTTAGTTAGGCCAACTAGATCGATTTTTCTTGCCATGGGAAGAGGTGCTTTGTGATGGGTTCGATCTTGCGGTGTTCTTTCCCAGTGACAGAAGGGGCAGGAAGACACGCATGTATCGTTGCTATTAAGGATAACAAGATGGGGTCTATTCCTACATGAATAGATCTTGTCTACATCATGTCATCGGTCTTATTGCATTACTCCGTTTTTCCATGAACTTAATACACTAGATGCATGCTGGATAGCGGTCGATGTGTGGAGTAATAGAGGTAGATGCAGGCAGGAGTCGGTCTATCTATCTTGGACGTGATGCCTATATAATGATCATCACCTTGGATATCGTCATGACTATTCGATTTTCTATCATTTGCCCAACAGTAATTTGTTCACCCACCATGCGCTATACTCATGAGAGAAGCCACTAGTGAACCCTACGGCCCCCGGGTCTACTTTTCCATCATATTGCTTTCTGATCTACGTTTTTTGCAATCTTTGTTTTCAGATCTACAAAAGCAAAAACCCAAAAATATATTGCTGCATATTTACTCTTTTTATTTGTGTTCTTGAGAGATCTATCTCTCCTATCTATCACTACCTAATCTATCTTATTACCGTAGAGAGATTGACAACCTCTCTTTCGCGTCGGGTTGCAAGTATTTGTTGTTTGTGTGCAGGTGCTGCTCATTGGGTGGTGGTGATCCTCCTACTGGTTCGATAACCTTGGTTTCATAACTGAGGGAAATACTTACCGTCGCTGTGCTGCATCATCCCTTCCTCTTTGGGGAAATACCGACGCAGTCTCAAGCCACGTCAGTATGAACCATGGATGAATGCTTGCCCAAACCTCTAACATCATTAGCAATTCTAAACATGAAGTCACTCAAGTGATCAGTCATCATGGCATTTCATGTTAATTTATCCTTAATATACATATTGAAATGTTCTTGCTTAACAATGTAGTTATCAAATTCGTCCTTGCATTGACTAGCAGTTTTATTGTAAGGTATATCACCCTCATCAAATCTATGAAGAGAATTTACCTCTACTACCTGTCTAGGGGTATCAAGTCCATGTATTTCTTCAATGGTGGTAAATTCTTGACATCTTCAATTTAATTCCTTTTTCTTCCATAGATTTCTTGGCTTCTTGAATATCTTCTGGACGGAGGAATAGAATACCTCTATTCTTCGTTATTGGTTCAGGAGGTGGTTCAGGAAGTGTCCAATCATTATCATTCTTCAAAATATTATTCAATAGTTCTTCAGCTTGCCCAACAGTTCGTTCCCTAAAAAAACAACCAACAAAACTATCTAGGTAGTCCCTAGAAGCATCGGTTAGTCCATTATAAAAGATATAAAGTATTTCATTTTAATTAAGAGGATGATCAGGCAAAGCTTTAAGTAGCTAGAGAACCCTCCCCCAAGCTTGAGGGAGATTCTCCTCTTCAATTTGCACAAAGTTAAATATTTCTTGTAAAGCAGCTTGTTTCTTATAAGGAGGATTTTTTTTCCAGAGAAGTAATATATCATATCCTGGGGACTACGCACACAACCAGTAGCAAGAGTAAGAAACCATTTCTTAGCATCACCCTTTAGTGAGAAGGGAAAAAGCTTATAGTGATAGCGAATTTTTTCCTCATTAGCAAATAAGGTGTCAATATCATTTAATTTGGTAAGGTGTGCCACAACAGTTTCAAATTCATAGCCATGAAAAGGATCAGATTCTACCAATGTAATTAACTTAGGATCAACCGAGAATTAATAGTCCTTATCGGTAACACATATAGGAAACGTAGCAAACTTAGGGTCATATTTCATTTTCCCCCTCATAGATTTTTATTTCATCTTACTAAGTAGTTTCTTAAGATCATCTCTATCACTACAAGCAAGAAAGTCTCTAGCTATCTCCCCATCCATAACATAGCGATCAGGCACATCAGACATTTCAAATCTAGAAGGAGATCTAGACATAATAGGTGAATCATAGTTTTCATCAATTTCAGTATTCTCAAGTTCTCTAGACTTAACAATTTGTTCATTAAGAAATTCACAGTGGCACCGTTTCAGTTTCATCTAGCATAGTAGTAGCATCATCATGAGTTTCACTTAAAACAGAAGTTGCATCATCAATTACTTGAGACATATAAGATTGAATAGCAGGTGGTGGTGTCGCAAGCTTACTCAAAACAGAAGGTGAATCATCTGCAAAGCTAGATGGAAATTCCTTACCTGCCCTCGTGCTAGAGGGTACGATCATAGTCTTAGCGTCTTTCAGATTCTTCATAGTGACAATTGAAAATCCCAAGCGAACTCAATAAATAGAGCTATGCTTCCCAGCAACGGCTCCAGAAAAATGTCTTGATAACCCACAAGTATAGGGGATCGCAACAGTCTTCGAGGGTAGTATTTGACCCAAATTTATTGATTCGACACAAGGGGAGCCAAAGAATATTTATGCGTCTTAGCAGTTGAGTTGTCAATTCAACCACACCTGGGATTTCTTTCCACAACAAAGTTTTTAGTAGCACAGTAACAATAGTAATAGGAACAGTAATAGAAGTGATTATGGTGATTGTAACAACAGTAGCAACAATAGTAACATAACGTAAATCAATATGCAAAAAGCGTAGGCATTGGATTGGTGATGGATAAGTATATTGGATGACATTCATCATGTAACAGTTACACACTAGAGCAACACAAAACTAGCTCCAATTCATCAATATAATGTAGGCATGTATTCCGTATATAGTCATACGTGTTTATAGTAAGAACCTGCATGACATCTTTTGTCCTACCCTCCCGTGCAGTGAGGTCCATAAGGAAATCTAAGGGATATTAAGGCCTCCTTTTAATAGAGAACCGTAACAAAGCATTAACACATGGTGAATACATGAACTCCTCAAACTACGGTCATCACCGAAGATGATCCCAATTCTTGTCACCTTGGGGATTACGGGTCATAACACATAATAGGTGCATACAACTTGCAAGATAGGATAAAAAACTCTCATATTCATGGAAACATAATAGGTTCAGATCTGAAATCATGACATTCGGGCCCTAGTGACAAGCATTAAGCATAGAAAAGTCATAGCAACATCAATCTCAGAACATAGTGGATACTAGGGATCAAGCCCTATGAAAATAATTCGATTACATGACAAATTTCATCCAATCCCATCACTGTCCAGCAAGTCTACAAAGGAATTACTTACTCCTGCGGTGAGAATCATGGAATTGTTGATGGACAAGGGTTGGCGATGAATTCCCCTCACCGGAGCCCCAAACAGACTCCAGATCAGCCCTCCCAAGGAAGAACAGGAGGTGGCGATGGCTCCGTCTCGTAAAACGCGATGAAATTTTTTCTCTTATTTTTTTTCTCGGGGGAAAAGGAATTTATAAGCTTGAGATCAGGGTTAGCGGAGCACGTGGGCCCCACAAGGCATTTGGGCACGCCCTGGGGGGGTGGGGAGGGGGGTGGCCGCGCCCTGTTGCCTTGTGGGTAACTGATGGCCCTCCTCTGGTGGATCTTCGCTCCAGTATTTTTTATATATTCCATAAAAAATCTCCAAAAAGTTTCGTCCAATTCCGAGAATTTTTATTTCTGCACAAAAAACAACACCATGGTAGTTCTGCTCAAAACAGCCTTAGTCCGGGATAGTTCCATTCAAGTCATGCAAATTAGAATCCAAAACAAGAGCAAAAGTGTCTGAAAAAGTAGATAGTTTGCAGCGTATCAACACACCATGAAAATACTGAGATGACCATACTATAATCATGCAAGTCAAATGAAAACATGTCTCTAGTCATTCGGAAAAAGCCCTATAGGTAGGTATGGTGGCTACTTTAAGGCGATGTGGTATTTTTTGTGTAGGAGAACAAGGAATAGTCATCCCACGGGTTTGGACATACCTACGAAGTATGCGCCAAGTCTCAATGTGAGAGTGTGCAACACAAGGTACCGTAGAGGCTAGCAAAATAAGATGAACGGAAGTGCAAAGGCTTCAAACTTGCGTTAGTCATAAAGAACTCAAAAAACTACACAATAGTATCGCGGTTTCATGCTGCATAAAACTCAAAAGCTAAGTACCACGAGGGAATAGTTTGGCGGTGATAACCCCGTTGCACGCCCCGGATCAACCAAAGATGATGGGTTCATCAGCAAATATCCTATACAATCAATCAATCCACCACTAGAGTCCCTAACTTAATTAGCTTAAAGAAAGGAAACAGTTCGGAGGAGTCCCTTATTGGATTTTTGATAAAAGAACATGGCAATGTTTTTCAGAAGATAACAAGATTTCCCCATTCTAAGTAAAAGAATGGAAAGCAATCATGTAAAAACAATGGGATACACTACTGCATGAAAGCTTTATGTAAAGAGCATTGCAGAAGACACTACACATGAAAAGTAACCTCCCCACACTTAGAACTATACTAGGGAATATTTCAAAAGTGAACAGGAAAGTGAAGTTACTAAAAGAGAGAGTGAGAAGTGGTTACCTCCCTAAACTTAAGATTTAGCATGAGTTAGACACTTTTACCGTTGAGGCGCATATGACCTCTCATCTAACAGACATGAACCTTGCTTCATGTGATCTCCTTGTTGTGCTCTGGCGGCTGCCATCTGATAGAACCTACTGAAAGCAAAGTAAAAAGAAGATGATTTTTTTTTGCTTTTGTGCATTTCATTTTTTTGTAGCACAAAGGATTAGCAACACAAGTGATAAAACATATTCCTCATAATGATCGGTTCAGTAACCTAAGCACCACACTCAAGTCAACAAAATTATTCTAGGAGAGGCCTTCTCATGGGTTGAATGAAGTGCAAGTGAGACAAGATGTAAACACAAGTGTGCAGCTCCTAGGTGCCTATTTTAAAGGAGAGATCCTCGAGGTAATAAACTCAATACTAAGTATCTTTTATTTGAGAAAGGTTCGAATTGGAAAAAATTACCGGGCACTTATAGTTGAGTTCATCAAGTTGAAGTAACCAAGTTGCTTGTGTGGATCTTCACAAGGTTGTTACCATACCATATATATATCGCCACATAAGGTCCAAGCCACAGGAAAAATAATGCACGAAAAAAACTATACGGTATATGAATATACCCGACCAGCAAAAGGACATAAATAAACATAGTTGCTACAGATAATTATTGGCTACGAACTTTCAGAGATAACTGACACTAACTACAAAGTGAATGACCGGTTAGAAAATACCTCGTCGACCTCAGACATCGAAAATGGAACAATTGGAGGGTTTGCTTGCCTCATATGAGCGCGGTTTCGATCGGGTGCGGTCATATGACATGCCGATGCGCTCTGGTAGTCAATGCACAGTGTCACCCTCTGACATGAGTGCATGTACGAGTGCGAGCGCTCGTATGGTACACCATCTTTTTCTCTGGAAATTTCTTTGTCGGGGTGGACAGGGCATAGAAGCGCACGTACGGTACGTCATCTTGCACTCTGTGAAGTACTCCTTTGTGGCCGCCAGTTGATACGGCTGTATGTACGAGTGCAGCGGTCGTACGATAGGCTGCCTTTCGCTCTGAACTTCCTGGTGCTTGCGGCCACGAGCTCATACGAGCACACATATGACCATGGCGGTAGTATGCTACGTCGTCTTTTCTTCTGGAGGTGCATAATTGCATGATATTTGTTGTTCCTCTTCCTCATGTTGAGAACATAACATATTTTCACTAAAAATTGGAGAATATATGCAACAAAATACAGGCTATTAACATGCTATAAAAATTTACCAACAAAAACAATCTAAAACCAACTTAAATAGGAAATACTCAAAACAAAAAAAAGTGCCAATGCAACTAGACTCAAGACAGAAAATTGAGAAAGAAAACTACAGACTTCTGAGTTACCTCCCTGGCAGTGCTTTCTTTATAGCCGAATAGCTAGACTTCAATGCTCCATAAAGTCATCCACCTGGACCCCAAGGGATTTCTACCCCGAGCGTGAGACCTACCTCCGACCGGGGTTTGGAGTACCTCATAGTAGAGCTCGGTCGGAGGCGCACTCACTTATGGTGTATCAACATCATATAGCTAAATTCATACTCGCTCATGGTCGAGTACCGACGCACCGAGGTAAGTGGACATGCCTAAAAGGTTAGTGGCTGCAACTTCACAATATCAAGAGAATGAGGAGCTATACGTAAGTCATAACCGTCATCATTTTCATCAAACCACACATTAATTTTTTCTAAACCTTTGCAATTGGTGAAAGGAATATGCAACCATTAGGGATTAAATCAGTTACAATATCCAACGCCATAAATTTCCCACCCATCTCAATACCTTTGTTGGAACGCCTATATTCTTCATATACCCTTATTTTTTGCAAGGTATATATTGTTCTATCGCAACATCTTCGGTTTCTATTGACATGTCAATGCAAGAAATAATTTTTGTTATTTTTGGGTTAAGACAAAAAAAATAAGATAAATAGCAATAGATAAAATAAACTAAGTGCATACAGGTAAGTAATGACCATGCGCTATGCTCCCCGACAATGGCACCAGAAAATGCTTGATGACGTGCAAGTGCACTTGACTGTTGTAACACATTCGTGATAAGTAAGTGTCGAACCCACAGGGAGCAAAAAGGAGGCACCACTGACCCTCAAACTATGCAGTCACTTAACGCAACTACGTATGCACCCAAACCAGAGTTGGAAATAGTTTACTCCATCGGTTTGCTAGGGAAATTAGGTAAAACAGTGTTTAACTAAACTACTAACAAAAAGGTAAAAATAGGAAATAAGGGACACTGAGTTAGTAAGGATGGTGCTTGAGTAGTAAAGTGTTCTCTATGGTTTCGGAACCACTACCACTTATATGAACTATTGTATCTCTAATTTACCATTCATGCGCATAAGTGGGCAGAGTCGGGTATAGAACATGTTTGCGGTCTAACGTAGACTTCATGCCACATACACCACTACGGTAGCTTCCCCAAGCTGGTTACCACTACGACAATTAAGGGTTTCCCCGTGGACGCAACCTTTCTAAGGGTTCTATGTTAATCCCCTATCAGTTGCAAAAACAAGGAATTGAGGCTTTTACTATGACCTCTAATTACCCCGACATCCCAACCCTTACAAGTACAGTAGTATATACTTCACGACAACAAGACAATAATTTGAGTGAGCGCTCGTCGCAACATTCAAAAAGGCACTAACCCAAATCATGAACAAAAGATATCGGATCACATCAAGTATTAATATGTGTCCAACATATCTATAATTTATGAAGTATTCATGCCATGTTTACCTCACTTTTATATGGTTTTGATGCACTTTTATATGATTTTTATGGACTAGCCTATTAACTTAGTGTCCAGTGTTAGTACCTGTTTTTTTGCCTATTTCTATGTTCCGTAGAAAACCATACCAAACGAAGTCCAAATGCGATAAAAATTTATGGTGATCTTTTTTGGAACATAAGAGACCCTCAAAGCTTCGACGAAGGACTAGAAGACCCACGAGGAGGCCACAAGCTCACCCCACGTGCCCTGGGGGGAGGCTCATCTTCTGAGCTTGTGGGCCCCTCGTAACTCCGATTGGCGTGATTCCAAAACATCGAAAAATCCTATAAATTGAGAAACCCCTAGAAAGAAACCTAGAATTTTTACTCCACCGCCACAAGCCTCTATTCTGAAGCGATCTCATCCGGAGCCCTTTTTTGGCACCCTGCCAGAGGGGGAAATCATAACCGGAGGCCATCTTCATCATCCTGGCGGTCTCCATGACAAGGAGGGAGCAGTTGACCCATGGGGCTGAGGGTATGTACCGGTAGCTATGTGTTTGATCTCTCTCTCTCTCTCTCATGATCTTCATAGGGCACGATCTTGATAAACTATGAGCTTTGTTAATGTACTGGAATCATAAGATGTTCTCCCCTCTCTACCTTTGTTTTGATGAACTGAATCTCGTCCTTTGAGGTTTCATTAGTACCGGATTGAATACTATGGATTTGAGATCACTTGATGTATGTCTTGCATGTGGATACCCGTTGTGACAATGGGGTATTCTATCGAGTCACTTGATGTATGCGGATTCCCGTACTAACACTGGGGTAATCTAAGAAGATAGGCTGATACACGTATTCATCCTACTTTCTCCGATAGAAACATTAGGTTCATCTTTGAAGTTCTTTGTGCTGGATTGAATATTATGAATCTGAATTTGTTTAATGCATATCGAATAATTAACTCACGGATACTTGTGGTGACATTGGAGTATCTAGGTGACATTGATATGTCTCCAACATATCTATAATTTTTTATTGTTCCATGCTGATATATTATCATTCTGGGATACTTTTTGAGTCATTATTTACCAATTTATAATATTTTTGAGCACTAACCTATTGACGCAGTGCCCAGTGCCAGTTGCTGTTTTTTGCATGTTTTTCACTTCTCGGGTTTACAGTACCAAACGAAGTCCAATTGCCACGAACCTTTTTGATGATTTTTTCAGGACCAAAAGAAGACCTGGGAGATTCGGAAGGAGGCTGAGAGCCACACCAGGGCCGCACAAGCCAACATGGCATACCCAGAGGGGGCCCTGATGGCTTGTGGGCCCCTGGCGGCTCCCCCGACCTCGTTCTCTGGCCTATAAATTCTCATATATCGTAAAAACCCTGGAGGCAGTCCTGAAACCCTTTTTACACTGCTGCAAGTCTCTGTTCCGTTGCGAGGCCATCTGGAGCTCCGTTCCGGCACCCTGCCGGAGGGGGGATCGATCACGGAGGGCCTCTTCATCAACCTTGCTGCCCTCATGATGATGATGTGTGAGTAGTTCACCACAGACCTACGGGTCCATAGCTAGTACCTAGATGGCAATCTCTCTATCTCTTAATCTTCAATATAATGATTAGCGCATCTTCGCTTTGATCTATCCGATGTAATCCTTTGGTGCTGTGTGTTTGTTCGGATCAGATGAATTGTGGGTTTATGTTCAGATTATTCATGAAAAGTATTTGAGTCACCTCTGAATATTAAGATTCTTATTTGCATGATCATTATAGCTTCGTAATTCTCTCCGATCTATTGATTTGCTTTGGCCAAGTAGATTGATCTTTCTTCAGTGAGAGAGGTGCGTTATAGTAGGTTCAACCTGACGAGTTTCTATATCCCAGTGATAGAAGGGGACAAGTTGCATCTTTGTGTTGTTGCTACTAAGGATAACACAATGGGGTTTATTCATATTGCTTGAGTTTACTTTGTCTACATCATGTCATCGTTCTCCATGCATTACTCTGTTTTACTTAATACTCTAGATGCATGCTGGATAGCGATCGATGAGTGGAGTAATAGTAATAGGTGCAGGCAGGAGTCAGCCTATTTGTTTATGGACGTGATGCCTATATACACATGATCATTGCCATGAAAATCGCATAGCTATCCACTTTTCTATCAATTGCCCAACAGTAATTTGTTACCCACCGTATGTTGCCTACATGAGAGATGCCGCTAGGGAAAACTATGCCCCCCGGGTCTATTCACTTATAAATTCATAAATGCTACTATTACCTTGCTGCCTTTATTTGTCTTTTGTTTTATTTTCCAATTTACAGTTATCTACAATTATCTACACAACTCATTTGCTTGCAAATAACGAGATCAAGGAGATTGACAACCCTCTTGCACGCGTTGGGTGCAAGTTGTTTGCTCTTTCGTGTGCAGCCACTAAAGACGGTTGAGGATTGATATTCCTATTGGTTTGATAAACCTTGGTTTCATAACTGAGGGAAATACTTGCCCACTTTGTGCTGCAATTACCCGTTCCTCTTCACGGAAAACCCAAAGCAGATCACAAGTATCAGGAAGGATTTCTGGCGCCGTTGTCGGGGAATATCATCACCAACTATCAAGTAACTTGACACAAATTATCATTCACTTGTTTATCTTTTTATTTGCCATTATATGTAGTTTGTTTCATAAAAATAAAAAATAAAAAAAATATTTATCTTTGCTTGTCACTAGTTTACTTATTTGCTTGCTAGTTTACTTGTCCTGCTTGTTACTTTGCTTGTTCGGTCACCATGTCTCAAGACACTACTAAGTTGTGTGACTTCTCAAATACTAATAACAATGATTTTATTAGTTCTCCTATACCACCCGCCACTAGTGCGGAGGTGTTTGATATTAATGTTGCATTGCTAAATCTTGTCATGAAAGATCAATTTTCGGGAAGTTCTAATGAGGATCCCGCTTCACATCTTCATACCTTTGTTGAATTATGTGATATGCAAAAGTAAAAGTACATGGATAATGATATTGTGAAATTAAAATTATTTCCTTTTTCACTAAGAGATAAAGCTAAAGCTTGGTTTTCATCTTTACCTCGTAATAGTATTGGAACATGGGATAAGTGTAAAGATGCTTTTATTGCCAAGTATTTTCCTCATGCTAAAATCATCTCCCTTAGAAATCAAATAATGAATTTTAAACATCAAGATCAAGAGCATGTTGCACAAGCTTGGGAGATAATGAAATTGATGATAAGAAATTGCCCTACTTATGGTTTAAATTTGTGGATGATTATCCAAAACTTCTATGCTGGACTAAACTTTGTGTCTAGAAATATTCTAGATTCTGTTGCAGGTGGTACCTTTATGGACGTGACCTTAGGATAGGCCACAAAACTTCTGGACAATATTATGATAAATTATTCTCAATGGCATACCGAAAGAGCTCCAACCGGTAAGAAGGTAAATTCTGTTGAAGAAATCGCTACTTTGAGTGAAAAAGTGGATGCTCTTATGAATATGGTTGCTAGTAAAATACTCATGTTGATCCCAATGATATGCACTTGTCTACTTTGATTGAGAAAAATAATGATGCTATTGATGTGAACTTTATCTCGCGAAATAATTTCAATAACAATGCTTATAGAGGAAACTTCAATTCTAGACTGTATCCCGGTAATTCCTCTAACAACTATGGAAATTCTTATGGTAATTCTTATGGAAATTCTTCTACAAATTCTAATAGGATACCCTCTGATCTTGAAAATACAATTAAAGAATTTATTAATTCTCAAAAGGTTTTCAACACTATGGTAGAAGAAAAATTGCATGTAGTTGATGCTTTGGCTAGCTAAAAACATGGATAGAATTGCTCTCGATGTGGAAACTCTTACAAGTAAAGCTTTGCCACCTAAGCATGATTTTAATGAGACTATTAAATCTATCCAAATATCTATTAATGAAATTAAGGAGAGGACCGCTAAGTTGAAAGCTAAGCGGGTATTCTTAGAAAAGGCTCTTCCACCCGTTTTTTACCGGAATCCTGATGAAGATCTTAAAATGATTGATACTTCTCCTGTTGAATCTTTGTTTACTTATCTGAATATAAATGATAGAGGGACTGGAGATGAGTCAACTCTAGTTAAGAAGCATCCCGTTTGCTTGGAGGGTGATGATTTTGATGCTAAAATTGAAAAAAAGTGGGTTTGGAGAGGTCAAAACTTTAACTAGTGATGTGTTCACTATTTTATATTACAAGGACTTTAATTATGATAATTGCTCTTTATTAGAAAATATTTCCTTTTTGCAAACCATTATTAGCTCACCCAATGCTTATGAACAAAACAAAGCTTTTACCGAACATATAGTAGAAGCTATGATAAAAGCTTATGATGAGGAACTTGAGCTTGAAGTTTCTATTCCTAGAAAATTGCATGATGAGTGGGAACATACTATTTAAATAAATATGAATGCAATGCCTTGTGTGACCTTGGTGCTAGTGTTTCAACTATTCCTAAATCTCTTTGTGATGTGCTTGGTCTAACTAATATTGAAGATTATTCCCTTAACTTGCATCTTGCGGATTCTACCATTAAGAAACCTCTAGGGTGGATTAATAATGTGCTCATTATTACAAATAAAAATTATGTGCCTGTATATTTCATTGTGCTTGATATTGATTGCAATCTTACTTGTCCCATAATACTTGGAAGACCTTTCCTACGAACTATAGGTGCAATTATTGACATGAAAGAGGGAAACATAAGGTTCCAATTCCAATTAAAGAAAGGGATGGAACACTTCCCTGGAAAGAGAATTAAACCACCTTATGAATCAATCATGAGAGCTACTTATGGGTGGAGTGTCAAAGATGATAATACTTGAAACTATGCATTATGCCTAGCTAGGGGCATAAAACAATAGCGCTTGTTGGGAGGCAACCCAATAGTTATCTTTAATTTTTTTGCTTTTTACTTTATGTTTGTTTTTGATAACATGATTATTGACTCTGTAATGTTTTTATGTTTTAATTAGTGTTTGTGCCAAGTAAAGCCTTTGGGATGACTCACAAGATGACTAGAATTGATGCTGAAACAAAACAGAAACTTTTGACTCCAGTACAGGAATTTACATTTTTTAATGGAGCGTGATAATGATATGGATGTTTTACACAGTATTTATATGCAAAGTTTCGAGGTTTTCCTAATTTTCCAGAATTTTTAGAGTTACAGAATTATAGGTTCTCTACATATTGCTACAGATTGTTCTGTTTTAGACAGATTCTGCTTTTGCTTGCATAGTTTGCTTGTTTTGATTATGCTATGGATTGTATCGGGGTGTACAAGCCATGGAGAAGTTATAATACAGTACCTATTATGCAATTATGAAATAAGAAACAATTTATAACAGTACCTAAAGTATTCAATATGTTTCTTATACTAACGGATCTCATGAAGTTTTGTTGAGTTTTGTGTGATTGAAGTTTTCAAGTTTTGGGGTGTTATCACGATGGACAAAGGAATAAGGAGAAGCAAGATCCTAAGCTTGGGGATGCCCAAGGCTCCCAAAGGCAATATTCTAAGGAAGACTCACGTGTCTAAGCTTGGGGATGCCCCAGAAGGCATCCCCTCTTTCGTCTCAATCCATCGGTATGTCACTTGAAGCTATATTTTTATTTATCACATGATATGAGTTTTGCTTGGAGCGTCATTTGATTTTGTTTACTTTTACTTTTAGTTTGCCACAATCATCATTTGCTTGACACACCTTTTTGAGCACAGTGGCGTGTAGATTTTATAGAAATAATTTCACTCTCGCTCTTCACTTATATTTGTTTTGGATTTAATAAATAGTGATAGTAATTTGCATGGGTCATAAGACTAGTCCAAAAATAATAGGTATTGAATGAGTGATAATTAAAACCATCATGCAGCACATATAGAGAAATTGTGGGTTAATGATATTGATGTGGTAATATGAAAAAGGTGTGAGTTCATAATTGTTGATCCATAGAAGTGTCTATATTAAGAGAGGTTAACTTCTTGTTCGTCTAAAAATTAAAAGGGTATGGTGATGATGTGTGAGCATTTCTATTCCTCGCTGAAATCCTAGTGTTGTTTCGGGTCGGAGGCGCACGATGATTAACTCCTACCAACCTCCTCCCTCGGGGCATGCGAGTAGTACTTTGATTTGTGATAAAACTAATTAAACTTTGTAATAAATATATGAGTTCTTTATGACTAATGTGAAACCATGGACATACGCAATCTCACCTTCTCATAATTGCTAGCCTCTTCGATACCATGTATTGCCCATTCTCACCTTGAGGATCGGTGCAACTTTCGGCGGTGCATCCAAACCCCGTGACATGATACGCTCTGTTGCACATAAGCCTCATTATATCTTCCTCAAAACAGCCACCATACCTACCTATCATGGCATTTTCATAGCCATTCCGAGATATATTGCCATGCAAATTCCATCGTCACTTCACATGACTAGTTCATTCATCATCATAATGCTTTGCATGATCATATAGAGCTGACATAGTATTTGTGGCAAAGCCACCGTTCATCATATTTTTGATACATGTCACGCTAGATCTTTGCACATCCTGGTACACTGCCAGAGGCATTCATATAGAGTCATATCTTCCTACCAGTTCTTCATATCGAGTTGTAAGTAAATAAAAGTGTGATGATCGTCATTATTAGAGCATTATCCCAGTGAGGAAATAAAAATGGGGGAGGCCAAATGAGCCCACCATAATAAAAAAATGAAAAAAAAAGGAAATGAATGAGAGAAAAATGAGAGAAGGGACTTTGCTACTATCCTTTACCACACTTGTGCCTCAAAGTAGCACCTTGTTCCTCATATAGAGAGTCTCATGTTATGTCATTTTCATATGCTAGTGGGAATTACTTTTTCATTATTATAATTAAACTTGGCTTTTATATTCCGATAACGGGCTTCCTCAAATGCCCGAGGTCTTCAAGAGCAATTAAGTTGGATGCACACCCCACTTAGCTTCATTTGAGCTTCCATACACTTATAGCTCTAGTGCATCATTTGCATGTCAATCCCTACTCCTTGCATTGACATCTATCGATGGGCATCTCCACAGCCCGTTGGTACACCTAGTTGATGTGAGACTATCTTCTCCACTTTTTACCCCTTTGATATCTACCACCATATTCTATTCCACCTAAATGCTATGTCCAATGGCTCACGCTCATGTATTGCGTGAAGAATAAAAAGTTGATGCATATTGAAAAGTACGATCCGATTGCCTGAATTGGACACCGTGGTGCTTGACATTTGTATTAATGTGATGAATATGGAGCCATGCCTTGCTAATATAATAAGATGAATGGGGGGTAAACATTCTTTGAGGATCGTATACTTTAAAAGATTGATGATTTTGTTTCTTATGCTTGTAAGTATTGCTATGTTAATATTTGTTAGTTCATCATTTCTCAATGAGCATGCATGCAAAATATTACATAATGGGTAGCATGTCACATCAAAAATTCTGTTTTTATCATTTACCGACTCGAGGACGAGCAGGAATTAAGCTTGGGGATGCTTGATACGTCTCCAACGTATCTATAATTTTGGATTGTTCCATGCTGATATATTATCATTATAGGATACTTTTTGGGTCATTATTTAGCAATTTATAATATTTTTGAGCACTAACCTATTGACCCAGTGGCCAATGTCAGTTGCTGTTTTCTGCATGTTTTCACTTCTTAGGTTTACAGTACCAAACGAAGTCCAATTGCCACGAAACTTTTTGATGATTTTTTCTAGACCAAAAGAAGACCTGGGAGATTCGGAAGGAGGCTGGGAGCCACACCAGGGCCCCACAAGCCAACAGGGCGCGCCCAGGGTGCGCCCTGATGGCTTGTGGGCCCCTGGCGGCTCCCCCGACCCCGTTCTCTGGCCTACAAATTCTCATATATCGCGAAAACCCCGGAGGCAGTCCCAAAACCCTTTTTACACCGCCGCAAGTCTCTGTTCCATCGCGAGGCCATCTGGAGCTCCGTTCCGGTACCCTGCCGGAGGGGGGATCGATCACAGAGGGCCTCTTCATCAACCTTGCTGCCCTCATGATGATGTGTGAGTAGTTCACCACAGACCTACGGGTCCATAGCAAGTACCTAGATGGCAATCTATCTATCTCTTGATCTTCAATACAGTGATCATCGCATCTTCGCTTTGATCTATCCGATGTAATCCTTTTGTGCGGTGTGTTTGTTGGGATCCGATGAATTGTGGGATTATGTTCAGATTATTCATGAAAAGTATTTGAGTCACCTCTGAATATTAAGATTCTTATTTGCATGATCATTATAGCTTTGTAATTCTCTCCGATCTATTGATTTGCTTTGGCCAAGTAGATTGATCTTTCTTCAGTGAGAGAGGTGCGTTGTAGTAGGTTCAACCTGACGAGTTTCTATATCCCAGTGACAGAAGGGGACAAGTTGCATCTTTGTGTTGTTGCTAATAAGGATAAAACGACGGGGTTTATTCATATTGCTTGAGTTTACTTTGTCTACATCATGTCATCGTTCTCCATGCATTACTCTGTTTTACTTAATACTCTAGATGCATGCTGGATAGCGGTCGATGAGTGGAGTAATAGTAATAGGTGCCAGCAGGAATCGGCCTATTTGTTTATGGACGTGATGCCTATATACACATGATCATTGCCGTGAAAATTGCATAACTATCTGCTTTTCTATCAATTGCCCAACAGTAATTTGTTACCCACCGTATGTTGCCTACATGAGAGATGCCGCTAGGGAAAACTATGTCCCCCGGGTCTATTCACTTATAAATTCATGAACGCTACTATTACCTTGCTTCCTTTATTTGTATTTTATTTTATTTTGCAATTTACAATTATCTTCAATTTTCTACACAACTCATTTGCTTGCAAATAACAAGATCAAGGGGATTGACAACCCTCTTGCCCGCGTTGGCTGCAAGTTATTTGCTCTTTTGTGTGCAGTCGCTGAAGACGGTTGAGAATTGATATTCCTATTGGTTCGATAAACCTTGGTTTGATAACTGAGGGAAATACTTACCCACTTTGTGCTGTAATTACCCGTTCCTCTTCATAGAAAACCCAACGCAGATCACAAGTATCAGACATTTGAGTTGATTGATGCGTATCATATGTTGTTATTGTAGTAAGATCTCTAGGGTTGTTTGTGACACTTATAGGGATGACTCAATAGATTGATCAGAAAGATAACTTTGAGGTGGTTTGCTACCTACAAAAATTTCATCGTATGTTGTCCGCTATTTATAAGAACTTTGGAGTGAATCTTTGTCACATATTGAAGGATTGTTATATGATTCAATTATGTTAGCACTATTGAGAGATCACACTAGTGAAAGTATGAACCCTAGGCCTTGTTTACAAGCATTGCAATACCGTTTGGGCTCACTTACTAATTGATACCTTGTTGCTTTTATTATTTAAGAGTACAAAACCTATATCTACTATTCATACTACACTTGCATCACCAGCTCTTCGCCAAACTAGTGCACTTATACAATTTACCATTGTATTGGGTGTGTTGGGGACACAAGAGATTTCTTGTATTTGATTTCAAGGTTGTTTGAGAGAGACCATCTTCATCCTACCTCCCACGGATTGATAAATCCTTGTCATCCATTTGAGGGAATTTTCTGCTGTCCTACAAAACTCTGCGCTTGGAGGCCCAACAGAGTCTACAAGAATAAAGTTGCATAGTAGACATCAAGTATTATATAGGGTTCATCCATATCCCCGAGAACTAGTACAACTACTCAAACATTAACATGAAGTTTAGAACAAGTTACAAGATGGCATCAAGTCAGTGAAGGGAGAAGGCGTTGTGGTGGTGGTGGCTATGGTGGTGCGGTAGTGATGGTGATGATGGTGGCGGCTTGGGTGATGATGATGATGATGATGATGATGATGATGATGAGGGCGGCGCTAGTGATGGCGCCGACACGATGGTCGATGCTCATGGTAGCGGTGCCTCCTTCTCTTCCCTTGATGTTGTCCCTCCATCTTTTGTGGTGGAGGAGCAATAGAGTTGATCTTGGATGTGTTGATGATGGATGAGATGATTAGACGACGACGGCTATGGTTGGAGGTGATATATAAGGTGCCTCCTTGGTCTACCCCATTGATGGAATGCATCCAAGGGCTCTATATGAGCATTATCCACTCCCAAACCCTTCCCTGTTGTCCAAGGATTTTCTGGGAACAAACGAGGACTAAATTAGTGAAGAATCTAGACTGAAAGGACAACTTTTGGAGCCAAAATAAACTCATAGACGATCATGGAGTATGGAATGTCGTCTTCTGTTCTGTCCTCATCTAGTGTTTTGGCTGTCATTTCTTCACAAGGACACTGTTTTTGACGTTCCTGGGCTCGTTTGATTTATACCTTGATTTTGAGCACTTTAGGAAAATTACTTTTTTCGCCTTTCGAAACGCCTATGTCTAGTACTACAGGTCCTCCATATTTAACCCATCCTTGGTCCTTTCATCGTGATTGGTCCTAGGTTGCTCCATAATACCTACAGGCACAAGAAAACAAAGAAAACTAATGAAAACCAAATAAAATACTAAATGTGTAATGCTCACAAGGAATAGTGCAAGAACCGTTAATCATGCATAACGGACAACTATTTGGTTCAATGGGACATAATATATGAAGAGAACATGCAACAAATAAGCTCTTAAAATGTGTAAAATATAGAGCCATCAGTGACTCGAGAAGCGCAGTGCGAGAGGGCGCATGTGGGCGCAACCAAAACCACCGCATGACGGTGACCCCAGCCACTGAAATCACATTTGCTCCCTTGGTGGTTTTGGTAATTAATAACAACATATATATATATATATATATATATATATATATATATATATATATGTCATTGGACTCATGTCTCCACTAAGTATATTTCAGGAAAAGTCCAATGATGGGATGGCTATAAATTGTGAGGAGATACCCCAAGATGCAAGGAATGGATTGGCAAAGCTTCAAGCTAGAAGACTCTTTTTTTTACTTTGTGAGAAATCACTTTGAGTCCATAGGAAAGCCAATACTATTAAAAGGGGGTAAGGTATTGTTGGTGAACAAATTGCTCCACGTGCACAAGTGCTAGCCACCAAAAACACCCACAAGCTCTCCCACAAATACTCTGTCTAAACCCAACTTCACAAAATCGGTGCCACCAAGTTTTCATCCGGCTCTACCGATTTTCTACCCAAGACAGAACCCTAGCCAAACCCTAACATTTTGGTACAACCGAGACTACATCGGTGCAGCCGAGTTTCAGTGACCAACTTTCTGGTGACCCAATTTATAAAATCGGAATTTCCGAGTTTATGCTTCGGTCTCACCGAGTTTTGGAAACTGCCCTCGGCCACTCGTTTTGGTACCACCGAGATTCCGAAAGTTGCCACATTTTTTGACAGATCGGTAGAACCGAGTTTTGCTTCGGTTTCACCGAGATGGCCAATAATGTTGTAACGGTTGGATTTTTGGAGATGCCTATATATACCCCTCCACCACATCCCACTCGTAAGAGAAGCACTCAGAACAGTTCCCCACTGCCCATATCCAAATTTCTGAGAGAGAACCACCTACCCTTGTGTTGAGATCAAGATTATCCACTCCAACCATATGGATCTTGATTTCTAGCCTCCCCAAGTTGCTTTCCACCAAATCAATCTCTTCTACCAAGCCAAATCTTTGAGAGAGTGATTGAGTGTTGAGGAGTCTATCATCTTGAAGCACAAGAGCAAGGAGTTCATCACCATTATCAAGCCTATTACCTTTTGGAGGGTGGTGCCTCCTAGATTGGTTAGGTGTTGCTTGGGAGCATCCTACTTCGTGTTGTGGAGTTGAACCAAGAAGTTTGTATGGGCAATGAGATCGCCTACTTCGTGAAGATCTACCCATAGTGATTCTAATCATTCGTGGACGGAAGCCGTTATGGAATAGTCAAGGTTGCTACTTCGTGGACCCTTATGGGTGGAGCCCTCCGTGGACTCTCGCGACCGTTTCCCTCCGTGGGTTGAAGACTCCTTAAACGTGGATGTACGATAGCGCCACCTATCGGAACCACGGGAAAAATCTTTGTGTCTACAATTGCGTTTGATCTTCTAACCCTTACCTCTATTACATGTGCTTGTCTTTACTTTCCGCTGCAATACTCTTAGACTTGTATGTGTAGGGTGTGCTTGACTTGATATCATTTCTAAAACCTTCCCACAACTAAAATTGGGAAAAAGGTAGAATTTTTATTTGGTCAAGTAGTCTAATCACCCCCCTCTAGACCAACTTGCGATCCTACAAGTGGTATCAGAGCAGTGGTCTCCATTGCATTGGTTTCACAACCTAGGAGAGTATGGCGTCTAGTGAGGGAAATTATCACCATAGAGGTCCGTAATTTGATGGTACTAATTTTGCTAGTTGGAAGCATAAGATGAAAATGCATATTCTTGGTCATAACCCCGCCGTTTGGGCCGTTGTTCGTGTTGGCTTGCAAGGTGAATTCTTTGGTGATGGAAAGGAACCGGATCATGAAGCGACCGCGGAAGAATTGAAGATGTTGCAATACAATGCTCAAGCATGTGACATTCTTTTCAACTGCCTATACCCCGAAGAATTCAACAAAATTAGCCGTCTTGAGAATGCAAAGGAAATTTGGGATACTTTGGTTGATATGCACGAAGGTACTGATTCCGTCAGAGAATCTAAGTTGGATGTGCTTCAAAGTTAACTTGACAAGTTCAAGATGTAGGATGGTGAAGGAGTCGCGGAGATGTACTCTAGGCTAGGTCTCATTACCAATGAGATTGTCGGCTTAGGAAGCGAAGAAATGACCGACAAATTCATCATCAAGAAGATACTTAGAGCTTTGGATGGAAAGTATGACACTGTGTGCACATTGATCCAAATGATGCCCAACTACAAAGATCTCAAGCCTACGGAAGTCATTGGTAGAATTGTTGCTCATGAGATGTCACTCGAAGACAAGGAAGAACTTCACAACAAGTCAAGCGGTGCTTACAAAGCCACAAGTGATGCTCCCAATACCTCAAGTGACAACCTTGTTACCAAGGAAGAGATAAGCCTCATGGTCAAGAAATTCAACAAGTTGTACAAGAGTAGACGCAAAGAGAGAAACTCCAACTCAAGATATGAAGAAAAGCGTTCATCTAGTCGTGACCAAAATTGTTACAATTGTGGAAGGCTCGGGCACTAATCAAATAGTGCACACCCCCCCACAAAAGAAGGGAAGAGTCACCTAGAAGAAAGAGCTCAAGAGATGAGTCACCTCGAAGAGAGAGAAGGAGTAGAGATGATCATTATGAACGAAGACCCTCAATGAGAAGTAGGGATTCAGAGAAGAAGGACAAGTACACCAAGAGATACTCAAGAAGAAGACATTAAGCTCATGTTGGTGAATGGGTTTCCGGCTCCGATTCCGACAACCACTCCAAGAGAAGCTATCGCTCCGACTCCGACTATAGTCAAGATGAAGGTGTTGCCGGACTTGCACTCGTTTCCTCCAACTCCTACGACATATTTGATTCACCAAATGAAGGGAGTGGAAGTTGCTTCATGGCTAAAAGCCCCAAGGTATCACACCCTGAATATCTTGATTTCGATAGTGATGAGGATGACTTACTTGGAGATGATGACTTGCTATGTGATAAAGCTAGTGATATTAGTCAAAATATGCTAGACGATGATCATGTTAATTAAGATAAGTCGTGTGATGACGATAAGAAGGAAATAGAACGACTAACTAAAGAATTAAACACTCTTAAGTTAGCTCATGAATCTACTTTAGAAGATCATAGAGAGCTTGTAAGGACTCATGAGAAGCTACGCTTCGAGAAGCTCAATTTGGAGCAAGAACATGAGTTTCTTAAAGCAATCAATGACGATCTCCGAAAGAAGACTTCTTCTTATCTAGCCAAACGACTACTCTTGTCTACATTTATTCCACAAGTTAAGACTAAGCAATCTAGTAACAAAGGCAAGAAAGGTTCTTCAACTAGTAGCAATAAAAATGACAAATCCAATGATATTGCTTCTAGTAGTTCTATTGATTCCACTAACGATTCTCTTAGCCAAGTTACACTTGAGCAAGAAAATGATTTATTGAAAGGGATTATAGAGAAAGGTATCTACAAAAGTCTTGCCGGATGTAAGCAATTTGAGGAAATTGTACGCAAGCACGGAGGATACCGGAAGAACCATGACATTGGCTACTTCAACGCAAATGGAGTTGAATGGGAAGAAGGTCAATACCCCAAGCCCAAGTTTGTTCCTCAAAGGGAGAAGTATGAACATACTCTTCCCAAGGGAACAAAAGCTCAAGATGACCTTCCACCACAAGATCACAAGCTCAAGGGCAAGGACAAGCTTCAAGAGGAGATTGACTCATATGAAGATGAATCCCAAGCTTTGGTCAAGTGGGTTCCCAAGGCTTCTACAAGCTCAACTTCTACAAGTGCCACTTCAACACCGAGGATCCCCATCAACTTGATGTGGGTCCCCAAGAAGAAGAACTAGAGAGGTTCTTGAGGAGTGACTCCGCCAATGAAATTCACTCATATTCATTATTGGCAAGAACTAGTTGCAATCAACATCAACATTATGCAATAGTTCAAGGAGTCACACATTCCCTCAAAGGTAAGCAAGCGACAAGGTAATTAATGAATCAATGGACATCATCATGTATGTTTTGCACTCCATGTCCATAGATATCCTTGTGTTTGTCTCTTGTGTTTGGGACTAACCCATGTAGGTGAGGAGAGTAATAAACAAAAAGGATTGCTCCCAACTCAAGATGATCTTCATCAACTATGAGCATACACCACTACATCACCCACATGAAGTCTTCTACGACAAACCCAAGGTTAGTTTATCCCTTTTAAGGGGGATGCCACATCAAGGGGGAGCTTTACTCTAAGACTTGAGTCAAAGTATCTCTTGGAATGTGACAACATTAACAAGCTTTATGTAAAAGTGGTAACCCCACTTGTGCCTAAACGATGAGTATGACCTATGATCAAGTATTCTTACTTGGCTCCTAAGTCAAATACTCATATATAGATGACTACGTCATCGCCAAAGTGCTTGATAGATGCTAGAATGTTTGTGCATGTTTGCCATGATTTCATTTGATATCTTATTGTGTGAGCATGTTGGTCTGCATATCTTTACTCATTCGAGGATATCCAATTGTAGCTATTTGGTTTTGTTTTTCTTTTTCCAATTGGATATACAAGAATGTCTAGGACCCCCCTGTAGCTATCTATGCTTTCTCACCTCAAGTTCTATTCATGCTATATCACAAAAACTTGAACAAGCACTTGACGAACCCTTTGTGTGAGGAGCACTCGGAGTACCGTTTCGTCAAGGCTGACCTCCAAAACCTCCCTATAGTGCAACTCGGTGTGACCAACCAGAAAATCTTGGTTCCACCGAATGCCTAGGGTTGATCTAATTTTGCACCTCAGTACCACCGATACCATAATCTCGGTTGCACCAAGTTTCCCTGTCAACTGACAGTAGAGGAACTCGGTGACACCGAAATTTTAGTATCGGTGACACCAACAGCAAAGGGTACTTAAGCCAGTGGACCCAACGTTTTGAAATTCAATCTGCAAACGCCAAGTCCCCAACCCTAAGCTGCCGAAACCGGACCCCTTGGTCGTTGCCTTTGTCTCCCCGAGCGCCTTCGCCGTTGGGATTCACGATGCCGACGGAAATCTTCACCGCCGTCGCCGCCGTAGTCGGACCACCGCCAAGTTAGGGTATGGCTCCGATTTCCTCATGCGTTCCATGTCCGATTCTAATGCATTTGGATGATTTCGTCTATGTTCCACCACGTGCAATCTTCCTATCCTACAAAAACAATCCATAGAATAGAAAACGATGGAATTTTGGATCTAAACTCCCGCAATATA
Organism: Elymus sibiricus; assembly: GCA_039707655.1. Lineage (NCBI taxonomy): Eukaryota > Viridiplantae > Streptophyta > Magnoliopsida > Poales > Poaceae > Elymus > Elymus sibiricus. Next base: position 471,420,627 of record CM077675.1, on the reverse strand, counting down.
CATCTCGGTGACACCAAGTTGGAAGAATCGGTTCCACCGATTCTGTGTTTAGGGTTACTAAGAACCACTTCGGAGAGACCGAGTAGTCCTTTTCGGTTACACCGAATTTGGGTGCCAAGTTTTTGTTAAGGCCGTGGTCAGTCTCGGTGTCTCCGAAAACATCGACCCGGTGCTACTGAAATTTATCTTGCAGTAGTTCATACCCTTAGTTTCTGAGTTTGATTTTTGAAAAATGTCTGTGTTTTTGTGATACTCAACTTTTCTGCTCTTCTATACTCCATTCACAGGGACAGTATGTCAGCTTCAGGTGATAGTCAGAATGACTCCAGAGAGCTTAGCATTGATGCAGATTCAGGCACTAGTCCTGAGGCTAGCTCATCTTCTTCAGAAGATCCAGGCACACCTAGCTCCCAGGGTTTTCCCAAGGCTGCAACTAGAGCCAGGAGAAAGTTAAACTCAGATGAAGAGGACTCTGATTTTGTGCCAGAGGAGGTCCTAGCCAAGCAAAGGCAGGACAAAGCAGACAGAGCTGCCAAGAAGTCTGCATCTGAGGCAACCTCATCTAGAAGACATGTCAGGAAGGAGTATGCCAGCACAAAGGCTGTGAGAGCACCAGAGAGTTCCAGGGCTTCCATGTCTATAGAGCCAGCCAGAAGCTCTATGCCCAAGAAGCCAGCTGAGAAAAAGAGGAAAAGAACAAGATATGTCAGAACTAAAGTTCTTCCTTCTACTTCAGAGTACTTAGATCCAGAAGATGCTGAGGGAGAGGAAGAGCCAGCTGCCCAGGCTCCTCCTAAGAAGAGAAGAAGCTGCTTGCTGATGCCATGACTTCTCAGCCCCCTTCAAAAAGCAAGGCAGCTCCTCCTCCCAAGAAGACCACAGCTCCTAAGTCCAAGAGGACTACTAAGGATATTCCAGGTGCAGCCAAGAACAAGGGATCCTCCTCCAGAGCTGCTGCTGAAGATGAGGAAATGACAGTTTTGAGGAAGCTTAGACCTCACCTCCCACAACACAATGACAACTATCCACTTGCTGAGGATATGAAGAAGAGGAAGGATTCAGGGCTGAGAGAATGGAGAGCTATAGATCCTTATTCTCAGAGGAGAAAGACCGCTGTTGACTACAGATTCCACACCAAGGAGCAGTAGGATTTCTATGAGACTGTTCTGCTTGATAAGAGCCCAGCTGTCAGTGACATGAGGTATGTAGACTAGGCTATATTAAGGAAAATGAGGACTACTTCCCCCATGTGCAAGATAACTTCAAGGCTGTTAGTATTGATGCTTTTGTTGGTAGGGAGATGACCCCCCTGGAATGATGAGATGATCATGCAGTTCTATTCCACTGCACACTTCTATCCAGATGGCAAGATAGTGTGGATGACTGAGGGCACCAGATATGAATCTTCAGTGGAAGAGTGGGCTACCATCTTAGGAGCTCCACAAGTACAGGATGGTGACTTGGATGTGTACTCAGAGGCCAAGATGAATCATAATTCCATGGCTAATATGTACAAGGAGATCCCTGCTGACTATGTGCATTCACATAAGCTTGGCTCAGTGTACTATCTGCAGGCAGGCTTGCCAACCACCAACACCATTCTGAGGTACACTTTGATGCCTAAGTCAGGATATGAGAAGATGATCAGAGGATTCTCCATCAACATGCTGCATCACATTGACCTTCACACCAGATCCAGGGTCATGGATTTGATTGTAGAGACTGTGAAGAGGACAACTGCTGACCAAAAGAGGTCATGTGGATATGCTCCATACATTCAGATGCTTATCAACTCCAAGCTTGAAAAGAATGTATATGCTCTTGATAGACCCCATATGCCTCTCCAGCTTGAGTTTGAGGACAATGTTATGGTGATGGACCCAGATCATCCCACTTCATCTACTACACAGGTAGCAGCTGAGGCAGCCAGAGCCACTAGTGCTCCAGTGCCAAGGACAAGGAATGAGCAGATGGATCTCATTCTTAGCTCTATCCAAGGCATGCAGAATGACATCACGGAGATTCTCAAGAACCAAAAGAGCTTGGAAAGGATTGTTGAAGACAAGCTTCATACTTTGAACAACAAGGTGGATGGGCTGACTAAGACAGTTGATGAGCTCAAGAAGGAGGTGGACTCAGTACCCCTTCCCCACACCTTAGATGATGATGATGATGATGACAGTCAACCTCTCAGGCCCAGCACTCAATTCAAGACCCAAGCTAGATCTGCGATAGTGCCAGCTTCATAGTTGAGACCATCCACATCAGCTCCTGCTGCAGCTCCTTCAGTCCCACCGGCTCCATCAGCACCTCCAGTGTCTACTCCAACCCCTTCCATGACATCGGCAGAATTCTTCGCGGATGCGGTTCTCTCGACTCCTACATCAACAACCGGAGGAGATCATCCCCAGAGAGACGATTAGTCCTATACCTTTGAACTTTTTGGTAACTTGTTGCCAAAGGGGGAGAAGTTGTATAGATCAATAGGGCTTCGAGAGAGAGTGTTGCTTTTTATCGCTCTCCAAAACTTTAAAATCTTTTGGTTGTTCGTTTGCGTTAAACTTGTTGGTGTCTGATCATGCACTTCTTATATGTTGCTACTATGTCTTATCTTTTGAGATGCTTATGAGATGATCATTCACTTCTTGCTTGATGTGTTGTGATATGTTGTTCACTCATATTATTCTCGCACACCACCAAGCTGTATGTGACATGGAAGAGTGCCCCATGAACCTAATCGATTGTGCATTTGCATTCAAACGCAAATTCAAAATAGTGCACAAATTTAGGGGGAGCTCTTGCTTATCACATACTTCTCAAAGCGATGACTCTATTCATTGATTATATCATATGTCGAAGCTTTGATCTATATGTTGTCATCAATTACAAAAAAGGGGGAGATTGAAAGCACATTTGCTCCCTTGGTGGTTTTGGTAATTAAGAACAATATATATGTCATTGGACTCATGTCTCCACTAAGTATATTTCAGGAAAAGTCCAATGATGGGATGGCTATAAATTGTGAGGAGATACCCCAAGATGCAAGGAATGGATTGGCAAAGCTTCAAGCTAGAAGACTCTCTTTTTACTTTGTGAGAAATCACTTTGAGTCCATAGAAAAGCCAATACTATTAAAAGGGGGTAAGGTATTGTTGGCGAACAAATTGCTCCACGTGCACAAGTGCTAGCCACCAAAAACACCCACAAGCTCTCCCACAAATACTCTGTCTAAACCCAACTTCACAAAATCGGTGCCACCAAGTTTTCATCCGGCTCTACTGACGTGGCTTTAGACTGCGTCGATATTTCCCCAAAGAGGAAGGGATGATGCAGCACGGCGACGGTAAGTATTTCCCTCAGTTATGAAACCAAGGTATCGAACCAGTAGGAGGATCACCACCACCTAATAAGCAGCAACTACACACAAAGAACAAATACTTGCAACCCGACGCGAAAGAGAGGTTGTCAATCTCTCTACGGTAAAAAGATAGATTAGGATATGATAGATTGGAGAGATAGATCTCTCAAGAACAACAAATAAAAAGAGAAAATAAAAAGTGCAGCAAGGTATTTTTGGGTTTTTGGAATAATAGATCTGAAAACAAAAGAGGCAAAAAGATAGATCGGAAAGCAATATGTTGGAAAAGTAGACCCGGGGGCCGTAGGTTTCACTAGTGGCTTCTCTCATGAGTATAGCACATGGTGGGTGAACAAATTACTGTTGGGCAATTGATAGAAGATCAAATAATCATGACGATATCCAAGGCGATGATCATTATATAGGCATCATGTTCAAGATAAGTAGACCGACTCCTGCCTGCATCTACCACTATTACTCCACACATCGACCGCTATCCAGCATGCATCTAGTGTATTAAGTTCATGGAAAAATGGAATAATGCAATAAGAACGATGACATGATGTAGACAAGATCTATTCATGTAGGAATAGACCCCATCTTGTTATCCTTAATGCCAACGATACATGCGTGCCTTGCTGCCCCTTCTGTCACTGGGAAAGGACACCGCAAGATCGAACACATCACAAAGCACCTCTTCCCATGGCAAGAAAAATCGATCTAGTTGGCCTAACTAAACCAAAGATTCAAAGAAGAAATACGAGGCTATAAGTAATCTGCATATAAGAGATCAAAGAAGACTCAAATAATATTCATGGATAGAAACTGATCATGAACTCAAAATTCATCGGATCCCAACAAACACACCGCAAAAGTTTACATCAAATAGATCTCCAAGAGACCATTGTATTGATAATCAAAAGAGAGAGAGAGAGGAACCCATCTAGCTACTGCCTACGGACCCGTAGGTCTATGGTGGACTACTCACGCATCATCGGAGAGGCACCAATGAGGATGATGAACCCCTCCGTGATGATGTTAGATTGGATCTCGAGGCTCTACAACTTGCGGCAGCTGGATGTGTTTTTCGTCGACTCCCTTAGGGTTTCTAGAATATTTGGGAATTTATAGGCATGAGAGGCGGTGGAGAGGGGCCCCGAGGAGGGCACAACCCATCAGGGCGCGCCGAGGGCCCCCTAGCGCGCCCTGGTGGGTTGTGGTCTCCACGGCCCACCTCTCTGGCACTTCTTTGGCCCACTGGGTGTCTTCTGGTCCAAACAAAATCTCCAAGAAGTTTCATCGCGATTGGACTCCGTTTGGTACTGATATTCTGCGAAGTAAAAAACTAGCAAAAACAGCAACTGGCACTTTGGCACTATGTCAATAGGTTAGTCCCAAAAAATGATATAAAGTTGCTATAAAATGATTGTAAAACATCCAAGATTGATAATATAATAGCATGGAACAAGCAAAAATTATAGATATGTTGGAGACGTATCAGCATCCCCAAGCTTAATTCCTACTCGTCCTCGAGTAGGTAAATGATAAAAACAGAATTTTTGATGTGGAATGCTGCCTAACATGTTCATCCCATTTTTTTTTCTCTTGTAGCATGGACATTTGGACTTTTAGATGATTCAAAGCAATAGTCTAGTTTTAACATAATGACTTCAATACTCAAGCATGCCAACAAGCAACCATGTCTTTCAAAATATCAATACTAAAGAAAGTTATCCCTAGCCCATCATGCTCAATCATTGATCCATTCATGAAACACACTCAAATATTAGCTACACCCAATGCTCAAGTACGATCATAGTGCCCCCTAGTTGGTGCTTTATAAGAGAAGATGGAGACTCAAAGTAAAAATAAAAATTTGCATAAAGTAAATAGATAGGCCCTTCGCAGAGGGAAGTAGGGATTTGTAGAGGTGCCAGAGCTCAAAGTTTAAATTGAGAGAGAAAAATATTTTGGGTGGCATGCCTTTCCTGTCAACGAAAACGACAAAGTAGTTCACAATACTTTCCATGCTAGATACATCATAGGCGGTTCCCAAACAGAAAATAAAGTTTATTCCTTTTTCCAGCATTCTTTCACATTCCATGGTTGGTCGTATCCACGGTTGCCTTCCATACCAACACTTTCCAAGGAATTTATTATTTGACAACATAAAGTAAATTTTTTCTTTTTTTTCATTTCGGGAATGGGCATCCCTATTACCGCCGCACTCTCGTGCAATGACAAGTGAATAAACACTCATCTTGAGAATAACACATCTAGCATGGAAAAATATTGGACACTCCCTACCGTTTCATGAGCGGTACGAGCACACAAAAGAGAAATTTATTTTGAAAAGTAGAGATGGCACTACAAATTTGCTTAGAACGGCATGGAAGTACCGCATATAGGTAGGTATGGTGGACTCATAAGGCAAAACTTGGTTTAAGGATTTTGGATGCACAAGTAGTATTTCTACTTAGTACAAATGGAGGATAGCAAATAGATTGAGAAGCAACCAACCAAGAAACGAAAATTCACATAAGCGAGCATTGAGCATAACTAACACCGAATAATGCACCATATGTAGGATGTAATTTCATTGCATAACTATTGACTTTCGTGCATGCATATGGAATCACAAACCTTAACACCAATATTCCTACTAAAGCATAATTACTCACTAACATGACTCACATATTACTATCATCATGTCTCAAAACTATTACAAGGAATCAAGTTTAATTTGTCCAATGATCTTCATGAAAGTTTTTATTATATCCTCCTTGGATATCTATCACTTTGGGACTAGTTTCATATATTGCCATTGCTTTTTGACTAGCTCAAATAAATTTAAGTGAAGCACATGAGCATAGAGTTTTCATCTCTCAAAAAGGTATAAGTGAAGCATGATAGGATTTCTTCAAAAATTACCAACTCTCAAATTAATCTAAGTGAAGCAAGAGAGTATTTCTACAAAAGTTTCCAAGCACACTGTGCTCAAAAAGATATAAGTGAAGCACTAGAGAAAATCTATAGCTCAAAAAGTTTAAGTGAAGCATAAAGAGCAATTCTAACAAATCATAGCATAATTTTGGCTCTCTCAAATATGTGTGTCCAGCAAGGATACAAGTGACAAACTAACAAGCAAAGCAAGCAAAGACTGAAATGATACAAGACGCTACAAGCAAAACTCATGATATGTGACGAATAAAAATATAGCTCCAAGTAAAATACCGATGGTCGTTAGAAGAAAGAGGGGATGCCACTCGGGGGCATCCCCAAGCTTAGTTGCTTGTTTATCTTTGGATATATCTTGGGGGTGCTGTAGCATCCCCAAGCTTAGGCTCTTTTCACTCCTTATTCCTTCATCCATCGTGATCTCACCCAAAACTTGAAAACTTCAATCACACAAAACTCAACAAAATCTTCGTGAGATCCGTTAGTATAATAAAGCAAATCACTACTTTAATTACTATTGCAAACCCATTCATATTTTATTATTGCATTATACCTACTTTATTTTAAGTTTACCATGGCTCATACCCTTCAATACAACCCATAGATTCATCAAAACAAGCACACAATGCAACGAAAACAGAATCTGTCTTAAACAGAACAGTCTGTAGTAATCTGTACTCTAACCATACTTCTGTAACTCTAAAAATTCTGAAAAATTAGGACAACGTAAAGAATTTGTATAGCAACATTGTCTTAAAATTTCAGCTCAATATCACGTTCCAGTAAAAAATGAAAATTCGAACACTAGAGGCAAAGTTTCTGTTTCAGATTCAGCATCGCTTCTCACTACTAGGGAAAAGCCTAGCAGTAGCGCGGTTTTTAGGTGTATCAGTAGCGCGGGGTCCCGCGCTACTGATAAGGTGCTACAGCTAACATGTATCATAAGCGCTAGTTAACCAACGCTACAGCTAAAGTTTAGCAGTAGCGCCTCTTAACCGGCGCTACTGCTAACCGAGTTATCAGTAGCGCGCTTCTCTAACCCGCGCCACTGTTAAACGCACATATTCCTTTTTTTATATTTATGTTGTATTTACACACGGTTACACATATTAATATACAACATCAATAATTATTGTGCCAGCAACTACATTTAGATTAAAGTGGATGGATGCAAGTGATCATGTTGAATTAGAGGAAAATATGATGTTGCCATCGCAACATCATATTTTCCTCTAATTCAACATGATCACTTGCATCCACCCACCTTAATCAAATATATGTCATATAACTCATCATCATCTTACTCATCTAACAACTCATCATCATCTTAATCATACCAAGTTAAAATCTCATAAAACAGAAAAACATCATAATAGTAATCATCCTAATCGATCATGCAAGTTAAAATAAACCAGAAAAACTTCTCTCTCATAGGACCTAGTCCTCCCTCCTAGGTAAAATGACATAAAACAGAATAACACCTATGTCTCCATGATGAAGCAAAGAGATCCAACGGTCTCCAACTTGTGGCTTGCGATCCTTCTTTATTTGTCCCCATGCTTCAATTTGTTACCGTCTTGGTGGTTTGCGCTCAGTCGAGTATGCAAAAGAGAAATCGGGCCTCATAGGGCTTTTAATTGTCATATTACCTTCGGCTTGCATCAACGGAGGCACAACTTCATTTGGCAGTTTCTGTTGAAGAACATAATAGTAGCCTAGTTAGCAATGTAATCAATACCATTTACGCAATAGTAGTGTACTTAATTAGCAACTCTTACCAAGATATTTCGGCGAATGTCATCCGCCCTCAACCTATGCACTAGTGTCCTGTATAATGTATAATTTGGGCCAGTTCCCAAATTATACGGGAAGATCTCCCTACCAACTAGGACACCAATAACAAAGTTGATAAGATCATCCTTCTCCTCCCAAGTTAGATGTGATCCATAAGTGTAGTGTGTTGTGTCAATTATTTTCTGTGTTTCACTCGAAGAAACGAAATAAGCTGTAAATTATAAATTAACAAATTTAGTATAGATGAACACCAACTATTTTTAAATATAGAATGCAAATTACTTGACAAATATGCATGGTTGATAAACTCACATGGAGGTAAAACAGGAAGCATATCGACATCCACCCAAATGTCGATGTTACCTTCAATATGATCTTCAGGACGAAGATCGAAGGTTATTTCCATATCCTCCTAAAATCCATATGCCTTGCAAAGAGCTTCCCAATTTGAGCACCCTAATTCTGTGTTATTAACTGCATTCATTACTTTGACCAGAAATGTGTGACCATGTTTAGTCCTCAGGTTTGCTCTCCTCGTCTCGAAACTCTCGTGCTCTTCGAAACCGAGCCTCTCCAAGAAATACCGTCTTGCATGACAGGGGATGAACTAGTCGAATTGTATAAAACGGAAATTACACGTTGAAGCAAAGAAACAGAAGTCATGCTTAGTTACGAAAAAACACTTGTCATCGTTGTGTACCGTAGAAACATCGAAGGTCTCGTCAAGCTTGATGGTGAAGAACCTGTCGTCTCGCAGCCCAGGCTGGTCGCAAAGACCCTTATCTTTGCCGCAGAGTTCACACGCTTGGATCCTATCGTCATCATCAGACGACGACATTTCCTGTGTTCATGATTCAAAAATTACGGCATGACCATTGCTAATGTAAGACATATTGAGCTCCTAAAATTTGCCAGAACGGAAACAAATCAACATTCCAGCAAAACATAGGCACTCTGAGGGGTTCCCTGCAATAACATACACACATGTCCAAATAGACCTAATTCAATATCGGTTGACTTTCGGTCCGTCGAGGCTTTCCTTAAATAACTCTCATATCTTATGGTGTGTTGGTGCACACTCTCTCACACTGATATGGTGGTGTATATATGTTGGTGGACACTCTCTCACACTAATAGTTCGACCGTCGGTGATGGGCGCACCTCCTCTCCTCTCCTTGCGCATTACACCGAGGTATATATCGCAAGAAGAGAAGAGGAGGAAGCGCCCCCCACGACAACAGTCGGGATTCCTCCATCAAGAACACACATGAAAGTCACACAAGGAGCAACGACAGACCGAAAGTCACACACGCATTATACCAATATAATATCACTAATACATTTATAATGAACTCGAATATAATATCACTAATACATTTATAATGAACTCGAATATAATATCACTAATACATCATCTCGAATAATCCAGTTAATGCATCATCAAATATTAACTAATACATCTCGAATATTATCATATAAGATCACTAATACAGATCGAATATCCTAGAATCCAAAGTGGAGGACGGTGAACTCGGTTCACTAGCGGTCTCTGAGTCGCTGGCGGTGGACACCCAAAAATAAGGAACCATCACCGGATCATAACTCGGGTGAGATCCCTGGAGAACCTGCTAGGTATTGGAGAACCTGGCGTCCAACGCCGCCATGTAGCGACGGACGTGCTCGTCCTCCTCCCTGACACGGTGATGTACCACCTCCGCAGGGGCCCGCTCCCTCTGCACCGAAAGTGGCCCACGCGACCGCCACCAAAGAAGCTCTGGGTCGACGACGAGACCAGGATTCCTCACCAAGCTCCAAGCCCGGGAAGGTAGCACCTCCCAGTGCCAGCCCGGCGGAGCCCAGTCCCGGACATTGCGCCTCTCAAGCAGGATGTCGCCGCCGACTCGATGACGACGAGGATGCGGGCCAGGCATCGTTGACGTCGAGACAAATTCCTATGAGAACATTTTCTTATCCTTTAATGTTTTGCTATTTTAGAAATGCTTAATTTCTTAAACTCATTTAGACTCATTTTTGACTCGGTTTTCCAGAATGCCGTTTCCCAGCAATTCCCGGCACTCGATATGCCTACTTTCTAGCACAAGTCATGCCAAAATTTCGACATTACCCTTGCGAAAAAGTGGACATATCGAGCGCCTGAAATTCACCAGAACGGAAATGAAACAACATTCCGGCGAAACATAGGCCACTCGGATCATTTGCATATAACAGTAAGAAAAATATAGAACTTGAAGAAAATGCAATAAGGTTTTTCTTCACAATATTTGAAACTAAATTCAGCCTAGCTAAATTTCTGTCCTCATTTGAAAACCTAGTTAATTTCATATTAATTAACTAGGTTCATACTACCTAATCTGTCCTAGGGTTCATACTAATTCATACTACATACCTAATATGTCCTAATCTGTCCTAGAGAGACAGAGAGAGAGAAGGAGGGGCAGCGGACTTACAAGGGGCTAGGGGAGACGCCGGCGGCGAGGTGGAGCTCGGGGGAGATGCCGGTGGCGAGGTGGAGCTCGGGGGAGACGGAGGGCGCGTGGGCGGCGACGGACGGGTGCGGGTGGAGGAGCGGGAGGCGACGGAGGGCGCGCGGGCGGCGACGAACGACGACGGCGGCGTCGGAGGAGAGGGATCGAATGGGGGGGATGGGGATATGGAGGAAAGAGGTGGAGGAGGAGCCGGCGCGGGCCGGGGTTATGTCATGATAGCAGTAGCGTGTTTTAGGAAACAGCGCTACTGCTACCAAACGTATCTATAGCGCGTTTCAGGAACCAGCGCTACTGCTAAACCTAGCCTGGCGGCAACGGTGGGGCAATATTAGTAGTAGCGCTTTTTTTAACGCAGCGCTACTGCTAAGAACTTAGCAGTAGCGCCTTTTCTGGACGCGCGCTACAGCTATTTAGCAGTAGCGCCTCTTTTTATCCAGCGCTACTGCTAAGGTTCTGTGTATAAGGTTTTCCCTAGTAGTGTCTACTCATCTTATGGATCATCCTAAAGGCTCTACTTGGCACAAACACTAAATAAAACATAAAAACACAATCATAACAGAGGCATAATTGTGTAAACACTCAAAAACAGAAAAGGAAAAAACAAAAATAAATTTATTCATTGGGTTGCCTCCCAACAAGCGCTATCGTTTTACGCCCCTAGCTAGGCATAACGCATAGATTCAAGTATTGTCATCTTTAGTTTTGGATCCATAGGATGCTCTCATGATTGATTCATATGGTGGCTTAATTCCTGTTCTAGGGAAGTGTTCCATACCCTTTCTTAGTGGAAACTGAAATCTAATATTGCCTTCTTTCATATCAATCACGGCACCTATAGTGCGTAAGATCGGTCTACCAAGTATAATGGGACAAGACGGATTGCAATCAATATCAAGAACAATAAAATCTATGGGCACATAGTTCCTATTTGCAAGAATAAGAACATCATTAATTCTTCCCAAAGGCTTTTTAATAGTAGAATCCGCCAAGTGCAAATTAAGAGAGCATTCTTCAATATTGATAAGACCAAGCACATCACATAAAGATTTCGAAATCGTGGAAACACTAGCACCCAAATCACATAAAGCAAAGCACTCATAATTTTTAATCTTGACCTTAATGGTAGGTTCCCACTCATCATGTAATTTTCTAGGAATAGAAATCTCCAACTCCAACTTTTCTTCAAAAGATTTCATCATGGCATCAACGATATGTTTAGTGAAAGCTTTATTTTGTTCATAAGCATGGGGTGAATTCAACATGTATTGCAGCAAATAAATACATTCAATCAAAGAGCAACTATCATAATTAAAGTCTCTGCAATCCAAAATAGCGGGCACATCACTAGTTAAAGTTTTGACCTCTTCAAACCCACTTTCATCAAAATTTTCATCAAGATTTTCACCCTCCAAATTATTGGGACGCCTTCAAGCTAAAGTTGACTCTACTTTAGTCCCTTTATCATCAATCTTAATATTACTAAACAAGGAATCAATAGAAGAAACACCAATCACTTTAAGATCTTCATCATTTTTATGAAGGCAATCACTAGAAAACGATTTTTCTAAGAATTCTCTTTTAGCTCTAAGCATAGCGGTTGTTTTCTTACTTTCATCCATAGATACATATAAAGCTTTAATTGGTTCATCAATCTTGGGCACAAAAGCTTTGAACTTGAGATTTTCCACATCATGAGGAATCCTATCAATGCTTCTAGACATATCATCAATCTTATTTAGCTTTTCTTCTATCGTAGTATTGAAAGCCTTTTGCGCATTGATATATTATTTAATATTACTGTCAAGATCAGAGGTGTTCCTATTATTATTGTAAGAGGAATTACCATAGGAATTACCATAATTGTTAGAGGAATTTCCAGGAAAAGGCCTAGGATTAAAATTACCTCTATAAGCATTGTTATTGAAATTGTTTCGCGAGACAAAGTTCACATCTACGGAATCACTATTTTGCTCAATCAAGGTAGACAAAGGCACATCATTAAGATCAATAGGAGAATTTTTACTAGCAACCAATTTCATCAAAGCATCAACCTTATCACTCAAGGTACTAATTTCTTCAACCGAATTATTTTTTTTACTAGTAGGTGCTCTTTCGGTATGCCATTGTGAATAATTTGCCATAATATTATCTAGCAATTTAGTAGCTTCACCCAAAGTAATTTCCATAAAAGTACAACCCGCGGCGGAATCTAAAAGATTTCTAGAGACAAAATTCAATCCCGCATAATTTTTTTGTATGATCATCCAAAGATTTAAACCATGAGTAGGACAATTTCTTAGCATCAATTTCATTCTTTCCCAAGATTGTGCAACATGTTCATGCTCAAGTTGCTTAAAATTCATGATTTGTGTCCTAAGGGAAATAATTTTCGTGGGCGGAAAATACTTAGTGATAAAAGCATCCTGGCACTTATTCCAAGAATCGATACTATTGCGAGGCAAAAAGGAAAACCAAATTTTTACCCAATCTTGCAAGGAAAAAGGAAATAATTTCAACTTCACTATATCATTGTACACATCTTTTTTCTTTTGCATATCACACAATTCTACGAACGTGTTTAGATGGGACGCAGCATCCTCATTAGGAGTACCGGCAAATTGATCTTTCATGACAAGATTCAACAAAGCGGCATTAATATCACAAGACTCTGCACTAGTGGCAGGAGGAGCAATCGGAGTACTAATAAAATCATTATTATTAGTGTTGGAAAAATCACACAACTTGGTGTTTTCTTGAGTCATCGTGACTACGCAAACAAGATTGCAAGCAAGCAAGAGATCTGACGAGAAAAAGGCAAACGAAAAAGAGGGCGAATAAAACGGCAAATTGGGTGAAGTGGGGAGAGGAAAACGAGAGGCAAATGGCAAATAATGTAATTGCAAGGAGATGAGATTTGTGATTAGGAACCTGGTAGATGATGATGGTGTCTTCTCGGCGCCAGAGATTGGCACGTAGAAGAGACCGCTTCCTCCCCGGCAACGGCGCCAGAAATTCCTTTGACGTGGCTTGAGACTGCGTCGGTATTTCCCCAAAGAGGAAGGGATGATGCAGCACAACGACGGTAAGTATTTTCCTCAATTATGAAACCAAGGTATCGAACAAGTAGGAGGATCACCACCACCTAATAAGCAGCACCTGCACACAAAGAACAAATACTTGCAACCCGACGCGAAAGAAAGGTTGTCAATCTCTCTACGGTAAAAAGATAGATTAGGATATGATAGATTGGAGAGATAGATCTCTCAAGAACACAAAATAAAAAGAGCAAATCAAAAGTGCAGAAAGGTATTTTTGGGTTTTTGGAATAATAGATCTGAAAACAAAAGAGGCAAAAAGATAGATCGGAAAGCAATATGTTGGAAAAGTAGACCCGGGGGCCGTAGGTTTCACTAGTGGCTTCCCTCATGAGTATTGCTGTGACACCCTGGATTTTGCTACAGTAATGATTGTAATTAAGCTACAGTAATGAACATGATCAGTGCCTAATCATTCTGCTAAACAAGATATGATCCAGTTAAAATTCATATCTCAATTTAAATTTCACTTCAAAAGCCAATTGAATTTTATGGTGATAAAATAATTCTCTAAACAGCATCAGGAAAATGTTGCACACTTGTGGAATAATCCAAAACAATTATTGTTAAGGAAAACAACATCACACTCAAGCTGGTGTGGAACCCACCATCCAAAACAGAACCATTTTGCATTTAAAATGCCCTTTAAATTGCATGGTTAATTCCAACAGTATCCAAAAATCCTGAAACTTGTTGTGACCATTCAAAATATTGCAAGTTATTAAATGGACCATGTTACACATTTTTGCTAAAAGGAAATATGGCCAAAAGGAATTAAAACAGAAACTTATAAAAGAAAACAGAAAAATAAAAAAAAAGGGGAAAAAGGAAAAGCCCCCCTCCCTCTGCCCTGGGCCTTAGGCCACAGTGGCAGGCCCAGGCCGGCCTAACAACCCCCTCGGTCATCCCCGACCTCGCTACAGGAGGTGGCGACCGAGGCGCGCCCGCGACCGAGTGCGTCCCCGCCGGACCAGCTCGTCGGCGATGGCCCGGTGGGTATAAGGCCGCCCCCACGCTCCCTCGTGCCCCTTCCTGCCCCCTGTAGCCCTAGATCTCACCTACTCCCTCTCTCTCGCTCTCTGCTCCTTTCTCGCCCGCATCCGAGCGCCGCCGTCGCCATGGCCGTCGGCTAGATGCGCTCTCCTAGCCTCCTGCGCCTTGCCGTCGCGCCAAGAAGCACCGCGGCGACCTCCTCGTCCTCCCCGTGCTCTGGATCGAGCCCCGGGAGCTCCCATGCCGTCCCCATCGACCCTCTTCCACCTCGAACCCGATCGCTCGCCGCCGTCGATCTGCTTCTCTCCGTCGCCCCTAGCTGCACCGGGCCTTCCCATCACCGCAAGTGAGCTACCCCGCGACCTCCTCTTCCTCCCGTAGCTCGAGTAGGCCACCGTAGTGAACCCACGCCGTACCCGAGCTCTGTCCTCCGCCATTCGCGTCGAGCTCGAGCTCTGCGTGCCTCTGGCAACCCGTGCGTGCTTTAGTCGTGCTCCAGGTCGTCTCCTGCTTCGATCCCGCGCGGTAGCTAGCTCGTTTTTGTCCCGGTTTGCTCGCTGCCATGGTCACCCGAAGCTCCATCCGCCGCCATCGATGTAGCGCTCAACACCGGCCGCCGCAGCAGCTCCCGATGGCTGGAATGGAGCAGCGACGATGCCAGCTCGCGAACGTGCCGAGAATGGCTTGATTTGGTGCACCACACGCAAAACCCGAGCCTCGCCCGCTTCTCTGGTGCTCGCCGGAGCTTCTCCAGCGACCCAGTGTCGCCGCCACCGACGTGGCTGGACCGGGGCCACCCGCGGGGTCACTGACCTGCGGGCCCCGAGTCCCTGGTTGACCTGTTGACCAGGTCAACCGTGCTGACTGGGCTCGGCCAATCAATGACAGGTGGGGTCCGACCCCCCCTGTGTATGACATGTGGGCCCAGCCCCTTTTTAATTAATTAAGTTAGTTTAATTAATTCTAATAATTAATTTAGACTAATTAGACTATGACAGTTGGGGCCCACACATTTAATTAACCTGTTTAATTTAATTTAATTTCTGTTTAGCCCACTGTCTATGACAGGTGGGGCCCAGCTGTCAGGTTTGACCTAAGACAGCTGGGTTGACTGCTGATGTCAGCATGACATCATGCTGATGTCATAATTCTATTTTCGAATTAAATTTAATCTGTTTTATTCCAGAATATTATTAAATCTTTAAAAATTAATATAAAATAATCCGTAACTCGGATGAAAATACTTTATACATGAAAGTTGTTCAGAAAAATCCCACGAATCCGAATACGCAGTCCGTTAGTCTGTCACGTGCCCCTAGCATAGCAAACATGGAACTTTTCCATCGATTTCGCCTGTCCGGTAGTAGCCCGAGACCCGGGAAAATATCGTCAGATATTCTTCCGACCCGACTGTGACGTGTAGTACTGCGTTAGTGCATGCCTAGCTCTGCATATTGCCAGGTCATGCATCGTGCTGCATCTGTGCTTTATATTTATTGTTTCTTCCCCCCTCTTCTCTCCGGTAGACCCCGAGACCGACGGTGCTGCTGGGTACGACTACATCGTTGACGATCAGGCCTTTGCCGCAGAGCAGCAAGGCAAGCAACCCCCCCCCTTGAGCATTCCGATATCGCCCAATTCATGCCCTCTTATTCTTGCATTAGATTTTGCTACTGTATTAGTTAGCTCCTATTCTGATGCATAGCCTGTTTTTGGTAAACCGCTGCTATACCTGCAATCATATCAACTGCTTAGTATAGGTTGATCAATGAATCCCCTGTGACCCCCTTAGACAAGTTGCCCCTGCTTCTTCGTCGACGACTCGACGACTCGAAGACCCGAAGACTCGGTCAACCGACCGACGAGCCAGGCCCCTCACATCACCGCACCCCCCCTAGTTGTACGACTCTGCAGTGCTACTATCGAGTACCGAGGGTGATACCTCGTGAAGTACTCATGATGCTAGCTCTGTAGTGCAGCTAGTCGGTCGTGGTTATCGAGGGTGATTCCTCTTTCACCACTCCCGACGATGACCCTGTCGTGCAACCCCTCAAGAGTGGGACCCTTGAGGGTGATTCCTCTAGGTCCACCTTGACGGTTTCATCGAGCGGGGACCATTGAGGGTGATCCCTCAGTTCCCGCCTTGATGTTTTATACACACAGTTACTTTAACTTGACATTATTTACACGTGAAAGACGGGACTGGAGGGACAGGCGGTACCACCCTGGTTGAGGTGGACCTGAGTTCCCGACAGTCTTGAGACGAGTCGGCCCCAAGGGTACCCGTGTGTGAGATGTGGTGGGATGCGCCGGTAAGGCATCCAAAGGGTTATGTTGAGGCGTGGACGGGCAGGAGAGGCCCTTGCCACACATCCTCGAGCCGGGGTGACGGGACCGCACTTTATGGGTCGCGCTTGCCCCGCATCAATTAAAATGCTAATGGGTTGGGTATTTGATCTGAGTTGGGTCGTTGGCCTTTTTACGCACCAAACCATCGCGTGGGAGAAGTTATGGGTACTCAGCGTCATTGTATCAGCCGAAGTTCTTCGGACGTCAGCAATGGAGCGGCGCGCGCCCGAGTGGTCCGCAACGACACTGCGAGAGTTAATAAGGGGTGCTAGGACTGACCTCGGCCGCCTTCGCATCGTGTAGGAGTGCAAAGGGTGATTGGCCCATGACCCCTGCGCGCTTAGGATTTAGACCGGCGGGCTGGCCTCTTCGTTGACTCTAGGTGAGGCGACGACGTGCTGATATCCCGAGGCCGGGCATGACCCAGGAAAGTGTGTCCAGCCGGAGGTGATCAGGCGTGTTGGAAATGCGGTGCACCCCTACAGAGATGAATTATCTATTCGAATAGCCGTGTCCACGGTAACAGGACGACTTGGAATTGTACCTTGACCTTATACAACTATAACTGTGATTTAAATTTGAGATGAATGTGGCTCCGAGATTGCTTTCTCGCAGGGAGTCGAGGAAGAATCTCTGGGCGTGGTTACTTAATAAAATTGCTACAATAATATGACTATATATGAGATACCAGTCTACTCTCTTC
Organism: Elymus sibiricus; assembly: GCA_039707655.1. Lineage (NCBI taxonomy): Eukaryota > Viridiplantae > Streptophyta > Magnoliopsida > Poales > Poaceae > Elymus > Elymus sibiricus. The sequence continues at coordinate 471,402,870 of CM077675.1, read as the reverse complement.
TAATGCTGCAAGATGCGGAAGATGCTAGTCTTCGATAGGACTAGGCCTTCCCCCTCATTCCTGCTTTCTGCAGTCAGTCTAGATATAACCCCATTCCTTGATACTGATGCATACTTAGCATAGTTCTGATGTCGGTCTTGTGAGTACTTTGGATGAGTACTCACCGCTGCTTTGCTTTCTTTTTCCCCCTCGATACGATTCTGCGTTTAGACGATGGAGCCCAGGAGACGGAGTATGTCGAAGACGACTACTACACCACCGCTGGAGCCTACTACTACGTGGAGAGTGCCGACGCTCAGGAGTAGGTAGGTTGGCTCCCAGGCAGGAGGCCTCGCCTCTTTCGATCCATTGCTTATGTTTGTGCTAGCCTTCTTAAGGCAAAACTTGTTTAACTTATGTCTGTACTCAGATATTATTTACTTTCGCTGACTCGTGCTTGTCGAGCTTTGTATTCGAGCCCTCGAGGCCCCTGGCTTGTAATATGAAGCTGTATGGCTTTAATTTGTGTCTAGAGTTGTGTTGTGATATCGATTAGTGAGTCCCTAATCTTGGTCGTACGCATTGCGTGTTTGATTAGCGTACGGTCGAAATTGGGGGGCGCCACAAGTTGGTATCAGAGCCGACTGCCTGTAGGTAGCCCCCTTTCCAACTCCTTGGCCGAAGTTGAGTCTAGTACTTGAAAAACTTTTACTAACATAGTTGTGTGGCTTACGGGCCCACATCTCAATCGGGTGGTATTATGATCTTTTATTCCTCATCTATACTCTGGGTTCTAATCTCTCTTCTCTTTCGGGTTAAAGATTTTGCTAACTATAACTCTAGGTTCTCGTAACTACTTTCCCCCGGAGAACCCCTCATTCCAGATGATGGCTTGATTCATCAGAACACTCCGAAGATATTCTCTGATGTTCTCCCGAGAACTTGTGCTCATCGCTTTTGTGATTCCCTTCCGCCGTCAACCCCTATGGATGACTACATGCAATTGTCGCTCATACTTTCATATCCAGTTGCTCTTGTTATTACAAGGTACATCGAATTATCTTACCGGAGATTCGTTCTTCCTCGGTGGATCATGTGTTTCACAGAATTCATTGAAATGCTATTCGATCTTCCGTAATCCTCAGTAGCCTTTTGCTCTTGACCTTTCTCACCTGCTTGCATTATGGTTAAATCCATATGTCTAGCAATATTAAGTAAATCCTTTGTGGTTTTCATTTGATTTTATTGATTCAACCTGCGTGTGAATGCACGCAGTCATCAGTTGTTTATCATAAATTATCCGTCCGGCTCAGACGTCTTTCCAAACATGAGTTGGTTCCCAACAAATCAACCTTGATTGATTGCCCATCTAAGTCCTTTCATCTTACTTGTATTTGATCGGAACATCTGTTTCCGATACACCAATTTGGAAATCTTAATTCCTTTGGTTAATTAAGCATCAAATTATTTGGATGTTCTATGATCTGATGCCTTGCATTCTTTCTCCCTCTGATTGGGTACCGATACTCACATCAGGTACTTTGTGGACCGCCAGACCCAGTGTTGGGTTATTATCAGATAGCATCCTTCACATTTAAAATTCTTGTGATGTTCTTCCCCTGATACATGATGCCATTGGTAAACTGTGTCTTCTCCCTCTGATAGGTTGTATCCTATGTTTTCGTCAGCCATGCTCTGTTTGCAAGCATGTGTTAATTACTCTTGAATCTTGTGGTATATGTTCCTAAGATACCCCGGTGGGTTGAACCTATGCCTTCCTTAATCCGTGTGAACCCGACAATTTTCACGAGTCATACTCTCCTGGTGTTTTGCCAGTTAAACTTTCAAAACTACAACTTCATCAAAGGCGAGGTGTAAATGGAAGGTGATGCATTGATGAAGTGGGAGTCGACCTTGAACTTTGTGCTCATGCCCATGGAAGCAGTGTTGATCTTATCATAGAAGCTTCTCTTAACAATAAATTTCTCTTGGTATAATTTGATCTGGTATCTGTGATCTTGTCCTTTGCAATCGTGGTTCCGACCATGTTGTTCTACTTTGATTTCGTTCTCAGACAAGTTAAAGTGTTTGTCTTCCACAGATCAGTATGCTTGTCTAACCTCCATTCTGATCTACCTCCGAGTATTATCCCTGGTATCTTGATAAATATCATGGAGCTTTATAACTTCTTATGAGCTCCTCATCAGCTATGTTTTCCTTCACTGATTCCAGTTTCATCGTGTTCTGAGTTGTGGGACACTCAGGGACACCGATATCTGAATCGAGTATGTTTTGCGATTCAACAACTCTTAGAATCTTCCTTGCTTATGATTTTGTACTCAATCATGTCTTTCCAAGCTGTTAGGCCCCATCATTATCGTCATGCTAGAGCTTGACCATGCTCATCTTGTTTGAGATGCTGAAGCCCGACTATATGCCTTGAATGCACTAAATGAGTCACCTCTTGAAGGGATTGAAAACATTCCAGTTGTCCGGGATTTCCAAGATGTTTTTCCGGAAGAACTTCCAGGGATTCCCCCTGCTAGAGCTGTCGAGTTTGTCATCGACTTAGTGCCAGGCACCACCCCAATTGCCAGGCGGCCATATAAGATGCCTCCACATGAACTCCTTGAACTTAAGCAAGAAATTGACAATTCGCTTCGTCTGGGTTTCATTCGTCCAAGTTCCTCTGCTTGGGGAGCACCTTCTCTCTTTGTCAAGAAGAAAGATGGTACGAATTGATTGGGCCAAGATTACCGTCCCATCAACCAAGCAACGATTCAAAACAAATATCCGCTTCCTCGGATCAACGATCTGTATGATCAACTTGCTGGTTCATCAGTGTTTTCAAAACTCGACTTGAGGTTGGGTTACCACCAGATCCGGGTTGGTGAAGAGGATATTCCCAAGACTGCATTCGTTACTCGCTATGGTTCATACGAGTACACCGTCATGTCCTTCGGCTTAACCAATGCCCCAGCAACCTTCTCTCGCCTGATGAATTATATCTTCATGGACTACCTCGATAAATTCGTCGTGGTTTATCTGGATGATATCCTGGTTTACTCCAAGAACAAAGAAGAGCATGCTGAACATCTTCATCTTATACTGGAGAGTCTTCGAGAACATCAACTTTATGCGAAGTATTCAAAGTGTGAGTTTTGGATGGACGAAGTAACCTACCTTGGTCATGTGATCTCCAAGGATGGTATTGCGGTAAATCCCGAATGAGTTCAGGCTATTCTTGACTGGACTCCCCCGAAGAATGTCAAGCAAGTCAGAAGTTTTCTTGGACTTGCGAGCTATTGCCGTCGATTCGTCGAGAACTTCTCCAAGATTGCAAAGCCTTTAACCAATTTGCTTCACAAAGGTGTTAAATATGAGTGGACAGAAAAATGTCAGGAGAGCTTCCAGGCACTTAAGGACAAGCTGACGTCTGCTCTAGTGCTTGCTCCTCCGGATACTCGTAAGGACTTCGTCATTTATTGTGATGCTTCACGTCAGGGAATGGGCTGTAGATGGATGGAACGAATAGCAAACTACAATGTGGGTATTTCTTATACCCCAGGCAAGGCTAATGTAATAGCTGATGCCTTGAGCCGCAAGTCATACTGCAATCACCTTCAGGTTCATAAGGTTCACCCCTTTCTCCAAAAGGAATTCCGCAAGCTGAACCTCCATATTGTTCCTCAGGGTTATCTCGTTCCCTCTCCATCGGAATTTCACAAGATGAACCTTCGTGTTGTTAACCAGGGTTCTTTGAGTAACCTGGTTGTTGATCCAGATCTCGTGGGCAGCATCAAAACTATGCAACACTATTGCAGTGAAGTCGAAAAGATTAAACGCTATCTGGCGGAAGATAAACCCTCATGCTTCACCGTTGCTGATGATGAAGCCGTGTACTTCAAGGGTCGCTTATTTGTTCCAACAAAAAGGAAAAACCTGAATATGACTGTTAAGATACTGAAAGAAGCTCATGATACTCCGCTGTCTATTCATCCGGGTAGTACCAAGATGTACCAAGACATCCGTCAAAGATTCTGGTGGCCAAACATGAAACAAGACATTGCACGCTATGTTTCAGAATGTGACATTTGCCGTCGGATCAAGGCAGAACATCAAAAGCCTGCTGGAACTCTGCAACCTATTACTATTCCTGAATGGAAATGGGATCATGTTGAAATGGACTTCGTCACTGGTTTTCCCAGATCGCAGAAAGGTAATGATGCTATTCTTGTCGTCATTGACCGACTGTCCAAAGTTGCACATTTTCTGGCTGTCAAGGAAACTATTACTGCTAGTCAGCTGGCAGATCTTTACATGTCCAGAGTTGTTTCACTCCATGGTATTCCACGGGTGATTAGTTCGGACCGTGGCAGTTTATTCACTTCAAGATTCTGGGCATGTTTCTAGGAAGCTATGGGAACTCATTTATCCTTCGGCACCGCTTTTCACCCTCAATCCCAGGGACAAGTTGAAAGAGTCAATCAGATTCTCGAAGATATGCTTCGAGCTTGTGTCATTTCTTTCGGCAAGAAATGGGAGGAATCTCTCCCATATGCTGAGTTCTCCTACAACAATAGCTATCAAGCTAGTCTGAAGATGGCTCCCTTTGAAGTGTTATATGGACGTAAGTGTCGGACTCCTCTGAATTGGTCAGAAACTGGGGAACGTACACTTATCTTTTCGGATATTATTCAACATGCCGAAGATCAAGTCCGCATTATTCATGCAAATCTGAAGGCTGCTCAGTCTCGTCAGAAGAGTCAGTATGACCGTCATCACAAAGATATGGTCTATCAACCTGGCGAAAAGGCTTATCTTCGAGTCACGCCAATGAGAGGTACGCATCATTTTGGGATCAAGGGCAAGTTGGCTCCTCGATATATTGGTCCTTTCACCGTTCTCGAAAGGCGTGGTAAGGTGGCATATCAACTGGAACTACCGCCAAACCTTTCTCAGGTTCACGATGTGTTCCATGTGTCACAACTTCGTCGCTGCTTCAAGGATCCTATCCGAGCAGTGGATCATGATATGCTTGAACTGCAACAAGACCTCTCTTACAAAGAGCAACCAGCCCGCATTCTCGATGAAACTGAACGTCGGACTCGTCAGAAGGTTACCAAGTTCTTCAAAGTGCAGTGGGCAAATCATTCTGAAGATGAAGCCACTTGGGAACACGAAGATCATCTTCGTGCAGAATACCCCGGGCTCTTTCCTTCTACTTCTTAATTCTCGGGACGAGAATTCTTTTTAGTAGGGGAGAATTGTGACACCCTAGATTTTGCTACAGTAATGATTGTAATTAAGCTACAGTAATGATTGTAATTAAGCTATAGTAATGATTGTAATTAAGCTACAGTAATGAACATGATCAGTGCCTAATCATTCTGCTAAACAAGATATGATCCAGTTAAAATTCATATCTCAATTTAAATTTCACTTCAAAAGCCAATTGAATTTTATGGTGATAAAATAATTCTCTAAACAACAACAGGAAAATGTTGCACACTTGTGGAATAATCCAAAACAATTATTGTTAAGGAAAACAACATCACCCTCAAGCTGGTGTGGACCCCACCATCCAAAACAGAACCATTTTGCATTTAAAATGCCCTTTAAATTGCATGGTTAATTCCAACAGTATCCAAAAATCCTCAAACTTGTTGTGGCCATTCAAAATATTGCAAGTTATTAAATGGACCATGTTACACATTTTTGCTAAAAGGAAATATGGCCAAAAGGAATTAAAACAGAAACTTATAAAAGAAAACAGAAAAAGGGGGAAAACGAAAGCCCCCCTCCCTCTGCCCCGGGCCTTAGGCCACAGTGGCAGGCCCAGGCCGGCCCAACAGCCCCCTCGGTCGTCCCCGACCTCGCTACAGGAGGTGGCGACCGAGCGCGTCCCCGCCGGACCAGCTCGCCGGCGATGGCCCGGTGGGTATAAGGCCGCCCCCACGCTCCCCCGTGCCCCTGCCTGCCCCCCTGTAGCCCTAGATCTCACCTGCTCCATCTCTCACGCTCTCTGCTCCTTTCTCGCCCGCATCCGAGCGCCGCCGTCGCCATGGCCGTCGGCTAGACGCGCTCTCCTAGCCTCCCGCGCCTTGCCGTCGCGCCAAGAAGCACCGCGGCGACCTCCTCGTCCTCCCCGTGCTCTGGATCGAGCCCCGGGAGCTCCCACGCCGTCGCCATCGACCCTCTTCCACCTCGGACCCGATCGCTCGCCGCCGTCGATCAACTTCTCTCCGTCGCCCCTAGCTGCACCGGGCCTTCCCATCACCGCAAGTGAGCTACCCCGCGACCTCCTCTTCCTCCCGTAGCTCGAGTAGGCCACCGTAGCGAGCCCACGCCGTACCCGAGCTCTGTCCTCCGCCATTCGCGTCGAGCTCGAGCTCTGCGTGCCTCTGGCAACCCGTGCATGCTTTAGTCGTGCTCCAGGTCATCTCCTGCTTTGATCCCGCGCGGTAGCTAGCTCGTTTTCTTCCCGGTTTGCTCGCTGCCAAGGTCGCCCGAAGCTCCGTCCGCCGCCGTCGACGTAGCGCTCAACACCGGCCGCCGCAGCAGCTCCCGATGGCTGGAATGGAGCGGCGACGATGCCGGCTCGCGAATGCGCCGAGAATGGCTCGATTTGGCGCACCACACGCAAAACCCGAGCCTCGCCCGCTTCTCTGGTGCTCGCCGGAGCTTCTCCGGCGACCCAGCGCCGCCGCCGCCGACGTGGCTGGACCGGGGCCACCCGCGGGGTCACTGACCTGCGGGCCCCGAGTCCCTGGTTGACCTGTTGACCAGGTCAACCGTGCTGACTGGGCTCGGCCAGTCAATGACAGGTGGGGTCCGACCCCCCGTGTGTATGACATGTGGGCCCAGCCCCTTTTTAATTAATTAAGTTAGTTTAATTAATTTTGATAATTAATTTAGGCTAATTAGACTATGACAGTTGGGGCCCACCCATTTAATTAACCTGTTTAGTTTAATTTAATTTCTGTTCAGCCCACTGTCTATGACAGGTGGGGCCCAGCTGTCAGGTTTGACCTGAGACAGCTAGGTTGACTGCTGATGTCAGCATGACATCATGCTGATGTCATAATTCTATTTTCGAATTAAATTTAATCTGTTTTATTCCAGAATATTATTAAATCTTTAAAAATTAATATAAAATAATCCGTAACTCGGATGAAAATACTTTATACATGAAAGTTGTTCAGAAAAATCACACGAATCCGAATACGCAGTCCATTAGTCTGTCACGTTCCCCTAGCATAGCAAACATGGAACTTTTCCATCGATTTCGTCTGTCCGGTAGTAGCCCGAGACCCGGGAAAATATCGTCAGATATTCTTCCGACCCGTCTGTGACGTGTAGTACTGCGTTAGTGCATGCCTAGCTCTGCATATTGCCAGGTCATGCATCGTGTTGCATCTATGATTTATATTTATTGTTTCTTCCCCCCTCTTCTCTCCGGTAGACCCCGAGACTGACGGTGCTGCCGGGTACGACTACACCGTTGACGATCAGGCCTTTGCCGCAGAGCAGCAAGGCAAGCAACCCCCCCCCCCCTTGAGCATTCCGATATCGCCCAATTCATTCCCTCTTATTCTTGCATTAGATTTTGCTACTGTATTAGTTAGCTCCTATTCTGATGCATAGCCTGTTTTTGGTAAACTGCTACTATACCTTCAATCATATCAACTGCTTAGTATAGGTTGATCAATGAATCCCCTGTGACCCCCTTAGTCCAAGTTGCCCCTGTTTCTTCGTCGACGACTCGAAGACCCGAAGACTCGGTCAACCGACCGACGAGCCAGGCCCCTCACATCACCGCACCCCCCTAGTTGTACGATTCTGCAGCGCTACTATCGAGTACCGAGGGTGACACCTCGTGAAGTACTCATGATGCTAGCTCTGTAGTGCAGCTAGTCGGTCGTGGTTATCGAGGGTGATTCCTCCTTCACCACTCCCGACGATGACTCTGTCGTGCAACCCCTCAAGAGTGGGACCCTCGAGGGTGATTCCTCTAGGTCCACCTTGACGGTTTCATCGAGCGGGGACCATTGAGGGTGATCCCTCAGTTCCCGCCTTGATGTTTTATACACACAGTTACTTTAACTTGACATTATTTACATGTGAAATACGGGACTGGAGGGACAGGCGGTACCACCCTGGTTGAGGTGGACCTGAGTTCCCGACAGTATTGAGACGGGTCGGCCCCAAGGGTACCCGTGTGTGAGATGTGGTGGGATGCGCCGGTAAGGCATCCAAAGGGTTATGTTGATGCGTGGACGGGCAGGAGAGGCCCTTGCCACACATACTCGAGTCGGGGTGACGGGACCGCACTTTATGGGTCGTGCTTGCCCCGCATCAATTAAAATGCTAATGGGTTGGGTATTTGATCTGAGTTGGATCGTTAGCCTTTTTACGCACCAAACCATCGCGTGGGAGAAGTTATGGGTACTCAGCATCGTTGTATCAGCCGAAGTTCTTCGGACGTCAGCAATGGAGCGGCGCGTGCCCGAGTGGTCCGCAACGGCACTGCGCTTGTTAATAAGGGGTGCTAGGACTGACCTCGGCCGCCTTCGCATCGTGCAGGAGTGCAAAGGGCGATTGGCCCATGACCCCTGCACGCTTAGGATTTAGACCGGCGGGCTGGCCTCTTCGTTGACTCTAGGTGGGGCGACGACGTGCTGATATCCCGAGGCCGGGCATGACCCAGGAAAGTGTGTCCGGCCGGAGGTGATCAGGCGTGTTGGAAATGCTGACTCGTGCTTGTCGAGCTTTGTGTGAATTAGACAATATACTAAAAATTCAAAAACTGTTCCTCAATTAAAAAATAGTTTATTTATTCATAAATTTTTTGCTGCTTCAAAAGCGATCATGGATCTGAAAAATTGTTCATCAATTTCAAAAATTGTTCCGCCAATTTCCACAAAATGTTCGTCAATTCTACAAATGTTTGCCGATTAAGGAAAAAATGTTAAAAAAATGTTCATTTTTTTTGCAAACAGTATAAAATGTTTATGAATTCAAAAAATCTTCATGATTTTAGAAAATGTTCGCTAATTCGAAATATGTTTACGATTTCGAATATGTTCATGAGTTTTAAAACATGTTCATGATTTTCAAAAATTGTTCACGATTTCACAAAAAATAGAGTGATAGTGTATATCAGTGATGTAGTAAAATACGGTCATGGCTATTGAAGATTATGATTTTGTTTCTTCGTTGCAACGCACAGACCGTGTTGCTAGTCTTGTATATACTAGCATATATGCCCGTGCGTTACAACGGGGATAAAGTTTACGTGTTCAGTGGAATATCTGTCAGCACGGCCCAACCACATTCAAATTGTGTCCGGTCACGGCAGAGAGACGCACACTGAGGTCTAGCAGAAATTCATATCGGTAGTACATTTAAAAGCATGCTACACAAACGATATTTTTGGTACGACGATTCTGATCTTAAAGAGCCTGATTTTTAATTTTTTAATACCAAGACATTATTTGTAAGTTAAAGCAATGTTCGATATTTACACCAAGTCGTGAATTTTTTTTAGTAAAAGGATTCTATTAAATGTGTTTTAGCGCATCTCCGCATACACAAACGCTTGAAGATTAATAAAAAAAGTTGTCTACGTGTGAGCTAAATGACCCTAGGTCGTTGCATGTAAGTCGATGCTCACAAAGCGTCTCTCACCTTCCTAATTGCGTTATTTCAGTTGCACATAACGGTCGCACATTGCGCAACAACGCATATATGCGTGCCCCTTCCACGTCCTTTAGGGTTAATTGCTTTTTATTATTGCATTGCATGCATGCCATACCCTTGATATTAACACCAATTCCTTTTTGTTATTCTATCCTTCATATATTTTTAATCATCCTTTTTTTATCCTCACGCCCTTTATTCTCTCATTTCTTTATTACTATCATATGCCCATTGAAATCGATCATTCGTACTTCCTCCGATCCATATAGACCCTTCTAACATACTTCATATTTTTAAAGATTATATAAAAAAATATATTGCGTGTTTTTATAGCATTTTCCGAAATACACTATTGCAATTAATTAGGTTTATTAAGGTTATGCACTAAATAAAATCTTAAACTGATTAACTGAAACAAATAATAGCACGGTTGGAAACTGCACTTTTTTTGATCAAATTACATATAAAAATTATTTTAGTACGAGTTACGATTGAAAAGTTATAGCGTGATCATTTTTAAAATATTTTTTGTAAATAATAAAATACCAGGGACCTAAACGGACCGAAAATAGAGGAAACCGGGGAATGCTCAAAATATTAACCAGCGCCCAGAAGCGCAAGATAGGGGCTACTGCAATTGGGCTGAAGCCCACTAAAAAAAGGTACTTAATGTTGGACCGCAGGTTATTTAGAGAAAAAAATCAGGGGCTTTTTGTAAAACATATGACGGACGGGTAGAAACACTTCATACTTTAATAGTAGGTACTAGTACATATGCACGTGCGTTGCAACGGGAGACAAAGTTGATATGTTCAGTACAATATCTGTCAGCACGGCACAACAACATTCAAATTGTGTCCGGCCACGACAGAGAGACGCACACTGAGGTTTAGCAGAAAATCATATCGGTAGTATATTAAAAAACATGCTACACAGAACAATATTTTTGGTACGGCGATTCTGATGTTAAAGAGCCTATTTTTTTTAATACCAAGGCATTATTTGTAAGTTAAAGCAATGTTTGATATTTACACCAAGTCGTTAGAAAAATCTCAATAAAAGGATTCTATTAAATGCGTTTTAGCTCATCTCCGCAAACACAGACGCTTGAAGAATAATAAAAAAGTTGTCTACGTGTGAGCGAAATGACCCTAGTTCATTGCATGTAACTCGATGCTCACAAAGTGTTTCTCTACTTTCTGGTTGCGTTATTTCAGTTGCACATAATGATCACACATTGCGCAATAACGCATATATATGTGCCCCTTTCACGTACTTTAGGGTTAATTCATTTTCATTATTGCATTGTATGCATGCCATACCCTAGATATTAATACCCATTCCTTTTTGTTATCTATACTCACGCCCTTTATTCTTTTCTTTCTTTATTATTAACATATGCCCATTGGAACCGATCATTCGTACTCTCTCCGATCCATATAGGCCCTTCTAACATACTTCATATTTATAAAGATTATATAAAAAATTATATTGTATGTTTTTATAGCATTTTCCAAAATACACCATTACCATTAATTAGGTTTATTAATTTTATGCACTAAATAGAATCTTAAACTGGTTAACTAGAACAAATAATTACACGGTTGAAAACTACGCATTTTTTTAATCAAATTACATATAAATATTATTTAATCCGTGTTACGGTTGAAAAGTTATAGCGTGATCATGTTTAAAATATTTTTTATAAATAATAAAAGATCAAGCACCTAAATGGGCCGAAAATAGAATAAACTGGGCATGCGCAAAATACTAACAAGCGCCCAGACCGCAAGATAGGGGCTACCGTAATTGGGCTGAAGGCCAACTGAAAAAGGCACTTAATGTTGAACCGCGGGTTATTTAAAAAACAATCAGGGGCTTTTTTGTAAAACGTACGACGGACGGCCAGAAACACTCCATACTTTAATAGTACTAGCAAAACGGCCCGTGCGTTGCAACTGGAGAAAAAAATCACCGAGATACACTATCACTTTCATTTTCGTGAAATCGTGAACAATTCAAAAAAATCATGAACACTGTTTTAAACTCGTGATCATATTTGAAATTGTTAACATTTTTTAAATTCGCAATTATTTTCTAAAATCAAGAATATTTTTTGAATTCATGAATATATTATACTATTTGCAAAAAAAGTTTAAAACTTGTTTCTTTAATCGGCTAACATTTTTAGAATTGATCAACAATTTTTTGGGATTTGATGGAACAATTTTGAAAATCAATGAATATTTTTTAAACTGCATGATCTTTTTTGAATCAGCGAATATTTTATGTATCAATAAACAATATATTTAATTTATGGATAATTTTTTAATTTTTATGATATTGTTCAATACGTGAATTGTTTTTGAATTGGCGAAATTTTGTGAAATTTCAAAACATTTTTTAATAAACGAACTTTTTTAGACAAACTCATGAACGTATTTTCATTTCCAGAATATGTATTATAAAATTAGAAAATATTTTTTAAAAACCGCAAACATTTTCGGAAGCCACAAACATTTATGAATTATTAAAAACCTACTAAAAATTCCCATTTTTTTAATTATCGAAACTGTTTTAAATTCTCAAATTATTTAAAGTAGAACAAAACAACGACGGAAAAAAAAAATAAGAAATCAAAAATTGGTCGTCCATACATGGGCCGGCCCAAACTGACGAGCTGTGTCTTTTTCTAGTGCGTAGAGCGTAGTATAGGAGGTTCCTACATGGGCCGGCCCAGTATGGTATTTTTCCGTGTGAAATATTTTTTATAACTTATATGTGGCATTGGTTGGTAATATTTTGCAACTTCAGGGACAATTTTGATGACATACGGGTAGAAGCACTCCGTACTTTAATAATAGGTATATAGATATATATACACACACATACACACACTAGATGCACCATACGAGGCTCCACATTAATCCTCATAGCTGTGAAAATTGTCCATCAAATCGCGATATTAACTGTCTACGACGTGAGATTCCAAGAGTCCTCGCACAATGTCCCACCTACCACGTCCTCCGCCCTGTTAAAAAAAAAGGCCCAATGTCCCACCTCCACGTCCTCCCGCATGTTTAAAAAATCAACAATCTCTGCCCAGACTCCTTCCTACCACGAGGAACAGATGCATCATCGGATCGTCCACACCTGTAGCATGGTCCTCCTCCGTAGGTGCTCCACCTCCTGTCCCTTTTCCACTATTCAGGAAACAATCATCGAAAAATATCCAGGGTGTCTCTCCTCGATCCCTTCCTTTGCAATCTTTCAATCTTCATCTTGCAAGCCATCTTTTTGGGGGATATTGATGTTGGTTTCTAACCAGAAAGTACAACCTAGATTTTCCTTTTGGGGATTTGATGAATCCCATTATCACAGCCGTGACCTCCTCAATCTGAAGAATTTTGTCTAAAAAGATCACCTGACCAATGCAATTGACAAAAAAGACCACCTCTAGATCAAAACGACACAAAGACCAGTTGAGCAGTGACCTCAGACACGCCAGCTGACACGTGCCACCTGCCGCCACAACCCACGGCGGCAGGATCTGCCGCCACAGCGCACGGCAGCAGCCTGTGCATCACAGAAAGTCGGAGGAGCAAACGAACGAAGGGGCGCTGGTGGGCCCTGCCGCCATGTCTTGTGGCGGCAGGTACTAGGGATACCTTTTGGCTGTGGGTTGTCCGTTGGTTTTAGGAACACATGCATTGTTAATTCTGTGCATGCGTGAGAAGCACACGCATGTACACCACATGGTTGGTTTTGCGCATGCACGCGCACATGCATGGTGGTCCATGCCGCCATGCACTGCGGCGGCAGGTACGGGGTGTATAATTTTGCATGCATGAAAGGATGCTGCTACAGTGACGTCGCCTCGCGGCGTGGCCCAGCTAACCTGCCATGTTCCGTTGTGGCACGTCCGGACCGTGGAAACCTGTTACGTGGCACCTGCCGCCTCCGCATGTGACGGCATGTGCCACGTGTCGGCTGGCACGTCCGTCGCCACGGCCTAATTGGTCTTTGTGTCATTTTGAATCGGAGGTGGTCTATTCTGTCATTTGCATTCGTCAGATGGTCCTTTTGGACAAAAATTCCAATCTGAACTCCCCCGTCTCCTCCTTTCAAGTGTAGCAGTCTTGAATCAAGGAAAAAACACAGCTCGACTATGAACATCACAGCTGGCCCTGGAAGTAGCAGTGGTGCTTGTGTCGCCAGCCAATCGATTTTCCAGCAGCGATGTTTTCTTTTCTCCCAGGGAGATGTATCACATGTATTCCACACTGTATTCATTATCTCGGCCCAGAGGTTTCCTTCCCGATTCGATTTGAGATTACCCAATAGGTATTGGCTAGCGTCAAACCAAATGTTTCAAACTCCGGGCTGCAGGATGGACTTGGAGGAGAATTTGTGCACCAGCCTCGGACTCCTTGATGTTAATAAGCAGATTATATGGAGCACGTAGAACCGTAATGAAGCAATCGGTGGAGACTTTGTTTGCTGGGTGAGCCGGAGAGGACATGTGCAATCAGAGTAACTTGATTTTATCATGAAGTGTGAGAGCTTCAGATGAGAGGTCTGGGTATTCGGCTCATACTTTCTGCACCCCTTCATCAATGGATATGAGTAGCGACAGATGTTGTCAAGATGACGGCTTCAGACATATTGATGTATTACTTTGTAAGGTCTTTGTGAATAATTAATAAAGTGGCCGCATGCATCTTTCGGATGCAGAGACCGGGGGTAATCCCCCTTTTCAAACAAAAAAAAATGAAGTGTGAGAGCTGTCAGTAGCATGTGTGGTTCGTACTGTTGTGCATGCAATACTAAATGTAGTCATTCATTATGTTGCTGCAGGTTCGTGATTTATTATGCAAACTAGAGAAACACTTGAGAAAGAATCCAATTTGTATGTGCCTTCAAAAAATTTACAGGTCGTTGTTAACATTGAATATAATTTTTTTGTTGTACTACTAGAAGAGCTGACACTAACTAGCTGGGGCCAGATCTACGTCACAACATTGTGAGGTAAAGTATTAGAGGTAATGTTCTGCTTACCATTGTCATATACGACCATAAGTATGTACACATGCATAGATGCGTTCTTTATTGATAATGGGTAATTACCACAATAGGCTTAATATATATCAGGAGAATAGTTGTCTATGAGAATCTGTTGATCTTTTTTATTTTAAATGGCAAGTAAGATAGACATTAGTAAGATAAGCTATAGAATGCAAATGCAAGTTCTCAGATATAAATATAGTATCCATCCATTATAGCATTTAGGGTGTCTAACTAATTTGTACTGCTGCTGCTAGACACAAAAGTTATATGCATCCGTTAGATCCATCAGTTTTTACTGGTATAAAATCAGGGTGACTGTATATATCTACATAACACAGTAGGCGTTTAGGTTTCGTTTTCAGAGGTAATCTTTCTTAGGATCAGTCTTTTCATAAAACAGAAATAACATACAAATCAGTATAAATGTGAAGTAAAGTATCGGAGATGATGTGTACGCATACATAGTTAACTGAAGATGTTGCAAATGTATTAATTTTGATCCGTAAGAGAAAAGATGCAGATTCCATATGAAGAGGATTATTCCATGACAACACTGCTAATAGCCTGATTGATATAATGTGTATTCATGAATCATAAAATGGTATATTCCTATCGTCATAGCATTCATGTTGTGAAATATCCTGTTTGTAAGTCGAAACATCCGAACTTTTTATGTTCTACAACTATATATCTTAATGTGAAAATTATGGACTTTACCGCCTCCTACATGTTTGATAATCTTACTTGAATGCTATTTATAGTGATTTGTATCTTATTTTTTTGAACAGTTTTTTTTGAACAACGTATCTTATTTCAATGATGTTAAGCTTCATGCACTAGCTAACACAACCAAAAGTCCGAACTGATGGAAAGGGCTATAGTACAATTCACATATACTGTAACACTCCCCTCTCACGTGTGACGCGGAAAGTCAACATGTGGATGGACTCAGAGGTATGTCTCAAGAGACCTATATGTGGTCACAAAGGGGGGAACAACAATTTTTAGATAAATTGCGAAAGCCGGGACTTGAACTCAAGACCTTAGCTCTGATACCATGTTAAGCTTCATGCACTAGCCAACGCAACCAAAAGTCCAAATTGATGGAAAGTGTTGGCGCCGCCTCTCGCAGCGCCGCTCTTCTTCTACCTCGAGCTGCCTCGCACAACTCTTTCTCTCATGAACACACACACTTCTTTGATGGTTTCTCACAGGAAACACTACACACACGCATGCACCGAAGAAAAGGATCACTTTAGCTTTGCCAATTAAGACTTCCCTGGTGATACAACAGTGACTACATCTTTTCTCCTGCCCTCACGGCTTCTTTCTCATTCATCCACGAAAAGTATTTATACACGGCCAGGGGCCAACGGCTTGACGCACGTCCCATGCACACGTACAGGTCCAGAACGTGTTCAACTACTCTCCCCTAAAACAGCTACATGCATGTGCTAATGCTAATCTACTTGACCGAATCACTCGGCTAACTAACTGCCTACACGCAGAACTATTCCATGCAGGCACTGCGGACTGGATCTTGTGCAGCCGATTCACACGGCCTTTCGGCAACTCGCATGTACGCTGTTTCGCACGGCACTCCATCTCACCATGCACGATCTCCAGCCGGCGACTTGCCATCTTCGTACGTATCACACGTTACCTTGCCTGTGTAGAACTATCCTAGACCATCTACACTATATGCAAAACTCAAAATAAATATGCAGATACATCATGACAAGATTAGTGCTAACAATCACCTCCCTAATCTTGTCATGCTAACTCGCCAAATTGTCATGCGGATCACCCGCGACACCTTGCCATGGACGACGCCGTCGCGACGGCACTCACCACGCCGTCTTGTCATGGACGACACCTTCGCCGCGGTTGTGCCACCTCGACACGCTCGCAGCCTCATGTTTGCCACTGGTGCCGCAACTCGCTGATGGCTTGCCTCCATGTTGTCAACGACGACGCCTCTTGTCGACGACTCGAACATGGAACTCCTCATGGCAATGGCCTCCGCTCCATGACCATCACCTCCTTGCCTCCGGTGACGCAACTTACCAGGCAGCATACCTTTCTCCATCACCGTGACGCAGCTTGACGATGATGGAGACACGCACCGGCCGCTAGCAGCATCGCGCAGCCAACGGCATCCACCTTGCGTCGCCGACGTCGCCCTCACATGCAGTCCGCCGCGCGCCACCACCGCCTCGGATCGACAAGGCTCTGATGCCAATTGTTGGCGCCGCCTCTCGCAGCGCCGCTTGTCATAGCCCTAGTTTAACCTTGTTTGCCATTGCATTCATGCATGCATTTATTTTCTTCTTTAAAAATGAAATGAGGAATGATCAAGCCTCACAATTCAATTTTTGTCAAATAAGAAATATAAAAATTGCTTCAAAGTAAAGCAAGACAATGTCTCTGGTATTCTAATAAAATGTTGGCATGAGTTAAAAATGCCAACCAATATTTTAGAATCAAAGAAACATTTTATTTTGGGCTTTTGAATTAATCAAACAATTATTTGTAATGAATTTATATTTACTATATATATAATATAGATCCATATATTTTGAAAATCATGATGTGGCTTTGGACAAGTCCATTTAGTCCACATATGAAATTCTCAGAATTTATTAAAATGGTTTTATATTTTTTTCAACCAGAACAAATGTAAGGAAAATAGAAAAGAAAACAAAAGGAAAAAGCAGAGACTTACCTGGGCTTACCTGAGCTAGAAGAGGCCCAGCCCAGAAGGGCAGGCTCGTCTTCTACCTCTGCCAGTAGGCAGAGGCGAAGCCGAGCACGGCCAGCGCCCGTGCCAGCTCCTGCTTTGTCGTGGCGTTGTCCCCTTGCCCCTAGCCGTCGCCAACGGATCAGGACGACGTCCCCGAACCCATCTCGCTCACTCTCGCCCTCTTCCCTCCTTCTCGCCCGCTCTCTGCTCGGACCGAGCACGTGCGTCACCGCCGCTCGCCGCACCCGCAGCCACCGGCTCCGCCTTGCCCCGCCTTGCTGCTCACAAGCTCCGCCACGATATGCATGTCGTCTCCACCGAGCCACGCAGCGCCAGAAGGACCGGAACGTCCTCGGGCCGCCGTCTTCTTCCTCGGCTCTGGTGGAAGCTCGCCTTCGATTCGTCGGCTACAGGACCTCCCCGAGCTTGCCTTGGCTCCGTTCGAACCCGCAGTGAGCCACCGATGCGCTTCCCCTCTCTTCCCGTGGTCCTCCCGTCCTCTAGCTGCCGCCCCCGCGGAACCGAGCGCCGCCGTCCACCATTGCCGCGGCGCACCTCGCTGTCGAGCCCCCCAAGTAGCCCTGGTCCTTCGAGCGTGCTCATGGAGCCCCACTGGTGCTCCTGCGCTGCTCAGCTTGCTCGGTTTCGAGCTGCAGTCACGCGCGCACTTTGGCCGAGCTCCGGCCGTCGCGGATGTGCTCGCCGGCGAGCACTCCGGCGTTCCCGAGCCCCCTGGCCAGCCCCACTCGATGCGGTCGAGCACGGGCTACATCCCGGTACCTCCAGCGCGCCAAACCGCACCGGATGGTCACCGACGACCTCCCTCCGGCGGGTGCTGACGTGGACTGGCCATTAGGGCCTAATCGCCTGCTAACCAGCCCCCTCAGTGGGCCCCAGCAACAGATCAAACCCCAGTCAGCGCGGGATTAGCTTCTGGGTCACTGACCAGTGGACCCCACTGGTCGGGCTTGACCTGGACCCGGGGTTGTTGACCTGCTGACGTCATGGTGACGTCAGGCTGATGCAATTAATGATTTTCTGGAATAAAGATAATCTAGGAAATTCCAGAAAATGCCTAAAACTTCTAAAATTCATAGAAATTCAACCATAGATCCAAATGAAATACTTTATATATGAAAAATTATCAGAAAAATGCAAGGAATTTGATGGTACAATTTTCATGCATGTTTGAACAACCTAAAGCTGCTGGATATGATAATTCAATAAATGGCAATTGAAATGCCTTATGTGGAGTTTGAATTTGACCTATATTGATAAAATAACTCCCATTTAACTTGTGATCACTTGCATTAGCTCTAACCAGCAACATGTTAACATGACATGCCCATGCATCATTGTGAAGCATTTGCCGTGCTTAATTTGTACCTTGTTTGATCTTGTCGATAGACTTGCGAGACGTAGTTATCGACGACATCGAAGAACAGCTGAGATCTTCCGATCAACAGGCAAGCAACCCCCCTTGAGCATTTCGATATAATCCCACTCTCCCGCTCTTGGTCTCAGTTCAATGCATTAGGACAAACTGTTCAACTGTTACTTTTGTTCCGGTAGCTGAACCCGCTCCTTTGCATGACCTGTCATTGTCACAGTAATAAATAGCTAAACCAAGCAACCTAGCATACCTGGTAGATGCTTGAGCCATGTTGTGCCATAACCCTGTTATGCTTGCTATGCTTAGAGTTGTGTCAGGTCTGATTCATCTGGGTGATGAACCAGAGTGATATGGATGTGTTCTAGTGATGAGAGTTAAGTGTTGAACCTGTTTGGGTAAAGGTAGCGATGAGAGGCCATGTAGGAGTACATGGTGGGTTGTCTCATTGAAGCCGCTCATAGGAACTGAGTTCCGTGTTTGTGTTCCAAGACTAATTAGTACCGCACATTGGGCCCGAAACCAATGGACCCTCTCGGCCTATCAACCTACCCTGTTCTCAGTCCAGGAGTCGCAGTAGTTCGAAACGTTGATAGGTGTGGCACGGCCCGCGAAGTGGATGAATGGCTCACAACGTTTGAGGCCATGTTGGAAACCTCGGCCGAACTTCCATTATGGGTTCCAACTCAGATAGGCGACTGCTTTGGACATGAGTCGTTGTAAGTTAACGTCCGTGGCCGACTCCCTCGCCTGGCTTCCGCTTGAAGGTTGCCGAGGTGCCTTTTTAATGTGCACATGGCGATAAGTGGCAGGAGCATGTGTGACGAAGTACACCCCTGCAGGGTAATCTATCTATTCGAATAGCCTCGTCCGCGGATATGGACTACTTGGAGACTTGCACTGTTCATAGATAACTTTAAATGGATACTCTAAACTGCTCCAGATAAGTGTGAGTGCTATGGATGGCTTCTCGTAGGGGGACGAGAGAGGATCCATAGTGGTGTATTGATGTGGTGGTTATGTGGACTCGTGTGTGCTCTCTCGTAGGGAGACGAGAGAGGAATGATACATTGGATACATTGTCGTAGTCTAGTTTAGCCAAAGGTCAAAGCTGGCATTTCGGTAGTAAACCCACAATCCCGTTCATTGATGCATGATGCATAAGTAGATAGTTCTGATGTAAGACTTGCTGAGTACCTTCGTACTCACTATTGCTTATTTACGTTTTTGCAGAGATAGATGTTGTTCACTTTATGCTTCTTCTTGACGTTGTCATCGATGGCTTAGTTTGGGAAACCAGACAGGAGTCTGGCTCCATTGGTAGGGTCGTTGTAGCTTTTCAAGCTCTTCCAGCCATTTTTAGTAGATGTTTGTACCCAGACATGTAACTTCCGCTTGTTGTTTGTATGCTCTGAATGATGGGTCATGTGACCCCCCTTGATATGGGGTGGCCCGATCTTCTCAGTAAGCGGTGGCGTAGATGATGATGGTGGATATATAAATTGGTGTCGCCGGTGATCTCTCCTCGCTAGAGCCCTGATGCCAATGCAGCAGCTCTCTACCCTTCAGATATTCACGACTTCACACACTTGCGCAACGTAGCCGTCGACCACGAAACGGTTAGAATTGCAATATACTAATTCCCAATGGAACATCAGATCACACTTGACTTGTAGTATATAATTCTCCAGATCGAAACGAATTGGAGACACGATTCAAGATGAATGCTTACAGCAGTTCAACAAAATTCTAGGGTTTATCATAAACGTGGTCTAACCCTAATTGTGGGCGCCCAAGAGTACTTATAGAGGTGGGGGCGTCCACCACACAAACCAGACCCGAACCCAACTTGGGTTCAGCCCAAACCGACTCAGTTCGACTCAAACTGATACAAACTGACCCAATGGTTGGGTGCAGCCAACTAGGCGCGCAGGCCTTATGTGTATGGCGCACAAGCACTTGGTGGTGCGCCATATGTGGCCTCCTGCGTGGTGTCCTCCTCCTCATGCTGGTCGTCGGCCTCCCTCTCCTCCCTCGCGTCCATGTGCATGATCACCACGTCTTGCTCCAGCTGCTTCAACTCCTCGTTCCCTCGTGCTATGCCTTCTTCTCCCATGAACCTGAGTATGCAAACACACAAAGACTTAGGCAGTAAACAATTCTCATTAATGAAATAATCAGAATCTATTAGGAGCAAATTCACCTATTGTTCTATTAGCTTTGCACGGGCTCTTGTAACAGGTCCAATTCTGATTTCATCATTGGACTTCTTCTTTGCAGCAATTGGTTGTTCAACATCATGAGGTAGAGATGGAACAATAGTAGGGATGTCCTCATCACCCCTGCTTGTAACATTATACTATGTTGGCTCTTCGGAGCCTTCTAAATAAATGTTATGTTGTAGAGTTTTGTTGTGATGCCATGTTGTATCTACGCATATCGTGCATATTGCGTGTATGGTTGAAATGCATTGGTATGTGTGGGATTCGACACCTAGCTGTATGCCTTTAGTAGCCTTCTTTACAGGGAAATGCCTCTTTGTGCTTCCACTGAGCCTTGGTAGCTTGCTACTGCTCCAGACACATTGATTGACCGGCGTGTATCCTTGTTTGCTGTTGTGTCTGTCCCCACAGGGAAATGTCACGCGGTGTAATAGAGTCCTTGTAGCTTGCTACGACTCGTCTACACACGCTGATGACCGACACCTGCATTGTTGGGTTACGTATGCCTGTCCCTGTACGGTTGTGCCACTTGGGTCTATAACTAGTCATGTCGACCTGGGTTCTCTGACATATGATTGCTAGCAACATATTCATATACGTGAGCCAAAAGGCACAAACGGTCCCGGCCAAGGTAAGGTGGCAGCCGTGGGGATTACCGTGCGTGAGGCCGCAAAGTGATATGGTGTGTTACATGCTAGACTCGTATGGCTTAGGATCGGGGTCCCGATAACGTTGGTATCAGAGCCGAACTGTCTGTAGGATTACCAAGCCAACCTGGTCGATGTTGAGTCTAGTAATGCTTTAGTTATATAAGGGAATTGATTGTGGAAGGGAACGTAAGGCTTTTTCTACTCCTTTCCTCAAGTAACTCTATTCTGGGTCACCCTCTTCCTTTTTACGGGGATTAAGGATTAGGCTTCTTACCTATCTGCTAGGATGACAAGTTACTGGACCACAGACTTATAGAATGGTTGTTTGTGTCAAGTCTTGCTCTCATCAGAGTCGTGAGAAGTGATGCTTATGTTCTCACTGTGCCTTAAACCATGATGTTGAGTGGTTATGCTGCCCAAATCTTGTGCAGGTTGCCTCATATTTCATACCCGTACAACCGTTATGTTGTCCGAGTTCTCCTAGGTTTCAAGATGTTCTGGTGTTCTTCCTTGATTCTGAACCCTGGTTGTTTTCCTTTAGGATGTCTCCAATAACCCGGAGATCTGCTAGTCGTGGTTAGAACCATGGAGATGGTAGGGATGAAGAAGATCCTCCCAACCTGCCTTTGTTAGCGGAGGTTATGCTAGAAGTTGAGAGGAACAAGCGTGCCACCAACCATCTGTTGGAGCACATCGAGTAGAATACATCCCATCGTCTCAATGAGCTAGTATCCATCAGAGACTTCATCAAGTTGCAACCACCCACCTTCCATCATTCCATTGAGCCACTGGATGCAGATGATTAGCTCCGAAGTATCAACAGCAAGCTATGTTTTGCAAACGTGGTTGAAGGAGACAAGGTCACCTATGCCGCGTATCACCTTGAAGGTTCCGCTAGTCTATGGTGGGAGAACTTTGAGGCCATGCGTCCCGCATGCCAAGTTACTTCATGGAAGGAATTCTGTGAGGCTTTTCATGAGCATCATATTCCATAGGCCCTGATAGACCGTAACCAAGAGGAGTTTTGTAATCTGACCCAAGGCAAGATGGATGTGGATGCCTATAGTCGTGAGTTTGGATGCCTTGCGCGTTATGCACCGGAAAAAGTGTCCACGGATACCAAGAAGCCTAATGACAAGTTAGTTGCTCTAACGCGTGGATGTGTGAACCATGTAACTGCAGCAGAAGCTCAAGATGATGCTGATGTCGTGTTTAAGACGCTTCCTGTCAATTCTCATCCAGCTTCAGTTCTGTTTGACTCAGGAGCATCCCACTCCTTCATCTCTGAACGTTATGCCTCCTTGCATAACATTGCTTTCGAAGATATACCCGCTCCATTAGTAATTCAAACTCCAGGTTCCAAATGGCAAACTAATGCAGTAAGCCATGGGAACAAAATCCTTGTCGATGGTTTAGTATTCCTTGCCTCTCTGATAGCTCTCAAAACCTCGGACATCAATATCATTTTGGGGATGGACTGGATGACAACTCATCATGTCAAAATTGATTGTTTCACTAGGTCTGTTCAGCTTACCCATCCTTCTGGCCAGATAGTCAATGTCCAAACCCATATTCCAGAAGGCCGGATATATTCCCTGAATGCCAATCCTCTTCCAGAGCTTGAAAACATCCCGGTAGTCCAGAGTTGCAGCTACCTTTAGTTTGTGAAACCAGACAGGAGTCTGGCTCCTTTGGTAGGGTCGTTGTAGCTTTTCAAGCTCTTCCAGCCGTTTTTAGTAGATGTCTGTACCCAGACATGTAACTTCCGCTTGTTGTTTGTATGCTTCGAATGATGGGTCATGTGACCCCCCTGCTTGTAACATTATACTATGTTGGCTCTTCGGAGCCTTCTAAATAAATGTTATGTTGTAGAGTTTTGTTGTGATGCCATGTTGTATCTACGCTTATCGTGCATATTGCGTGTATGGTTGAAATGCATTGGTATGTGTGGGATTCGACAACTAGATGTATGCCTTTAGTAGCCTTCTTTACAGGGAAATGCCTCTTTGTGCTTCCATTGAGCCTTGGTAGCTTGCTACTGCTCCAGACACATTGATTGACCGGCGTGTATCCTTGTTTGCTGCTGTGTCTGTCCCCATGGGGAAATGTCACGCGGTGTAATAGAGTCCTTGTAGCTTGCTACGACTCGTCTACACACGCTGATGACCGACACCTGCATTGTTGGGTTACGTATGCCTGTCCCTATACGGTTGTGCCACTTGGGTCTATAACTAGTCATGTCGACCTGGGTTTTTTGACATATGATTGCTAGCAACATATTCATATACGTGAGCCAAAAGACGCAAACGGTCCCGGCCAAGGTAAGGTAGCAGCCGTGGGGATTACCGTGCGTGAGGCTACAAAGTGATATGATGTGTTACATGCTAGACTCGTATGGCTTAGGATCAGGGTCCCGACACCGCTCTTCTTCTACCTCGAGCTGCCTCGCACAACTCTCTCTCTCTCATGAACACACACACACTTCTTTGATGGTTTCTCACAGGAAACACTACACACACCCATGCACCAGAGAAAAGGATCACATTGCGGCTTTGCCAATTAAGACTTCCCTGGTGATACAACGGTGGCTACATCTTTTCTCCTGCCCTCACGGCTTCTTTCTCATTCATCCACGAAAAGTATTTATACACGGCCAGAGGCCAACGGCCTGACGCACGTCCCATGCACACGTACACGTCTAGAACGTGTCCAACTACTCTCCCCTAAAACAACTACATGCATGTGCTATTGCTAATCTACTTGACCGAATCACTCGGCTAACTAACTGCCTACACGCAGAACTATTCCATGCAGGCAATGCGGACTGGATCTTGTGCAGCCGATTCACACGGCCTTTCAGCATCTCACATGTACGCCGTTTCGACGGCACTCCATCTCACCATGCATGATCTCCAGCCGGCGATTTGCCATCTCCGTACGTATCACACGTTACCATGCCTGTGTAGAACTATCCTAGACCATCTACACTATATGCAAAACTCAAAATAAATATGCAGATACATCATGACAAGATTAGTACTAACAGAAAGGACTAGTGCAATCCACATATACTGTAACAAATGAGACATTAGAGACATAATGGCTAACCTTACATTTCAATGACCAGAGACCTAGAGTGGTGGGAATATACCTTCAGGTACATTTAGTATGCCCTTGAAGGTAGGTGGTGCACTGAAAAAGGAGGTTCAAGTTTTTCAACGTTCGACAATGTAATATATCTTTTTTACTACATCTGGTGATTCTGGCTTATGTTCTTCTTCCATAGTGAAAATAATGGCATTTGCCAATTGCCACTCTTCCTCAAAGTACATTTCCAATGGCCATATTTGTTTCATAACAACAGAAAAAATATTAAATTTTACTTCTAGAATAAATGTAATGAACATTACTAGATTTTTTTTCCTTACTAGGAGCTTTACTAATGAGCATGCGTGGGTGCTTTTATTTTTTATTTATTTTTAATATGGTAAGGAGAATATTAGAGAAGCTCTCAGGATCACCGGAGGCATATAAAGTCATCCACAACGATGGTTGCTTTCTTATTGACATATAATTGAATTACAGTTATAGACAGTAAGAGTAGTTGTCGTTTCATTTGTTAGAAAACATAGTGTACCTTTGAGATCGTAGATGTATGTAATGATCCATCATGTCTTTTTTTACAATCATAACCATACTTGTCTGATGTCATGAAACGTCGATATTAACTTTTTCACATTCTTGAAATGTCGATATTAACTTTTTCACATTCTTAAGTTAGCCTCCATATAGTTATATCTGAATATGCTTAGTTATTTGTTTAAGGAGCAAGAGCAAGAAATATATTTCTTGCCAAGTTATGACCCCGACAGACACTCGCCATCCCTTCTTGGTTGTTTGTGCTCATCATCTTCGAAGTTTTATGAGAGAATGCATGATTTGTTGGAAGCCACTTTCTTCTCTATTTAAATTTTTACATGGTAGTTTTTTTATATATATTTTAAATTTCATAGAAGAGAATCTAAAATGTGTTTTCTTCCATACGATTATTGGTTAATTTGTCGTACTTCTAATCAGTATGCCACTTGCTTTGAATTTATGTGTGTCTTGCTTAAGTTCTGTAAAATCTCGCCACATCTCCGTGGTACTATTTTTTTATGTAAACTGAGTCGAGAAGCTATAATATCAATCTAGGATCGTGTAAAAAATCCAAATACGAAGTTATTTTTTAATCAAAAACGGTTTTATTTAATTTTCAAATCTGGAGTTCATAAGCAAGAATCTCACTTTGTATTTCGGAGCATGTAAATGTGCATGAGGTAAGCTCGGACAAGAATTTCTTGGAAAACATATAAGATTCATTTATAGATGTACAACCAGTACTTTTTACCCTGAATTTTAAATAAAAATATTTATGATGGCTTGACCACATTTGCAAGAAAAAACTGATGAAGTTTCATATGTAGTTTATGATAATGAATAGTTCCTAAATATTCATTCTTAAATTAGTTGCAGTTCTTTGCTTGCTACTCTGCCAGTGCAATTGATTTTTGCTATTGGTACAATTTTGTTTCATTGATTAATTTAATGAAATACCAATAATTGATAAAGGAAGTTTCTTTTCTTTACATATAGGAAAATTTTAGATATAAAAAATCCATTAGGACCTCTTTGATTCACTCGATACTAGGAAATCGGGCACAAAATATGTAGGATTCCAGTGTCATGTCCACGCAAGTCCTCCATGTGTGAAAATTTGTACCCGAGTTTTTGTGGTCGCCATAGGGCAAAGCACAATACTATAGGTCTGATTAAATTGAAAAATACTTAGAAATGTGGGAAAAATAAATTCTTCAAAACGTAAACCTTTCAGATTCAGTCCCACAAAATCAAAAAATCAACACGGAAAAAATTATGTAACATTCCAATCCCTTAGAAAATAGTGGGAGAATATTAGTAATTTGTAAACGACACACGAAGAAAAGTTATGGAAACTTATATGCTTTGATTAGTAATATATCTCAAATAAATGTCCAAGTTTTCGTCAATTTAGATTATAATGCTTCTTGCACATACAACACTTGCTATTGGAATATTTTTACTATGTTTTATGTAGTCCAAATCATCTAGCCGGTGAAGCTGCACGGGTAGATGATTAGTCTGCTTAATTAGATAACCATCATTTAGTCGCGTCTTCTCTTTTCCATACAACAAATCAGCCACTGGTTTTTATGCCTCAATCTGTTTAATTAGATACTTTTGCCTCATTTCGAAGGTAGTTGGGCCGGCTAAAAGGTAGTTGGCTCGGTTAATTGGATGAAACCGTTGGCCGTTTTTCTCTGGATGAAAAAAGTGCCCACCAGGCCCATGCGAGGTGGCTAATTTTTAGTTTTTGGACTGCGAACTGATTACTAAATTTAGTACCATCTTGCAAAACATCAATGGAAGAGATACTGAAAGTTGGGATGAACGGGTGAAAAAATCAAAGAAACGTAGCTTGCTTTATTGGTAGGCAATAGATAGATCTAAAAAAGAGCAACAAAGAAACAGTATATTGTAGTGCATAGCTTTCAAGATTTAGATATCCGTACAACATATATGTCAAAACACACCTACATGCATATTTCTTTTTTTTTTTCTCTCTCTTCATGCCTATACCGATCTTTCTATTTCTGCCCATTCATAATTTGTATGCCTACACGTAGAGGTCTTAGCACGTACACGCCTTCAACTTATTTCTGGTTTTTCATGCACATACTCATAGTCGTACAAATATGGTCCTATAGTTTCTAGTCTCCCCATGTATATGTACACAAACATCTATTTTACTTTTTCAGATAGGTCCTCTAAACGCACCCGGTCCAGATGGCTTCCCAACCCGTGGAGATGTGATTATGAAGGAAGATGTGATAGCAGCGGTAAAAGGTTTTTCTTAAAATGGGATTATCCCAGAAGGAATAAATGACACGTCCATTGTTCTTATACCTAAAGGGAATAATCCTCAGAGCTTGAAAGACTTCCGTCCAATAAGCCTATGCAATGTAATATATAAGGTCATTTCCAAGTGCTTGGTCAACCGTTTGAGACCCTTGCTGGATAAATTAATTTTAAAAATGCAGAGTGCCTTCATACCAGGGAGGATGATTACGGATAACCCATCATAGCCTTTGAATGTTTCCACAAGATCCAGCACAACAAGTACCCCCATGACATGCACTGTGCTTACAAGTTGGACCTCGCCAAAGTGTACGATAGAGTGGATTGGGACTTTCTGGAAGGTGCTATGCAGGCGATGGGTTTCCATGCACTATGGATAAGTTGGATTATGAAATGTGTGAAATCTGTTCAGTTCTCCGTAAAGTTAAATGGAGAAGTGTTAGAACCGTTCACCCCCTCAAGAGGCCTAAGACAAGGTGACCCCCTTAGCCCGTATTTATTTCTGTTTGTCGCTGATGGGCTCGCTACTATTTTTAACAGGGAGGTAGCATTTCTACGGTAAAGGTGGCTCGTAATAGCCCCAGAATATCAAACCTATTATTTGCGGATGACACAGTTTAGTATTTTTCAAGGCCTCAAGTGAACAAGCCAAGGTGGTCAAAAGAGCCCTCAGTCTGTTCCAAAGGTGTACGGCCAATTGTTGAGCAGTAGCAAGTGTTCCATCCTGTTCAGTGAGCATTGCAGGAGGTAAAGACATCCTCTCTTGTGAGCCATCTACGTTTGAGAGTAAGTATTTGGGGTTGCCAACCCCGGAAGGAAGAATGAAAGATGCAAACTTCCAACCTATCATGGACAGATTTTTGAAGAGGTGTAATTATTGGAACGGGAGACATGTGTCCTTTGCAGCGAAGGAGCTACATGTTAAATCGATAGTTCAAGCTTTGCCCACTTTTGCTATAGGGGTGTTCAAATTTTCAATCGGTTTCTGCGACAAATATGAACGCCTTAGTTCTGGTGGGTAAGGATGCAGAGGAAAGTCCACTGGATGGCATGTGAGCGTATGATCAAGCCTAAGAGAGCGGGAGAGATTGGTTTTCGTGATATGCACATTTTTAACCATGCCCTCCAAGCGAGAAAGGGCTGGCGCCTATTTCAAAAACCCAATAGTCTATGTGCGAGGGTGCTGTATTCTAAGGACTACCCCAAAGGGGATCTTCTTGACACCGTTTTTGCGTCGGATGTGTCCCAAGTGTGAAGGGGCATAGAGCACGGGCTAGAATTGCTAGAAAAAAGGACTAATACGGAGGGTAGGCAATGGAGAGGAAATCCAAATTCAGAGGGACTAATGGGTCCCCAGAAAGAGTGGCCTAAAAATCACGGAATTTAAAAGGTGATCAAGGTTAAAGTGGGTAAACCAGCTGATAAAAGAAGAGAGTAAAGAGTGGGATGCGGCACTTGTCCACCAGCTCTTTCACACATATGATGGAGAATAAGTTTGTAAGATTAAAATCCCTAGAAGTAACGTGAAGGATTGTGTTTCATGGCATGAGGAGAAATCTGGCATATTCTCGGTCCGGAGTGTGTATAAGCTTGGTGCAAACTGCTAGAGTTATATTTATGGTGGCCTTTGGCCTTTTGCATTTTGGCCTTTGGCCTCCCCTGTACTTGTATATATGATGGCGTTTGCCTTCTGATAATACTATGTTGCATATTTCCCTAACACAAACCTCAAGCAATAAGGAAATACGTTGGCGTCGAGTTCATTAAATGAGGCTGATAATAGAAGAATTTGGGACCTCATTTGGAAACATAAGGTCCTAGAGAAGGCGAGGATTTTTGCATGGCGTGTGGCAACAAAAACCCTCCCCACTAAAGAAAACTAATGGAAGAGAACTCTTGAGCTGGACAACATTTGCAGTATTTGTGGGAGAGAGACAGAAGATGAATTCCATGCGATAGTAAGCTGTACTAAAGCCAGAGCGCTTAGGGAGGAGATGCAAGCATACTGGGATATACCACACAATGGCCAGTTTCAGTTTACGGGCATTGACTGGCTTCAGAACCTCCTGGGCAAATGTGATTCAGAGGGAAGAAGAAAGTTTTTACTCCTGCTGTGGCGGGCGTGGTGGATGCTTGATGGTTGCATCCATGCAGATGGCAAGGCTATGATTGGTTAGAAACCAGACTCGATGGTGCAGGGCTCACTGAATATGAGGAGGATCCCCACTCGGTCGACATTCAGCAGTCTCGGCCAGAGAGGAAAACATATTGAAATATCTTGTAACCTCCATCGGCCGCATCATATTTTCTGGTTAGAGTTAGTTCTAGAGATAGATTTTGTTCTCTTTAACTTCATCTCTATCTCCCTATCTCTTGTACTCCAAGTTATGAATGCAGCCTATGGGATATGCCCCATCCGATCAATAAATACCCAACGCGGCCCTCTCTCGAGGGTAGAACGCTTCCTCATAAGTGTCAGGACCGGTTTTCCAGGATATTAATTTCCCAGCAAATGGTCCTTGTGCTCACCAGCCCCAGGATTACTGTTAGCTGATGAGGCACATTCTTGATACAAAAATTCCAAGCAAAATTACAAAATATGAAGTACAAGACCATTATGGTATATGAGTACAACAAAAGGTTTCTAGTGGTTGGTGGCAGAAGCGGTTCGATGTCATCAGCGTCTATGGGACTCCATTTCCTATAGGAACAGCTGACCTGGATAACTCCTATCTTCGCGTGGCTGCTATCTTCGATGCCTAGGCTCCGGGGCTATCGACATTTCGCTTCTCTCCAAGCAGGAAATCTGGTCAAGACAATAGCCAGGGACAAGCCAGTGAGTACTTTGAATGTACTCGCAAACATAATGAAAACAAGTATAACATAGAAGGTGGTATTCATGCACTGAAATCATCCACGATCACTTAACCAGTCAAAAATAAAATTCATGATGCACGCAAGCAAGTCATTCATACTAAACATGACTAAGTAATCAGAGAGTAAAATAAACCGATCGGGTGTCTGAAGCGACGCCTCGAAAGGATAATAATATAAAGCATGCCTCAGTCGGGCGTCTGAGCGACGCCACATAAAGGGCTTAGAAGAAAAATAAATAACGTGCATGCCACAGTCGGGCGTCTGTGCGACGCCACATAAAGGGCTTAGAAGAAAAAAAAAATAACATGCGTGCCACAGTCGGGCATCTGAGCGACGTCACATAAAGGGCTTATAAGGAAATTAAATAACACACATGCCGCAGTCGGGCGTCTGTGCGACGCCACATAAAGGGCTTATAAGGAAAATAAATACAAGCATGCCACAGTCGGGCGTCTGTGCGACACCACATAAAGGGCTTATATGGAATAATAATAACATGAGTATCCAGGAGGTAGAACCATCCCAGGGATACTCAATCTTCCAGGTGATATAAATTGTTAGTCCACAATAACAATAATCATAATCATCATTCATCACACTTCATGATCAATATTTAAGTTTAGAAGAATTCCTCCGAAGATCGACACTAAGACCGACACTTGACCCATCCCAAATTGTAGTCCTTAACCGCGGACACGGCTATTCAAATAGATATAAACTCTACAGAGGGTGTACTCTTTACCCACAAGTAACGGATTCCTTTAGTCCACCGGGACTTATTCCGCTTACGGTCTTTGAATTGAAAACACACCTGACCCGCACACACCAGCTTAACTTACAGGTGCCTGGAATCACCCATGACACTTGTTAAGCAAAACTCTAAGTGGAGAGGCTACAAGCTCGACTAGCATGGGATCACAAAATTTATATTGCGCGCAAAACAGGGGAGCTACCCCCTCGGACTCACCAGAACACCCATGCCCCCGGACCAAGTGACATGCCTACCAGGGGCCACTGGTATCTTTCACTATGGCCTCTCTGTACGGTGTGTGCTAAGAAAGGGGTTGACAACTTACTGAACCGTACCCTACCTGCGGCAGGGACAAGTGGTAGTACTAAGCAAGTATGGGGGTTATTGGCACAAGACTCGATCTATGGTCGACTCAGGAGGTTATGTGTTCTCTGCATGATTAGCACAACAAATATATTCCACACCATCGGACAGAATCGCCACTCATTATACCTCACCATGCCTTACTGATCATACTCGTCCCAACGAAATGTCAGTATAAAGCTCGTGTCTACCCGAGACAGAAACTTCTCCGGATTCCTTTCGGTAGGCATGAAAGGCATAAGAGGATGAATACTGTCACAAGCATTTCAATTCCAACAGCAAGGAATTCTCATCATGCACTTGTAAACATGATTACAT
Source organism: Elymus sibiricus (assembly GCA_039707655.1). Taxonomy (NCBI): domain Eukaryota; kingdom Viridiplantae; phylum Streptophyta; class Magnoliopsida; order Poales; family Poaceae; genus Elymus; species Elymus sibiricus. The sequence goes on along the minus strand of CM077675.1, from coordinate 471,370,871 downwards.
CATCACATGAAATAATGCATACTTCAGTCAACTTGGTGTTGTAGTCGCACTAAACAACACACAACAAATATTATACCAAGGTTCAGAATGCTTGCCTTCAATGTGTAGGTAGGCGATGAGCACTCCAAAAACTTTTGAAAGTTTTCCCTCCAAATTCCTATTTGAAAATATTCTAATTAACACACAATTTAAAAACAGTACAGAAAAGTTGTTTGGAATTTTTATAAATAACTATGAAAATAAACTAGATGAAATTTGAGTGACAACAGAAAAAGAATCAATTTATTTGTAGTTGTGGTTTAAAAGATATGACCAGTCAAAGTCAGGGTCAAATCTGTGATTTTTAAATAAAAACAGAAAAGAAAACGCTTCGGCGAGGAATACGCTTTCGCTGAAGGAATACGTACCCGGGCGGAGTACGTTTTTCACTAAAACGCTTTGGTGTCATCGGCCAGTCACTGATAGTGGGGGCGTTGGACCCACCGGTCAGGTTTGACTGGTCGCCGCGCGCTCCTCCTCCCTTGCCGACGGCAGCGGCGGAGCTCCGGCGGTCGTCGCCGGCGATTGGCGGCCTCTTACGGGGCTACGAGGGTGGGGATGGACCCATCGCTTCTGGACGGTCCTCCCAATGGTCGACAGAGACGCGGGGGTGGACTGGGCCGTCGACGGCATCGTCTCCGGCGGACGGCGGCATCGGGCAAGAGGAGAACTTGCTCGTGGTGGTTTCCTGGAGCATAAAAAGGCGGCTATCTAAACCGAGGGGTTGCTAGGATTGCTATGGTGTGGTTTGCGGAGGGGGCTCGGCCTCGGCGGCGATGAATTTAACCGGGGCTCTACGGCGGGCGCGGTGGTCGGAGACGGGGAAGAGAGCTAGCCTCCGACGAATTGCTTCTAGGAGAGGTCCATTACGGTTTGAGGGAGGGTAATGGAGTGCTATGCGAGCTCGGGGCATGCTTAAATAGGCGGGGAGGTCGGTTCCCGCGGCGGCCGGGATAAGAACGGCGGCCGACCGTTCCTGCGGTTGCAGGGCGACGTGGCGGCGGCTGGCGCTAGCGGACGAGCTCGAGGATGAGCTCGGGCTGTTCACTGGGCGAGCTGGCGAGCGGAGGCCGTTTGGACGGTGTTGCCGCGGTAGGGGCCGGCTGCGGCCACCGGTGTGCAGCCAAGGATGCTCTGACGGCGGCGCTGCGAGGCGGCAGGGGGCGGCCAGGGTGGCTCTGCGGCGATGGAGGGGTCGGGGGAGTGGTTCTTGCAAGAGGGGAAGGGCCAGGGGCGCGGTTGGTGGGGCACGGCGGCTCGGGCGCGCGGCTGCAATACGCGCGCTCTGGGCGTGCCCAGAGCACGCACGCCATGTGCTCGGCGAAATGCCAAGGCATGCTAGGAGGCTTGGATGGAGCTGCAAAATAACAGGGTTACTAGTTTGGTTTCTAGAGGACCATTGGACATGCTGGTTTGGTCTGGGGAGCTAGTCCACAATGCAAACATGGATTCATCTCAATTCTGGACAGGCACATAAGGTGCTTGATGAAATGCCAGGGGCATCTTGGGAATCTTGATGGCCACCATAATTTCCAGATTGTGGTCTCTTTGGAGGCTAAGCATGATGGCATGGTTGGATTGAGAAAACCAGAAAGTTGTTAGTGCAAGTTTTACAAAACTTCAACTCTGGGGAGAAACAAAATGGTGTTATTGCATGAACCAAAAATATTCCAATGGGCCCAATCTCCTGTACTTAAGGGTTTGGTAGGGTTAACTACAAGCAGGAAAAATATCAAGGGCATTAGGGCAAAATAAAGATGGGTTGTAGTTCAAAACTTCAAACTGGTCCAGAATAGAAAATAGGATGATATGCTCAAAAATTCCAAAACACAAAGCTGGGTTTTTGCATAAGGCTGGGAAGGACCAGACTGTGGCCAACCCGACGTACGACGCATGGGTCAGGCAGGACCAGCAGGTCCTCAGCCACATCCTCAACAACCTGACACGCGATGTTCTCGTCTCCGTCATCTCCATCAGAACAGCGCACGCGCTGTGGACCTCCCTGGGTAACATGTTTGCATCACAGTCTCGATCTCGTATCGATAACATCCGAATCTCTCTTGCAAACGCCCAAAAGGGGAACCAGTCTGCTCCAACATACTTTGCTCGGATGCGGGGCTTTGGCGGACGAACTGGCGGCTGCTGCGAAGCCGCTGGATGAAGATGAGCTCCTCTCCTTCATCATCGCAGGGCTGGACCTCGACTACAACTCGGTGGTCTCCGCCCTCGACGCCCGCACGGAACCTGTCACCGTCGACTTCCTCTTCGCGCAGGTCTGCAACTTTGACCAGCGCGTGGAGCTCTTCTCCAGTGGATCGGGCAACGGCGGGGGCTTTAAATCCTCTGCAAATTCGGCCGCTCGCCGTGGGGGTCCTCCCCAACAAAAACCCAATGACAACGGCGGCTACAAGAAGCAGAACGGCGGCGACAAAAAGAAGCAGAACAACGGCGCCCTTTCTTCTCCAACCAGAAGGGCCCTCGTCCCAGCTCAAGAGGACCCGGAGGACCAGGCGGGCCAGGAGGGCCTCCACCCGCCAAAAACCCCAGGGGCAATGACCCCATTCAGTGTCAGATCTGCAGCAAACTTGGCCACATCGCCAAGGACTGCTGGTACCGCTTCGATGACGAAGCTCTGGAGGAAAAAGTCGCTGCTGCTGCTTAGTACGACGTGGACACGAATTGGTATGTTGATAGCGGCGCAACTGATCATCTCACTGGTGATCTAGGGAAGCTGGCGGTTCAGGAGAAGTACCGCGGGCAGGAGCAAATCCATGGCGCAAATGGATCAGGTATGAGGATAGAACATGTTGGTCAATCAGTATTCAAAACCCCTAGCCGTGACATTCATCTTAGGAAAATTTACTAGTCACCTCATGCCAACAAAAACCTTCTATCTGTTCATCGAATTGCCTTAGACAATCATGTCTTTCTTGAATTTCACCCTTTCTTTTTCTTGATTAAGGATCAGGCAACGAGGATGGTGCTTTACAGAGGTAGATGCATTGGCGGGCTCTATCCGTTGATTCCATTCTTTAGGAGATCAAATAAATAAGTCTTTGCTGTTACCACTTTACCTCCGGCAAGGTGACACGATCGATTAGATCATCCATCTTTTACTATCGTTCAACGAGTGCTTAGGAAAAATAATCTCCCCTTTGATGGTGAGCATAGTCTAGAAAGAGTGTGTGATCCTTGTCAACAAGAAAAAAAGTCATCAATTGCCTTACCCCATGTCAACAAGTGTTTCTTCCAAACCTCTAGAATTATTTTTCTCTGATGTATGGGGGCAAGCACCCACTTTTGTTGGTAGACACAAATACTATGTAAGCTTTATTGATGATTATAGTAAGTTTACATGGATCTATCTTATCAAGCACAAGTCCAATGTATTTCAAGTCTTTCAAAATTTTCAAGCACTTGTTGAACGCAAGTTTGATAGTAAAATTCTCTCTGTTCAATCAGATTGGGGTGGCGATTATGAGAAATTAAACTTGTTTTTCCAAAAACAGGGAATCTCCCATCACGTCTCCTGTCCACATGCACACCAACAAAACGGATCTGCCAAACGAAAGCATAGGCACACCGTTGATGCTGGTCTTGCACTTCTTGCCAATGCATCCATGCCGTTAAAATTTTGGGATGAAGCTTTCCTTACAGCTACACATCTCATCAATATCCTCCCTAGTCGTGTCATAAATTATGAAACACCCACCGAACGCCTATTACATGTCAAACCCAATTATTCCGCCCTTAGAGTTTTTGGGTGTGCATGTTGGCCGAATCTCCGGCCATATAACGCTAGAAAGCTCTCCTTTCGGTCCAAACAATGTGTGTTCATTGGGTATAGTCCACAACATAAAGGTATTAAATGCCCAGATGTACAAACCGGCAGGGTATACATCTCTAGGGATGTTGTTTTTGATGAGACAGTGTTTCCTTTCAAAAATCTCCATCCAAATGCCAGAGCCCTCTTACGCAAAGAAATTCTTCTCCTTCCATGTCATCTTTCCGGCTTAGATCAAGGGGGTATGATTCTGGTGACAATATGACTAACCCTCATAACCATATTCTTGAGTCTTGTGATAATGCAGATGACACGGAGAGAGGTACAGGAATTTTTTGCACTACAAATGGTGAAGAAAACTTGCAAAACCAGCCGGTATTTCATGTGTCAGAAGAAGACAGAGGCGCTGGACACGAGGTGGATTCACCTGCGCCTGCAGGCTCGGGATCAGCCGGTGCCAGATCCCATGCAGATCCGCGGCAGGATCCTGCAGCCGACTCAGGCCGCGGCGGCTCACGGTCGGCGGACGTGGCGCAACCTCCACCAACCAGCCACGGTGCGGTTCCTAGCACGGCCCCACGTGCGACAGAAGACGACACGCCTCGGGATGGCACGCGTTCGCCCCACCGGTCGGCTGCGAGCCGGCTGTCACCCACGCGTGGCACGGGATCTGCGCCACTCTCTGATTCGCCAGATGCAACGGGAGGATCTCCTGGATCGTGTGCATTTGGCAGCGCGAGCGGATCTCCCTCGGGATCCAGTTGTGCCACACGGGTGGACGCTGCTGCTCTCGGACCTTCTGCGGCTCCATCAACTCGGCCCACACGTACAGGCACATGGTTAAAAAAAGGAAAATTGCAACCTGTTAACTACAAAAGAATTCTTAAATTTGGCTTAGCTTGTTCCACAGGTGAACCCCATACTGTTGAAGAAGCTTTCCATCTGAAAAAGGCTATGGAAGATGAATACTTGGCGTTGAAGAAAAATGAAACTTGGCATCTGGTCCCACGTGGTCAAGGTAAAAACCTGATATACTATAAGAGGCTATTTAAGATAAAAAGAAAGGCAGATAGAACAATTGATAGATATAAGGCTAGATTAGTAGCAAAAGGTTTTAAACAAAGATATGGGATTGATTATGAAGACACTTTCAGTCCAGTTGTTAAAGTTGCTACTATCAGATTGGTTTTGTCTATTATACACTAGTAGAGAACAGGGTACTAGTCCCGGTTCCTGAGGGCCTTTAGTCCCGGTTCTAGAATCGGGACAAAACAAACGGGACTAATACCCAAAACCTTTAGTCCCGGTTTGCTTACGAACCGGGACCAAAGGGGCTCCACGTGGCCGCTGCGGGGCGCCCAGGCAGGAGGACCTTTAGTCCCGGTTGGTAACACCAACTGGGACCAAAAGGCAGCCACGCGTCAGCAGCTCACAGGCGCTGGGTTTTTTTTGGAAGGGGGGGGGGGTTAGGGGTTTTGGAGGGTTAATTTAGGGGTTTCATATTGTGTTAGCTAGCTAATAGAGAGAAGTGACCTCTCTTTCTCCGTGCTTGGTCGACGCTAGCTACTATACATATAGAGAGAACTCGACGCTAGCTAGTAAGCAAATGAAGGAAACCATTAATTACACAAGATCGTCATGAACATATATAGAGAGAAGTGACATCTCTTTCTCCGTGCTTGGTCGAACAACAAGTTTTCGTATATCTATCCGACGCTACTACATATGTACAATATAACATCTCTTACAATCCCTAACATCATCTACCTAAGACCATTTCAATTCCACATGGTATTCTCCATGTTCAGGTATGACGTGGTCAAGAAAGAATCCCGCCAATTCCTCTTGAATTGCTCGTATGCGATCATGTGGTAGGAGTTCATCCCGCATCTGCCAGATCTAATTTAAAGAAGGGGGTCAATACATATATATGAATGAAACTCAACACAATTGATGGTAATATATAAAATAAAATTGTGAATATTGTTTACGTACTTCAAATTGTTTCTCAGAGAAGCCCCGCTCAGAGGTATAGTGGCGAATGAACTCGCATACGTAGTATCCACATAAATGATTCTCGGGTGCCTGGTACAAGCACTTTACGAGAATAGAGTTCAATCAAACTGATAAGCAAGCATGATAATGGTATTGATGAAACTAGAATCAATGAGAGATGTGCGGAACTAGCTAGTACTACTTACTTTGGGGTGTGTAAATCGCAGCTCGTTGTTTAGACCGGGAACCATTCGGGTGAACTTTTTCCAAACCCTGGCAGGCAAAGAAAATGATTACTTGATATCAGGAAATGAACGAAAGTTGCCGATATGGTCCCAGTATTGATTGAACTTACTTCTGGAGCATTGCAGTCATGTCCGCATAATTCTCGGGATCTTTACGTCTCGAGTCTAAGACAGTTACTAATGCCCCGTCAAGCTTAATGGATAGCAGAATAAAGTGGAACCTGCGCACGCATAACACATCAATTACATTACTTAACCTCGAGTAAGCGAAACCGAATATGCACAAGACAGTAACACTCACTTGAAGTTGTAAGGAAAGAGTACTTCTCTTTTGTTTTGATGTCTAAGGAACGCTTCTAGCAAGTTGTCCTCGGTATCTTTGGCTCTCTTTTGTACCGACCATTCATTTACGGTATTTGGGCTAATGAACCCAATGTCATAGATTTGTTCTTTTTTGCATTCGACCATCTTCAATCTGCATAATATAGTGAGGAAAATTATATATACATGCAATGAACGAGCTAAGCTAGAGACTTAATTATAGAAGTAATACTTACAGACAGTAGCAAGTCATGAGTTGTTTGTCGAGGGCCTCTTGATTGTATAACTGAAATAACTCCACAAATTCAATAGGCATCAGGTCGACTTCAATGAAGTCATGCTCTTTTTTAATTCTGATCATCAAACTGTCGATCCCAGACTTCCTGCAGATTTCCATGTACCACTCATGCAATTTTTGCATCATCGTTCTTAGATGAGGATGATCAGGTTTGACGAGAGGCTTCCCGTGCTCGTATCTAAAGTCGTCCTCTGCTGCTACTACCTCAACCGTTTCAAACTGTACATCATCGCCCACGTAATCACATGATTAGCGATATCGCTAGACACCTTGAGCGGGGGGCACGATTGCTTCTCCTGTTCGCCGAGCTGGGGAATTGTTTTCCCACTTCTTCGTTGGATAGCCGAGGCGGTGGTGGTCGCTTCAGGGCATGCAGAGTGTGCTTTGCTTTCACCGGATCTACCGTTTCCTTCGGAGGTGGATGTTTACGTGCAAAATGGGCCTTCAATTCGGCTGCACTGATTTCAGCGCATTCCTCGTCAGTCCTCTGATATGGTAACTTTGGAAGAGGCTTGAGGCTTGGACCAAATTTGTATTTCTTCCCGCCTATTGTACTGCTAGCCGCCGGAGCGGGAGCGTCGACTCTCTTCCGCCGTTGCTGACGCCTCGGAGGAAGCGGAGTGCCCTGATGCGCTGGAGGAGGAGGAGGAGGAGGAGGCGGAGTGCCCTGACGCGCCGGAGGAGGTGAAGGAGGAGGCGGAGTGCCCTGACACGCCGGAGGAGGAGAAGGAGGAGGCGGAGTGCCCTGACGCGCCGGAGGAGGAGAAGGAGGAGGCGGAGTGCCCTGACGCGCCGGAGGAGGAGGAGGAGGCGGAGTGCCCTGACGCGCCGGAGGAGGAGGAGGAGGCGGAGTGCCCTGACGCGCCGGAGGAGGCTGAGTCTGCTAAGGCGTCCAGTTTGGAAGCTTGATGTACTCCTTTCTCCATAGACAGGTACTCCTCAAAGCATTTTCCAGAAGAATAATATCCTCTTCACCTGTAGGGTTGTCAAGCTCCAGCCCCTCAAATCCATCCATTATTTCATCCACCGTCACACCAGCATAGCCATGTGGAATCGGACGGCAATGGAAAGTTCCCTCAGCTCGAGGAGGTACAACAGAGCCGACCGCCGCCTTGAAGGTCAGGTTCTGGCATTTCGTCATTAGCTCGCAATGTTCATGCCTCCATGATACTATCCACAGGGTAGCGAGGAGCCATGAAATCTGGCTGAACGAGCTCCGTGGAAGCCACGCGGCTTCTCCGCTGAGATGGTGGGGTAGCTTCAGGGGCAGCGTCGAAGGAAGGATCTTCGTGCCACTCAGATGGTTGGCCGGTAGCTCGCTGGCTCTCAAGTTCCTCTAGTTTTGCTAATCTTGCACTGAGCTTCTGCATTTCGCTTGCTTCATGTTTCCTCTTTCTCTCTCAGCTTCTATAACCACCGCTGTCGGGAAACCCATGCACCCACGGAACGGAGCCTGATGTGCCTCGTGTTCGTCAAGGTTGTTCAGGATTCCCGAGGGCCTCTGTCAGCTCGTCCTTCTCTCTGTCGGGAATGAACGTCCCTTCCCACGCTGCCTTGATTGCTGCCTGAAGCTTCTGGAAGGGTATTGCAAGTTGCTCGTCCGTCCAAACACACTCCCCTGTTTCTGGGTCCAAAGTTCCCCCAACCCCGAAGAACCAAGTCCTTGAACGATCTGGCCAGTGCAATGTCGCTGGTTGGACATTCTTAGCAAGCAGGTCTTGCTCAGCTTTGTCCCACAACTGTCGGGCTTTGTAGTAGCCACCTGACCCCGCGTGATGGTGATACTTCTTCTTTGCAGCATTTTTCTTGTTTGTCAGTGACCATTTCTTACCCTTCTCCGATTTCTTGTAGGCCACAAATTCGGGCCATTGATCTCTTATCTTCTCATATCGACCGATGAATTTTGGAGTCTCCTCTTTCTCGAAAAACTTTGTGTTCAACTCTTTCTTCCAGTTCCTAAATAGTTCTGCTATCTTCTTAAGAGCAAACGCCTTGACCTTTCGCTCTATAACTGGGTTATTTGGATCCTCCTCTCGCGGTAGGCTGAAATTTGTCATCAGCTCGGTCCAAAGATCATCTTTCAGTCTATCATGGACATAAGAAACTTCAGGGTCCTTATTATTCTTATTCCATTGCTGGGTGTTGATCGAGACATAGTCCCTAACAACAACTCCACACTGATGTACAAATGCGTCCTTGGTCCGCTTGCGAGCAATCGGTTGGCCATCTTTCGCGACTTCTGTGATCGTGAACCTTTCATCCGGGCGCAACCTTTTCTTCGGGCCTCGTCTCCTTACCTCGTTGGACTTTGCAACAGTTGAGGCTCCCTCCTCTGTTCGGTCACCGGAGCCGTGATCATGATCTCCTTCCTCCGCCATTCGGTCACCGGAGCCGTCATGATCTCCTTCCTCCTCCATTGTTGGATCACCGGAGCCGTCATCCTCTCCTTCCCGACCATCGACGTCGTTGAGATACGACAAGGGATCACCTCCGGCGAGGATTATATCCCCCAACAACTGTTATTTTTCTAAGTCTTTGTGATCCATAGTTTCTGCAAATATTACAACATGGCAATATACAAACATGAGATATGCAAATCAATACAAGGCAATGCAACAATACGATCATATAATATCACTAATACATCATCGAATAGGATCGCTAATACATCATCGAATATTATCACTAATACATCTCGAATATTATTATATAATATCACTAATACAGATATAGTTGACGTCTCGCGGCGCAGACGGTGGACACCCAAAGAGAAGGAACTATGACATGATCATAGCTCGGGTGAGATCCCTGAAGAACCTGCCAGGTATTGGAGAACGTGGTGTCCAACGCAGCCATGTAGCGTCGGACGTGCTCGTCCTCCTCCCTGACACGGCGACGTACGACCTCCACGGGGCCCGGCTCCCTCTGCACCGACAGTGGTCCACGCGACTGCCACCAAAGAACCTCCGGGTCAACAACGGGACCCTGATTCCTCACCAAGCTGGGCGCCCCGGAAGGCAGCACCTCCCAGTGCCAGCCCGGCGGAGCCCAGTCCCGGACATGGCGCCTCTCAAGCAGGTGGTTGCCATCGAGTCGACGACGAGGATGCTGGCCGGGCTTCGTCGACTCAACGGCTACGATATGCAACTAAACATTTAAACATCTAAACATCATATATCTGCCTAATATAAAATCGTCGATATCGTCGGGGACTCTCGCTCCCTCACCGACGATCGTCGGGGACTCTCCCTCACCGACGATCGTCGGGGACTCCTCGATATCGCGTCACCGACGACCGACGATACTACATTATTTCCAACTAAAACAACTAAAACATAAAAAAACTAAACAACTAAAACAACTAAAACATAAAACAACTAAATTAACTAAAACAATATGAAAATAATCATCTATAGAAAATGATCTATCATCATCTATCCTCCATCATCTATATGAAAATAATTAACTAAATTAACTAAAACAATCAAATAATCAACTAAAACAATATGAAAATAATCATCTATATGAAAATAATCAACTAAATTAACTAAAACAATATGAAAACAACTAAACTAAATTAAATAAAAAATTACTATAGAAAATCATCGATGCGGGGGAGCTCACCGGGGGGCTGACGAGGAGAGCAGCGACGACGACGAGCGGCGACGGCGTCGGGTCGGGGCGGCGACAGCGACGAGCGGCGACGGTGTCGGGTCGGGGTGGCGGTAGCGCAGGGCAGGTGCGGCGGCGGCAGCAGCGCAGGGCAGCGGCGGCGGCAGCGCAGGGAAGGCCGGAGCTCACTGGGGCGGCGGCAGCAAAGGGCAGGGCGGCGGCGGCAGGGCAGGGGCGGCGTCGGGGCAGGGGCGGCGTCGAGGGCTTCGGCGAGGGCGTCGACGGCGAGGTGGAGCAGCCTGATGGCGTCGACGGGGCAGAGGGCGGCGAGGGCGTCGACGGCGAGCTCGGGCAGCCTGGTGGCGTCGATGTGCTCGGCGTCGTCGGGGGCAACTTCAGATGAAATCTGAAAAATTCCCAACTCCCGCTTATATACATAGACCTTTAGTCCCGGTTGGTGGCTCCAACCGGGACTAATGCCACCCTTTAGTCCCAGTTGGAGCCACCAACCGGGACCAAAGGTCAATTTCAGCAGCCCAAAGGGCGGGAAGCAGAGACCTTTGGTCCCAGTTGGTGGCACCAACCGGGACTAAAGGGCGGCATTGGTCCCGGTTGGTGGCATCAACCGGGACGAAAGGGTGGCATTGGTCCCGGTTGGAGCCACCAACCGGGACTAAAGGGTTGGTCCTGGCTATGGTGGGAGTTTAGTCCCACCTCGCCAAGCGAGAGGCGCTCGCACCGGTTTATAAGCCAGCCCCTCTCTGCCTTGTTGAGTTCCTCTCAAAGTGAAAATAGATGCCCTTATACAGGAAATTCGACCTAAATTCAAAGTGCTAGTATGCACTTTGAATTTAGGTCGAATTTTCCCTATAAGCGCATCTATGTTCACTTTTGCTATTTTTATGTTAATTTTTTGCATATTAAAAGTTCTTAACAAAAAATACTTTATGAATATTCTTTTTGCTATTAAAGTTTTTAACAAAAATAACTTTGATGATTTTAGCTCCATAAATTTTATACAATATTAAGTTAAATAACTTTGATCGGACGAAAACACGTCTATTACAAAGGGATTTTAATTTTTTAAACATATTTTAACTCAAGACTTTTTCTGCATTCAATATGTACCATTCAAAGCCACATCATCACTTTTCAATCCATTTGTGACTTCATTTGCTATTTTTCATGCATTTCATGATTTATTTTGAGCTAAAATGACCCTGAATTGAAAAGCACTGCAAATGAACTCTGAAATGGTTGCAAGTTGGCATGGTATCATCATTTCACCCACATAGCATGTGCTAAAAAGTTGAGAGGGTTACGGCAAAAACTGGATGCACTTCGTGTACGAACTAGACAATCTCTTTCGAAGTGTCAGGGTTTTGGACGAAAACTCATCTGTTACAAAAGGATTTCAATTTTTTAAACATATTTGAACTCAAGACTTTTTCTGCATTCAATATGCACCATTCAAAGCCACATCATCACTTTTCAACCCTTTTCTGACTTCATTTGCTATTTTTCATGCATTTCATGATTTATTTTGAGCTAAAATAACCCTGAATTGAAAAGCACTGCAAATGAACTCTGAAATGGTTGCAAGTTGGCATGGTATCATCATTTCACCCACATAGCATGTGCTAAAAATTTGAGAGGGTTACGGCAAAAACTGGATGCACTTCGTGTACGAACTAGACAATCTCTTTCGAAGTGTCAGGGTTTTGGACGAAAACTCATCTGTTACAAAAGGATTTCAATTTTTTAAACATATTTGAACTCAAGACTTTTTCTGCATTCAATATGCACCATTCAAAGCCACATCATCACTTTTCAACCCTTTTCTGACTTCATTTGCTATTTTTCATGCATTTCATGATTTATTTTGAGCTAAAATGACCCTGAATTGAAAAGCACTGCAAATGAACTCTGAAATGGTTGCAAGTTGGCATGGTATCATCATTTCACCCACATAGCATGTGCTAAAAAGTTGAGAGGGTTACGGCAAAAACTGGATGCACTTCGTGTACGAACTAGACAATCTCTTTCGAAGTGTGAGGGTTTCAGACGAAAACTCATCTGTTACAAAAGGATTTCAATTTTTTAAACATATTTAAACTCAAGACTTTTTCTGCATTCAATATGCACCATTCAAAGCCACATCATCACTTTTCAAACCTTTTCTGACTTCATTTGCTATTTTTCATGCATTTCATGATTTATTTTGATCTAAGATGACCCTGAATTGAAAAGCACTGCAAATGAACTCTGAAATGGTTGAAAGTTGGCATGGTATCATCATTTCACCCACATAGCATGTGCTAAAAAGTTGAGAGGGTTACGGCAAAAACTGGATGCACTTCGTGTACAAAATGAACAATCTCTTTCGAAGTATCAGGGTTTCAGACGAAAACTCATCTGTTACAAAAGGCATTTCACTTCTTGACATGTAACTGCAGTGATATTCTAGATCAAAGCCATCATCAGAATAGTTGTGGAGAGAAATTCTTCACTTTTTCTTCGCGTGTGTCCCTTGCTTATTGCGCCGTAACCATGGATAATCTTCATCGTTTAACAGGGTGCTTGGGTCAGCCTTCACTTTGAAGGGAGGAATTTCATGAAACTTTTCATAATCTTCAGACATGTGTGTCTTGCCCTCCACTCCCACGATGTCTCTTTTCCCTAAAAGAACTATGTGGCGCCTTGGCTCATCGTATGATGTATTCGCTTCCTTATCTTTTCTTTTTCTCGGTTTGGTAGACATGCCCTTCACATAGAAAACCTGCGCCACATCATTGGCTAGGATGAATGGTTCGTCTATGTACCCAAGATTGTTCAGATCCACTGTTGTCATTCCGTACTGCGGGTCTACCTGTACCCCGCCTCCTGACAGATTGACCCATTTGCACCGAAACAAAGGGACCATAAAATCATGTCCATAGTCATGTTCCCATATGTCCACTATGTAACCATAATATGTGTCATTTCCCCTGTTGGTTGCTGCATCAAAGCGGACACCACTGTTTTGGTTGGTGTTCTTTTTATCTTGGGCGATCGTGTAAAATGTATTCCCATTTATCTCGTACCCTTTGTAAGTCAATACAGTCGAAGATGGTCCCCTGGCCAACGAGTACAGCTCATCTGCAATAGTGGTGTTACCCATGAGATGTGTTTGCAACCAACTGCCGAAAGTCCTGATGTGTTCACATGTAATCCAGTTGTCACACTGCTCTGGGTGTTTGGAGCGCAGAATATTCTTGTGTTCATTGACATACGGGGTCACCAAGCTAGAATTCTGTAGAATAGTGTAGTGTGCTTGAGACCAAGAATGCCCGTCCCTGCATATTATTGAATTTGCTCCTAGCGTGCCTTTTCCAGTCACTCTCCCCTCATACCGCGATTGAGGGAGACCAATCGGCTTAAGGTCAGGAATAAAGTCAACACAAAACCCAATGCTTTCCTCTGTTTGATGGCCCATGGAGATGCTTCCTTCTGGCCTAGCACGGTTATGAACATATTTCTTTAAGACTCCCATGAACCTCTCAAAGGGGAACATGTTGTGTAGAAATACAGGGCCCAGAATGCCAATCTCGTCGACTAGATGAACTAGGACGTGCGTCATGATATTGAAGAAGGATGGTGGGAACACAAGCTCGAAACTGACAAGACATTGCACCAAATCACTCTTTAACCTTGGTAGGATTTCTGGATCAATTACCTTCTGACAGATTGCATTGAGGAATGCACATAGCTTCACAATGGCTAATCGAACGTTTTCTGGTAGAAGCCCCCTCAATGCAACCGGAAGCAGTTGCGTCATAATCACGTGGCAGTTATGAGACTTTAGGTGCTGGAACTTTTTCTCTGCCATATTTATTATTCCCTTTATATTCGACGAGAAGCCAGACGGGACCTTCATACTCAGCAGGAATTCAAAGAAGATTTCATTCTCTTCTTTGGTAAGAGCGTAGCTGGTAGGACCTTCATACTGCTTTGGATCCATGCCGTCTTTTTCGTGCACACGTTGCTGGTCCTCCCGTGCCTCCGGTGTATCTTTTGTCTTCCCATACACTCCCAAGAAGCCTAGCAGGTTCATGCAAATATTCTTCGTCACGTGCATCACGTCGATTGCAGAGCGGACCTCTAGGTCTTTCCAATAGGGTAGGTCCCAAAATATAGATTTCTTCTTCCACATGGGTGTGCGTCCCTCAGCGTCATTCAGAACAGATAGTCCGCCAGGACCCTTTCCAAAGATTACTTGTAAATCATTGACCATATCAAGTATGTGATCACCAGTACGGAGGGCGGGCTTCTTCCGGTGATCTGCCTCACCTTTGAAATGCTTTCCTTTCTTTCGACATTGATGGTTGGTCGGAAGAAATCGACGATGCCCCAGGTACACATTCTTCCTGCATTTTTCCAAATATATACTTTCGGTGTCATCTAAACAGTGCGTGCATGCGTGGTATCCCTTGTTTGTCTGTCCTGAAAGGTTAATGAGAGCAGGCCAATCATTGATGGTTACAAACAGCAACGCTCGTAGGTCAAATTCCTCTTGTGCATGCTCATCCCACACACGTACACCTTTTCCATTCCACTGTTGTAAAAGTTCATCAACTAATGGCCTTAGGTACACATCAATGTCATTGCCGGGTTGCTTAGGGCCTTGGATGAGCACTGGCATCATAATGAACTTCTGCTTCATGCACAACCAAGGAGGAAGGTTATACATACATAGAGTCACAGGCCATGTGCTATGCTTGCTGCTCTGCTCCCCAAAAGGATTAACGCCATCTGCACTTAAACCAAACCATACGTTCCTTGGGTCACCTATAAAGTCCCCCCACTTTGTCTCGATCTTTCTCCACTGCGACCCATCACTGGGTGCTCTCAACTTCCCGTCTTTCTTACGGTCTTCCTTGTGCCATCACATCAACTTGGCATGCTCTTTGTTTCTGAACAAACGTTTCAACCGGGGTATTATAGGAGCATACCACATCACCTTGGCAGGAACCCTCTTCCCGGAGCGCTGGCCCTCAACATCACCAGGGTCATCTCGTCTGATCTTATACCGCAATGCATAGCATTCCGGGCATGCGTTCAAATCCTCGTACGCACCGCGGTAGAGGATGCAGTCATTAGGGCATGCGTGTATCTTTTGCACCTCCAATCCTAGAGGGCAGACAACCTTCTTTGCTTCGTATGTACTGTCGGGCAATTTGTTGTACTTTGGAAGCTTATTCTTCATTATTTTCAGCACATTTTTCAAATGCCTTGTCAGATACACCATTCTCTGCCTTCCATTGCAGCAATTCCAGTGTGGTACCGAGCTTTGTGTTGTCATCTTCGCAATTTGGGTACAACCCTTTTTTGTGATCCTCTAACATGCGATCGAACTTCAACTTCTCCCTTTCACTTTGGCATTGTCTCTTTGCATCAACAATGACCCAGCGAAGATCATCATCGGGCACATCGTCTGGTTCCTCTTGATCTTCAGCTTCCCCCATTGCAACATCACCGTATTCAGGGGGCGGATAGTTGTCATCATCCTCTTCTTCTTCGTTGTATTCCATCATAACCCCTCTTTCTCCGTGCTTGGTCCAAACATTATAGTGTGGCATGAAACCCTTCTCAAGCAGGTGGACGTGAAGGGTTTTTGAGTTAGAGTAATCCTTCGTATTCTCACAGATAGTACATAGACAATACATAAAACCATTCTGCTTGGTTGCCTCAACCACTTCGAGAAAATTATGCAGGCCCTTAATGTACTCGGAGGTGCGTCGGTCACCGTACATCCATTGCCGGTTCATCTGCGTGCATTATATAATTAAGTGTATCAAAAATCATTACAGAACATCATGAATAGAGAAGTGACCAAATTAATAGAAGTTCATCATCACATTAAAACCAAAGTATAGTAGTGACCAAAATAAATACATAAAGTTCATACATAGTTCTCATTGAACAACATATAGCTCTCTAGAGCATCTAATTAAAACATACATTGAAACTATGTACAACATTTAAATGCAACAACAAATGCGATCATAACCGCAACTAAGGTACCAATTGATCCAACGGCATAATGATACCAAGCCTCAGTATGAATGGCATATTTTCTAATCTTTCTAATCTTCAAGCGCATTGCATCCATCTTGATCTTGTGATCTTCGACGACATCGGCAACATGCAACTCCAATTCCATCTTCTCCTCCTCAATTCTTTTCAATTTTTTCTTCAAGTAATTATTTTCTTTTTCAACTAAATTTAACCTCTCGACAAGAGGGTCGGTTCGAATTTCCGGTTCACATACCTCCAAGATAAAAACATCTATGTCACGTTGGTCGGCATAATTGTCATAAACACTAAATGAAACAAATAGTTACAAAAGATAATATACCACATCCGAATCATAGACAGGACGAGGGCCGACGGGGGCGGATACCAAAACCATGGCACTATATAATAACAAACAATAATAAAATTAAGAAAATTGTACAAGTATCTATCTAAATCATACAAGTAAGATTCTTTTTTCTTTTAGAAAGAAGATAAGAACAAGAGGCTCACCACGGTGGTGCCGGCGATGAGATCGGCGCGGGCGATCGACGGCGGTGAGGACGGGGCGGGACATGACGGACCGCCAAACCTAGACAAATCTTGAGGAAAATGGAGCTTGGAGGTCGAGCTTGGAGAGGAGAAAGCTTAAGTGTGGCTCGGGCATTTCATCGAACACCTCATGTGCATAGGAGGTGAGAGCTAGAGCAACACACACCTGCACACGCCGGCCGGCCAAAAAACAGAGTGAGCGGGCAGGGGCGGGGGTATATATAGGCTTATCTTTAGTCCCGGTTGGTGGCCAGAACCGGGACAGAAGACCGACCTTTGGTCCCGGTTCCAGCCACCAACCGGGACTAAAGGTGTTGGGCCAGGAGCGAGGACCATTGGTCCCGGTTCGTGTCTGGAACCGGGACCAAAAGTGTCAGATGAATCGGGACCAATGGCCCCCGAGGCCCGGCCGGCGCCCTGGCCTCACGAACCAGGACTGGTGCACCCTTTGGTCCCGGTTCGTAAGTGAACCGGGATTAATGCCCTTATCCTGGCCTGAACCAAAGCCCTGTTTTCTACTAGTTATTGCTGTCTCTAGGAAATGGTGCCTAAGACAGTTGGACGTACAGAATGCGTTTTTACAAGGTATTCTAGAAGAGGAGGTTTACATGAAACAACCACCTGGGTTTGAAAACAAGAATGCACCATATCATGTGTGCAAACTTGATAAAGCTCTTTATGGTCTGAAACAGGCTCCAAGGCCATGGTACTCTCGTTTGAATATGAAACTGCAGAGTCTTGGTTTTGTTCCTTCCAAGTCTGATACTTCATTGTTTATTTACATTAGACATAATATAACAATGTACATGCTCATATATGTGGATGATATCATTGTCACTAGTTCATGTGATGAAGCAGTAACAACACTCCTTAAGGACTTAGGTACAAAGTTTGCTCTAAAAGACTTGGGAGACCTGAATTTCTTCTTGGGCATTGAAGTCAAGAAGAATAATGATGGTATAATTCTGACTCAAGAAAAATATGCAGCTGATCTGTTGAGAAGAGTTGGTATGCAGGATTGCAAGCCTTCACCAACTCCACTATCTAGCTCAGAAAAATTGTCTTTGCATGAAGGTGAGCCTCCTGGTCAGGAAGATAGCACTCAGTACATGAGTATGATTGGTGCTCTTCAGTACTTAACTCTTACTAGACCAGATATTGCCTTTGCTGTAAACAAAGTCTGTCAGTTTTTGCATGCACCCACTACTCTGCATTGGACTGCTGCTAAACGAATTCTTAGATATGTGAAGCATACAGTCAATGTTGGACTAACATTTAGCAGGTCCAAGCCCACACAAATCAGTGCATTCACTGATGCTGATTGGGCTGGATGTATAGATGACAGGAGATCCACTGGTGGCTTTAAAATATTCTTTGCTTCATATCTAGTATCATGGTGTGCTAAAAAGCAGGCAACTGTGTCTAGATCCAGTACTGAAGTTGAATACAAGGCACTTGCTAATGCTACTGCAGAAATTATCTGGTTTCAGTCCATTCTTAAAGAGCTTGGTTTGACACAAGTTCAGACACCTTGCCTCTGGTGTGATAATCTTGGTGCTACTTGCATGCCAGGACCAAACACATTGAAATTGATTTTCATTTTGTGAGAGAACGGGTTGGCAACAAATTGTTCTATGTATGCTTCATTTACTCAGGAGATCAGATTGTAGATGGCTTCACTAAGGCATTGCCTACAAGACCTTTTGAAGAATTCAGACGTAATCTTAGTTTAGTCAAGTTATGATTAAGGGGGCGTGTTGAAATATCTTGTAACCTCCATCGGCCGCATCATATTTTCTGGTTAGAGTTAGTTCTAGAGATAGATTTTATTCTCTTTAACTTCATCTCTATCTCCCTATCTCTTGTACTCCAAGTTATGTATGCAGCCTATGTGATATGCCCCATCCGATCAATAAATACCCAACGCGGCCCTCTCTCGAGGGTAGAACGCTTCCTCATAAGTTTACAAAACAACCTTGGGTGCTGAGTCGGGGTGGCACCCTCACTAATAAAGGGAGCGATGGGATACATTCAGCCTAACCAGAGTTGGCGAAAAAGGGTTCAGTGCATGCAGATGTGTGCAAATGGGAACCGCCACCTGAAGGATCTTGGAAACTAAACAGTGATGCAACGTTCCTTCCTAGCACTGGGGAAACATCGGCCGACATCATTGTCAGAACTCACCAAGAGGATTAGTGTGCGTAGAATTGGACCGTGTGTCAATTAAAGCGCTACTGAATGATAAAGAGAGTAATCAGTCCGTGTTATTCCCCCTGGTCACAGATATCAGGCTTCTCCAGAAAATGTTCAAGGAGATACTGTTCAGAGCCGTGAGAAGACCCAGCAACAAAATGGCACATGAGCTCGCCGCTCTAGCCAGGAGACAAGGAGACTACTTCTCTTTTGGTGATGTTCCCCCGTATCTAAGAAGCATCCCCATGGATGATTGTACTAACTCTTCCATTATTCTGTAATGTGTGGCTGGGTTGATCCTCAAAAAAAAATTGTCCAAGCATTCAACATATTTCTGTTTTTTCATGGACATTCTCATCATCACTACATGAAAATCACACGTTGCAGTGTATCTTACCACTAGTACATAACAGGGCTTTGGTCCAGGCCGGGCCAGCCCATTAGTCCCGGTTCAGTCATGAACCGGGACCAATGGGGACAACGGTCCCGGTTCGTGAGGCCAGGGGGTCGGCCGGGCCTCGTGGGGCATTGGTCCCGGTTCGTCTGGACCCTTTGGTCCCGGTTCCAGACACGAACCGGGACCAATGTGCCTCGCTCCTGGCCCACAACCATTGGTCCCGGTTCGTGGCTGGAACCGGGACCAAAGGAGACCAAAGGTGGTCCTTTAGTCCCGGTTCCAGCCACGAACCGGGACCAATGAGATACCTATATATACCCCCTCGCCAGCGAGCAGAGCACTCCACACTGCTCTGTTTTTCTGGCCGGCGAGGGGAGAGCTTTGTGGTGCTCTAGCTCACCTCCTATGCACATGAGGTGTTCGATGAAATGCCCGAGCCACACTTAAGCTTTCTCCTCTCGAAGCTCCTTGTCCAAGCTCCATTTTCCTCAAGATTTGTTTAGGTTTGGCGGTCCGTCCTGTCCCGTCCCCGTCCTCACCACCGTCGATCGCCCGCGCCCATCTCGGCGCCGGCACCACCGTGGTTAGCCTCTTCTTCTTATCTTCTTTCTAAAAGAAAAAAGTTCTTACTTGTATCATTTAGATAGATACTTGTGTAATTTTCTTACTTTTATTATTGTTTGTTATTATATAGTGCCATGGTCATGGTATCCGCCCACGTCGGCCCTCGTCCGGTCTATGATTCGGATGTGGTATATATTATCTTTTATAAATATTTGTTTTATTTAGTGTTTATGACAATTATGCCGACCAACGTGACATAGATTTTTTAATCTAGGAGGTATGTGAACCGGAAATTCCAACCGACATAGAAATTCTTGTCGAGAAGTTAAATTTGGTTGAAAAAGAAAACAATTACTTGAAAGAAAAATTACAAAGAGTTGAAGAGGAGAAGATGAAGTTGGAGTTGCATGTTGCCGATGTCGTCGACGATCACAAGATCAAGATGGATGCAATGCGCTTGAAGATTAGAAAGATTAGAAAATATGCCATTCATACTGAGGCTTGGTATCATTATGCCATTAGATCAATTGGTACCTTAGTTGCGGTTATGATCGCATTTGTTGTTGCATTTAAATTTTATAGTTTCAATATATGTTTCAATTAGATGCTCTAGAGAGCTATATGTTGTTCAATAATGAGAACTATGTATGAACGTTATGTATTTATTTTGGTCACTACTGTACTTTGGCTTTAATGTGATGATGAATTTCTATTAATTTGGTCACTTCTCTATTCATAATATATGCACGCAGATGAACCGGCAATGGATGTACGGTGACCGACGCACCTCCGAGTATATTGAGGGCCTGCATAATTTTCTCGAAGCTGCTGAGGCAAACAAGCAGAATGGTTTTATGCATTGTCCATGTACTGTCTGTGAGAATACGAAGGCTTTCTCCAACTATAAAACCCTTCACTTCCACCTGCTTCAGAAGGGTTTTATGCCACACTATAATGTTTGGACCAAGCACGGAGAAAGAGGGGTTATGATGGAAGACAACGAAGAAGAAGAGGATGACGACAACTACCCGCCCCCTGAATACGGTGATGCTGCAATGGGGGAAGCTGAAGATCAAGAGGAACCAGACGATGTGCCCGATGATGATCTTCGCC
This sequence comes from Elymus sibiricus, assembly GCA_039707655.1. Classification (NCBI taxonomy): domain Eukaryota; kingdom Viridiplantae; phylum Streptophyta; class Magnoliopsida; order Poales; family Poaceae; genus Elymus; species Elymus sibiricus. The sequence goes on along the minus strand of CM077675.1, from coordinate 471,349,704 downwards.
GGGTCATTGTTGATGCACAGAGAGAATGCGAAAGTGAAAGGGAGAAGTTGAAGTTCGATCGCATGTTAGAGGATCACAAAAAAGGGTTGTACCCAAATTGCGAAGATGACAACAGAAAGCTCGGTACCACACTGGAATTGCTGCAATGGAAGGCAGACAATGGTGTATCTGACAAGGGATTTAGTTCGCTACTGAAAATACTGAAGAAGAAGCTTCCAAAGGATAACGAATTGCCCGGCAGTACGTACGAAGCAAAGAAGGTTCTATGCCCTCTAGGATTGGAGGTGCAGAAGATACATGCATGCCCTAATGACTGCATCCTCTACCGCGGTCCGTACGAGGATTTGAACGCATGCTCGGTATGCGGTGCATTGCGGTATAAGATCAGAAGAGATGAGCCTGGTGATGTTGAGGGCCAGCGCACCGGGAAGAGGGTTCCTGCCAAGGTGATGTGGTATGCTCCTATAATACCACGGTTGAAACGTCTGTTCAGAAACAAAAAGCATGCCGAGTTGATGCAATGGCACAAAAAAGACCGTAAGAAAGACGGGAAGTTGAGAGCACCCGCTGACGGGTCGCAATGGAGAAAGATCGAGAGAAAGTGGAGCGACTTTACAGGTGACCCGAGGAACGTATGGTTTGGTTTAAGTGCAGATGGCGTTAATCCTTTTGGGGAGCAAAGCAGCAAGCATAGCACATGGCCTGTGACTCTATGTATGTATAACCTTCCTCCTTGGTTGTGCATGAAGCAGAAGTTCATTATGATGCCAGTGCTCATCCAAGGCCCTAAGCAACCCGGCAATGACATTGATGTGTACCTAAGGCCATTAGTTGATGAACTTTTACAGCTATGGAATGGAATAGGTGTACGTGTGTGGGATGAGAACGAACAGGAGGAATTTGACCTACATGCGTTGCTGTTTGTAACCATCAATGATTGGCCTGCTCTCAGTAACCTTTCAGGACAGACAAACAAGGGATACCACGCATGCACACACTATTTAGATGACACGGACAGTATATATTTGGACAAATGCAGGAAGAATGTGTACCTGGGGCATCGTCGATTTCTTCCGACCAACCATCAATGTCGAAAGAAAGGAAAGCATTTCAAAGGTGAGGCAGATCACCGGAAGAAGCCCGCCCTCCGTACTGGTGATCACATACTTGATATGGTCAATGATTTACAAGTAATATTTGGCAAGGGTCCTGGCGGACTATCTGTTCCGACTGACGATGCGGGACGCGCACCCATGTGGAAGAAGAAATCTATATTTTGGGACCTACCCTATTGGAAAGACCTAGAGGTCTGCTCTGCAATCGACGTGATGCACGTGACGAAGAATCTTTGCGTGAACCTGCTAGGCTTCTTGGGAGTGTATGGGAAGACAAAAGATACACCGGAGGCACGGGAGGAACAACAACGTGTGCATGAAAAAGACGGCATGCATCAAAAGCAGTATGAAGGTCCTGCCAGCTACGCTCTTACCAAATAGGAGAAGGAAATCTTCTTTGAATGCCTGCTCAGTATGAAGGTCCCGTCTGGCTTCTCGTCGAATATAAAGGGAATAATAAATATGGCAGAGAAAAAGTTCCAGAACCTAAAGTCTCATGACTGCCACGTGATTATGACGCAACTTCTTCCGGTTGCATTGAGGGGGCTTCTACCGGAAAACATTCGATTAGCCATTGTGAAGCTATGTGCATTCCTCAATGCAATCTCTCAGAAGGTGATCGATCCAGAAATCCTGCCAAGGTTAAGGAGTGATTTGGTGCAATGTCTTGTTAGTTTCGAGCTAGTGTTCCCACCGTCCTTCTTCAATATCATGACGCACGTCCTAGTTCATCTAGTCGACGAGATTGTCGTTCTGGGCCCTGTATTTCTACACAATATGTTCCCCTTTGAGAGGTTCATGGGAGTCTTAAAGAAATATGTTCATAACCGCGCTAGGCCAGAAGCAAGCATCTCCATGGGCCATCAAACAGAGGATGTCATTGGGTTTTGTGTTGACTTCATTCCTGACCTTAAGAAGATTGGTCTCCCTCAATCACGGTATGAGGGGAGACTGACTGGAAAAGTCACACTAGGAGCGGACTCAATAATATGTAGGGACGGGCATTCTTGGTCTCAAGCACACTACACAGTTCTACAGAATTCTACCTTCTTGGTGACCCCGTATGTCGATGAACACAAGAATATTCTGCGCTCCAAACACCCGGAGCAGTGTGACGACTGGATTACATATGAACACATCAGGACTTTCGGCGGTTGGTTGCAAACACGTCTCATGGGTGACAACACTGTTTCTGATGAGCTGTACTCGTTGGCCAGGGGACCATCTTCGACTGTATTGACTTACAAAGGGTACGAGATAAATGGGAATACATTTTACACGATCGCCCAAGATCAAAAGAGCACCAACCAAAACAGCAGTGTCCGCTTTGATGCAGCAACCAATAGGGGAAAGGACATATATTATGGTTACATAGTGGACATATGGGAACTTGACTATGGACATGATTTCAAGGTCCCTTTGTTTCAGTGCAAATGGGTCAATCTGTCACGAGGCGGGGTACAGGAAGACCCACAGTACGGAATGACAACAGTGGATCTGAACAATCTTGGGTACACAGACGAACCATTCGTCCTAGCCAATGATGTGGCGCAGGTTTTCTATGTGAAGGACATGTCTACCAAACCGAGAAAAAGAATAGATAAGGAAGCGAATACATCATACGATGAGCCAAAGCACCACATAGTTCTTTCAGGAAAAAGAGACATCGTGGGATTGGAGGGCAAGACAGACATGTCTGAAGATTATGAAAAGTTTCATGAAATTCCTCCCTTCAAAGTCAAGGCTGACCCAAGCACCCTCTTAAACGATGAAGATTATCCATGGTTACAGCGCAATAAGCAAAGGACACAAGTGAAGACTTTCTCTCCACAACTATATCATTGCAGTTACATGTGAAGAAATGAAATGCCTTTTGTAACAGATGAGTTTTCGTATGAAACCCTAATCAGGAAGGTCGTACCAATCAGGAAGAAGCACACGGATCGTGTGTTTCTTTCAAGCGCTTGTGAGCTGTTGGATCAGCACTATAACGACTAGTCCCGGTTCGTGCTAGCAACCGGGACTAAAGAGGCACACGACCCTATATATAACCCACCTCTCGGACATGTTCGACACTTAGTGTGTGTACTCATTCGGATTCAAATCATTTGGATTCCCTGCATACGGTCCGACGGTGCATTTCATATGCGAGCACTCACGAGCCACCGTCGGGCTGTATGTAGGGGAAACCGTGTGTTTTATTGATCTATCTAGAAATCCTTTAGTTCATCGACCGAATACAAATCATTCGGATTCCCTGCATACGGTCCGACGGTGCATTTCATATGCGGGCACTCACGAGCCACCGTCGGGCTGTATGCAGGGGAAACCGTGTGTTTTGTTGATCTATCTAGAAATCCTTTAGTTCATCGACCGAATACAAATCATTCGGATTCCCTGAATACGGTCCGACGGTGCATTTCATATGCGGGCACTCACGAGCCACCATCGGGCTGTATGCAGGGGAAACCGTGTGTTTTGTTGATCTATCTAGAAATCCTTTCATTTTCCGAAGGTATATTTCATTTTTCCAACTCCATTTTTACAAAGACACTTAGAAAGAAACAAAAGACAATTAGAAAGGATGATGCTCAATTGTCCGTTTTGTACACGAAGTGCATCCAGTTTTTGCCGTAACCCTCTCAACTTTTTATAACATGCTATGTGGGTGAAATGATGATACCATGCCAACTTTCAACCTTTTCAGAGTTCATTTGTAGTGCTTTTCAATTTCAGGGTCATTTAGCTCAAAAAAATCAGTAAATGCATGAAAAATACCAAATGAAGTCAGAAAGGGTTGAAAATTGATGATGTGGCTTTGAATGGTGCATTTTGAACACACAAAAAGTCTGGAGTTCAAATAAGTTCAAAAAAATGAAATCCCTTTGTAACAGATGAGTTTTCGTCCGAAACCCTGATACTTCGAAAGAGATTGTCCATTTTGTACACGAAGTGCATCCAGTTTTTGCCGTAACCCTCTCAACTTTTTATAACATGCTATGTGGGTGAAATGATGAAACCATGCCAACTTTCAACCTTTTCAGAGTTCATTTGAAGTGCCGTCTAAAATACTGGAAAAAATAAAAAAAAATGCCGCCTAAAATTATCAAATTAACTAAAATTATCAAATTATTTATTTGTTAAAAAGAATGAACTAAAAAGAATCAACTAAAATATTAACTAAAATTATCAAATTATTTATTTGTTAAAAAGAATGAACTAAAAAGAATCAACTAAAATATTAACTAAAATTATCAAATTATTTATTTGTTAAAAAGAATGAACTAAAAAGAATCAACTAAAATATTAACTAAAATGATCAAATTATTTATTTGTTAAAAAGAATGAACTAAAATAACGGAATAAAAATACTGGATTTTTTTTTAAAAAAATAAATAAAGGAAAAAACAAAACAAAAATACTGGAAACAAATAAAAAATTGTCGCCTACCGGGCCTGCCACAGGGCACAGTAGGCCCACAGGCAGTGCGTGGTTTAGGCCCGAAAGCTTGCATAAGAGAGGAGCTCGATAGGGGAGGCACACCAGCGCTTATAAACCGGTTTCGGCGCCCTTCAGCTAGCGAGGTGGGACTAAATATTCACCGGTGGCAGCCGCAGCCCTTTGGTCCCGGTTGGTGCCACCAACCGGGACGAATGTCACCCTTTCGTCCCGTTTGGTGGCACCAACCGGGACCAATACCACCCTTTGGTCCCGGTTCGTGCCACCAACCGGGACCAAAGGGTTGAGCTTCCCGCCCTTTGAGCTGGCGAAAAACACCTTTGGTCCCGGTTGGTGGTTCCAACCGGGACCAATTCCCTGGGTATATAAACAACACTTTGCAATTTTTCGATTCACTTCCTTCGATCTCTCCTCTCCCTGGTCACCGCCAGGCTGCCGCACTGCCCCGTCGCCGTCGCCTCTCCCTTCTCCCCGTCGCCGTCGCCGTCGCCTCTCCCTTCTCCCCGTCGCCGCGCGTGCCCCCGAGCTTGCCTCATCGCCGTCGCCGCGCCCCTGCCCGCCCGACGTCGCCGTCGCCTCGCCGCCCCCGACGTCGCCGTCGCCTCGCCGCCACCGACGTCGTCGTCGCCGTCGCCTCTCCCTTCTCCCCGTCGCCGCGCGTGCCCCCGAGCCTGCCTCGTCGCCGTCGCCGCGCCCCTGCCCGCCCGACGTCGCCGTCGCCTCGCCGCCCCCGACGTCGCCGTCGCCTCGCCGCCACCGACGTCGCCATCATCGTCGCCTCTCCCTTCTCCCCGTCGCCGCGTGTGCCCCCGAGCCTGCCTCGTCGCCGTCGCCGCGCCCCTGCCCGCCCGACGTCGCCGTCGCCTCGCCGCCCCCAGTGAGCTCGCCGCCCCTGCCCCCTCTGTTTTTTTTCTTATATGTTGTTTTTTTGTTCATAATTTGTTCATAGATTAGATGTATTTATGTATGAGGGAGTATTTTTATTAGATGTATGTATGTATGAGGGATCATATATGTATTTTTTTTAGATGTATTTTTTGTTTGTATGTATGTATGTATGAGGGATTATAGATGTATGTTTTGTATGTATGAGGGATCATAGACGTATGTTTCTAGAGATGCCAACAAGGCCATGGGAGCACCCCCCCCCTATCATCACGTTGGCATCGGCTCCCCGAGAGCTTTCCAACGGATCCGGAATAGTCTCGATCGGAGCTCTTGTGCTCTAGAGATGATGTTTTTTTTATTCATAGAAGAAAGAGCGACGTCGTTGTCGATCTACCCACTCCCTGATAACTTTGACACGAGGGGGGACGTCAGACATATCGGGCGACCAACTCTCGAGGCCACCCAAACCCTAGAAAAAAAGCGTTGTCGATCTCCTACCCCCTCCCGCCCCTACCCGACAAACTCTCGAGGCCACCCAAACCCCTAGAAGAAAACTCCGGTAACTCTCCAACATGAGGGGGGACGTCAATCGATCAACCCCCTCTCGCCAAACCGGGACTGAAAAAGCGTTGTCGAGGCCACCCCAAACCCTAGAAGTGTTGTCGAGGCCACCCCAAACCCTAGAAGTGTTGTCGAGGCCACCCAAATTTACCAAGTTAAATGAAGAAAACTCCGGTAACATAGATTTATCAAGAATGCCCCCATTATGGATGTGCACAAGTTGATCCAATTTTTTGCCATGTTGTAATATTTGCAGAAACTATGGATCAAAGAGACTTGGAACAAGAACAGTTGTTGGGGGATATAATCCGCGACGGACGTGATGTCTTGTCCTATCTCAACGACACCGATGGTCTGGAAGGAGAGGATGAAGGCTCCGGTGATCGAACAATGGAGGAGGAAGGACATGATCATGATGGCTCCGGTGACCGAATGCCGGAGGAAGAAGGAGACCATGATGACGGCTCCGGTGACCGAACGGAGAAGGGATCTGTTGCAAAGTCCGTCGAGGTATATATTTTAATTAAGCCTGTGCTGACTAGCTAATTGATGCATTAATTGTTTTGATATATTAACTCTTCTTTCTTCTTTTATAGCCCTCCGGATCGAGCCAAACTTCAGTAATGAGACGAGGCCCGAAGAAGAGGTTGCGCAAGGATGAAAAGTTCACGATCACAGCACTCGCGCACGATGGCCATCTGATTGAACCCAAGCGGACCAAGGACGCATTTTCTGCTCAGTGCGGAGCTATTGTTAGGGACTACATCCCGATCAGCATCAAGCAATGGAATAAGCCTAAGGACGGCGCCCTTGATGGTGATTATGTCACCGATAGACAGAAAGATGATCTTTGGACCGCGCTGAAGGCAAATTTCACCCTACCGCCAGAGGAGGATCCGAATAAGCTAGTTATAGAGCCACTGGTCAAGGCGTGTGCTCTTAAGAAGATGGCAGATCTATTCAGGAGGTGGAAGAATGAGTTGAAATCAAAGTTTGTCGACAAAGGGAAGACTCCAGAATTCACCGGCCGATTTGAGAAGATAGGAGATCACTGGCCCGCATTTGTGGCCTACAAGACATCGGACAAGAGTAAGAAAATGTCAGAGACAAACAAGATCAATGCTGCAAAGAAGCAGTATCACCATCACACGGGGTCAGGTGGCTACCTCAAAGCCCGGCCGTTGTGGGACAAAGCTGAGAATGACCTGATTGCTAAAAATGTCGTACCACAGACATTGAACTGGCCAGACCGTTCAAGGACTTGGTTCTTCGGGGTTGGGGGAACTTTGGACCCTGAAACAGGGAAGTGCCGCTGGATGAACGAGCAACTTGCAATACCCATGAACAAGCTTCAGGAGTATATCACCGCAGCGCAGGAAGGGACGTTCATTCCCGACAAAGAGAAGGATGAGCTGACTGAGGCCCTAGGGAATGCTGAGCACCCTGGACGAACACGAGACCCATCAGGCTCCGTTCCGTGGAAGGTTGGGTTTCCCGACGCAGGCGGTTACAGAAGCCGGGAGAGAAAGAGGAAAGCGGAGCTGAGCGAAATTCAGAAGCTCAATGCAAGACTACAAAAGCTAGAGGAAGCTGAGAGCCAGCGAGCTGCCGGCCAACCATCTCAGCGGCACGAAGCTACCCCAGAAGCTACCCCGCCATCTCAGCGGAGAAGCAGCGTCGCTTCCACGGAGCCCGTTCAGCCTGACTTCATGTCTCCTAGCTACCCCGTGGATACTATCACGGAGGCTCAACATTGCGAGCTTATGACGAAATGCCGGAACCTCACTTTATTGGCGGCTGTCGGCTCTGTTGCACCTCCTCAACCCAACGGAACTTTTCACTGCCGTCCGATTCCACATGGCTATGCTGTTGTGATGGTGGATGAAGTAATGGAGGGATTTGCGGAGCTCGAGCTTGACCACTCTACAGGTGAAGGGGAGAATCGGCTGGGTCGTGCCCTGAGGAGTACATGTCTATGGCAGAAGGAGTACATCAAGCTTCCAAACTGGACGCCTCCGCCTCCTCCTCCTCCTCCGGCGAGTCAGGGCACTCCGCCTCCTCCTCCTCCTCCTCCTCCAGCGAGTGATCAGGGGACCCCGCCTCCTTCTCCGGCTCCTCCAACGCGTGAGGGCACTCCGCCTCCTCCTTCGCCTACTCCGGCACGTCGGAGCAATACGCCTCCTCCTCCGCCTCGTCGGCAACGGCGGAAGACAGACGCCGCCGCTCCGGCTCCTCCGGCGCGTCGGAGCACTCCGCCTCCTTCTCCGCCTCGTAAGCAACGACGAAAGAGAGACGCCGCCGCTCCGGCGGCTAGCAGTACAAGCAGAGGCGGGAGGGAATACAGATACGGTCCATCTCTCAAGCCTCTGAAAAAGTTACCATATGAGAGGACCGAGTCTGAAAACGAGGAGATATGTCAGGAGCAATTGAGGGCCCATTTTGCAAAGAAAACTCCACCTCCGCAGGAGAAGCTAGATCCGGTGAAAGCGAAGCGCACTATCGATGCCCTGAAGCGACCACCACCGCCTCCGCCAGATTCCAACTATGACCGCATAATTACTAAGACACATGCTGAAGCGCAGCAGTCGGGAAGTACTTCCAGTGCTACAAGAGCGAAAAAATGAAGAAGTGGGAAAACAATTCCCCAGGTCGGCGAACAGGAGAAGCAATCGTGCCCCCCGCTCAAGGTGTCTAGCGATATCGCTAATCATCCGGTGCTACTGCCCGGTACCACTCTTGATGATTACCTGCCCGATGATGTACAGTTTGAAACGGCTGAGGTAGTAGACGTCTTTAGATACGAGCACGGGAAGCCTCTTGTCAAACCTGATCATCCTCATCTAACAACGATGATGCAAAAATTGCATGACTGGTACATGGAAACCTGCAGGAAGTCTGGGAAAGACAGTTTGTTTCTCGGAATTAAAAAAGAGCATGACTTCCCTGGAGTCGACCTGCTGCCTGTTGAATTTGTGGAGTTATTTCAATTATACAATCAAAAGGCCCTCGACAAACAACTCATGACTTGCTACTATCTGTAAGTATTACTTCTATAATTAAGTCTCTAGCTCAGCTCGTTCATTGCATGTATATATAATTATCCTAACTATATTATGCAGATTGAAGATGGTCGAATGCAAAAAAACAAGAATCTTCGACGTTGGGTTCATTAGCCCAAATACCGTAAATGAATGGTCGGTACGAAAAGCGGCTGCAGCTACCGAGAACAACTTGCTAGAAACGTTCCTTAGACATCAAAACAAAAGGGAAATACTCTTTCCTTACAACTTCAAGTGAGTGTTACTGTCTTCTGCATATTCGGTTTCGCTTACTCGTGGTTAAGTAATGTAATTGATGAGTTATGCGTGCGCAGCTTCCACTATATTCTGCTATCCATTAACCTTGACGGGGCATTAGTAACTGTCTTAGACTCGCTCCGTAAAGATCCCAAGTATTATGCGGACATGACTGCAATGCTCCAGAAGTAAGTTCAATCAATACCGGGACCATATCGGCAACTTTCGTTCATTTCCTGATATCAAGTAATCATTTTCTTTGCCTGCCAGGGTTTGGAAAACGTTCACCGCTATGGTTCCGGGTCTGAAGAAGGAGCTGCGATTTACACACCCCAAAGTAAGTAGTACTAGCTAGTTCCGCGCATCTCTCATTGATTCTAGTTTCATCAATACCATTATCATGCTTGCTTATCAGTTTGATTGAACTCTATTCTCGTAAAGTGCTTGTTGCAGGCACCCAACACTCATTTATGTGGATACTACGTATGCGAGTTCATTCGCTACTATACCTCTGAACGGGCCTCCTCTGAGAAACAATTTGAAGTACGTAAACAATATTTACAATTTTATTTTATATATTACCATCAATTGTGTTGAGTTTCATTCGTATATATGTATTGACCCCCTTTTTTAAATTAGATCTGGCAGATGCGGGATGAACTCCTACCACATGATCGCATACGAGCAATTCAAGAGGAATTGGCGGGATTCTTTCTTGACCACGTCATACCTGAACACGGAGAATACCATGTGAAATTGAAAAGGTTGTAAGGGATGTTATATATTGTACATATGTAGCAGCGTCGGATAGATATACGAAAACTTGTTGTTTGACCAAGCACGAAGAAAGAGATGCCACTTCTCTCTATATATGTTCATGACGATCTTGTGTAATTAATGGTTTCCTTTATTTGCTTACTAGCTAGCGTCGAGTTCTCTCTATATGTGTAGTAGCTAGCGTCGACCAAGCACGGAAAAAGAGAGGTCACTTCTCTCTATTAGCTTGCTAACACAATATGAAACCCCTAAATTAACCCTCCAAAACCCCAAAACCCTCCCTTCCAAAAAAAAAAAAAACCCCCAGCGGCTGCGAGCTGCTGATGTGTGGCTGCCCTTTGGTCCCGGTTGGTGTTACCAACCGGGACTAAAGGTCCTCCTGCCTGGGCTCCCCGCAGCGGCCACGTGGAGGGCCTTTGGTCCCGGTTCGTAAGCAAACCGGGACTAAAGGTTTTGGGCTTTAGTCCCGGTTCCAGAACCGGGACTAAAGGCCCTTACGAACCGGGACAAATGGGCCGTTTCCTACTAGTGTACTGTAAGCCGAGCGTCAAAACATGGGCCCTCGGCTTAAAAAGGTGTAAGCCGAGTAGCGTTCTGAGTACACATGGAAAATAATAATCTCGTGTTACATATGTGTAAGCCGGGAGTTCTTATAAAAAGTTCTCGGTTCACACGAAATGCTCGGTACAAATTTTAGAAACACTCGGTTTACATGGGCCTCTCGGCAACGTTTGCTGTCACGTGCCCCCCATCAGGGGCGGAGCCAAGATTTGAGTATAGGGGGGCCAAGCCAACTTGAGAAAAAAATCCGATGCAAAAAATTATCAAATAAAACAAGGTTGGTATGTTGAGAACTCGAAAGCAAACGGCTTAAAAATGAATTAATCTTAATGGTGTTTGGTGACGTTTTTTCTCTTCATAACTGCTGAACGGTAAATGGCAATCACAGAATTAGCTATGTTGTATATGTTCGACATAGAAGGCATCATAGATACAGTAGATAGGAAATCGTATAACATAATTTGCATCACAATAATTTATAGGACATGTAGAAGATATAAACTCTTCGTAGCATCTCGGATCACACAACAAAACAAGTAAAATCTCATGTATAATTTCAACACCGAGAGAAGATGAGAATTGGGAAAGATTCGTAGTCTAATGTGTCAAGTGCTAACCTTGGCTGGAGCAGCGAATTAGGCTGCGTTGCCGACCCATCGTATGAACCAGATGGTGAGCGCAGAGCAGGGACAGCAATCACGGGCAGGCGGGCGACATGGCACGAGACGGCGGCAGCGGCGCTAATCACACGTACACGTTAATCACGGGAGAATGCAACTTCCAGGAGACTAGTGCGGAAGATAATTTGCCAATCTGGCGAGTACATGGGCTTTTACATGGGCCTTTTCTTTTCTTCACGTTGAGATATAGGGGGGGGCGAGTACGTGTGTACCTGCGATTGTATCGCTAGCGACGTGTACCTGTTCGAAGTTCGCTCGACCATTTGGGGGGGGGGGGGGGGGGGCTCGGCGCACTTAAGGGCTAGCGCTAGCCAACCGTTGGTATAAGCTCGACCATTTGGGGGGGGGGGGGGGGGGGGGGGGGGCTCGGCGCACTTAAGGGCTAGCGCTAGCCAACCGTTGGTCTAAGCCGAGTACACTCGGGAAATACCCAATGGTTCCTGGGGACATCTGTCCCCGGAATCTCACCATTCACTTAGCCCTGATCTCAGACTTACTATTCGTATTGCTTGACTTTTGTTTGTATCCTTTCTTTCTCTGTACCTTTTCTATTCGTATTAGATGCCCTCTGACTTGTACTGAAGGGCTAGCGCTAGCCAACCGTTGGTCTAAGCCGAGTACACTCGGGAAATACCCAATGGTTCCTGGGGACATCTGTCCCCGAATCTCACCATTCACTTAGCCCTGATCTCAGACTTACTATTCGTATTGCTTGACTTTTGTTTGTATCCTTTCTTTGTCTGTACCTTTTCTATTCGTATTAGATGCCCTCTGACTTGTACTGCTCTGCTCAGTCACAAGCGCATTGATGCAACCCACTTGCTACTCGCCGGCCACTGTCCCTGACACGCAGGTGCTTTTCACTGCTACACGCTAGCACTGCTTTCAACGCTTGTGATAATTTTTTCAAAATCCTGACGAAGTAATTTAATATCATCTCCTGTGCATAATTACTTGCTACATGTATCAGACAACTTATTACTGTTCATCAATCATTTTTCACCTTTTGGATACATCCACACATGTTTTAATTCATCCAAATTGAAATCAATAAATATCTGGAGCCATCACTTTACAGCTTTTTACCATTCCTCAGCTATCACCTTTACAACACGCCACAACTGTTTCCGGATATCTGAATATATATTCAGAAAAATCAGGATAACAAAATATTTTCGGAGGAATGACTTTCAAGATATTCTTGGTGGAACATAATAATATTAACACTATACACAAGTTACCATTCACACCTTTTGTACTAGATTTTTTTTTCTTTGAAATCAATGGGAGTTTTTCTTTCGTGGAACTTTTTTGTACGTGTACAAAATAAGGTCAAGTTTATTTAAAAAAAAAAGGTTTCAGATTTGTTTTCACTTTTCTCGTACTTACTAAAACAAAGTATTTTTTGCGGAATAACTTTCATGATTTTTTTGGCGGAACGAAACCAAATCAACACTATATGCAAGTTACTATTCACACTTTTTGTCCTTGATTTGTTTTTGCATTGAAGTTAACGGGAGTTTTTCCTTCGTGAAAAATATTTATATGAGTATGAAGGAAGATCAAGTTTATTTCAACAAAAGGTTTAGCTTAGGTCAAGTTTATTTCAGAAAAGGTTTAGTTTTGTTAACTTTTCCGTAATTACTACAAAAGATTGTCATATCAGATGTATATACACTTTAAATGAACATTTTTTGGATTTTTGAATATTTATTTTTGGTATATCTTTAAGTTTTCGTTATTAAATCAACCGATTAAGAGTTGCACTAGACGTCTACTAAATCGTCTAAACCTCTGTCATCAAATGTAAAAAATGCCGGGGGACAAGATTCTGACACATAAACCCCTAGCCCAAAAAGAGACGTGGCATTGAAATCTCGCATTTATAGAAGGTGGCTGCAAAACGCGTCTCGTGACAATCCTGGTTCCTGTTTGCTTCTGTACCTCTGCTCCAATTGCACTGTTTCTACAGCGTATAGATTTCTTTACTTCATTTCTGACACGGCGTATAGACCGAATCGCTACTTTAACTCTGAATCACGATGCACGACTGGACGTTCGAGATTCCTTGGACATATGTCGCCAGGAACCAAACGTCCGCCTCCGAGTACACTCCCCGATTACTCAGCTTATATTTACATTTTCCATTTTCTAAAGAGAAACCCTTCACCTCCCTTGTAAGCCGAGTGGTCGCGTTTGTACACCCGGCTTATGTGTGGGTTATCCATATACATGTCGCCTAAGCGACGGCCCCTTCATTTTCGAATATCGCCTCCGCCCTGAAAGCTCACCGGCAATGCCCTCTGCTGATGCACGCCGGTCAGTGCCGCCCTCTTCCCCTCTCTCACTTCGTCGGCACCCTTCATCACCTCCTCTGGTTTTCGCCGATCCGCCGCCGCCATCGACAATTGTCTTTTCCGCCATCCCCTCGTCGGACACCGAGGTGAGCACATCGATCTCTATATAACTTTAATATATGCATGTGTGTGTGGACTATATGATAATTAAATTGCATATGTATATGTGTGGAGGCAAAATATTCAAATCGATAGATTTTACGAATGTGATATGGATGTGAACTTAATTATCAATATTGGAAAAATGGTACGGATGATATATGTTTTCATTTTTATCTTCTTCATGTATGACATCGCATGTTATTATATATAGGTCCTGTCGGTGTGCGTGAAATTAGCAATAATATTCATAAAAAATATTGGATCGATCATCGAAAACCCTAACAATAATATTAATAATATGGATGTGATGGATTACATTCATGGATGTGATGGAATTCACAATGGTAAACCCCTCTCGCTGCCGGTCAAATCACTAAACCGAGCAGGCGGATGGATGGGCGCTTCATCGAAAACCGTGAGGGGAGGGTCGCAACACCACTCCGATCTGCATGTGGACCAAATATATGTATAAAATGATGATGTGATGTTTAAATACTCAATGCAAAACTTTGATGTGGTACTTGCCTCATAAAGTGGACAGTCTGACAGGAAGATTCATGACTTAGAGTGCCGGTCCCCCTACTTTGTGCCTGCTGAAGGGAATCTTTTGAACACATGCGCTCAAACTTGGTCTGGAATGTTTACATGACCTATCCTAACACAAATAAAGAGAAATTCACCGTGGTCTACCCCCTCATGTTACCGGTCAATTCCCTAGACCACACAGGCCCTATGGATGGGCGCATCATTAAAAACCATGCGAGAGATAGTCAGAACACCACCCCGACCTGCATGTGGCCCAAATATATGTATGAAAGGGTGGTGTGATGATTAAATGCCCAATGCACAACATTGATGTGGCACCTCCCTCGCAAACCGCACAGTCATGGAAGAAGGTCCAGGACTTAGAGTGTTGCCCCCTACTTCGTGTTGGATGGAGGGAATCTTGTGAACGCATGCGATCGAACTTTGTTTGGCATGTTAGACATAACCTACCCTTACACAAACCAAGAGGGATTCACCATGGTCAACCGCTCTTGCCGCCGGTTAATGCCCTAGACTGTGCCACCCCGACGGATGGGCGTGTCATAAAAATCCGGATGGGGGAGGGCCAGAACAACACCTTGACCTGCACATGGCCTAAATATATGTATGAAAGGGTGGTGTGATGTTTAAATACCAATACACAACTTTGATGCGGCACCTGATATCTACCATGCAACTTTATTCTTGTAGACTTTGTTGGACGTTCAAGCACGGAGCTTTATAGGACAACAACAAATTTCCCTCAAGTGGATGACCTAAGATTTAGAAATCCGCAAGGTGTAGGATGAAGGTGATCTATCTCAAACAACCCTGCAACCAAGATACAAAGAGTCTCTTATGTCCCCAACACACCCAATACAATTGTCAGTCGTATAGGTGCATTAGTTCAGCGAAGAGATGATGATAGATGTGCAATATGGATGGTAGAAATAGCATTTTCTAATATGAATAAAATAGAACCACCAATGTAAGAAGTAACAAAAGTAGATAAAAATGATGTCTCAGTGCTTGGAAACAAGCCTAGGGTTCATACTTTCACTAGTGTCATCTCTCAACACCATTGATATAATTGAACATCATGATAATCCCTCAAAGTGCAGCAAAGAATCACTCCAAAGTATTTATTTAATCGGAGAAAGTATGATGAAATCGCGTAGGTGCAGTTAGTAACAAACCACCTCAAAGGTGTCTTTCCAATCTTGATCTATTGAACCACACACAAAGTGCCACAGATAGCCCGAAAAATCATACTATGACAACACCATATGATATTATCATTCAACCTTTATGCTAATACTACGCTAATGTCACTACGGGTATCCGCAAGTTAATTGCTAGACATGCATCATGAAATATCGAATTAAAGTATTCAATCCAACATAAAGAAACTTCAAAGAGTAAGATTCAATTCACCACAAAAAAAGATAGAGGGGGGGGGGTGAACATCATAAGATCCAACTATACTAATAAAGCTCATGATACATCAAGATCGAATCCATCAAGAACATGAGAGAGAGAGAGAGAGAGATCAAACACATTGCTACTAGTACATACCATCAGCCTCCAGAATGAACTACTCACACATCACCATGAGAACAGAGAAGAAGTTGTTGGTGACGGTGATGACAGAGATATCACGGGCGGTGTTCCGGCACCACCGAAGGAGAGGGGGAAGGCCCCCCTCCTTCTTCTCCTTCGTTGGCTCTCCAGGGAGAGAGGGCGTTCTCCCCTAGATTGTATCTGCCTATTTTCTTCTCTGTTTTCGCTTCTGTTTTCTGGCCGAGAACCGTTTCTTTTATAGCCGGAGATTCGTAACTCCAATCGGGCTAAATTTTTTACATGATTTTTTCTCCATAAATTATCTTTCTTGCAGCGAAAGAAGAGGTCCAACTGACTTAAGGGCCCTCCATTGGGTAACCCCACACAACCAAGGGCCTGGGCGCACCATGTTTTCATGTAGGGCCCTCGTGCACTGTCTTGCGTCGATTCGTTCACCCAAAAGTTTGTTATTTCCCGGAAAAAATTCACAAAAAAATTCAGTGCATTATGGATGCGTGATTTTTGACCTATATTTTTAAAAACAATAGAAACCATGAGCTATCCTCTAGCACTAGATTAATTGGTTAGTCCAAATAAATAGTGTGCCAAAACATTAGTAAATGATGTGGATATAGCATTAATGCCTTATACATTATAGATATGTTGAATATGTATCATCACCTGCCTCACAAATGACACAGTTCGTCTGGAAGATTAAGGACTTAGAGTGCCGGTCCCCACACTTCGTGCAGCGAGAGGGAATATTGGAAATCCATGCGCTCAAACATGGCTTGCATGTCTATATGACTTACCCTAACACAAAGCAAGAGTAATTCACCATGGTCTACCCCCTCGCACTGCCGGTCAACGCCCTAGGCTGCGTGGGCCTGACGGATTGGCGCGTCATCGAAAACCGCGCGGGGGAGGAGAGCAGCACACCGACTTGCATGTGGCCAGCATATATGTATGAAAGGGTGGTGTGACGTTTAAATACCTATGCACAATTTTGAAGTGGCACTCGGCTTAGAAGGCCTAAGCCGACCCAAACGAAGCCGAGGGCCATAAGCTGAGTGTAACACTCGTCTTCCACTTCGAGGTTATATGCGGCTTCGCCGAGTATGTTTCATACTCAGCTTTATTTATTTTTCCAGTAGTGCATCGTACAAGTACCATCCTATAGTTTTCGGTCTCACCCATGTATATGTACACAAACATCTATTGTCCGTGAATATGCTATTCTTAGTTGAATGTGAATTGCTATTTTCATGTTGACATTTTTACACTGTTTTCTTATGTAACCATTACTTCAATATGCAATCTACTACTTGGTATTTAAAGTTAATCTAGCATTTAATCGTAATTAGATCTGTTTGTATAGCTAGCATGCGCCCCCACTAGTAGAAAACAGGGCTTTTGTCCTAGCCGGTTCGAGCGGCTAGAACGCCGGACGGGGCTCGGCAGGCATCAGTCCCGGTTCGAATGGGACCTTTAGTCCCGGTTGGAGACACCAACCGGGACTAAAGGGGGTGATACCCTTTAGTCCCGGTTGGTGTCTCCAACCGGTACTAAAGATAGACCTTTAGTCCCGGTTGGAGACACCAACCGGGACTAAAGGGTAAAGGGTATCACCCCCTTTAGTCCCGGTTGGTGTCTCCAACCAGGACTAAAGTGTTATGAAAAAGTAAAATGGCTATAACTTTTGCATACGATGTCGATTTTTTTTTTTAATATATCAAAATGTTCAGCACGAGAAACTGGTTTAATTACTAAAGGTCCTTTTCCATTTTGTTTTTGTTTTTTGCTTTATTTATTTTCTTTTGTCTGTACTTACAGCGAAATTTGTGTGAATCACTAGTTTGTGAATAACTTTACTTTGAAAATAGATTTTTGAGTGATTCATTTTCCTGCTGTTTAATATCAGTGTGTTTTATCATTATATTCAATTTGGTAATTTTTAGGTTATTTTAAATAGGTGTTTTAATCAAAAACAGATTCTGTTTAGCTCTTTTAGTTTTATAGCTCAAAAAATCAATAAATGCATGAAAAATAGCAAATGAAGTAGGAAAGGGTTGAAAATTGATGATGTGGCTTTTAATGGTGCATGTTGAACGCACAAAAAGTCTGGAGTTTAAATAAGTTTAAAAAAATGAAATACCTTTGTAACGGATGAGTTTTCGTCCCAAACGTAGATACTTCGAAAGAGATTGTCCAGTTTGTACACGAAGTGCATCCAGTTTTTGCCGTAACCCTCTCAACTTTTTAGCACATGCTATGTGGGTGAAATGATGATACCATGCCAATTTTCAACTTTTTCAGAGTTCATTTGTAGTGCTTTTCAATTTCGGGGTCATTTAACTCAAAAAAATAATCAATAAATGCATGAAAACTAGCGAATGAAGTGGGAAAGGGTTGAAAATTGATGATGTGGCTTTGAATGGTGCATGTTGAACGCACAAAAAGTCTGGAGTTGAAATAAGTTTAAAAAAATGAAATGCCTTTGTAATAGATGAGTTTTCGTCCGAAACCCTGATACTTCGAAAGGGATTGTCCAGTTTGTACACGAAGTGCATCCAGTTTTTGCCGTAACCCTCTCAACTTTTTAGCACATGCTATGTGGGTGAAATGATGATACCATGTCAAGTTTCAACCTTTTCAGAGTTCATTTGTAGTGCTTTTCAATTTCGGGGTCATTTAGCTCAAAAATCAATAAATGCATGAAAAATAGCGAATGAAGTGGGAAAGGGTTGAAAATTGATGATGTGGCTTTGAATGGTGCATGTTAAACGCACAAAAAGTCTGGAGTTGAAATAAGTTTAAAAAAATGAAATGCCTTTGTAACAGATGAGTTTTCGTCCGAAACCCTGATACTTCGAAAGGGATTGTCCAGTTTGTATACAAAGTGCATCCAATTTTTGTCGTAACCCTCTCAACTTTTTAGCACATGCTATGTGGGTGAAATGATGATACCATGCCAAGTTTCAACCTTTTCAGAGTTCATTTGTAGTGCTTTTCAATTTCAGGGTCATTTAGCTCAAAAAAGTTAATAAATGCACGAAAAATAGCGAATGAAATGGGAAAGGGTTGAAAATTGATGATGTGGCTTTGAATGGTGCATGTTGAACACACAAAAAGTCTAGAGTTGTAATAAGTTTAAAAGTGTTATGAAAAGTAAAACGGCTATAACTTTTGCATACGATGTCGAAAAAAAAGTTTAATATATCAAAATGTTCAGCACGAGAAACCGGTTTCGATGGCAACCGCCGTAGGCTGTTTTGTACATTTTTAGAATCCTCAAATTCCGAAAGGAAAAAAAGTTATTCTCAAATTTAAGTTTTTTTAAATTTTTAGTCAAACTACTTATTCAATAAATATTAGTGTTACTAAATAATTATTGTTTTTTAGAATAATAGTTTCAAACTCAAATGGTGAAACGTGTGACATCATGCTCAAGGGCTTAATAGGATTGATATGATACATATAACATAAATTAATTGAATAAGTAGTTTATTTTTTAAAACGTTTTTAAATTCTTTTAGATTTTTGAAATTCGAAAAGAATAAAAATTCAGATTTTAAAAATTAATTTTAATTTTTTTTTAAAATAAATGATGTCATATTTGGATTCATCACATTTTTCTGATAATAATGGATATATTATTTGTCGAATTTCGATTTACAGGTTTAAAGATATTAATTATGCCATATTAAATGAATAAATGGCAAAAAAATGAATAAAATAATATTATTACTTATTTTATTTTCATTGAAATTCAATATTATTATTACTTATTTTATTTTAAAATTTTTATTATTTTTGGATCTTTTTATTTATTTTATTTTTTGAGAATTTTTGATTTTTTTTGAAATTTTTGACTTTTTGAAGTTTTTTGGAGTTTTTAAATTAATCATTGTTGTTTATTTTAATAATTATTTGGAATTTAAAAAATTAAATCATGTGACATCAAGACCTAAGGGTTAATAGGATTGATAGCTTACTATTGTTAAGAAAACAACAAGTGCAGACTTGGAAACTAGGGGAGATAGAACTCGAAAGTTAAGCGTGCTGGGGTTGGAGCAGTTAGAGGATGGGTGACTGGCTGGGAAGTTAGACAATTTGGAATGAATGCTAAAACAAATAAAAAAATGTCAAAAAAAATCAAAAAAAAAATTTCAAAAAAATTCCTTTAGTCCTGGTTGGTAACACCAACCGAGACTAAAGGTCCTCCAGCCCCCGCTCTAGAAAGCTGCCACGCGGAGCCCGTTTAGTCCCGGTTCGTAATCCAACCGGGACTAAAAGCGGGGGTCTTTAGTCCCGATTGTTTTGTCCCGGTTGCAGAACCGGGACTAAAGGCCCTCTGGAACCGGGACTGAATCCCTGTTTTCTACTAGTGTCCACTAATGTGTGATACGGATGGTTCTTGATAATAAGTCAAACTAGATTTTCTATTAAGAAATGAGCAAATCATTGGTGCCATAAATACTTGAGTGATTGTGCTTTCGGTGAGTTTTGGATAAGACAACAAGATGCAAGTTTGATTCAGAATCACATGCTCGGTTTCTTCTACGCTTTTCTACATATGTAGTGCTTCCACATTTTTCTCATTCCCTGGAGTTATTATAGGTAATGATTCAAAGAAATCATTTGCAGCTAACCAGGCACATCCATTACGGTGGCGAAGGCAATCTTAAGTTCTTTAGTGTCATCTTTATAGAACTATCCCCATAAGTTTCACATTAAATGTTACAAGCTAAATATTTATTATTTTAAGGCACACTTTCCTCTACTAATCATATTATGTTCATCTGCTAGGTAATCAAAATGGGTGCCATCTACTAAATTTAAGCGAGCGAAAATTTGAAGATATATGTCTGGTACTACAAATATTCCTTCTATTTTCAAATTTTCCCTGGAATATATATACCTTCAAATTTTCACTCAAATATATATATATATATATCTTCAAATTTTCCATGGAATATTTGTGCATAGTTTAGTGATATCTTTGTGCATAGAAGGAAAAAAAAATATATCTTCAATTTTTCCCTGGAATATTCCTTCTTCAATTTGCCCTCTAATCTTCAAATATCACTAAACTATGCACAAATATTCCTTCTTCAAATATATGTCTGGTTTAGGCCTTTTATTTTAAAATTTGAAGATATATGTCTGGTACTACAAATATTCCTTCTTCGGCTTGCTACATGTGTATCTTTGTAAATACCATTAATATGCCAACTACTTTTCCATTACTAATTAATGTTAACATTTTACAAGTGTATGTGAAGACATGTATGCTGTTGCAGTAGTGACCTACCTATTACTTTTTAGTTATCAATGCTTATACAATCCTTCTCATTTTGGTTTTGTCCTTGCATAGTTTAGTGATATCTTTGAGTGATCAGTAAACCGAACATGATACGGATAATGCAACTATTTAAGTAGCCATAAAAGGCTTGTTGCACCCTATATTGCAATGTTTTATTTGATTCGAAAGGATTGACCAGAAACTTTGTGATTTCAAAAATTGATAAACATCATTTTCTTAACCATCCTCCATTTATACTCCCTCTGTACCGAAATATTTCTAGTTTTAGTAGGCTAAATGGGAGTAGTTCATATTTTTTTTGCATGTTCATCTAAGTTGTTTATCTTTGATGTACATAGTGGAATAATACTTCAATTGTCCATCATTATTAATGAAGAAACATGATGCAAGATGTTGTTCTGTAACTTGAGGAAGCAGTAAGGAAACATTATGTAAGATTTTATTTTATTTCCGATATATATTAATATGTATTGTCTAGGAAGTGTTCTGATTTGTTTTGACAAGTACTATGTTTGTTATGGCTTCTTGATGTGGCAAACAAATACAGTAGTGTTGCTTAAATTAGTACAATGTGATTTAGCCATTAAAAATGTACTATTCGAATGTTATTAGTTCATCTTCTAGGAAGTGTTAACAATTATGGCTCGTACAAATAAAATTATCAAATCTTGATCTTAAAAACAGGCAAATTAAATTCTTCTATAGAATTGTGATATTTTATTTAGTACAAAAATTGTATTGTTTCCTAGCCATAATGAGAACATCCAGGAAATTATAAAAAAGCCAATCATTCTCTTAACATGCAGTCTTCCACCTCACCAGGTGTGCCATGTCAGCATCCATTAGCACTATTTTATAGCCATGCATCACATCCACTACCTTTAACTATTAGAACATGCACTCTCCCACCTCACCAAGTCATGCATGTTTGCCATACCATAACTAGTCATGTGATTACCCAAATCATGTATCTTAGACAAGCTCATGTCATTAACATGCCATCTTATTCATGTGGTATGAAAAATTGACTCGAACTGACAATAGATATTGACCGTTAGGATGGATTAAAGAGTGAAAATATGAATTGAAGAAGGCAATACATGCATACAAGTATTGGCTGGTGTGTCGTCTATCTGTAAATACCAAGGGCATCTCCAACATGGACATCAAAACGCCCACAAACGTTCGGACCAAGGTGTCCGGACGCTGCAAGCCATCCAACGCGGTACCCTATCCGTTTGCGGACGAGTCCTCTTGTCTTAAATCTTACAAACCAGATGCAAATCAAGGAAGGTTGGCGGGCGCCCGAACCGCAGTCACTTACCCGTCCGACACCCCGGTCTCACGCAAATCAACTTTCGAGCACGCGGCCACTCCCGCGCAACTGCACCTCCACTCTCCATGCTGCATTCATGCTAAACCATAACAGAAGTGACCGGTCACCTGAGCCGACATTGAAAGGGAGCGCTTGACGAGAGCGCCACCCGGGTCGCGTCCTGGTCTCCGCGTCTGTTCAATGCCCGAGAGACGTGGTCGGACAGGGAGACTGGAAAAGAATGCCTATCGCATTCAAGATGGCTTCACGTCTGTTCACCTTTCAACTTTAAAGACGCAACGACCGAGAGACCTACTTCAGTGCCCGCACTGAAACACAGTGGCGGAGCCAGGGGGGACGAGCAGCCCCCCCCCCCCCCCCCCCCAATGGTCGAGCGAACTTCGAACAGGTACACGTCGCTAGCGATACAATCGCAGGTACACACGTACTCGGCCCCCCCTATATCTCAACGTGAAGAAAAGAAAAGGCCCATGTAAAAGCCCGTGTACTCGGCCAGATTGGCAAATTATCTTCCGCACTAGTCTCCTGGAAGTTGCATTCTCCCGTGATTAACGTGTACGTGTGATTAGCGCCGCTGCCGCCGTCTCGTGCCATGTCGCCCGCCTGCCCGTGATTGCTGTCCCTGCTCTGCGCTCACCATCTGGTTCATACGATGGGTCGGCAACGCAGCCTAATTCGCTGCTCCAGCCAAGGTTAGCACTTGACACATTAGACTACGAATCTTTCCCAATTCTCATCTTCTCTCGGTGTTGAAATTATACATGAGATTTTACTTGTTTTGTTGTGTGATCCGAGATGCTACGAAGAGTTTATATCTTCTACATGTCCTATAAATTATTGTGATGCAAATTATGTTATACGATTTCCTATCTACTGTATCTATGATGCCTTCTATGTCGAACATATACAACATAGCTAATTCTGTGATTGCCATTTACCGTTCAGCAGTTATGAAGAGAAAAAACGTCACCAAACACCATTAAGATTAATTCATTTTTAAGCCGTTTGCTTTCGAGTTCGCAACATACCAACCTTGTTTTATTTGATAATTTTTTGCATCGGATTTTTTTCTCAAGTTGGCTTGGCCCCCCTATACTCAAATCTTGGCTCCGCCCCTGCTGAAACAACATGACATTTCATTTGGTCGGTGCCTGGTATTTATACGTGCCCACGCATGTTACGATTTGCACCGTACACGTCCATTTTTGTTCCTCCTCCGTGCACCACCTCTGCTATGACGGTGAGCTCTAAAGAGAAGTGGGAGATCCTCTAGGTGGAGCAGAAGTACGAGTTGGCCGGCCTTCCAGCCGACTAGCAACACCGTAATGCATGAAGATAGAGGCAGTTTGTCGGAGGTGAAAGACAATGAGACGACGATGTTGAAGGCGTCCGACGACGAGCCGGTGCACCTGCTCACACCGGTACATGTCGAACGCGGGCGTACTTTAAATCATGACAGAGAAGGAGCCAGTACCGCCGGGTCAACATTTTGGCTGGCGCATGAGGAGCAATGCTAGAACCTCGCCCTCCATGCGTATCAGCGAGGAGGCTGCGATGGCCATGGCCTCAGAGGACCCGAACTTCGTTGACCAACAACGAGTGCTCTACGAGGCCACCCGCGGTGCTCGCGCCGGCTAGAACGCGATCACGGTGGAGGCGGACATGGCGGTCCAGGCGATCGCGAACTCAAACGTCTGCAGCTTCATTTGACCCGCGGTTCCACGGCCACAACTTCCACGTGGGCAGCCCGTCCACGTCTATCATGTTTTGCTACTTTAGATGCGTCAGGATTTTCCCGGAAAAGGAAGGGTGATGTGGCAAACTAGCGAAAATTATTTCCCTCAGTGAAGAACCAATGTTTATCAAACTAGTAGGAGAATCAAGCAAGCAACCGTGAGCAATATCTACACACAAAAAAGGAAATACTTGCACCCAACGCAGGCAAGAGGGTTATCAATCCCCTTGTACTTGTTGACAACAAGGATTAAATCAGATCGTGACAGATAGATAAATTGCAAAGTAAAATTAAATTAAATAAATAGCAGCGTTATACTTTTAGTTTTTATAATATGATAAAAGTAGACACGGGGCCATAGTTTTTACTAGAGGCTTCTCTCTTTTAGCATAGCATGCGGTGGGTAAACAAATTACTATTGGACAATTGATTGAGAAGCGCATAATTATGACGTTATTCATGGCATGATCATATACATAGGTATTACGTCCGTGACAAGTAGACTGGCTCTTGCCTGCATCTACTACTATTACTCCACCAATCAACCGGCTCCTGCCTGCAACTATGGTATTAAGTTCATAACAAACAGAGAAACTCTTTAAGCAAGATGACATAGTATAGACAATGAAAGACAAGCAATATGTTCAGACCCCGTCGTTTTATCCTTAGTGGAAAAAACACAATACGTGCCTTGCTACCCTTGCTGTCACTGGGTCAGCACAACGCAAGATTGAACCCACTACTATGCACCACTTCCACTGAGGACCGATAGATCAACTTGGCCAAAGAAAACTCATAGCTATATAAATCACGCATAATAGCGTTCAGAATTGACTCAATTACTTTCAATGAATAATCTGATCATAAATCCATAATTCATCGGATCCCAACAAACACACCACAGAAAGAGAGAAGAAGCCATTTAGCTAATCACTATGGACCCGTAGGGCCTAGACTAATCACACATCATCGGAGAGGCAGTAAGGTTGATGTAGAAGCCCTCCGTGATCGATTCCCCCTCTGGCAGGGTGCCGGGAAAGGCTTCCAAATGGGATGGCGGAAGGACAGAGACTTGTGGCGACGGATTTGTTTTTTCGGGTAGCTCTTTGGGGTTTTAGAATATTTTGAAATTTATAGAAGTGGAATTAGGTCAGACGAAGCCACGTGGGGCCCACAGGGCATCAGGGTGCGGCCCCCCATGGTCTTGCCCTACTGTCTTGCGTCTCCTTGTTTCTCGTCTGGACTCCCCTCGAAGCTTCTAGGGTTCCTTTTGTACAGAAAAAAATTCTCAAAAAATTTCGTATCGTTTGGACTCCGTTTGATATGGATTTTCTGTGAAATCAAAAACAGGCAAAAAACATCAGCTGACACTAGGCACTGGATTAATAGGTTAGTTCCTAAAAATGATATAAAATTATATAAAAAGTATCTAAGATTGATAATACAATAGTATCAAAGAATCAAAAATTATAAATACGTTGGAGACGTATCATGGATCTCACCTCAACCTGCGATGTCCAAGCAGCGAACTTGTCAAGGAAGAGTAGGACATAAGAGTCGAAGACGTCCGTGTCCCATGTCTTACGCTTCCTTGCCGGCGACCCGCAACTTTACTTAACGGAGCTCATGCCGGACAAAGATGTCGCGGATGGGAAAGACAAGATGTGGAACAGGAACATCTTGACGGCTAGCAAAGATTTAGACTAGGTTAACTTTTACTATATTAAAAAAATATCATGTCCACTTCTGTTAAAAGAAATATGTCGAAAAATCTCATGAATTTGATCTGGCAAAATGAAAATTGTCCGGTTTGTTTGAATTCCTATTTTAAATGTGTCCGGACGTTTGATGGAACCTTCGTGTAAGAAAAAACAAACTTCACACAATATACGTATAAGCAGCAGAAAAGTGTGGTTCACATCAGCTAATCGCACGTAATCTAGGTGTCATCCCATCTGCGGCATCAAATGATAAGTTAGACTTAAGTGCTTCTCGGCGGAGCTGAAGCACAAGTTGGCCGGCTTGCGGCAGACTAGCACCATAGTCATGCGTGATGGATAGATGTCGGCTTGCCGGAGGTGAGAGGCGATGACCCGACGATGTTTGAGGCGTCTGACGATGAGCCGGCGGCCTAGCCCGCACCGGTCCATGCCGTGCGCACAAGCACTTCAATGGTGTCATGACGGAGGAGCAGCCGACAACGTCAGTGTCAGCGTTTCGATGGCGCAGGAGGAGCAACACTACAACCTCACCCTCCTTGTGCATCACCGGCCAGCTGGGGGCAAAACTACGACGAGTTCGCGAGTGAGGAGGTCATGGCCTCGGAGGACCCAAACTTCGTTTACCAGCAGCGAGTGCACGAGGCCACCGGCGGTGCTCGTGCCGTCAGGAACACGATCACGGCGGAGGCGGACGCAACGGCGCAGGCGACCGCGAACGTCTGCAGCTTCACGTCACCCACAGTTCCTATCGGGCCACAACGACCATAAGGCCGGCCCATCCACATCTATCGTGGACCTCACGTCGACGTGCAACGTCAGAGCTGCGAACTCTGACAAGGAAGAGTAGGACATAGAAGACGGAGGCATCCGTGTCCCATGTCTTACGCTTCCTCTCCGGCGACCCGCAGCTTTACTTCGCGAAGCTCACGACAGACAAAGATGTTGGGCATGGGGAAGACTTGACGTGGAACACGGATGTCTCGACGGCTAGGGAAGATTTACACTAGGTTAACCTTTGATATATTAAAAAATATGTCATGTCCACTTTTGTTAAATGAAATATGTCGAAAATCTCGTGAATTTGATCGAGTTAAATGAAACTTGTCCGGTTTGTTTGAATTCCGTTTGAAATGTGTCCGGACTTTGATGGGTAGGATACAACCTTCGTGTAAGAAAAGACAAACTTCGCACAATATATATGTATAAGCAGCAGAAAAGTGTGGTTCACGTCAGCTAAGCGCACGTAATCTAGGTGTCATCCCATCTGGGGCTTCAGATGATAAGTTAGACTTACGTGTAACGTGCTCGTATCCGGCGCTTTTTGGGTACGAGAGCGCGCGCTCGGCCGAGGACGCGCATGCAGTCACGCGACAATGGAAACGGCTAAGCGATGGAAGCAGTGAAATCAACAAGTTGATCTCTTTACGTGCACGCCATGGTATATATCTTTTGTCGTGTTAGTAACCACTGCTTTTGAGTGGTGATCGTGTTAATCAGCGTTCCGTTCCTGGCGAGGACGCGCGAGAAACGGCAGAGCGAGAGAGCAGCGAGACCAACAAAAGTGAAAAGGAACAATGCAAGCTGTATGGCGTGGTTCTTTACGTGCACGCCATCATATATATATTTGTCAGTGTTAATAACACTCTCAGCTTCTGGTGAGGCGTGGTTCCAGTGAAGCTGAAACGTACGTACTCGACGCACGGCGTGATGCCGGCGGGGTGGGCTGCGCAAGACCCGCTATTAAACCCCCATCGTCTGGCACATAGGGCATCCACCTCAAAGCGCATACACCTCCGTTTGACTCTGGCAGAGGCCATGGCAGCCGCGGCGGCGGGTGAGAACAACAGGTTAACTGGGGTGAGAAAGAAGGGGGAGGGCAAGTTTGCCGCGGCGATCAAGCACCCGGTGACGAAGACGTTGTTGTGGCTGGGGACCTCGCGGCTAGGGAGCTGAAGGGCGCAAAGACAAAGCTCAACTTCCCCTACCCTCCGCCGGCCAGACTGGTTAAGGAGGTGATTGCTGCACCGAGGCACCGCAGCCACGGTCAGGATGCACCACTCTTTCAGGTGGTTACGTTGCCACCGGACTCCACAGCACCGCCTCCACTGCCACCCAAGCTCATTGTTTACTTTCCCTTCCCCTTCGAAGCGCCCGCGGGCGACTCCCCGCCGGTGCCGGCATACCCGTTCCTTCACATGCCGCGTCCGGCACGAGCACGTCTCAGCCTGCAGCCGGTCCACATGCACGCGCCTACTCTAGAACCACAGCCGCTGATCCGACGGATGCAGATCGTGACGCAGGCGGAAAGCTATTTAAGCTCCTCAATGGAACCACTAGGGGCTTCTTGTCTCGCCTGGTGTTCAAGAAACCCAAGCTGTTCGTCGTTCCCGCCACCCCTAGTGCTCCAACAGAAGGGACCGATGACAATTTCTCCAAGCCGTGGTATTTCCCTTATTCTCCTGTTGTTTAGCCTCGGCCGTGTGCAATATGCAGCGAGATCCCATAGTTGTGCGAATCATGATATAAGCTTTCAATAACAAGTTGTATTTTCATTGTTGTTCTCCTGTGTCGTTACCATGTAATTGGTTTACTGTGGTGTTGTTTATCATCATGTTATTTGTTTTTACCAATCTGTTGTTTCGTGTGGCGTTTGAGATAATTGTTTTGAGGTGAAGAGAGAAAATATTGCTCAAACACTGGTGTTGTTACAATTTGTTTTAATGCAAAGCGAAGAAGTATGAAATATGCCAATTCCAAATTCAGTAAATCAGACTCAAGGATCGAAAGACGCTGAAAAAACATCAATGTCCATACTCTCATGTAATCCAAGCGCGTGGTTGTTGTAGTATATCATGAACAAAGTTTGTTGTAACGTTTAGAACAGAACTAAAATAGCCACTAACAATCAAATTCCTGACGGCTTCACTAGTTTTGTCTCGAAGGAGGCATGAACGTTGATCTCTATCCAGACTTATCGGGTGATTGCTGCCATGAATTCCGGTACATCGATCACTCCTAACAGTCCTAGAAGTATCCAAATGTATAGAAACCTATAGTAGCTCATATGTGGTGATATCTAAAGTAGTGGACGGTCTTCAGCATATTAATTTTATTCAATAAAATAATCTACAAAAATGTAGAGTAGCAATCATTGTACGGCCATATTTTAACTACAAAGTTATTAGTTGTCTTAACATGAAACATTTTATGATAATATTTGGGGCATTTTGTTGCAGTACTTATCTCTTGGATTTGCAGTATAGAATATCTTTATTTTTCTTCCATGTATACGATCTTGTCAGCATGGAATTACTAGTGATTGTAGGTATTGTCCATTTTGGTTATTCCAGGGATTATGATTGCAAATGTAGTCCATTCTAGTATGACTCGCATCTAAAGGTCTTTCACTTACCTTGTGTAGTGTAAGTCTAAGATCAGTTTAGAGGACACATGATGATGTTCTTGAAAGGTTCAGGCCTATTGGGAATAGAGAAGCAGCAAGATGTTTGAATTTGGCGCCAGGTTACCATAAGACATAGTTACCTGGTCAAAAGCTTTGCTAACCTTATACTAAAAAAAATAAAATTACATCTTTCTAGTATCGAATATCCAATTCTGAACCCGGGCTCATCTGCACAAGGTCAAAAAATAATTCACAAAAAATTCAAAAAACATCAAAAAATTTATTCAACGTAGATAATTTGGTGCGTGAGGTGCGCTCCAAATTTCACACCATTTGGACATCCGAGTAGCTCTCAGCAAAAAAGACAAATTGGGTCCAAACAGTACATGAACACTACACTTTCTAACAGACCTCAAATTTCTCTTTTTTGCCGAGAGCTACTCGGATGTCCAAATAATTTGAAATTTGGAGCAGACATCACGCATCAAATTCTCTACCATGATTTTTTTTTTTGGAATTGTTTGAAATTTTCTAGTATTTGTTTTGAATGGTTTACTCAGCAAGGATGCAGATGAGCCTGGGAGCCAAAACACCTCATCCAGTATCTTATGCTTTCTTTGTCATAAATCCCATATGCCACTTTTGCCAATAGATTTGGTTGTTGCCACATGAACCAAATGTGTAAAACACTAAAAGCTTAATAGAATAAAGCTTCACACATGTCGATATCGTTGCCAAATGAAGTCATTGGGATAGAAACCCTAGAAACTGGGTGCACTCTTGTCTTATGATACCATAATGTATTTTGAGTACAAATCATGTAATCAGTTTACTCAATATGTTGTTTGGTCTGGTGTTTGAGATAATTATTTTGAGTTGAAGCAAGAAAATATTGCTCAAATACCGGTGTTGTTACAATTTTTAATGCCAAAAGTATGAAATATGCAAATTCCAAATTCAGGAAAACAAAATCACGGATCGGAGGACACTGAAAAATCCTCAAAGTCCATACTCTCCTGTCATCCAAGGACACTGAAAAATCCTCAAAATCATGAACAAAGTTTGTTGTAACCTTTAGAACTCAACTAAGATGGTGACTAACAATCATAGCCCCGACGGCTTCACTAGTTTCTGTCTCGAAGGCGACATGAACGTTGATCTCTTTCAAGACTTCTTGGGTGATTGTGGCCATGAATTCCAGTACATCGATAAGTCTTAACAGTATTAGAAGTATCCAAATGTACATAAAACTATAGTAACTCATATGTGGTGATATCTAAAGCACTGGATGGTATTCTGTATATTAATTTTATTCAATATAAGAATAATTTGAAAAAAATGTTGAGTATCAATAATTGTACGACCATATTTGAAATACAAAGTTATCAGTTGTCTTAACATGAAACTTTTTTATGATAATATTTTGGGCATTCTGTTGCAGTACTTATCTCCTGGATTTGCTAAATAGCATATCCTTATTTTCTTCCATGTAGATGATATTGTTGCTTCATGAAATTACTTGTGATTGTAGGTATTGTCCATTTTTGTTATTCCAGGGCTTATGATTGCTAATGTAGTCCATTCTAGTATGACTCAAATCTAAAGGTCTTCCACTTTCATTGAGTAATGTGAGTCTAAGATAAGTTTAGAGGACAACAGATGATGTTCTTGAAAGGTTCAGGCCTATTGGGTATAGAGAAGCAACAAGATGTTTGAATTTGGCGCAACGTTACCAGCTAACATCGTTACTTTTTTTTTGCGGGGGAGATAACATCGTTACTAGCTCAAAAGCTTTGCTAAACTTACGCTAAAAAAATAAAATTACATCTTTCTTGTATCATATGCTTTCTTTATCATAAATCACATATGCCACTTTTGGCAATAGATTTACTATTTATTTCCCGGAGAAAACAAATTACTCAAGCACCGAGGTGTACAATTTTTAAAGTAAACCAAAGAATTGTGAAATGTTGCAAATTAAAATTGAAGGAAAGAGAACACAGTCCTAACTTGTCTCCAATATCGCGCAGACTCGTGAGCAACTAAGTAAATGTATCTCTTAATCTGTTGTCCTACAACACTGCGTGGGAAGTTGCATTGTACATAACTTTGGCATAATTGAGCCAGAAACTTCATACGGCTTAGCTGTGGCAGGTGACAAATATATGCCCGCCACTTAAACATTTAGCCCATGGCTAACATGGTAAGAATTTACCATTGGTGGTCTGGCATTTTTTTGCCCGCTACTGCTGACCCAATACCAGTGGCGGGCCCTCTTTTGTACCTGCCACTATTGTGCAGCCGAAATAGCGGTGGTGTGTACCTAACGGTGCCCGCCACTAATGTGACTCCACCTATAAGCGTTTTCCTAATAGTTACAGCAGTTTAATCTGTTAGGAGAATTCACAACTATAATAGAATAGGAGCCAAGGATCAAGGGCACCTAAAAATCATAAAAATCTATACTCTTAGACCTTACAATCAGGTTGTTTTAGTATATCATGAACAATGTTCATTGTAACCTATAGATCTGAACTAAAATGATCACTAACAAGCAATCAATAATGACTTCACTAGTTTCAGTCTTCAAGGCGGTATGCACATTGATTTCTATCCGAATTTCTCGGGGTGGTCGCATGCATGAATCCCGGTACATTGGTGAATTTAACATCACCAGAAATATGAAAATGATCAGAGAAACCTTATAGTAACTCTTGTAAGGTGATATATATAGTAATTGTCCGGTCTTCAAGATACTAATTTTATTCAACAAAATCGATGAGAAACATTGTAGAATTTTATGAGCATATTTAAAGTACGAAATAATTTTTCGTTCTTAATGAAGCATTTTCTTGACAATATATTAGGGCATTTTGTTGTAGTACTTATCTCTAGAACTTGCAAGATAACATGTCCTTGTTGTATTTCATAAACCTGATTTGGTTGCATCATAAAATTATTAGTTTTATAGGTATTGTCCACATGTGTTATTAAATTTCAAACTAAGTCATTCCTTGTACGAGTCACATATATAGGTCATTCATTTATTTAGTGTGGTGTGAATCTAAGATAAGTCTAGAGGACAACCAAGAATGTTTCTGGAAGGTGAGGCCTCTTGCGAAAGGAGAAGCATCAAGATGTTTACATTTTTTTTTGCAATGATAATGGATAATATAGTAACTAGATCGGACTTGCTAACCTCAGAGTACAAACATGAAATTTCATCATTCTTGCATCTTATGCTTTGCTTATCATAAATCATATATGCCAGTTTTGGCAATAGATTTGGTTGTTATCGCCAAAGCCAATTGGATAGAAACCCTAAATGTTCAAAATTTAGGTCACTTGCAATAAGCTATGCTTGTATGGAAAGCGTTACTAGACAAAACCATTTCAAAAAGAGCCCTCGAAGCTGAAAATTCTTTGGTACGTGGAAACCTAAGCACACGTGAAAGATGTTACTTGTCCTTATGTGCGCACTAGTGAGCATTATGTGGACATATGATTTTTCGGTTGAACTCCGTATATACCATGCATCCAATTACTTCATAACAAACGTACTTTCTGAATGGTTAGAAATTTCACAGAAACACACACACACACACACACACATATATATATATATATATATATATATATATATATACATATATATATATACATATATATATATATATATATATATATACATATATATATATACATATATATATATATATATATATATATATATACATATATATATATATATATATACATATATATATATATATATATATATATATATATATATATATATATATATATATACGTTCAGGGTTAAATAAATTGTTTTATTATACTGGTATCATTATTTTCATAGCGAAGCATAATCTACTCTATTTTTGGTTCTTAAAATATAGAAGAAAAAACTTACCATGGGTAAACCACTATTGTATTCATTTCTTTTGGGCGAACATTTTCCTGCATTTGATACAATTCATAGAAAATATAGATAGGTGTATCAAATTCAATTTGTGTTGTAGTCATGGTTAAATAATGCTGTTTTTCTTGAATTAGTATTAAAGTTACCAAAATTTTGGTATTCAAATTTTCATATTTTCTTAAATTACCTGATTTGCTAGTTCATTTTGAGTAAAGTTTTGGATATTTGACATAAGTTTTAATTAATTTTGAACTGGTACTCAATTCATATAGGAACAAAAATATTGGTACATTCGAGTGACTTAGTTACAAACCTGTGGGGAAATTAATTGACAAATTGAATTTTCATCATCTTGTTTTCAACAAAATTTCTCTAAAAACTTTAAAAAATCAGTTGGTAGAAACTATTTGTGTTTTCATGCGAATATTCTTATGAAACATTAATTCTATCCAAATTAGAATACTAGGATGAAAAAAGTATATATGGAGATAAATTATTATGTATCAGGCAACACATGTAAAATGGCGTCACAATTGTCTATCATGCAAAGCAATATTGGTAATGTATGAAGTTGTTGTTAACTTAATACTCATTCTTAAACATCCAAGAAATAAAATCGACTGTGTGGATTGTTCAAAAAAATTTATTTGATTGTTCAAAACAAATTATTTTAGATTGTTCAAAAAAAAATCCACTGTGTGTACTGTTTTGATATTCTTAACTTCTCCATGAAATGATATGAGGGATCGATATGTGTGTGGTGTTCAACCATTAATTAACTGGAATTATTTTGTGGCTTCTTTTGATCCGTTGATTAGTATGAAATAAACTATGGCTACTTTGAGGCCACTGATGAACTTAAAATATTTGGGACTTCTACTGACTCACTCGTTAAGAGAATTTTTTTTTGGCTTATTTTGACCGAGTGTGCGCGGGTTGAGATCCTTGCGGATGCACCAAAATTCTCTGTTAGACAGTTAATTGCACGAAAAATCGTTTGTGAGTTTGCTTCTAAACCTTTACGGCATGGAGTTTCTTAGCCAGTCGTATGTTTATTACTCCTTAATTTCTTATGACCGGGCCGTTATTGTAGCAGAAGCATAACCTGGTACCACGTTGACAGGGATGCCTTTAGCTCTACTTGTTTGTTTCTTTCTACTTTGGAAATATTGACATGTGTGTGTGGATAGATGAAACGAATTAGAGTATATTGTTGTGATGTATTATACTGTTCTATTTATCAGAGCTTGCAATACTCCAAAGTATCAAATAAGAATCAAATAAGTATTCAGAGGAGACTCAAATATTTTATTATAAATAATCTGAACATAAACCCACAATTCATCGGATCCAAACAAACGCACCGCAAAAGATCATAGATGTAACACCCCAAAAATTTTAATTTGGCTTGACAAAGATTTTTATTTCTTTGAGATGGAATATTTAAAACTTTTGACATGATTTTCTTTTTAACTCAAACGATGAAAATTCTTACAAAAACTTTTTATAAAACTTGGTTCTAGATTTTTAATATTTCAGATGGTGATTCTTGCACAACAATATTTTCTTGGCATTTTATTTAAAGAATCACCTTTGAGAATTATTCCAAAGACCTTTATTTGAGACCCACATTTCTTCTTATGCCATTCATCATTTCAAAATCCCCCTCTCTAAAGTTTCTTCTCTGACCCAAGACAACCAATACATATTTTCTCATAGACCCTAGCCAGGAATTATATTTTTACTTCATATAATATTGCAAAACTATTTTCTGCTTTTGTTTTTGGACCCATAGGATTTGCAAAGGAAGTACCAGACCCTTTTAGCTTTTGAACCCAAATAAATTAGCCATGGTACATCTTTGTACCCACAACCTGATTATGCAAAAACCCATTTGCCTCCAGTTCAAAATTTTCAAACTCCATTCAAAAGAAAACTGGACCAGAAATGAATTTCTTGCTGAATACCCTTCCTTTTCTATTTCAAAAATTCTAAGAAAAATCAGGGAACCTCTAGAAGCCCCAGTAGATAAACCCTTGAAGTTTCAGCCCCAGAAAAATTGTTTTAGTCCCTCTGGCAATCGGTCGAACAGGTGGCGTGCACTGTTTTTGTCAAATTCAGAAAACTGTGAGGTTCAGTGTCAATCTCAGCAGTGCCTGCAGTGGAGCCTTGCTCACTGTGCCCCCTTCCTATCCAGAGCGCCGCACGGTCGCTTGGCCGGTTGTGGGCATCGGGGGTGAGCTGGCACGCCGGCCCCGACCTCTCCCACGGCGGCAGAGCCACCCGTTGTGGCCACCAGAAGCGAAGACTGTAGAACGGCGCCGCCTAGCGCCGCCCAAGCCCTCTGGAGCCAACGCGTGCCTGTCCCCCACCCTGCGCACACTGTGGAACTGTCGCCGTGGCCTGAGCGGCTCAGAGCGCGCTCTCTGCAGCCGCCGCGACCGTGATCGCCGTTCCGTCGAGCGGCGGCAACCCCGTGTAGATGACACCGATTAGCAGCAAAATGAGACCATGGATGATCGCCGTAGCCGTTCTTGCCACTGTAAGAGCCTGCCAAACCCCCAGCTCGCCGTGATCCGCACCGGAGTTTGCTCCGTCACGGCAACCGCCTCGCCCGCCTATAAATAGGAGACCACCGCGCCGCTTTGCAACCCAGTGCCACTCCACACCACAGCAGAGGCATGCCCAACCCATCGGAGGACCCCAGGGAGCCCTTCTTCCCCGTCTTCGGCCGCCCTGATCCGCTTCGGGCTCTAGCTAAATTCGCCCTGGTAAGTGGGCGAGCTCAGCCCAAACTTAGCCAGCAACCTCCTAGGGTGACCTACCCTCTGACCCGCGCTTCAATTTGGTGGTGGCAGACCCCTCCGGTGAGATCCGTCCACGCACGAAGCCACCGTCCGCCGGAGAAGAAGTAGCTGTCGACGTGGTGCTTGCCGATGACCAGTTCCACCACCCACCGGCGCGGAAGGACCCCGTGAGTGCGCCTGACCCCTTTCCCCTCTCTAGACCGCGATGGATCGTCGTCGGCGACCACCGCGAGCTCTCTGTCGCCGGCGCCAGGATTCAAAACTGACGTGTGGAGCCCACCGTCAGATTTCTTTCTTTTTCAAACCGTTTTATGAAAGCGTATTTCACCAGAATCCGTTTCCTCCTCTGGCTTGTGTATTTTCCCCGAAGCGTTTTTTGCCTTTCTCAGTCTAGCCCCTGGGAAACTTTCTGTTTATAACAGATAGGTCCCTGGGCTTAGTTTCTTAATAACTTTTAAATAGAAAATGATTTGGATTTGATTTTTTTCTGAAAATTTTATTTCTCTGTCTAGTTTTTTGTAATATTTATTCAAAAATATTTTGGGACAACTTTTATACGCGCACGGTGTTTACGTTAGTATTCGATATTGTGTGACGTAGATACCGAATGTCGGTGTAATGAACAGGGGGTGTCCACTACCCCTGGACATGCACCGGCAAGTTGCAGCCTCCAGGCGGGAAGGGCATGGCTGAGAAGACATCCACTCATAGAACACAGAAGGGTTTTCCGGCAAGGACTACTTGCCGGGAACAACGCCAAGCCTGCCGGGGGGCCACAGGCTCCGGCAGGGCCTCAAGCCCTTGCCGTAGAGACAAATGCACCCGGGGCAGAAGACATACCTTTAGTCCTTGCTGTCGAGCCTCAGGCTCCAGCATGGGCACAACACTTTGTTGCGCATCACCGGCAAGCTCAGAGGCCGACAAGATCAAGATAGAGTTTCCGGGAAGCAAGCCTTCCTGGGAGAAGACCTCCAGGCAGGTCACCGAGAAGACCCGATGTTGGACTCCCGGCAAGATGCTTGCCGGAGGACAACTGGGAACAAGCACAAGACTATCAAGAAGGCGTTCAAGCCGATGATCAGAAGACCGAAGGCTGGGCGCCCGGCAAGATCTTGCCGGGCTGGCCCGTCGAGCCCCGGCAAGATCAGCACCCGGCAAGATCCCGCCACCCTGCCACCGCTCCAGCGCAGCGACCAGCCTGTCAGACGAGGTTTATCCTCCTGGACGCGTGTCATGGCATCTGCGGCGGATGGGCTTAAGCGGTGCTGATGGGACGGCCCCTTTTTCCGTTCCCAAGAAGCTAAGGGACACCCGGACAGAGCATTTAATGCGTTTGTCCTGAGTCATCAGTATTAGGTATGATAGCACTGTAGCTACCTGTACACCTCATCTATGCACTGTACGCCATTGTTGGTGACCCCTTCGAACGTATAAAAGGAGGCCCAAGGCGTAGCTACAGGGAGGATCTTCGCTGGCCATTCTGCATGCGCAGCGCCTGAGTACTGTAGCGCTCCGAGAACTTGAGCTAGAACACATCTAATACAACCAAGTAGGAGTAGGGTTTTACGCATCTTTGCGGCCCGAACCTGGGTAAATTCCCCGCGTGTTGATTGCTTGATCTGCTCTTTATGCAAACCTTCTCCCTGCCGAATCGTAAAGGGGTCTGCTCGATCCCATAGGTGTCGTTTCTCCGACATCTTTGGCGCGCCAGGTAGGGGGAAAGGCTGCGCGAACCTGATCTAGCGGTCAGCGCATCAACTTCATCGTCCATGGCGACTTCGCGCTACTTACAGAAAGCTAAGTCCTAAAGCTTTGATTGCTTTTTGTTGTGTAGCCTTATCCTTGATGGTAGTTTTGTATAACCTGTGCGCGAGGGAGTGCTCTAGAAACACTCTGCACTCCTGGTTGTTCTGGGTCCGCCCAACAACACAGATGCAACTGCGTTTGTCTGTAGAGCGTTAAGCTCCTGAAGAGGCGGCGTTCTCGATAGGCTGCTAGACAAGACCCGATCCTAAGCGCCATCGACCAGAACGTGCGCATTCGGGGAGTATTCCCGCAAGCGTAGGGATTCATTGTACAAAAATGCAATTGTTCAAGGAAAAGGCTCGATGAGTTTTATTTTTGGATTTCTACGTAAACCCGTATGCTGAGGAGCCTCCCCGAGTTAGTTGCGCTCCTAGTCGCCTCGAGTCCGCTCGACGATATGAGCAGCTGCACTAAGGCTGGGAAGGTAAACCTTTTCGGGAGGCGGCGTTCCCGGCAAGCTGCTAATGATCCGTTCCTCAAAGCGCTGCCGACTGGAGCGTGCACACCGGAAAGCTTTCCGGCAAGCATGGGCCGTCTTGATTGAGTTTTTCGACCTTGTACATTAATCTGCACGTGAAGGAACCTTGTCGTGGTGAGCCCGCGCGCTAGTTTCGCCTCGAGTCCGCTCGGCAAGCTTAGCAGCCGCGTTCTGACACGGCAAGTTGCCTTGCCGGCGGCGGCGTTTCCAGCAGGCTGCTAAAGTCCCGCATCTAGCGCTCGCGGCAAACGTGCGCACCGGCAAGGTTTCCAAACAGCGTAGGATATAAGATATGTGCAAGGACAGGATTAATCAAGAGGGGAGCAACATTCATTTAGCATAAAGAAGCATGTCTTGCATGCATAAAGATTGGCCTGACTAAGATTAATTATTTCTTTACATGCGCCATTGCAGCAAAGCCGAGAAAGCCAAGGGCGCCGTGCTAGAGGTCGGCAGGACGGCGGCGACAGCGGGGATGACTGTACGAATCGAGCACCGCACCCACAGTACCCTTTATGGGGAAGGCTCGGGGGCTGGCTCTTCGATGCACGGTGTGGCACTCCCTTTCGGGCACACAACTCCCACTGCCGTCCTGCTCTCTCTGCCCACGCCGCCGGCAAGCCCAAGGCCCGGCAAACCGCAAGCTCTCTTGCGTCATCATCAGCGTGCAGTTAAAGTCATGAGTGACGGTTACTTCTTGCCGCGCGTGTACTGGTGCATGTTTTTGGGCCTAGCCCGGACAACACTGTGCACGCTTGTCCGGCCCAGGCCCGGGGGCTCCTGTCGGTGTAATGAACAGGGGGTGTCCATTACCCCTGGACATGCACCGGCAAGTTGCAGCCTCCAGGCGGGAAGGGCATGGCTGAGAAGACATCCACTCATAGAACACATAAGGGTTTTCCGGCAAGGACTACTTGCCGGGAACAACGCCAAGCCTGCCGGGGGTCCACAGGCTCCGGCAGGGCCTCAAGCCCTTGTCGTAGAGACAAACGCACCCGGGGCAGAAGACATACCTTTAGTCCTTGCTGTCGAGCCTCAGGCTCCAGCATGGGCACAACACTTTGTTGCGCATCACCGGCAAGCTCAGAGGCCGGCAAGATCAAGATAGAGTTTCCGGGAAGCAAGCCTTCCTGGGAGAAGACCTCCAGGCAGGTCACCGAGAAGACCCGATGTTGGACTCCTGGCAAGATGCTTGTCGGAGGACAACTGGGAACAAGCACAAGACTATCAAGAAGGCATTCAAGCCGATGATCAGAAGACCGAAGGCTGGGCGCCCGGCAAGATCTTGCCGGGCTGGCCCGTCGAGCCCCGGCAAGATCAGCACCCGGCAAGATCCCGCCACCCTGCCACCGCTCCAGCGCAGCGACCAGCCTGTCAGACGAGGTTTATCCTCCTGGACGCGTGTCATGGCATCTGCGGCGGATGGGCTTAAGCGGTGCTGATGGGACGGCCCCTTTTTCCGTCCCCAAGAAGCTAAGGGATACCCGGACAGAGCATTTAATGCGTTTGTCCTGAGTCGTCAGTATTAGGTATGATAGCACTGTAGCTACCTTTACACCTCATGTAT
Source organism: Elymus sibiricus (assembly GCA_039707655.1). Lineage (NCBI taxonomy): Eukaryota > Viridiplantae > Streptophyta > Magnoliopsida > Poales > Poaceae > Elymus > Elymus sibiricus. The sequence continues at coordinate 471,309,719 of CM077675.1, read as the reverse complement.
GCACTGTACGCCATTGTTGGTGACCCCTTCGAACGTATAAAAGGAGGCCCAAGGCGTAGCTACAGGGAGGATCTTCGCTGGCCATTCTGCATGCGCAGCGCCTGAGTACTGTAGCGCTCCGAGAACTTGAGCTAGAACACATCTAATACAACCAAGCAGGAGTAGGGTTTTACGCATCTTTGCGGCCCGAACTTGGGTAAATTCCCCGCGTGTTGATTGCTTGATCTGCTCTTTGTGCAAACCTTCTCCCTGCCGAATCGTAAAGGGGTCTGCTCGATCCCATAGGTGTTGTTTCTCCGACACGGAAGGAGGAGGCGCTGCCGTCAACTTCGCTGAGCTAGCTTCCGACTACGTTGATCCAGGCAATCATGTTTGAACCTTTGACATGATGAGTGTTTTCATGTTTGCTTAAAAAGGGTTTCTTACAGCATGTAGATATAATATCATATGATGAATGTTATATTTCATGCATGATGAATTGCAAGTGAGATAAGAACTTGGTAAGTTCATGAAGCGAATGACCAACCTAGCCATGTGGTGACATGAGAGGTTGTGTGCTAGTGATGTTGGAGCATGCCAGTGTTAAATAAAAGCTACTGAACTCCAGTGTTGACATAGATCGAGTCTTGTCCCCGTCTACCTTATTTTCGTGCTGCCACATGTGTTCCGCAAGGAATACGGTTTAGTAAGTTGCAAACCTCTTTCCATGTACACACCAAATAGAGGGGCCGTGATGAGGGTTGCATGGCCCTGGAATAATGCCCGTCATCCGGTCAGGGGGCATGGGTGTTTCCGGCTGAGGCCGAGAGGGGGGCACCCCTTAGTAGCGCGCGGTATAAATTTGATCCCATGCTATTCGAGGCATAGGCCTCCCCGTCTTATAGTTTTGCTTGAACGTTGCTTTGCGTGATTCCAGGCAGCGTGATGTGAAACGGGTGTGTACTGGTTATGTGTGTTTTCTTCTAAAGCACCGTAAACGGAACTAGTCAGTTGTGACTACTGGAATCCGTTGGCTGTGGGTAAAGAGTACAACCTCTGCAGAGTCAAACTATTCGAGTAGCCGTGTCCACGGTCAAGGACATTGGTTGACAAGTCAAGTGTCGGTCTCAACGTCAGTCTCTGGAGAATAAATGTGGTTAATGGCTGAAATAATTTTTGTTGATTATTATTGGTATTGATGGACTAACATGAATATTGGTATGATGCATCGAGCACCCCTTGGGATGGTTCTACCTCCTGGATGCTCGTATTTTATCTTTGGATATAAGCCCTTTATGTGGCATCGCTCAGACGCCCGACTGCGGCATGTATGTTATTATTTTCTTCATAGGCCCTTTATGTGGCGTCGGTCAGACGCCCGACTGCGGCACGTATGTTATTCTTTTCCTTCATAAGCCCTTTATGTGGTGTCGCCCCGACGCCCGACTGAGGCAATGTTTCATTTTTTTCTTTACCTTTCGAGGCGTCGCTTCGGACACCCGATCGGTTTACTTTATTCTTACCTTTTAAGGTGTCGCTTCAGACACCCGATCGGTTCATTTTATTTTTACCTTTCGAGGCGTCGCTTCAGACGCCCGATTGGTGTATTTTGTTTTCTTGGAGATTTTGGGAGGATTACCGCCCGATTTTTCTTTTACCTTACCCCGCAATGCTATTAATATTTATGTGTGCTTTTAATCTAACCAGAATATGTGCATCATGTCTGCATTGGTTATATCTTATGTCCGAACTGTCTTGCGAGTACATTCAAAGTACTCACCTGGCTTGTTGATTTGGCCAGATGTTGACGAAGGCGATCTTATGGATGAAGAGTACGATAGCGAGTTCGATGCCTAGAGGAGCCCCAGTCAGTCCCTTGCGATCCTGGAGTCTACCGCTTGTATTGTACACGCTTCCGCTACCACAAATATAATCGTCGAGCCTCACTCCGACGCTTGACGAGTTGTAAGATATTAGAGTCATGTCACCCACTTCACTGTGACATATCCACCACCACCATATATTGCGAGTCAGTAGTACTACCATCATTGCCATTGTGACGTATCCGCCTTTATGTTAAATATTGGCGTGCTTGTAATAAATTGTTGAGCAGCCTCAGCTCAACCTTGTATAATATTAAGTATTACTGTTTCTGTATCAAGGATTGTCTACCAGTATGAATTATTTTCTGTGCTGGTCTGACAATAAGGGCGTTTTTCAATAATCATTTTATTGAAAAACCGGTCCTGACAATAGATGTGCAATATGGATGGTAGAAACAACTTTTTGTAATCTGAACAAATGAAAACAACACTGTAACAAGTAACAAAAATAGATAAAAAATATGTCTCAATACTTGGAAACAAGTCCTAGGGTTCATACTTTCACTAGTTCCATCTCTCAACATCATTAATGTAATTGAACATCATGATAATCCCTCAAAGTGGAGCGAAGAATCACTCAAAAAGTATCTATTCTAGTGGAGAACATAGGATGAAACCGTGTAGGTGCACTTAATAGCAAACCACCTCAAGGTTGTCTTTCCAATCTTGATCTATTGAACCACACACAAAGTGTCACAAATAGCCCCAAAAATCATACTATGACAACACGATATGATACGATCATTCAACCTTTATGCTAAGGGTAGCCAATGTCACTACAGGTATCCGCAAGTTAATTGCTAGACATACATCATGTAATCTTGAATTCAAAGTATTCAATCCAACATAATGAAACTTCAAAGAGCAAGATTCAATTCACCACAAAAAGGATAGAGGGGTATGAACATCATAAGATCCAACTATATTAATAAAGCTCATGATACATCAAGTTCGAATCCATCGAGAACATGAAAGAGAGAGAGAGAGAGAGAGAGAGAGAGAGAGAGAGAGAGATCGAACACAGAGATACCAGTGCATACCCTCAGCCTCGAGCATGAACTACTCACACATCACCATGAAACAGAGAAGAAGTTGTTGATTATGGTGATGACGGAGATATCCCTAGAGGCGTTCCAGTGCCTCCGACGGAAAGGGGGAAGGGCCCCCTCCTTCTTATTCTTCCTTGGCCCTCCAGGGAGAGAGGTAGTTCTCCCCTAGATTGTATCAGTATATTTCTTCTCTATTTTTTTGTTTTCTGGTTGAGAACCGTTTCTTTTATAGCCGGAGATCCGTAACTCTGATTGGGCTGAAATGTTTACATGAGTTTTTCTCCATAAATTATATTTCTTGCGGTGAAAGAAGAGATCCAACTAACTCAAGGGAGCTCCACATGGACACCCCACACAACCAGGAGCATGGGCGCACCATGTTTCCGTGTAAGCCCCTCATACACCGTCCTTTAGCACTCGATTAATTGGTTAGTACAAATAAATAGTATGCCAAAACATTAACAAAATAAGGTAAATATAGCATGAATACTTCATGCATTGAATATACATTGGAGATGTATCAACACCTGCCTCACAAACAACATACCCCGTCAGGAAGATTCAGGACATGGAGTGCCGGTCCCCACACTTCGTGCGGCGGGAGGGAATCTTGTGAACACATCTGCTCAAACATGGCTTGCATGCCTACATGACCTACCCTAACACAAACCAACAGTAATTCTTGATGGTCTACCCCCTCTCACTGTAGGTCAACGCCCTAGAACGCGGGGGGCCGATGGATTGTCGCGTCGTCAAAAACTGTGTGGGGGAGGGGAACACCACACCGACCTGCATGTATATGTACGAAAGGGTGGTGTGACATTTAAATACCAATGCATAATTTTGATGTGACACTGGGCTTACAAGACCTAAGCCGGTCCAAATGAAGCCGGGGGCGTAAGCCCAGCGTAACACCCATCTTTCATGTTGACATTTTTTACATTGTTTTCATATGTAACCATTACTTCAATGTGCAATCTACTGCTTGGCATTTAAAGTTAAGTTACCTTATGTTCGGACCTTTTAGTCATAATTAGATGTTTTTTGTAGAGCCAGCATGCGCTCCACTGATATGTTGTACACATAGTTCTTGATAGTAAGTCAAATTAGATTTTCTAGTAACAAATTAGCAAATCGTTGCTGCCATAAATACTTGAGTTAGTGTGCTTTCAGTGAGTTTCGGACCAGACAACAAGATGCAACTTGGATTCAGAATCACATCCTCGGTTTTCTTCTCCACTTTTCTACATATGTCGTGCACTTCCACATTTTTCTCATTCCCTAGAGTTATTATTGGTAATGACTCCAAGAAATCATTTGCAGGTCACCATGCACATCCATAATGGTGGCGATGGCAATCTTAAGTTATTTAGTGTCTTCTTTATAGAACCATCCCCATAAGTTTCACAGTATAATGTTGCAAGCTAAATATTTATTATTTTTATGGCACACTTTCATCTACTAATCATATTATGTCCATCTGCTAGGTAATCGAAATGGGTGCCATCTACTACATTTAAGCAAGGGAAAATTTGAAGAGAGAGATATAGTACTGTAAATATTCCTTCTTCAGCTTGCTACATGTGTATCTATGTAAATACCATTAATATGCCTACTACTTTTCCGTGACTAATTAATGCTAACATTTTACAAGTGTACGTGAACACATGTATGCTCTTGCAGTAGTGACCTACCTATTGTTTTTTAGTTATCAATGCTTATACAATGCTTCTCATTTGGTTCTGTCCTTGCATAGCTTAGTGATATCTTTGAGTGGTCAATAAACTAGGACATGATATCGATGATGCAACTATTTAAGTGGCCATAAATGGTCTCTTGCACCCTCTATTGCAACGGGTTATTTGATTCGAAAGAATTGACCAAAAACTTTGTGATTTGCAAAACATGATAAAGATCATTTTCTTGACCACCCTCCATTTATAGTTCATATTTTTTGATTGTTCATTGCAGTTGTTTATCTTTGATATACAAAGTTGAATAGTGCTTCAATTATCCATCATTATTTATGAAAAAACATTATGGAAGATGTTGTTCTTTAACATGGGAAGCAGTAAGGAAATATTCTTTATATGTATATTAGTTGTAAGATTTTACTTTATTATTGATATATATTAATATGTAATATGAAGTGTTCTGTTTTTTTTTTACAAGTACTATTGTATGTTATGGCTTCTTGATGTGGCAAACAAAATGTATACCTTACAATAGTGCTGCTTAAATGATAGACTGTGATTTAGCCTTTAAAAATGTACTGTTGGATAATGTTATTAGTTCATCTTCTAGGAAGTGTTTACAATCATGGCTCGTACAAATAAAATTATTAAATCTTTATCTTAAAAAAGGCATAATTAAATTGTTTTGTAGAATTGTGATATTTTGTTTAGCACAAAAATTGTACCGTTTCCTAGCCTATGATGAGAACATCCAAGAATTCATGAAAAGACACTTATTTCAATGTTTCAACACACTAAATATGGTGCCCTCGCACTTGCTTGGGACACTCAGCTAGTTTCATCGAAAACAAAACTTGGTAACAATCTATTACCTTTGAGAAAAACTTCACATTTTTTTGTCCTGCTAAATCCTATATTCTTAAATAGTTCACCCCCTACAAGCAAAATATTATTAAAACGTTCATCCCCACTACAATTAATTCTCTCAACATGCAACCTTCCACCACACCAAGTGTGCCATGTCAGCATCCATTAGCACTATTTTTTAGTCATGCATCACATCCACTACCTTTAGCTCTTAGGACATGCACTCTCCCATCTCACCAAGTCATGCATGTTTGCCATATCATAATTAGTTATGTGATTATACAAGTCATGCATCTTAGACAAACTCATGTTATTAGCATGCCATCTTACTCATGTGGTATGGAAAATTGACTCAAACTGATAATAGACATTGACCGTTAGGACGGACTAAAGAGTGAAAATATGAATTGAAGAAGGCAATACGTGCGTACAAGTATTGGCTGGTGTGTCGTCTATCTATTAATACTAAGGGCATCTCCAACATGAACATCAAAAAACCCACAAACGTCTCGACCGAGGTGTCCGGAAGCTGCAAGCCATGCAATGTGGTACCCCATCGATCTGCGGATGCTTCCTCTTGTCCGACATCTTACAATCCAGATGCAAAGCAAGGAAGGTTGGCGGGCACCCGAACCACCGCCACATACCCATTCGACACCCCGGTCCCACCCTAATCATCTTCCGAACGCGCACCCACTCCCGCGCAACTCCACCTCCACTCTTCATGCTATATTCATGCAGGCGCATAACAGAAGAGGCCGGTCACCTGAACCGGCATTGAAGGTGAGCGCTGGCTGATAGCGCCTCCCGCGTCGCGTCCCGGTCTCCGCGTTTGTTCAATGCTGGAGAGACGTGGCCAGACAGGGCGACGGGACGAATGTCTGTTCCATTCAAGCCGACTTTCCGTCTGTATGCCTTCCAACAATAAACAGGCGCGGCGGCCGAGAAACCCACTCCAGCGCACACACTGAAACAACCTTCTGTTTGGTTTGGTTGGTGCCCGATATATATATATATATATATGTATATATATATATATATATATATATATACACGTATATATATATATATATATATATACACGTATATATATATATACGTGTATATATATATATATATATATATATATGTATATGTTTTCATGCACGGCACGATCCGTACCGAACACGTCCATTTTTGTTCCTGCTCCATGCAACACCTATGCCATGCTGGAGAGCTCTAGAGCGAAGTGGGAGAGCCTATGGGTGGAGCAGAAGTACAAGTTGGCCGGCCTTGTGGTTGACTAGCAGCACCGTAATGCATGACAGATAGATGCGGCTTGTCGGAGGTGAAAGACGATGAGCCGAGGATGTTGGAGGCGTCTGACGATGAGTCGGTGCCCCCACCCGTGCCGGTCCATGCCAGGCGCGGGTGCACTTTAATGTCATCATGATGCAGGAGCAGCCAGCACCGCCGGGTCGCCACTTTGGCTGGCGCAGGAGGAGTAACACTACAACCTCACTCTCCTCGCGTATCACCGTCTGACTGAGGGCCTAATCTATGCGGAGTTCACGAGCGAGGAGGCCGCGACGGCCATGGCCTCGGAGGACCCGAACATCGCCGACCAACAGCGAGGGATCTACGAGACCAAACGCAGCGCTCACGCCGGCTACAACGCGATCACGACGGAGGCGGGAGCGGCGGCACAGACGATCACAAACAGAGACGTGGGCAGCCCCGCATCACCCTCGGTTCCCATCGGGCCACAATGACCATGAGGCCGGCCCGTCCACGTTTATCTTGGACCTCACCTCACTATAGAAAAAAAATTATAAGCCGAGTGCCCGAAACACTAGGCTTATACCGGTTTACACTCGGTTTATCTATAAGCCGGGTGTTTTCTTCGGTTTATACCACACGGCTTACTAAGGACCGGCTTCTCCGGTGTAAGCCGAGAGCCACAACGAAAACACTCGGTTTATATATAAGCCGAGTAAGTTCATATAAGCCGAGTGCCAACGGACACACGGTTTATACATGACGGCATCCTGACATTAACGGCATGCCACGTGGCCGTTTATGTACGCCGAGAGCCAACTGTCGCACGGTTTATATATAAACCGAGGGCCGAGTCCGGTCAGAAGGTTTATATATAAACCGAGGGCCGAGGCGAGACGCACGGTTTATAGATAAACCGAGGGCCGAACTCAGTCACTCTATTAGTTTTGTTTTAAATTAAACTTTTTAAATTTTTACTATGAAACTTCATATAAGAGGCTTAAGTCATGATGATAAAACTAGTAATATGTGAAGTATTTTGCAACGGAGAAAGTACTCATGTTGTTTGTCTATAACTAATTAACTCAGTATGTATGTTTATATATATATATAATAATCATCAAGACCGGGCATCTATTTGTTGTGTTGCTGCAGCGGCGTGAGGCGGAGTTGCACGCCGTCGGTAGGCCGGAGCGAGAGCATGACACGGGCCGTGTGCCAGTACTCGGGCGCCACGGCTAGCTTGAACCGCCGCAGCATCATGGCCACCACCACCCGGTACTCCATCCCCGTCAGGCTCCGTCCCACGCAGATCCGCCCGCCGAACCCGAACGGCAGGTACCCCATCCAGTGCCGGCACCCGCCCTGCACGCCACCCGCCGATGCGTGCCGCTGCCGCAGCGTGGCCGCCTGCGGCGCCCACAGCACCACCTTGGCGCGCCGGAGAGGAACCCTGACGTCCTCCTTCGGCCGCGAGAAGAGGAACAGCGTGCCGGAGTCCTCCATCCCAGCGGGAGCTCCCGCAGCTCCTCCGGTCCTCCTACCACGGCGCGGGCGGGTGGCCGTCGAGCCAGGCGAGGCATTCGTAGGGGTCAGTGAAAGGGGCCGACGGGGAGGAGCACCAACGGAGAGGCGAGCGACGGGAGCGGCATCGGCGCGGCTGTGTGTTGTGTGCGGCTGAGAAATAAGATGGATAAGGAGAGAGGGACAGAGGGGGTGGCGGTGGGGAAGAGATAAAATAGCTACTCGTCCGTCGGATTAAAGCGAATCCAACGGTCAGGGCCCATGATCCGTGGGAGGCCTAGACTGACCAATGAGAATGCACGGTTATAAGCCGAGTGTTTTTTTGACGGCACCCGGATTACAATGTAATAAGCCGAGTGCAAAATAAAAAAGCACTCGGCAAACATTTTTTTTTACTTTCCTTTCTTCTTTTATCTTTTTTAATAAGAAATAAACATAGACTCATCAAGACAAATAGTAGATTTTATTAACACAGTATCGCTAACTTTTTCATGCATTTGTATTATATTTTTTATACCATATTCACTAAATGCCTAAAATGTATTTAATGACTTCAATATAACAAACGAACCCCGAAACATGTCAAATTTTGACACGGATCATGTAATGGTGTATCGTGAGTGTAGAAAAAAAAAACAAGACCAATAGTGAAGCAGCGGTCGCATCACCTTCAAACATGACATTTTCCTCTCGAACCCATATAGTTTCCTAGGAGATGCCACGGTTCCTATGCATTGTGCATAACCACTTTTGAGAAACCTTCTCAAACTTTTACCGCAATATGTTTATGACAACATGCCTAATCCAACTGTTTGAATCGGCGGCACTAGGTGCAGCACCAACATTGTAAGTGCAGAACCTTTCCGTGGTACTGTTGTGTTTGTGAGGCAAGTGTCACATCAAAAATTTGTATTGGTTATGTATACATCGCACCGCCCTTTCATAAATATATTTAGGCCACATGTTGGTGGGTGTGCTTTTTCTACCCTCACATCAAAAGTGTTGTATTGAGTATTCAAACATCTCACCACCATTTCATACATATATTTGGGTAAAACCCATGTGGGTGCGGTCTTTCTACCCTTGCTCGCGCGGTTTTCGGTGATGCACTGGACCGTAGGGCCCACGCGATCTATAGTCGACATCAGAGACATTCCTGTGGTAAAATGGATAAAGGATAAATCACTTTAGAACTATTTTTGAATAGGAAAATCTACAAAAAGTAAACCGAGTGCTTGTGTGAAACACACGGCTTATAGTGCTTGTAAGCCAGGTGTGTTTGTCAAGCACACGGCTTATAGTATGTGTAAGCCGAGAGCTATGGAATGTTACTCGGCTTAGAGCTTATGCCGTGACGGTGCCGTCAGCCGCCTCTGTTGTAGACACGTGACAGGTATCTTTACATAGATACCGTGTGTCGCTTGTAAGCCGAGAGCTTTTCCAGGTCACTCGGCTTATAGGATATCATAAGCCGAGTGTTTTGATGTCATCGGGTGTTTTTTCTGGAATACACGGCTTAGATGTAGATAAGCCGAGTACCGAAAAAAAGCACTCGGCTTCTGGCTTGCCACACGGTAAAACGTAATTTTCCTGTAGTGCCTCGACCTGCGACGTGCAAGCAGTGAACTCTGACAAGGAAGAGTAGGACATGGGAGACGGGAGGCGTCCATGTCCCATGTTTTACGCTTCCTCGCTGGAGACCCGCAGCATCACTTAGCAGAGCTCACGCCCGATAAAGATGTCGGTCATGGGGAAGACATGACGTGGAACACAGACGTCTCCACGGCTAGCGAAGATTTAGACTAGGTTAACTTTTGATATATATTAAAAAAAATGTCATGTCCACTTTTGTTAAATGAAATATGTCAAAAATCTTGATCCGGTTAAATGAAAATTGTCTAATTTGTTTGAATTCGGTTTGAAATGTGTCCGGACGTTTGATGGATAGGATACAACCTTCGTGTAAGAAAACACAAACTTCACACAATATATGTATAAGCAGCAGAAACGTGTGGTTCAGATAAGCTAAGCGCACGTAATCTAGGTGTCATCCCATCTAGGGCATCAGATGATAAGTTAGACTTACGTGTAACGTGCCCGTATCCGGCGCTTTTTGGGTACCACGAGAGCGCGCGCTCGGCCGAGGACGCGCATGCAGTCGCGCAAGAACAGAAACGGCAAAGCCATGAAAGCAGTGAAATCAACAATGCAAGCTGTACGAGTGTACTTGATCCTTTTACGTACACCCTTGAGTGTATATATCTTTTGTCGTGTTAATAACCACTGCTTTTTAGTGGCAAGGAAGCGCGAGAAACGGCCGAGCGAGAGAGCAGTGAGACCAACAACGTGTATGACAGTGTAAGCTAGGAGAAATACAACCAAACAAAAGTGAAAAGGAACAATGCAAGCTGTAAGGCGTGGTTCTTAACGTGCAGGCCATCATATATATTTTTGTCAGTGTTAATAACCACTCTCAGCTCTTGGTGAGGCACTGCGGCGTGGTTTCAGTGAAGCTGAAACGTACGTACGCGACGCACGGCGTGATCCCGGCGGAGTGGGCTGCGAAAGACCCGCTATTAAACCCCCATCAGGTGGCATCCACCTCAAAGCGCATCCACCTTCGTTTGACTCTGGCAGAGGCCATGGCAGCCGCGGCGGCGGATGAGAACAGCAGGTTAACTGGGGTGAGAAGGAAGGGGGAGGGCAAGTTCGCCGCGGCGATCAAGCACCCGGTGACGAAGACGTTGTTGTGGCTGGGGACGTACTCGTCCCCCGAGGTCGCCGCGTGCGCCTACGACCTCGCGGCTAGGGAGCTGAAGGGCGCAAAAGCAAAGCTCAACTTCCCCTACCCTCCGCCAGCCAGACTGGTTAAGGAGGTGATTGCTGCACCGAGGCACCGCAGCCACGGTCACGACGCACCGCTCTTTCAGGTGGTTACGTTGCCACCGGACCCCATGGCACCGCCTCCACCGCCACCCAAGCTCATTGTTTACTTTACCTTCCCCTTCGAAGCGCCCGCGGGCGACTCCCCGCCGGTGCCGGCATACCCGTTCCTTCACATGCCGCGTCCGGCACGAGCACGTCTCAGCCTGCAGCCGGCCCACATGCACGCGCCTACTCTAGAACCACAGCCACTGATCCGACGGATGCAGATCGTGACGCAGGCGGAAAGCTGTTTAAGCTCCTCAATGGAACCACTAGGGGCTTCTTCGTTTCGTCTGGTGTTCAAGAAACCCAAGCTGTTCGTCGTTCCCGCCACCCCTAGTGCTCCAACAGAAGGGACCGATGACAATTTCTCCAAGCCGTGGTATTTCCCTTATTTTCCTGTTGTTTAGCATCGGCCGTGTGCAATATGCAACGAGATCCCATAGTTGTGCGACATCATGATATAAGCTTTCAATAACAAGTTGTATTTTCATTGTTGTTCTCCTGTGTCGTTACCATGTAATTGGTTTACTGTGGTGTTTTTTATCATCATGTTATTTGTTTTTACCAATCTGTTGTTTGGTGTGGTGTTTGAGATAATTGTTTTGAGGTGAAGAGAGAAAATATTGCTCAAACAATGGTGTTGTTACAATTTTTTTAATGCAAAGCGAAGAAGTATGAAATATGCCAATTCCAAATTCAGTAAATCAGACTCAAGGAACGAAAGACGCTGAAAAAACATCAATGTCCAAACTCTCATGTAATCCAAGCGCGTGGGTGTTGTAGTATATCATGAACAAAGTTTGTTGTAACGTTTAGAACAGAAATAAAATAGCCACTAACAATCAAATTCCTGACGGCTTCACTAGTTTTTGTCTCGAAGGCGGCATGAACGTTGATCTCTATCAAGACTTCTCGGGTGATTGCTGCCATGAATTCTGGTACATAGATCACTCCTAACAGTCCAAGAAGTATCCAAATGTATAGAAACCTAGAGTAGCTCATGTGTGGTGATATCTAAAGTAGTGGACGGTCTTCAGCATATTAATTTTATTCAATAAAATAATCTGCAAAAATGTAGAGTAGCAATCATTGTACGGCCATATTTTAACTACAAAGTTATTAGTTGTCTTAACATGAAACATTTTATGATAATATTTGGGGCATTTTGTTGCAGTACTTATCTCTTGGATTTGCAGTATAGAATATCTTTATTTTTCTTCCATGTATACGATCTTGTCAGCATGGAATTACTAGTGATTGTAGGTATTGTCCATTTTGGTTATTCCAGGGATTATGATTGCAAATGTAGTCCATGCTAGTATGACTCGCATCTAAAGGTCTTTCACTTACCTTGTGTAATGTAAGTCTAAGATCAGTTTAGAAGGACACCTGATGATGTTCTTGAAAGGTTCAGGCCTATTGGGAATAGAGAAGCAGCAAGATGTTTGAATTTGGCGCCAGGTTACCATAAGACATAGTTACCTGGTCAAAAGCTTTGCTAACCTTATACTAAAAAAATAAAATTACATCTTTCTAGTATCTTATGCGTTCTTTGTCATAAATCTCATATGCCACTTTTGGCAATCGATTTGGTTGTTGCCACACGAACCAAATGTGTAAAACACTAAAAGCTTAATAGAAGAAAGCTTCACACATGTCGATATCGTTGCCAAATGAAGTCATTGGGATAGAAACCCTAGAAACTGGGTGCACTCTTGTCTTACGATACCATAATGTATTTTGAGTACAAATCATGTAATCAGTTTACTCAATATGTTGTTTGGTCTGGTGTTTGAGATAATTATTTTGAGTTGAAGCAACAAAATATTGCTCAAATACCGGTGTTGTTACAATTTTTAATGCCAAAAGCATGAAATATGCGAATTCCAAATTCAGGAAAACAAAATCACGGATCGAAGGACACTGGAAAATCCTCAAAGTCCATACTCTCCTGTCATCCAAGCACGCGGTTGTTGTAGTATATCATGAAATAAGTTTGTTGTAACCTTTAGAACTGAACTAAGATGGTGACTAACAATCATAGCCCCGACGGCTTCACTAGTTTCTGTCTCGAAGGCGACATGAATGTTGATCTCTTTCAAGACTTCTTGGGTGATTGCGGCCATGAATTCCAGTACATCGATAACTCTTGACAGTATTAGAAGTATCCAAATGTACATAAAACTATAGTAACTCATATGTGGTGATATCTAAAGTACTGGATGGTCTTCTGTATATTAATTTTATTCAATATAAGAATAATATGAAAAAATGTTGAGTATCAATCATTGTACGACCATATTTGAAATACAAAGTAATCAGTTGTCTTAACATGAAACGTTTTTTATGATAATATTTGGGGCATTCTGTTGCAGTACTTATCTCCTGGATTTGCTAAATAGCATATCCTTATTTTCTTCCATGTAGATGATATTGTTGCATCATGAAATTACTTGTGATTGTAGGTATTGTCCATTTTTGTTATTCAAGGGATTATGATTGCTAATGTAGTCCATTCTAGTATGACTCACATCTAAAGGTCTTCCACTTTCATTGAGTAACGTGAGTCTAAGATAAGTTTAGAGGACAACAAATGATGTTCTTGAAAGGTTCAGGCCTATTGGGTAGAGAGAAGGAGCAAGATATTTGAATTTGGCGCAACGTTACCAGCTAACATCGTTACTTTTTTTTGCGGGGGAGATAACATCGTTACTAGCTCAAAAGCTTTGCTAAACTTACGCTAAAAATAAAATTACATCTTTCTTGTATCATATGCTTTCTTTATCATAAATCACATATGCCACTTTTGGCAATAGATTTAATATTTATTTCCCGGAGAAAACATATTACTCAAGCACCGAGGTGTTACAATTTTTAAAGTAAACCGAAAAATTGTGAAATGTTGCAAATTAAAATTGAAGGAAAGAGAACACGGTCCTAGCTTGTCTCCAATATCGCGCAGACTCGTGAGCAACTAAGTAAGTGAATCTCTTAATCTGTTGTCCTACAACACTGCGTGGGAAGTTGCATTGTACACAACTTTGGCATAATTAAGCCAGAACCTTCATACGGCTTAGCTGTGGCAGGTGACAAATATATGCCCGCCACTTAAACATTTCGCCCATGGCTAACATGTTAAGAATTTACCAGTGGTGGTCTGGCATTTTTTTGCCCGCTACTGCTGACCCAATACCAGTGGCGGGCCCTCTTTTGTACCTGCCACTATTGTCTAGCCGAAATAGCGGTGGTGTGTACCTAACGGTGCCCGCCACTAATGTGACTTCACCTATAAGCATTTTCCCAATAGTTATAGCAGTTTAATCTGTTAGGAGAATTCACAACTATAATAGAATAGGAGCCAAGGATCAAGGGCACCTAAAAATCATAAAAAACCATACTCTTAGACCTTACAATCAGGTTGTTTTAGTATATCATGAACAATGTTCATTGTAACCTTTAGATCTGAACTAAAATGACCACTAACAAGCAATCAATGATGACTTCACTAGTTTCAGTCTTGAAGGCGGTATGCACATTGATTTCTATCCAAATTTCTCGGGGTGGTCGCATGCATGAATCCCGGTACATTGGTGAATTTAACTTCACCAGAAATATGAAAATGATTAGAGAAACCTTATAGTAACTCTTGTAAGGTGATATCTATAGTAATTGTACGGTCTTCAATATACTAATTTTATTCAACAAGATCGATGAGAAACATTGTAGAATAGCAATTGTTTTATGAGCATATTTAAAGTACGAAATAATTTTTCGTGTTTAATGAAGCATTTTCTTGACAATATATTAGAGCATTTTGTTGTAGTATTTATCTCTAGAACTTGCAAGATAACATGTCCTTGTTGTATTTCATAAACCTGATTTGGTTGTATCATAAAATTATTAGTTTATAGGTATTGTCCACTTGTGTTATTAAATTGCAAACTAAGTCATTCCTTGTACGAGTCACATATATAGGTCTTTCATTTATTTAGTGTGGTGTGAGTCTAAGATAAGTCTAGAGGACAACCAAGGATGTTTCTGGAAGGTGAGGCCTCTTGCGAATGGAGAAGCATCAATATAGTAACTAGATCGGACTTGCTAACCTCAGAGTACAAACATGAAATTTCATCATTCTTGCATCTTATGCTTTGCTTATCATAAATCATATATGCCAGTTTTGGCAATAGATTTGGTTGTTATCGCCAAAACCAATTGGATAGAAACCCGAAATGTTCAAAATTTATGTCACTTGCAATAAGCTATGCTTGTATGGAAAGCGTTACTAGAGAAAACCATTTCAAAAAGAGCTCTCGAAGCTGAATATTCTTTGGTACGTGGAAACCTAAGCACACGTGAAAGATGTTACTTGTCCTTATGTGCGCACTAGTGAGCATTATGTGGACATATGATTTTTCGGTTGAATTCGGTATATACCATGCATCCAATTACTCCCTCCGTTCCTTTATATAAGGTGTATTTGTTTTTTGAGAAGTCAAACGAGTGCATGTTTGACCGAGTTTTTAGAAAAAATATATCAATATCCACAATACGAAATTTATATCATTTGATCCATCATGAAAAGTAGTTTTATATTTTATCTATTAGGTATTGCGGATGTATTTATCCTATTCTATAATCTTGGTCAAACATTCAAACGGTTGACTTGCACGGAAATCAATACACCTTATATTCTGGAATGGAGGGAGTACTTCATAACAAACATACTTTCTGAATGGTGGTTAGAAATTTCACAAACACACACACACACACACACACACACACACACACACACACACACACACACACACACACACACACACACACACACACACACATATATATATATATATATACGTTCATGGTTAAATAAATTGTATTATTATACTGGTATCATTATTTTCATAGTGAAGCATAATCTACTCTATTTTTGGTTCTTAAAATATAGAAGAAAAAACTTACCATGGGTAAACCACTATTGTATTTATTTCTTTGGACGAACATTTTCCTGCATTTGATACAATTCATAGAAAATATAGATAGGTGGATCAAATTCAATTTGTGTTGTAGTCATGGTTAAATAATGCTGTTTTTCTTGAATTAGTATTAAAGTTTCCAAAATTTTGGTATTCAGATTTTCATATTTTCTTAAATTACCTGATTTGCTAGTTCATTTTGAGTAAAGTTTTGGATATTTGACATAAGTTTTAATTAATTTTGAACTGGTACTCAATTCATATAGGAACAAAAATATTGGTACCTTCGAGTGACTTAGTTACAAACCTGTGGGGAAATTAATTGACAAAGGGAATTTTCAACATCTTGTTTTCAACGAAATTTCTCTAAAAACTTCAAAAAATCAGTTGGTAGAAATAATTTTTGTTTTCATGCGAATATTCTTACGAAACATTAATTCTATCCAAATTAGAATACTAGGATGAAAAAAGTATATAAAGAGATAAATTATTATGTATCAGGCAACACATGTAAAATGGCGTCACAATTGTCTATCATGCAAAGCAATAGTGGTAATGTATGAAGTTGTTGTTAACTTAATACTCATTCTTAAACATCCAAGAAATAAAATCCACTATGTGGATTGTTCAAAAAAAATCATTTGATTGTTCAAAAAATATATTTTAGATTGTTCAAAAAAAAATTCCACTGTGTGTACTGTTTTGATATTCTTAACTTCTCCATGAAATGATATGAGGGATCAATATGTGTGTGATGTTCAACCATTAATTAATTGGAATTAATTTGTGGCTTCTTTTGATCCGTTGATTAATATGAAATAAACTGTGGCTACTTTTAGGCCACCGATGAACTTAAAATATTTGGGACTTCTACTGACTCACTCGTTAAGAGAATTTTTTTTGGCTTATTTTGACCTAGTGTGTGCCGGTTGAGATTCTTGCGGATGCACCAAAATTCTCTGTTAGATAGTTAATTTCACGAAAAATCGTTTGTGAGTTTGCTTCTAAACCTTTACGGCATGGAGTTTCTTAGTCACTCGTCTGTTTATTACTCCTTAATTTCTTTTGACCAGGCCGTTATTGTAGCAGAAGCATAACCTGGTACCAGGTTGACAGGGATGCCTTTAGCTCTATTTGTTTGTTTCTTTCTACTTTGGAAATATTGACATGTGTGTGTGTGTGGATAGATGAAACGAATTAGAGTATATTGTTGTGATGTATTATACTGTTCTATTTATCAGAGCTTGCAATACTCCAAAGTATCAAATAAGAATCAAATAAGTATTCAGAGGAGACTCAAATCTTTTATTATAAATAATCTGAACATAAACCCACAATTCATCGGATCCCATCAAACACACCGCAAAAGATGATAGATGTGCAATATGGATGGTAAAAACAACCTTTTGTGATCTGAACAAATGAAAAGAACATTGTAACAAGTAACAAAATAGATAAAAAAAATATGTCTCAATGCTTGGAAACAAGTCCTAGGGTACTTTCACTAGTTCCATCTCTCAACACAAACCAACAGTAATTCTTGACGGTCTACCCCCTCTCACTGCAGGTCAACGCCCTAGAACGCGGGGGGCCGATGGATTGTTGCGTCGTCAAAAACTGTGTGGGGGAGGGGAACACCACACCGACCTGCATGTATATATACGAAAGGGTGGTGTGACATTTAAATACCAATGCATAATTTTGATGTGACACTAGGCTTACAAGACCTAAGCCGGTCCAAATGAATCCGGGGGCGTAAGCCCAGCGTAACACTCATCTTTCATGTTGACATTTTTTACATTGTTTTTATATGTAACCATTACTTCAATGTGCAATCTACTGCTTGGTATTTAAAGTTAAGTTACCTTATGTTCGGACCTTTTAGTCATAATTAGATGTTTTTGGTAGAGCCAGCAAGCGCTCCACTGATGTGTGGTACAAATAGTTCTTGATAGTAAGTCAAATTAGATTTTCTAGTAACAAATGAGCAAATCGTTGCTGCCATAAATACTTGAGCTAGTGTGCTTTCAGTGAGTTTCAGAGCGGACAACAAGATGCAACTTGGATTCAGAATCACATGCTTGGTTTCTTCACCACTTTTCTACATATGTCGTGCACTTCCACATTTTTCTCATTCCCTAGAGTTATTATTGGTAATGATTCCAAGAAATCATTTGCAGGTTACCATGCACATCCATAATGGTGGCGATGGCAATCTTAACTTATTTAGTGTCTTCTTTATAGAACCATCCCCATAAGTTTCACAGTATAATGTTGCAAGCTAAATATTTGTTATTTTTATGGCACACTTTCATCTACTAATCATATTATGTCCATCTGCTAGGTAATCGAAATGGGTGCCATCTACTACATTTAAGCAAGGGAAAATTTGAAGAGAGAGATATAGTACTCTCAATATTCCTTCTTCAGCTTGCTACATGTGTATCTATGTAAATACCATTAATATGCCTACTACTTTTCCATGACTAATTAATGCTAACATTTTACAAGTGTACGTGAAGACATGTATGCTGTTGCAGTAGTGACCTACCCATTATTTTTTAGTTATCAATGCTTATACAATGCTTCTCATTTGGTTCTGTCCTTGCATAGCTTAGTGATATCTTTGGGTGATCAATAAACTAGGACATGATATCGATGATGCAACTATTTAAGTGTCCATAAATGGTCTCTTGCACCCTCTATTGCAACGGGTTATTTGATTCGAAAGCATTGACCAAAAACTTTGTGATTTAAAAAAACATGATAATGATCATTTTCTTGTCCACCCTCCATTTATAGTTCATATTTTTTGCATGTTCATTGCAGTTTTTTATCTTTGATATACAAAGTGGAATAGTGCTTCAATTATCCATCATTATTTATGAAAAAACATTATGGAAGTTGTTGTTCTTTAACATGGGAAGTAGTAAGGAAATATTCTTTATATGTATATTAGTTGTAAGATTTTACTTAATTATTTATATATATTAATATGTATTATGAAGTGTTCTGGTTTTTTTTACAAGTACTATTGTATGTTATGGCTTCTTGATGTGGCAAGCAAAATGTATACCTTACAATAGTGCTGCTTAAATGAGTAGACTGTGATTTAGCCTTTAAAAATGTTCTATTAGATAATGTTATTAGTTCATCTTCTAGGAAGTGTTTACAATCATGGCTCGTACAAATAAAATTATCAAATCTTGATCATAAAAAAAGGCATAATTAAATTGATTTGTAGAATTGCGATATTTTGTTTAGCACAAAAATTGTACTGTTTCCTAGCCTATGATGAGAACATCCAGGAAATCATGAAAAGACAATTATTTCAAAGTTTCAATGCCATGTCAGCATCCATTAGCACTATTTTTTAGTCATGCATCACATCCACTACCTATAACTCTTAGAACATGCACTGTCCCATCTCACCAAGTCATCCATGTTTGCCATATCATAATTAGTTATGTGATTATACAAGCCATGCATCTTAGACAAACTCATGTTATTAGCATGCCATCTTATTCATGTGGTATGGAAAATTGACTCAAACTGATAATAGACATTGACCGTTAGGATGGACTGAAGAGTGAAAATATGAATTGAAGAAGGCAATACGTGCGTACAAGTATTGGCTGGTGTGTCGTCTATCTATTAGTACTAAGGGCATCTCCAACATGAACATCAAAAAACCCACAAACGTCTGGACCGAGGTGTTCGGAAGCTGCAAGCCATCCAATGTGGTACCCCATCGGTCTGCGGATGCTTCCTCTTGTCCGACATCTTACAATCTAGATGCAAAGCAAGGATGGTTGGCGGGCACCCGAACCGCCGCCACATACCCATTCGATACCCCGGTCCCACCCTAATCATCTTCCGAACGCGCGCCCACTCCCGCGCAACTCCACCTCCACTCTTCATGCTATATTCATGCACGGCACGATCCGTACCGCACACGACCATTTTTGTTCCTGCGCCATGCACCACCTCTGCCATGATGGCGAGCTCTAGAGCAAAGTGGGAGAGCCTATGGGTGGAGCAGAAGTACAGGTTGGACTTGCAGCTCACTAGCAGCACCGTAATGCATGACAGATATATGTGGCTTATCAGAGGTGAAAGACGATGAGCCGGCGATGTTGGAGACGTCCGACGACGAGTCGGCGCCCCCGCCCGTGCTGGTCCTTGCCGGGCGCAGGCCCACTTTAACGTCATCATGATGGAGGAGCAGACAGCGCCGTCGGGTCGGCACTTTAGCTGGTGCAGGAGGAGTAAACGCTACGACCTAGCCCTCCTCGCGTATCACCGCCTGGGGAGGGCCAAATCTATGGGGAGTTCGCAAGCGAGGAGGCCGCGGCGGCCATGGCCTCGAAGGAACCGAATTTCGTCGACCAAAAACGAGGGCTCTATGAGACCACGCGTAGCGCTCGCGCAGGCTATATCAAGAAACGAGGACCTCATCGACCTGCTATATCAAAAAAATGTCATTTCCACTTTGCTAGTTTTAAAGGAAATATGTCGAAAATTTCATGAATCTGATCCGGTTAAATGAAAATTGTTCATTTTGTTTAAATTCAGTTTGAAATGTGTCCGGACGTTTGATGGATAGGATACAACCTTCGTGTAAGAAAACACAAATTTCACACAATATATGTATAAGCAGTAGAAACGTGTGGTTCACATAAGCTAAGCGCACGTAATCTAAGTGTCATCCCATCTAGGGCATCAGATGATAAGTTAGACTTACGTGTAACGTGCCCGTATCCATCGCTTTTTGGGTACCACGAGAGCGCACGCTCGGCCGAGGACGCGCATGCAGTCGCGCAAGAACAGAAACGGCAAAGCGATGAAAGCAGTGATATCAACAATGCAAGCTGTAGTAGCGTACTTGATTCTTTTACGTACACCCCATGGTATATATCTTTTGTCGTGTTTAATAACCACTGCTTTTTAGTGGTGATCGTGTTAATCAGCGTTCCGTTCCTGGTGAGGAAGCGCGAGAAACGGCCGAGCGAGAGAGCAGTGAGACCAACAACGTGTATGACAGTGTAAGCTATACAACCAAACAAAAGTGAAAAGGAACAATGCAAGCTGTAAGGCGTGGTTCTTTACGTGCACGCCATCATATATATTTTTGTCAGTGTTAATAACCACTCTCAGCTCGGTGAGGCACTGCGGCGTGGTTTCAGTGAAGCTGAAACGTACGTACGCGACGCACGGCGTGATCCCGGCGGAGTAGGCTGCACAAGACCCGCTATTAAACCCCCATCAGCTGGCACATAAGGCATCCACCTCAAAGCGCATCCACCTGCGTTTGACTCTGGCAGAGGCCATGGCAGCCGCGGCGGCGGGTGAGAACAGCAGGTTAACTGGGGTGAGAAGGAAGGGGGAGGGCAAGTTCGCCGCGGCGATCAATCACCCGGTGACGAAGACGACGTTGTGGCTGGGGACGTACTCGTCCCCCGAGGTCGCCGCGTGCGCCTACGACCTCGCGAGTAGGGAGCTGAAGGGCGCAAAAGCAAATCTCAACTTCCCCTACCCTCCGCCGGCCAGACTGGTTAAGGAGGTGATTGCTGCACGGAGGCACCGCAGCCACGGTCACGATGCACCACTCTTTCAGGTCGTTACGTCGCCACCGGACCCGACAGCACCGCCTCCACCCCCGCCCAAGCTCGTGGTTTATTTTCCCTTTCCCTTCGAAGCGCCCGCGGGCGACTCCCCGCCGATGCCGGCATACCCGCTCCTGCGCATACTGCGTCCGGCACGAGCACGTCTCAGCCTGCAGCCAGCGCACGTGCGTGCGCCTGCTCCAGAGCCACAACCGCAAATACGACGGATGCAGATCGTGACGCAGGCGGAAAGCTGCTTAAGCTCCTCAACTGAACCCCTAGGGGCTTCTTCATCTCGCCACCTGGTGTTCAAGAAACCCAAGCTGTTTGTCGTTCCCGTCACCCCTAGTGCTCAAACAGAAGGGACTGATGACAATTTCACCAAGCCATGGTATTTTCCTAATTCTCCTGCTGTTTAGCCTCGGCCGTGCGCAATATGCACCGAGATCTCATAGTTGTGTGCCATCATGATCCAGAGGCAATCTGAATCTATCTATCATATAAGTTTTTAATTGCAAGTTGTCTTTTCATTGTTGTTCTCGTGTGTCGCTACCATGTAAAAGGTTTACTATGGTGTTGTTTATCATCATGTTGTTTGCTTTTACCAATCATGTAATCCGTTCACTCTTGTCTTGTGTTTTGTTTTGGTGTGGGAGCACTCTTGCTTATCTATATATACCTACTAATAAAGCAAGGTGATATTCTTGGTTTCGTCCCGCATCTATTATACGTAAGTGTATTATTATATACACGAGGTGGTACTAATTACCTGCAGTCCAGAGGAAAAACGATTGGCTCTAAGATTCGTCCGTAGACAACCCACATCGAAAACGAAAGCTGATACATGCATGCACGGAAAGAAACTTGGAAACGGCACCTCCACGCACATGAATCGAGCTTTGCATTGAAACCCACATCGTAACAGACTCTAATTCTAAATTAGATCAAAATCCAGGCATCTTCGCATATATATACGAGGTCAAGTATAGAAGTCGCAACAAACGATTCGTATGTATCCCGGCAACTCAGCTTCCGGCGACTTGCACGAGCCACGGTGGCGGCAGCCTCAAACGGGGAGCAACTTGCACGAGCGGCGGTGGCAGTGGCGGCAGCCTCGAACGGGGAGCGGCTTGCAGAAGCGCCGATGGTGATGACCACGCTCACCTGCTATTCCCGATCACTTGAATGAGCGGCGGTGGCGGCAGCCACGAACGAGGATTGGCTTGTACGGTCGGCGATGGTGAAGGTCACGCTCGAGTCCTGGTCCAAGCGCACTCGCCTGATACAGAGCGTGCGGCCGTGCTTGGCCGCTGCCCTCGGAGACCCTCATCTGCTGCTCAGCGTGCGGCCGTGCTTAACCGCTGCCCTCGGAGACCCTCATCTGCTGCTCCCGATGACCCCGGCGGCGAGGAAGTAGGGTCGATTTGAGTGCTTCCTGCTCCCAGTCGGGCTCCTGACCAGGAAGATGACCGTGTCCATGTCCCAGCTACCTCCGGTCTGCTCTTTCTCAAGGTAAGTAGCATGTCTCCTCTCTTACTATTTTTGCAAATCATATATATGTTCCTCATGCAATTACTTGATGTATGATTGTATAAATGAATGTATAATGCTATTTCCAAACCAGAGCCATTTATTTCTTGGGTGTTTGGGTGATTTTTACATTATTTTGAGCAAAACGGCTACGGCTTAGCCCGCAGAGTGGTGTTGGAGTTTGTGTGGAGCAGCTTTCTGATCGTGATCATTCCATACGGGAATAAAGGAAACTGGGAAGGTGTGGTTCGAGACGTTGTTTACGATCATGCAGTTTTTATAGTGACTAAAATAAACGCATGAGGTATTGTTCTTCTTCCGTTGAAACGCATGGTCATGTTTGCTACTAATACTTATGACCGAACGCTTCATTCTACTCAAAATTAGAAATTCGTTCCTCGATTGGTCCGATCCGCGGCGGCGACGCTGGTCAAGTCTTCCGGCGATGGGGCGGCGGCGAAGCTCGGCGCGACGACGGAGCCTGCCTGGCGATGGGATGCGGTGGGAGTCGGACGACGAGCTCTGGACAGGCGCGCGGCGGCGGCGGCCGTCCCGATTGCGTCGCCGCTGCGCTGGCTCGATTCCGGCGGCCTCGGAGGTCCCATCGATTTTGGCTTCCTTGGTGTGCAGATTCTGTTCAAAGATTTAATTGCCAAGACTATAATAATATAATAATCTATATCTATATCTATATCTATATCTATATCTATACTCTATATACCTACTAATAAAGCAAGGTGATATTCTTGGTTTCGTCCCACGTCGTGCTTAGTCGAATTTTTACTATCCAAGGTGGTACTAATTTTATGTCCAAATTTGTTTCATCCGTCGTCTTCGCT
This sequence comes from Elymus sibiricus, assembly GCA_039707655.1. Classification (NCBI taxonomy): domain Eukaryota; kingdom Viridiplantae; phylum Streptophyta; class Magnoliopsida; order Poales; family Poaceae; genus Elymus; species Elymus sibiricus. The sequence continues at coordinate 471,285,590 of CM077675.1, read as the reverse complement.
ATCAATAGAAAACGTCCGAACAGCCATCTCTGCGTCCATGTACGTGGAGGACTACGGGCAGGCCCATGATGCCTACGAAAAGAGGCAAAAAGATATTGTTCGGTTTCATGATTTGAACTCCGGCCCGGCTGTTCAGTCTCGATTGCAAAGTCCAGCTGTGCCATCTCATGCACCTTTTAAAATTAGAGGATACGTTCCTATTAAATAATACCACCTTGCTTCTCTACATTTTATTTCCCTGGTTTATATACGTATATGATATAAAATCAGCAAGCCGCCTCAAGGATTAATAATAAGAGGGCAGGAGAGAGAAGCGATCAAATAATTAACATGAAAGAGGAGGCTACATAGAGCATCTCTCACACGAAAGAGGAGATCACGGTAATAGAACGGAAAGAAACTGAATTCTTTTTTCCGAGAGATTTGACTTTCTGTTTCTATTTTTTATTTTGACTGATATGTCGTACTACTGCATTATACTTTCTCCATTCTTAAATATAAGTCTTTTTAAAGATTTCACTACGAACTATATATGTAGCAAAATGACGAAGCTTCAAAATCATCTCCAAAGAAAAAATATGAGTTGTTAGCTAATTTTGTACTATTTAAAAATATAACCAATTTTTCGAAGACCAATAAATACTTCTAATTGCCTTGATCTTTTTTTCCCAGAGTGGTTCAAGCAAAAAATAGTTAATAATATTAAATTCTTGCATGAGTCACCCTTAGTTATTAATCTGCAAAATTGATGGATATTGATGGAATTTGACTGAATTTGAATTGTTTTATTTTGAGGCTATAAATTTTATGGCTTTATTTTATTCACCCGTTGCAACGCACGGGCACTTTTGCTAGTGTTACCATAATGTATTTTGAGCGCAAATCATGTAATCAGTTTACTCCATTAGTTAATTAATCAATATGTTGTTTGGTGTGGCGTTCGAGATAATTGTTTTGAGGTGAAGAGAGAAGATATTTCTCAAACGCTGGTGTTGTTACAACTTTTTATGCAAAGGAAAGAATTATGAAATATGCAAATTCCAAATTCAGGAAATCAGACTCAAGGATCGAAGGACGCTGAAAAATAATCAAAGTCCATACTCTAATGTCATCCAAGCGTGCAGTTGTTGTAGTATATCATGAACAAAGTTTGTTGTAACATTTAGAACTAAATTAAAACGGACACTAACAATCAAATGACCGACGGCTTCACTAGTTTCTCTCTCGGAGGCGGCATAAACCTTTATCGCTCTTAATAGTATTAGAAGTATCCAAATGTATAGAGAACTATAGTAACTCATGTGTGGTGATATTCAAATGTATCGAAAGCATATTAATTTTATTCAATAAGAATAATATGAAAAAAGAGAGTAGCAATGATTGTACAACCATATTTTAAGTACAAAGTTATTAGTTGTCTTAACATGAAACATTTTTATGATAATATTTGGGGCATTCTGTTGAAGTACTTATCACTTGGATTTGCAGTATAGAATATCCATATTTTATTCCATGTACATGATCTTGTTGCATCATGAAATTATTAGTGATTGTAGGTATTGTCCAATTTGGTTATTCCAGGGATTATGATTGCAAATGTAGTACATTCTAGTATGACTCGCGACTGAAGGTCTTTCACTTGCCTTGTGTAATGTGAGTCTAAGATAAGTTTAGAGGACAACCGATGATCTTCTTGAAAGGTTCACGCCTATTGGGTATGGAGAAGCAGCAAGACTTTTGAATTTTAGCCAAGTTAACAGATAACATAGTTATTAGGTCAAAAGCTTTGCCAACCTTACAGTAAAAAATAAAATTACATCTTTCTTGTATCTTATGATTTCTTTGTCATAAATCACAAATGTCGCTATTGGAAATAGATTTGGTTGTTGCCACCCAAACCAATTGTGTAAAACCCTCACAGCTCAATTGCAGGAAACTTCACACATGTGGATAGCGTTGCCAAATGAAGTCATTTAGATCGAAACCCTAGAAACTGAATACTCATTGTTATGTGAAAATCTTAGCACACATTAAAGGCATGTCCATTGGTGAGCATTATATCCACCTCTGATTTGTTGCTTGTTCTTTATACCATTACCAACAATGCATCCAACTAATTTATGACACATTTAATTCTTCAATGGTTCTGTTTTTTCACACACACGCGCGTGCGCGCATGCTCATAGACACACGTATATATACTTTGATCGTTAGATACATTGTATAATCCTATTGGCGTCATATTTTCGTACTGAAGGATAGTCTACTCTATTTTGGTTCTTCGAATTTAGAAAATTAATGTATTAATAACTGAAATATATATTTCCCGGAGGAATCATATTACTCAAACACGGAGGTGTTAGAATTTTTAAAGTGCACCGAAGAATCATGAAATATTGCAAATCAAAATTGAAGCGAAGAAAACACAATCTTAACTTGTTTGTAATGTCGTCCAGACTGGTGAGCAAATAAGTAAATGTATCTCTTAATCTTTTGTCCTACACCACTTTGCGGGAATTTGCATTGTATTCAATTTTCGCATAAATGATGCATGAACTCCATAATAGACACTCCTGCAGAATGACCTAGCACTGGCGGGTGACAAATACATGCCCGCCCACTTAAACATTGAGCCCAGGGATCACACGGTAAGAATTTAATTGTGGTGGGTGGAACTTTTTGCCCGCCATTGCGGACCCAATACCTATGGTGTGCGCTCTTTTGTACCATCCAATGTTGTCTAGCTGAAATAGCGGTGGCATATACCTAACGCTGCCCGGCACTAACGTGACCCCACCTATAAGCCTTTTCCTAGTAGTTTTAGCATTTTAATCTGTTAGGAGCATTCACCACTATAATAGATTATGAGCCAAGGATCAAGGGCACCTAAAAATCATCAAAGTCCATACTCCCATACCTTATAATCAGGTTGTTTTAGTATATCATGAACAATATTCATTGTAACATTTAGATCTGAACTAAAATGTCCACTAACAAGCAATCAATGATGGCTTCACTAGTTTCAGTCTTGAAAGCAGTATGAACGTTGATCTCTATCCAAATTTCTTGCGGTGGTCGCTTCCATGAATTCCAGTACATCGTTGACTCTAAACATCACCAGAAATATGGAAATGATCAGGAAAACCTTATAGTAACTCCTGTAAGGTTATATCTACAGTAATGTACGCTCTTAAAGATATTATTTTTATTCAACAAGAACGATGCGAAACATTGTAGAGTAGCAATCGGTTTATGACCACATTTAAAGTATGAAGTAATTTGTCGTGCTTACATGAAACATTTTCTTTACAATATATTAGGACATTTTGTTGCAGTACTTATCTCTTGGACTTGCATGACAACATATCCTTGTTGTATTTCATCTACCTTATTTGGTTGTATCATAAAATTATCAGTTTGTATTTATTGTCCGGTTGGGTTATTAAATAGATTAGAATTGCAAACAAGTATTTTCTTGTATGGGTCACATCTAGAGGTCTTTCATTTATCTAGTGTGGTGAGAGACTAAGATAAGTCTAGAGTACAACCAAGGATGTTCCTGGAAGGTGAGGCCTCTTGGGAATGGAGAAGCATCAAGATTGTTAAATTTTTGGGCCATGATAATGGATAAGATAGTAACTAGGTCAAAGGGTTTGCTAACCTTAGAGTACAAACATGAAATTGCATCATTCTTGCATCTTATGCTTTCTTTATCGTAAATCATATATGCCTCTTTTGGCAATAGATTTGATCGTAAAACCAATTGGAAATAAACCCTAAATGTTCATAATTTAGATGAGTCGCAAAAAGCTCTGCTTGTATGGAAAGAGTTACTAGACAAAACCGTTTCGAAAAGAGCCCTAGAAGCTGAAAATTCGTTGGTATGTGGAAACCTATGCATGGGTGAAAAGTGTTACATGTCGTTATGTGCGCACTAGTAAGCATTATGTGGACATCTGATTTGTCGGTTGTTCTTTAAATAGGTATCGACCATGCATCCAACTACTTTATAACACGTGTACTTTTGAGTGGATAGAAATTTCACAAAACACACATATATACGTTCATGGTTAAATAAATTATATGATTATATTGTTTATTTTAAGATTGAAGCATAATCTATTCTATTTTGGATCTTCAAATAAAGAATAAAAAACTTACCATGGTAAAAAACTATTGTACTTATTTCTTGGGGTGAACATTTCCATGCATTTGATACCATTCATAGAAAACATAGATATGCGGATCAAATTAAATTTTTGTTGTAGTCATGGTTGTATAATATTATTTTTCCTCATTTAATAATTAAATTTTCCAATATTTTGGTATTTATATTTTCATATTGACTTAAATGACCTGCTTTCCTACTTCAATTTGACCTAAATTTGTTGATATTTGACATAAGTTTTAATTATTTTTGAACTGGTACTCAATTCATATAGGAACAAAAAATTGGTAGCTACTAATGACTTAGTTTCAAACATGTAAGAAAATTAATAGATAAAGAGAATTTTAATCATCTTGTTTTCGGTGAAATTTGTCTAAAAACTTAAAAAAATCAGTTGGTACAATTTTTTTTGTTTTCATGTGAATGTTCTTATGAAACATTAATCTAGCTAAATTTGAATAGTAGGCTAAAAAGTATGGAGATAAATTATTATTTATCACGCAACATATGTAAAATGGCATCACGATTGTCTATCACGCAAAGCAATATTGGCAATGTATAAAGTTGTTGTTGACTTAATACTAATTCTTAAACACCCAAGAAAAAAATTCCACTATGTGTACTGTTTTGGTAATCTTAAATTCTTCATGAAATGGTATGAGGGATCAATATGTGTGTCATGTTGTACAATTAATTAACTGGTATTAATTTTTGGCTTCTTTTGGTCCATTGATTAATAGAATTAAACTGTGGCTACTTTGAGACACTTGATGAACTTAATTATTTGTGACTTCTATTGAATCAATCGTTAAGAGAAATTAATTTTTTGGATTATTTTGAACGACTGTGTGTAGGTTGACGTCCTTGCGGATGCACCAAAATTCTCTGTTAGATAGTTAATTTCACTAAAAAAATCGTTAGTGAGTTGGCTTTTAAACCTTTTAAGACATAGAGTTACACCTTCATTGCATGCACCTTGTGTAATTTGGTTTCTTAGTCAGTTTGTTTATAACTCCTTAATTTCTTTTAACCGGCAATTCTTGTAGCAGAAGCATAACCTGGTTCCACTTCGAAACGGGTACCTTTCGCTCTATGTGTCTATTTCTTCCTTCGTTGCAAATTAATATTGCCATGTGTGTGTGGAAAGACGAAACGAGTTAGAGTATATAATAGTAGTGTATTATACTCTTCTAGTTATTAGAGTGTGCAATACTTCAAAGTGTAGACCTCTATAGTCTGAATCCAATAACTTCAACAACCAATTTATGTATTTCCCTGTTAGTAGAAATGATAAACTACATGTGGTGTATCTTCATGCTAAATCCGATGATAAAATCCGTGCATGAACAATCATAACTACTTTTTCCTATGATAATTATAAATATTCATAGCACACATCAACCCTCAATATAAGATGACACTAAGCACAACACAAGTGTCTGGACGTACCGACGAGGGGGGGGGGGTCACACATATGTGGATTAACATGGAGGTTTGAAAGGTGACTCCAATTAGTAAATATAAATATAAATCAGGCCATCAAACTGAAAATCTAATGGCTAAATTAATCTTTCATATGTGGATTAACATGGAGGTTTGAAAGGTGCCTCCAATTAGTAAATATAAATATATTTGAAAGGTGCCTCCAATTAGTAAATATTAAGAGATAGTGAATGAAAATAGCTGACTGGGAGAGCTTGAGAAAATGTTGACACGGTCAAAATCGATTGACCCAATTCTAAATTCAATACCTTAGTTAATTGTGAGGCCATAAAAATTAGGAAGCATAGGGTATAATATAAAATAATTGAGTGAGAGAGCTTTGAGAAATTGTTGACCCGGTAAAAATCGGGTGACCGAATTCTAATTGGAGACCTCAATTGAATGTGGGCTCTTTAAAACTAGGGAGCTTAGTGTTATAGAGGATACACATGCTTGTGTGTATTCTAAAAAATAAAGAATCGAAGAAAACATGCCATAAACTCCCCAAAACAAAGTAATTCACCTTCTTCTTTTTTCCACTCAAGGGAACTATATGTTGGCTAAGCTAACCTAAGAAAAACTAGACTGAAAGCAACAAGGTCAAAGGATACACAAAAATCAAAGGGACAAACTGAAACCAATGAATATTCATGAAAACTACTTCATTTTCAATATTGACGGCAAGGGATTTTTACCCATGTTTGGGTAAACCATGAGGGTTAAATGGTCACCAAAAGTCTATAAATATTGAACCTACTACCACAAAAGGGTAATTATGTGATAGACACACAAATAAACAGTCTTTTCTTTGTTGAAAAACACATGAATTGGAGCCCCCCTTTCCCTCGCGTCGCACTCCCGAGGACGATAACTCGGGGGCAACCTAGGGTTTCACTGCGCCGCCGCCTCCCCCTCCCCTTTCTTTTCACCGCTGCCGGAGGCGGTCGTCGTGGCCCCCGGGCGGCTGCCACGACGAGTCCTTCATCCGCTCCCTTTCAGTGGTGAGGGCCCGGATATGAGGCGACGGCCATGGAAGTGGTGTGGATGGCGCTTCTTCACGTCGGGAGGGAGATACGTCCATTTTGCATCATGATTTATTATTGGTATTTATATTATTCCTGGTCAGTATTTCACTTTATGATACAAATGTTATGCCTTTTCACTTTTAATTTACTTACTAGGTACATCACAAAGAGGGAAATTGCCGGAAACTGGAATTCTAGACCGAAAAACCAAGAAAAGGGCTGAAAATTTACTGGACTCCAAATGACCTAAAACTTCATGAGGAATTTTTGTGGAATATATCTGAATTTATGGATCAAAAATATACCAGAGGGAGGCAACCTGTTGGTGCCAAGCCAACAAGGCACGCCCACTCCCCTAGGCGCGCCTTGATGTTTTGGGGTCCCCACAAGCGGCCTTCTGCCCCCGTCTTCTGTTATATGATGGGTTTTGACCTAGAAAAAATCAAAGCGATACTTTCGGGACGAAGCGCCGCCGTCTCGAGGCGGAAACCTGGGCGTAGGCCCTTTTGAACTCCGGCAGAGAGATTATGCCGGGGAAACTTCCCTCTCGGAGGGGGAAATCGAAGCCATCGTCATCACCAACGCTTCCTCCTTCGTGGTAGGACTAATCTTCACCAACATCTTCACCAGAACCATATCATCTCAAACCCTAGTTCATCTCTTGTATTCAATCTTTGTCACAAAACTTCAGATTGGTACCTGGGGGCTACTAGTAGTGTGATTACATCTTGTCGTTGATGCTTGTTGGTTTACTTGGTGGAAGATAATATTTCAGATCCTTAATCATATTTATTATACCTCTGCTATTGAACATGGTGATGATTTTTGAGTATTTACTTTTGTTCCCGAGGACATGGGAGTAGTCTTATTACAAGTAATCATGTGAAGTTGGTATTCGTTCGATATTTTGATGATATGTTTGTTGTTGCTTCCTTTAGTGGTGTCGTCTGAACGTCGACTACATGACACTTCAGCATATTTGGGCCTAAAGGAAGGCATTGTCGAGTAATAAGTATATGATGGGTTGCTAGAGTGACACAAGCTTAAACCCTATTTTATGCGTTATTTCATAAGGGGCTGATTTGGATCCACATGTTTCTTGCTATGGTTAGATTTATGTTAATTCTTCTTTCGTGGTTGCGGATGCTTGCGAGAGGGGGTAATCATAAGTGGGTTGCTTGTTCATGTAAGAACAACACCTTAGCACCGGTCCACCCACATATCAAATTATCAAAGTAACAAACGCGAATCAACTCAACATGATGAACATGACTAGATGGAAATTCACATGTGTCCTCAGGAGCATTTTCCTTATATAAGAGTACTCTTTGTCCTGTCCTTTTCCATGAAAAGGATTGGGATTTCTTGCTGCACACTTGTTACTTTTGCTAATTGTCACTTGTTACAAATTATCTTGCTACAAAACTATCTATCATTGTTACGCACAGCACTTGCAGATAATACCTTGTAGAAAACTGCTCGTCATTTCCTTCTGCTCCTCGTTGGGTTCGACACTCTTACTTATGGAAAGGACTAAGATTGATCCCCTATACTTGTGTGTCATCAAGACTCTTTTTTTGCGCCATTGCCGGGGAGTGAAGGGCCTCTAGTGAGTGGAATTTGGTAAGGAAACATTTTCGGTACGTGCTGAAATTTACTGTTGCTTGTCACTATGGATACTAGTCCTTTGAAGGGACCGTTTGGGGTATCTTCACCCCGACCAGAATTGGAAAAAGTTGCCCTGCAACCTACTGAACCTACTTAAAATAGTTGTTATGAGATTCCTTTGGGTATGTTAGAAAAACTGCTAGCTAATCCTTATGCAGGAGATGGAACAACTCATCCTGATTTACACTTGATATATGTAGATGAGATTTGTGGATTATTTAAGCTTGCAGGTTTATCCGAGGACAAGGTTAAGAAGAAGGTTTTCCCTTTATCTTTGGAGGGAAAAGCATTGATTTGGTATAGTCTATTGGATGATGTTGGATATCATGGGACTGGAATCGCTTGAAACTGGAATTTCATCAGAAGTTTTATCCTATGCATCTAGTTCATCGTGATCGGAATTATATATATAATTTTTGGCCTCGCGAAAGAGAAAGCATCGCTCAAGCTTGGGGAGGCTGAAATATATGATGCATACTTGCCCAAACCATGAGCTCTCAAGAGAAATGATTATACAAAACTTCTATGCTCGGCTTTCTCATGATGATCAATTAATACTCGATTCTTCTTCCACCGGTTCCTACATGAAGAGAACTATTGAATTCAAATGGGATGTTCTGGAAAGAATTAAGCGCAACTCTGAAGATTGGGAACTCGACAAAGGTAAAGAGTCAGGTATAAATCTTGAGTTTGATTGCGTTAAATCTTTTATGGAAAGTGATACTCTTCATAAGTTTAGTGCTAAATATGGACTTGATTGTGAGATAGTAGCTTCCTTTTGTGAAACCTTGGCTGCTCATGTTGATCTCCCTAAGGAGAATGGTTTAAATATCATCCACCCATTGAAGAATTGTTAGAGGAACCTACTATTGCTAATGAAGAAACAATTATTTATAATATTGATTCAGTTGTGCCCACTACTTATATTGAAAATCCACCTTTTCCTGTTAGCATTAAGGAACATGCTAAGGCTACAACTGGTTAATAAAAGCCATATTAGAACACCCAAAACTTCTGAACAAATACATGTAGAACCTAATATTGCTATGGTTAAAGATCTCTTGGTCGATAACATTGATGGACAGGTTATTTACTTTTGTGATGAGGCCGCTCGAATTACGAAACGTGTTAGAAACAAGAAGGATGAGTTAGATAAAAACAAACCAGTTGTTGCCATGCCTGTTGTTTCTGTTAAAATTGGAGATCATTGTTATCATGGTTTGTGTGACATGGGTTCTAGTGTTAGTGCTATACCTTTTACCTTATATCAAGAAATTATGAATGACATAGCACTCTTTGAGCTTGAAGATATTGATGTCACTATTAAACTTGCAAACAGAGACACTATTTCACCACTTGGGATTGTTTGAGATGTTGAAGTCTTGTGTGGAAACATTAAGTACCCCACTGATTTCTTAGTACTTGGTCCACAACAAGATTATTTTTCTCCCATTATATTTGGTAGACCTTTCTTGAATACCGTTAATGTTGAAATTAATTGTGTCACACAGAAGGTTAAAGTAAGCTTTGGTGATGAGTCTCCTGAATTTAACTTCTGTAAGTTTGGTAGACAACCACATTAGAAAGAACTATCTAGTAAAGATGAAATTATTTGTTTAGCCTCTATTGTTGTGCCTCCTACTGATCCGTTAGAACAGTATTTGCTAGACCATGAAAATGATATGCATATGAATGAGAGAAATGAAATAGATGAGATATTCTTTATACAAACACCTATTCTCAAACACAACTTGCCTGTTGACATTTTAGGGATTCCTCCCCCACCAAAGGGAGAGATCTCGCGTTTGAGCTAAAGAAATTACCTAATACACTAAAATATGCTCATCTTGAGGAAAAGACTATATATCATGTTATTATTAATGCTAACCTTTCATAGGAGATTACTCAAAACTCTGAAGAAGCATCGAGCTGCTATTGGATATACTCTTGATGATCTTAAGGGTATTAGTCCCACTCTATATCAGCACAAGATTAATATGGAACCGGGTGCTAAACATGTCGTTGATCATCAACGCCCCTTGAATCCTAAAATGATAGAAGTGGTAAGAACTGAAATATTAAAGCTTCTGGAGGCTGGTATAATCTATCACATAGCTGATAGTAGATGGTTAAGCGTCGTTCATTGTGTTCCTAAGGAAGGAGGAATAAATGTTGTTCGTAATGATAAAAATGAACTCATTCCACAACTGATAGTAACTGGTTATAGGATGGTAATTGATTTCAGGAAATTAAACAAAGCTACTAGAAATGATTATTACCCCTTGCCTTTTATTGATCAAATGTTTAGAAAGATTATCTAAGCATACACATTTTTGTTTCCTTGATGGATATTCTGGTTTTTCTCAAATACCTGTGTCAATAGAAGATCAAGAGAAAACTACTTTTACTTGTCCGTTTGGAACCCATGCTTCTAGACGTATGCCTTTTGGTTTTATGCAATGCACCTGCTACCTTTCAAAGATGTATGAATGCTATATTCTCTGATTTTTGTGAAAATATTGTTGAGGTATTCATGGATGATTTTTCCATTTATGGGACTTCTTTTGATGATTGCTTGAGGAACCTTGATCGAGTTTTGCAGAGATGTGAAGAAACTAATCTTGTCTTGAATTGGGAGAAGTGCCACTTTATGGTGAATGAAGGTACCGTACTCGGGCATAAAATTTCCAAACGGGGTATTGAGGTATATAAAGCTAAAGTTGATACGATAGAGAAAATGCCATGTCCAAAAATATTAAAGGAATAAGAAGTTTCCTCGGTCATGCTGGTTCCTATAGGCATTTTATTAAATATCAGTTGAAAAGATATTCCATTTGTTTTTGATGATGATTTTGTAGAAGCGTTTGAAATACTTAAGAAAGCCTTAATTTCTGCACCTATTGTTCAACCACCAGATTGGAATATACCATTTGAAATTATGTGTGATGCTAGTGATTATGCTGTTGGTGTTGTTCTAGGGCAAAGAGTGGACAAGAATTTGAATGTCATTCATTATGCTAGTAAGACTCTAGATAATGCTCAACAAAACTATGTTACTACTGAAAAAGATTTCTGAGTACTCGTGTTTGCATGTGATAAGTTTAGACCTTATATAGTTGATTCTAAACTTACCATTCAAACTGATCATGTTTCTATTAAATATCTAATGGAAAATAAAGATGCTAAGCCTAGACTAATTAGGTGGGTGCTTTTACTTCAAGAGTTTTATTTGCATATCGCTGATAGAAAAGGAGCTGAAAACCAAGTAGCAGATAACTTGTCTAGAATGGAAAATGTTCTTGATGACCCACTGCCTATTGATGATAATTTTCCTGATGAGCACTTAGCTATTATAAATGCTTCCCGTAGCACTCCTACGTATGCAGATTATTCTAATTACATCGTTGCTAAATATATACCACCTAATTTTACTTACCAACAAAAGTAGAAGTTCTTCTTGGATTTAAGACATACTTTTGGGATGACCCACATATATATAAAGAAGGAATAGATGGTGTTATTGGACGCTGTGTAACCTAGCATGAACAGGAAAAGATCCTACGGAAGTGTCGACATTCCAAGGCCTACGGAAGGCACCGCGCGGGTGACATAACCGCACACAAGGTATTACAATCTGGTTTTTATTTTCCTACTCTTTTTAAGGATTCTCGTAAGTATGTCCCTTCTTGTGATGAATGTTAAAGAATTGGTAACATTGGTAGACGTCAGGAAATGCCTATGAATTATTCACTTGCAATAAAACCATTTGATGTTTGGGGTTTTGATTATATGGGACCTTTTCCTTCCTCTAATGGGTACACTAATATTTTAGTTGTCGTTGACTACGTTACTAATTGGGTAGAAGCTATTCCAACTAGTATTGCTGATCACAACACATCCACTAAAATGCTTAAAGAAGTTATTTTCCCGTGGTTTGGAGTCCCTAGATATTTAATGACTGATGGTGGTTCTCACTTTATTCATAGTGCTTTCTGTAAACTTCTATAGCTAAATATGATGTTAACCATAGAATTGCATCACCTTATCACCCTCAGTCTAGCGGTCAGGTTGAGTTGAGTAATAAAGTAATAAATTTGATCTTGCCAAAGACTTTTAATAGATCTAGAAAGAATTGGTCTAAGAAACTTGACGATGCACTATGGACTTATAGAACTGCTTATAAAAAATCCTATGGGAATGTCCCATATAAAATCTTGAGTTAGAACATAAAGCTTATTGGGCAATTAAAGAACTTGATTATGATTTCAAAATTGCCGGTGAGAAGAGATTATTTGAAATTAGCTCTCTATATGAATGGAGGACACAAGCCAATGAAAATGCCAAACTATTTAAATAAAAAGGAAAAAGTTGGTATGAAAAATAATCCAAAAGCGAGAATTTAAAATTGGTGATCTAGTTCTTTTTTACAATTCTCGTTTTAGTTTTTTTGCATGAAAACTTCTATCCAAATGGGAAGGACCCTATATTGTTGAAGAAGTTTATCGCTCCGGAGCCATTAAGATCAATAATGCCAAGGGCACAATTCCGAGAGTGGTAAATGGGCAAAGAATTAAAAATTATATCTCAGGTATCTCCATTAATATTGAAACTAATGTTATTCAAGTAATCACAACGGAAGAACACTCCAGAATCCTGAAAAGGGGTAGGTATATGACATGGTAAGTAAACTAACAGCAAAAATTCCATACAAATATTTTCTGTCAGTTTTGGAATATTAGCAAAATTACAAAAATAAAAACCAGCCTGGGGGACCCACGAGGGGGTCCCAAGCCAACAAGGCGCGGCCACCCCCCTGGGCGCACCCTGATGGCTTGGGAGCACCTTCTGTGCCTCCCAGACTCCGTTTTCTTTCTAGACACGTATTTTGAATACCGCATCACAAGTTTCTCCTCCTTTCTTGTTTCAGGCTATTTTTCAGACATATCTAGATCACCATGACGCCGTCGAGCTCCTCCAAGGACGAGTTCTTCGAGAAGGTCATCAACCCCTATCTGCCGGAGGTGATGAAGCACCCTCAAGCCACTGAGATGCATGAGGGGGTTCTCCACATCCGGGATGTCCAAGGTCCAAAGAAGTAGGGGAGCGAGAATGCCCGGCTTGCAGCCATGGAGGAGGAAATCTTGATGCATGCTGGATAGTGGTCGATGGGTGGAGTAATAGTAGTAGATGCATGCAGGAATCGGTCTACATGTTTATGGACGTGATGCCAAATACATGATCATTGCCGTGAATAAATATTGCATAACTATGCTCTTTTCTGTCAATTGCCCAACAGTAATTTGTTTACCCACCGTATGCCTTCTTCGAGAGAGAAGCCTGTAGCGAACACAATGGCCCCCGGGTCTCCTCACAAATATAATTACAAAAACTCTAAATACGTTGCTGCCATCATTTACTTTCTTTTTATTTACAATTTATATTTATCAAATTATCTATCTATCACTACTTATCGCTTGCAAGTAACGAGTTCAAGGGGATTGACAACACTCTTGCCCGCGTTGGGTGCAAGTGTTTGCTCTTTTGTGTGTAGGTGCTTAAGACGGGAATTTGCGTGGTACTCCTATTGGTTCAATAACCTTGGTTCACTGAGGGAAATACTTACCTTTGCTTTTTTGCATCATCCCCTCCTCTTCGGGGAAAATAACAATGCAGTTTACAACTATCAGGAAGGATTTCGGGCGTCGTTGCCGGGGAGCATCATCTAATTGCTATCAAGTACCTTCTCACAAATTATCATTCACTTGTTCAACTTTTTATTTGTTGTTATATTTTCCTTGCTATAAAAATTAAAAACACAAAAATATTTATCTTTGCTAGTTCACTTGTTTCATCTCTATGTCTGGACCACGTGCTAAAGTTTAGACAGATTTTGAAGTACTATACTTTAAACAAAAACAAGGGGAGAATCTAAAAGATGCATGTTACCGTATAATAGAGTCTCATAGTAATACTACTATAAAAATGTTATGAACATACTTCTTCGTAACTTTTATGTAGGACTTGGGATGCCCCATAGGCAAGTTCTAGACTTTGCTGCTAAAGGAAATTTTATTGAGATGAATTCTAGTACTGTTGGTGAGATAGTAGAAGGATTGGTAGGAACTCCTCCATTACCTCAAATATCTTCTTTTACACATGAAGGAATTCAAATATTAGAGAAATTGGGGGATTTTCATCAAAACATAAGTGCGATACGAAAAGTTAATGAACCTATCAAAACTTTAGACCGTAGCCTTTATCGGATGAATTCCTTTCTTACCACTGCTAATAAAAATCTTGAGTCCTCCTGGTTTTAGATGCTACAGTTAAAAGGAAAGAACCTCCCGGTTTTGAAAAGGGGCCCGCTAAGGTAGCCAAAGTGGACGATAGCAAGTACAACACTTGATACTAAGCATTATGCCTAGCTAGGGGCATAAAGCGATAGCGCTTGTTGGGAGGCAACATAATAGTTATCTTTAGTTTTTGTTTTTACTTTATGTCATGGTGTGATAACATGATTATTGATACTGTAATAATTGTAATTTTATATTTAAATTAGCGTTTGTGCCAAGTAAAGACTTTGGGATGACTTGAATGATAAAAAGAATCATACGGTGCAAAAACAGAAACTTTTGCGTCGAGTGCAGAATTTTTCTATGGTTTTACTAGAACGTATTTTTGATCTGAATTGTTTACACAATATTAGTATAAAAATTCACCAGGTTCTCCTAATGTTTCAGAATTTTTGGAGTTACAAAAGTATAGTGGTTGCGTAGATCATTACAGACTGTTTTGTTTTAGACAGATTCTGTTTTTGCTTGCATAGTTTGCTTGTTTTGATGATGCTATGGATTGTATCGGGGGGTATAAACCATTTAGAAGTTAGGATACAGTACCTTATGCAATAATAAAATATGAATCAATTTATAATTGTACGTAAATTTTTTGATTTACCTATCATACTAACGGAGATCACGAGTTTTCTGTTGAGTTTTGTGTGCTGAAGTTTTCAAGTTTTGGGTGCTATCACGATGGATGAAGGAATAAGGAGCGGCAAAGAGCCAATGCTTGGGGATGCCCAAGGCACCCCAAGGTATATTCTAGGAAGACTCGGGCGTCTAAGCTTGGGGATGCCCCGGAATGCATCCCCTCTTTTGTCTCAATCCATCGGTATGTCACTTGGAGCTACATTCTTATTCATCACATGATATGAGTTTTGCTTGGAGCGTCTAGTATTTTATTTTTCTTTTGTTTTAGTTTTCCACAATCATTGTTTGCTAGACACACCTATTTGAGAAATATTCATGTTCACCATCATTTTTTAGAATACTCTATATGCTTCACTTATATCTTTTGAGATAAGCAGATGCTCTAGTGCTCCACTTATATCTTTTAGAGCACGGTGGCCTATATATTTTATAGACATAATTGCACTCTTGTTCTTCACTTAAATTAGTTTGAGAGTGTAATATGTAGTGACGGTAATTTGCATGGAACGTAGGACATCCATATTGATCACTGTACCCACACGAATGAATATTCGAGCGAACCTATAATTACCAAATGATATTCATGTTGCATCGCGATATGTTGCAAAAATATGAGGTGATATTTAATGGCATTCCTGTGAATATGCAACTTGTTCACTATGCAAGTTGCCTCGTTACCGTTTTTTCTCATTCCCGCATTCCGGCATCCGCGTGATCAAATCATGTTGTGTCTAGCAAGATGATGATGGATACTGCAACACCAAGAGGGCCCAAAGAAAATCGCTCCATCAACGGAGGAGCAAATCCCAGTCTTGGGCTATCATGTCCCTTGGCATACTTTTCCGTGAACCCAAAAGCCACCGTTATAGCCACCCTGTTACGGATGACGTTTAACTAACCCCAAAGTTCATGAAGCAAGCATGAAGGAGTTATGCAAATGCTAACTTTCTATGTGTTATAAAACCATTAACTCATGACGAAGGAATCTCATAGCATGACATCAGTAAGGGCCAATTCAACACAAGTCTTCTTCTAACATTATGTCCTTAAAGTTGCCGACATAGCTATGCCCATGATCAGGAAAAATGTGACCATCATCCAACACTTAAGCTAGTCTTAGAGGAACGACTAGTAATATATTTTAGCTTTTACCATTCCACACATGCACATGGGTTTTCTTCTTATCCTTTATGGACATACGGACTCAAGGACCATTGCAGTTATAGCATAGAACATAGACATTAATTACAAACTTGGAGGTAAATAACAACAGTTATTAATGCCTCTAGGGCATATCTCCTACAAAAGAATGCCAGGAAATTAGTGGAATGTTCAACACATTTCTGCCACAAATCCACGCACTCCAAGATCTGAACCATGCGTTCAGAAGATTTGCAACATAATTCAAATAAGCTGCCATATTCATTTACTGGATACAAATGTGTGATACTTGTAAATTACGTCGGGATCTTCCCCGAAGAGGAGGGGATGATGCAGCAAAGCAAACGTAAGTATTTCCCTCAGTGAGAACCAAGGTTATCAAACCAATAGGAGAACCACGCAAATTCCCGTCTTCAGCGCCTACGCACAAAAGAGCAAACACTTGCACCCAACGCGGGCAGGAGAGTTGTCAATCCACTTGAACTCGTTACTTGCAAGCAATAAGTAGAGATAGATAGATAATTTGATAAATTTAAATTGTAAATAAAAACAAAGTAAATAATGGCAGCAAGGTATTTAGAGTTTTTGTAAGTATATTTGTGAGGAGACTCGGGGGCCATAGTGTTCGCTACAGGCTTCTCTCTCGAAGAAGCCATACCCTGGGTAAACAAATTACTGTTGGGTAATTGATAGAAAAGGCATAGTTATGCAATATTTATTCACGTCAATGATCATATATATAGGCATCACGTCCATAAACATGTAGACCGATTCCTGCCTGCATCTAGTACCATTACTCCACCCATCGACCGCTATCCACAATGCATCTAGAGTATTAAGTAAAAACGGAGTAATGCTTGGAGGATGATGATATGATGTAGACAAAGTAAATCCAATCAATATGAATAAACCCCATATTTTTACCCTTATTGGCTGCAATACAATAAGTGTCATGTCCCTTTGTCACTGGGATTGGGCACCGCAAGATTGAACCCACTACAAGACACCACTCCCACTTGAAGATAAATTAATATAGTTGGCCAAACCAAACCGATAGATCGGAGAGCATTAGGAAGCTATAACAAACATGCAAATAAAATAGCAGCAAGTATTCAATATCTTTTCATGAATAATCTGAACATAAACCCACAATTCATCGGATCCAACAAACACACCGCAAAGATTGATTACATAAGATAGATCGTCGTGGGAATCGCGGTGATCTTGGCAATGAAGAACATAGTGAGAGATAGGTAGCCATCTAGGTACTAACTATGGACCCGTAGGTCTGCGGTGAACTACTCACACATCACCATAGGAGCAGCAAGGTTGATGTAGAGGTCCCCCGTGATCGATACCCCCTCCGACGGGGCACCGGAACAGGACTCCATATGGGCACACGATGGAACAGAGACTTGCGGCTGCGGAAAAAGTGTTTCGGGAGGCTCCTTAGGGTTTTCGCAATATTAGAGAATTTATAGACCAAAGATTAGGGCCAGAGGAGCGAAGAGGTGGCACCGAGCTATCAGGGCGCGGCCACCCCTCTGGGCGCGCCCTGATAGCTTGAGGGCACCTCGTGTGCCCTACGATCTTCCTCCGAAGGTTCCAGGTCTTATATTTGTCCAGAAAAAATCATCAAAAAGTTTCGGGGTATTTGGACTTCGTTTGGCACAGTATTCCAGAAAAGCCAAAAACACACAGAAAATAGCAACTGGCACTTGGCACTGGGTTAATAGTTTAGTGCTCAAAAATAATATAAAACAACAACTAAATGCCTAAAAAGTATCCTAGAATGATAATATAATAGCATGGAACAATAAAAAATTATAGATATGTTGGAGACGTATCAAGGTGTCACACAAACCTACAATCCTGCTAAAATATGCCTGAAAGAGTGGAGCTAGCAACAAAAACTACTCAACTCCCCGTTCACAACAATAGGGGGAGAAGTATGGCAATAGTACATCTGAATTAAGCTTCCCACAAGCAAGTATATCGAGGCCTCTAAAATCGTAAGTGCAACTCAACTTCATGTTGGCAGACACCTAATGGGTAGTTTACACACAGTGGATGGGCAACCTTCACCAACCCAACTCATAGTGCAAACAATGGGTGGGACATCAGAATACC
Source organism: Elymus sibiricus (assembly GCA_039707655.1). NCBI lineage: Eukaryota > Viridiplantae > Streptophyta > Magnoliopsida > Poales > Poaceae > Elymus > Elymus sibiricus. The sequence goes on along the minus strand of CM077675.1, from coordinate 471,266,967 downwards.
CGACTCAATCGCAATGTCAAATCACAAGTAGTCACCATGGTTAACGATATTTCCATCAACTATATATTGATATATAGATTATGGAGAACATATAACCGAAAGTCCACAATTGTCGACATACATTTCTCAACTAGATTGCAAACAACCTTTCAAATAATTAAGATCCAAAGACCATGTCCATGGCAAAGTGGGATTGAACTCGAGCAAAGTGTGCAGTCCAGGTACAAAAAATCTTGCTCAATAATGGGAAGGTATTGAAAAAAGCATACCTACATAAGTTTTCTTCTAGAAACGGAATGAGAACCATGATGTGGTGACACACAGAGCAATTCTTGTAGAACAAGGGTTCAAGAAAATACCCAAACTATTCTCTAGAGGTGGAATCTCTTTTCAATATGTTAAACCATTGGCAGTAAAAAATCATCTATCTACACCCATGTGGATCACTATATTCAGACATAGATAGTTCCCAATGGAATCTCACTTTTGAATCGAGATACAAAACGCAACATATATTGTGTGAAAATTTAGTAAGTAACCATTCGGTTTATTATTGTCGGTACATTTTGGTACAACTGACGTAGTGAGTTCTTTATTCACAAGAATTACTACTATAATGAAGATTACCCATGCATGTTAAGCGCGTGATCATCTGAATGACGGAATTTGAGAGGAAGGGTCTGGTTACAACCTCGAGCACACCTTCACTCATAGATTATGGTACACCATGTTGTCTATATCCATAATATATTGGAGAAATTCATTATGGACAAGTCTTATTCATCTACAATTATCATGGTTGTTCAATCTCTAGAGGTAGATAATGATCCATTAGAACAATGAGATGATGGAAATGTGATACAGGGACACAAAGTTCCATATCCTTATGCCATTGAACCCACCAAATACAATTGGTTGGGACTCAAGTATATCATTCGATAACTCCAAAGCATCAAGCATATTGTCTTAGTTTTTTGTTTCATAGAATTTTGGGCACTAATATCATTAGATAAAACGATCACATCCCCACTATGTTAGATCATAGACAAGCTTTGTGTTCCTACTAGGTGTGATGGCCATACCATCAAAGTCTTTGAAACAGACCTTAGTGGCTACATCGACCAACCAAGGCCGGCCTTAGGCCATCGCAAAAGGTGCGGTGGCCTAGAGCCCATCTTAAATAAGGGCCCAATATATATACATAAATAAATAATTACAAAAACATGATTTGCAAAACAAAAAATCAATATGGACAGGGTGCACATGCCCCCCTCCTCGGCACACTTCATTATGTTGTATTTATTCCATAGTTATTTATAGTTGAGTATATTATAATCATTATTTGCATCATATAATCACATATAGTTGGTGTAATGAGACTTTATTTGCCAACTAAAATTATTATTTTATGTTAATGCCTTTATATTTTTCATGATATATGATATATATTATTGAAAGCACATATGTAACTATGTTAATGCTAATTGTGCCTCGGTCGCACTAGGGCCTCCGTAATACTAGGGTCAACATCCACTTCCGTCAGGGCCATGGTCGTGGCCAATGGAGCGTAGCTCGCCCAAGATGATGCTCAATAAGCTGGCATTCCGTTGGTTCCATCGTGTGGTGAAGGAGATGGACACCAACATCGCATGCTTCCACTTCGGTGGCGTGCATGTCATCCTGATCACATGTCCCGCCCATTCAACTACGCCTCCCGTGCCATTAGCTGTGGGTACAAGGAACCTCGTATATGTACATACTTAAATAAATTATAGAAAATGATTTACAGAAAAAAAAATCAACATGGACAGAAGACAGATGCCCCCCTCCTCGACGCACTTCACCATGTTTTGTTTATTCAATAGTTATTTATAGTTGAGTACATTATAATTAGTATTTGCATCATATCAACACATATACATGGTGTATTAAGACTTTATTTGACAACTAAAATTATGTATTTATGTTAATGACTTTATATTTTTCATGATATACAATAAATATTGTTGAAAGTATATATGTTACTATGTGAATGTTCATTGTGTCTCAATCACACAAGGGCCTCCAAAATACTAGGGTCGGCCCTGCCACCAACCATTATCTCAAAGATAATTTAGCTAGTGCTGTCCGGATGCAAACATGTTACATAGTAAGTAATACACTATATTGCTCATCATGCAACTCAAATCATGTGACAACCTCGTTGATTTGAATATGAAGTCTACCAACTTCAACATTCCAGAAACATGTTCACGGAATTGGTTTTCGATGACTTCAAAATATGCAAGTATCCGGCGGAGTATATTCCTGAATTACTCATGTTTGAAGCACCATATTATACTCTTTTCCTCTTTATGAGTTTACTTTTACAGGTTCAGATCAAGGTTTTTAACGAGGTAATATCCACATGAGATGATATGTCATACTTTCCGTTTTTCTCATCGGGTTTTTTTAGGAAAGTATACATGATGTCAGGACCGGTTTTTCAATAAAATGATTATTGAAAAATCGCCCCTTCAGTCAGACCAGCACAGAAAACCATTCGTACTGGTAGACAAATCCTTGATACAGAAATCCAGTAGTACTTAATATTATACAGGGTTGAGATGAGGCTGCTCAACAATTTATTACAAGCACGCCAATATTAAGCATAAAGGCGGATATGACACAATGGAAATGGTGGCATAACTACTGACTCGCAATATATGGTAGTGGTGGATATGTCACAATGGAGTGGGTAACATGACTCTAATATCTTACAACTCATCAAGCGTCGGAGTGAGGCTCGACGATTTTATTTGGGTAGCGGAAGCGTATATAATACAAGTGGCAGACTCCAGGATCGCAAGGGACTGACTGGGACTCCTCTAGGCGTCGGACTCGCTATCATACTCTTCATCCATAAGATCGCCTTCGTCAACATCTCGCCAAATCAACAAGCCAGGTGAGTACTTTGAATGTACTCGCAAGACAGTTTGGATATAAGATATAACAAATGCAAACATGATGCACATAAGCAGGTTAGTAATGCACACACAAGCAGTAAATCTGCACAGCAAGATAAATAAAAAGGAAGTCGGGCGGTAGTCCTCTCGAAATCCCAATAAAATAAAGGAACACCGATCGGGTGTCTGAAGCGACGCCTCGAAAGGTAAGAATAAATAAACATGCCTCAGACGGGCATCGGGGCGACACCACATAAAGGGCTTATACTGGAAATAAATAACAGTACGTGCCGCAGTCGGACGTCTGAGCGACATCACATAAAGGGCTTATCGTGAAAGTAAACAACAAGAATGCCACAGTCGGACATCTGAGCGACATCACATAAAGGGCTTATAAATGAAGTAAACAACAAGATTGCCACAGTCGGACGTCTGAGCGACATCACATAAAGGGCTTATAAATGAAGTAAACAACAAGATTGCCACAGTCGGACGTCTGAGCGACATCACATAAATGGCTTATAATGAGAGTAAACAACAAGAATGCCACAGTCGGACGTCTGAGCGACATCACATAAAGGGCTTATAATGAAAATAAACAACAAGAATGCCACAGTCGGACGTCTGAGCGACATCACATAAAGGGCTTATAATGAAAATAAACAACAAGAATGCCACAGTCGGACGTCTGAGTGACATCACATAAAGGGCTTATATTTCAACATTCAAATACGAGTATCCAGGAGGTAGCACCATCCCAAGGAATACTCGGCACATCACAGTAATAACCTGGTTAGTCCATTTATGGAAATAATATTCAGCCAAGTTCACATCTGTCATATAGCATATTAGTTCTCCAGAGACTGACACTGAGACTGACACTTGACCTGTCAACCAACGTCCTTGACCGTGGACACGGCTATTCGAATAGTTTTGACTCTGCAGAGGTTGTACTCTTTACCCACAGTCAACGGATTTCAGTAATCCCAAAGGACTAGTTCCGTCTACGGTATTTTAGAAGAAAACACACCTAACCAGTACACACCCATTTCACATCCCGATGCCAGGTATCACCCTAGGCAACATTCAAGAAAAACTTTAAGACGGGGAGGCCAACACCTCGAATAGCATGGGATCAAATTTATATCGCGCGCTACTAAGGAGTGCCCCCCTCTCGGTCCCAACCGGAAACACCCATGCCCCCTGACCGGATGACGGGCTTTAATCCAGGGCCATGGAAAGAAGTTTGCAACTTACTACACCGTATTCTTTGCAGAAAACATGTGGCAGCACGAAAATAAGGCGAACGGGAACAAGACTCGATCTATGTCAACACTGGAGTTAAACAATTTCTTTGATAATACCGGCATGCTCCAACAATACCAGCATACAACCTATCATGTCATCACATGACTAGGTTGTCCAATATTTCATGACCACATCAAGTTTTTAGCTCACTTGCAACTTATCATGCATGAAATATAACATTCATCATATGCTTATATAAACATGCCATGAGAATAACCACTCAAGCAAACATGAAAAACATTCATCATATCAAAGGTTCAAACATGCTTGCCTGGATCAACGTAGTCGGAGTCTAGCTCGGCGAAGTTGACGTCAGCGTCTCCTTCTTCGGTATCTACTCCACATAAAATACCGAGTTCTACGTAAATACCGTGCGCGTATAAAAGTTGTCTCTAAGTATTTTTGAATAAATACTATAAAAAAACTAGACAGCAAAATAAGAGTGACAGAAAAAGAATCAACTCAAAATCATTTTCTGTTTAAAAGATATAAAGAAAATAAGCCCAGGGGCCTATCTGTGATAACCAGAAGTTTTCCAGGGGATAGGCAGAGAAAACAGGAAACGCTTCGGTTAGAAATATGCCATCCAGAGAAGAAAACGCATCCAGGCCGAAGGCGCTTTCAGAAAACGATTCGAGAAAAGAAAAGAAGGTGACGAGGGGGTCCCTCATGTCAGCTTTGAAAAGAGCTCACCGGCGCCAGAGACTCGCGGTGGCCGCCGGCGATGATCCACGGCGAGGCAAGGGAAGCTAAGGGCACCTACGCACTCACCAGACTTCCCCGCGTCGGTGGGTGGTGGAGATGGTCGTCGATGTGCACCACGTCGACGGCGGCTCCTACTCCGGCGGACGGCGGCGTCGGGTGATGATGGATCTCACCGCAGGGGGAACCTAGCGTCAAATTGGAGCAGGGGTTATGGATATAGGTGCACTAAGAGGCTACTGACAAGACTAGGGGCACGGGGGCTCACTCACCAGGGGGAATTTCACCGGAGCCCGAAGCGGTTCGAGGCGGCCGGAGTCGGGGAAGAAGACCTCCCCGAGGTCCTCTGATGAGTGTGGCGTGGTGAGGAGGAGTGGTGGTGAGGTGCTGGTTTTCTGGGTGGCCTTGGGGCCTCTATTTATAGGCGGGCGAGGCGGTTGCCGCGTCGGGAAATATCTCCGGCACGGATCACGGTGGTCGGAAAGGTTAGCAGGACGTTACGGCTGCGGGGCAGGTTGCTACGACCAATAGGGCTCCATTTTTGGCCTAAGCTCGATCAAACTTGGTCTACCACCATGGCCTCGACGGAACGGCCTCACGGGCGCGCACCGGCTGCAGAGGGCGTGCTCTCTGGCTCCAGGCCACGGCGACGGTTCTGCAGTGCGCGCAGGAGTGGGGGACGGCCACGCGGAGGCTCCTGGTGGTTTGGGCGGTGCTGGGGAACGGCGTTCTGCAGAGGAGGCTTCTGGCGTCGGCGGCAGACAGCGCTGTCGCCGCGGGAGAGGTCGGGGCCGGCGAGCCAGCTCATCACCGACACCCACAAGCGGCCAACCGACCGTGCGGCGCCCTGGATAAGAAGGGAACACAGTGAGCAACGATCCAACGCGAGCACTGGCGAGATTGACACTGGACCCTGTCTTCTGAAGATTACTGAATTTGACTAAACCTGACGAAAACAGTGCATGCCACCTGTTCGACGAAATGCTAGAGGCTCATAGAAATTTTTTCTAGAGCTGAAACTTGGAGGACTTATCTATTGGGGCAACTAGGGGTCCTCTAAATTTTTCCAGAATTTTTGAAGAAGAGAAAGAGGGGTAACTAGCAAGAATGAGGTTTCTGGTCCAATTTCCTTTTGAATGTGGTTTGAAAATTTTGAATTAAGGACCAGAGGATTTTTGCACAAATGAGTTGTGGACACTAAGAGGTACCTTGGCTATTTTATTTGAGGTCAAAAGCAAAAGGAATATGATACTTCCTTTGTAAATCCTGAGACCTTAAAGAAAATGCAGAAATGATATTTGGGCTTTATAAAATAAAAATAAAAAATTCCAAGTTGACCCCATGAGAAAAGTTGGGTTGAAACCCTTGGACCAGAGAGGAAATATTAGAGAGGGGATTAAGAAATAAAGAGCAGTCAAGAGTGAATAAGATCTCCAAAGTAATATTATTAGAAATAAACCTCCAGAGATATTTTCACCAAAAATTTGAGAATAAGCCAAAGTAATATTTTTTTGTAGAGAAGGAACTCCAAGAGAAATCCTTGGAGGGCAGAACCAATTTTTGGTCAAAAGTTTTATAAAAGGTTTTTCATCCTTTGAGTTGAAGGGGAAAGATCAAAAAGTTTTAAAAATTCCATCTCAAAGGAATAAAATACTTGTCAAATCAAAAGTAAAAATCTTGGGGTGTTACAACACCTACCCCCTTAGGAAAAATCTCGTCCCCGAGATTTCAGCTGATCCTCAAATAGGTGTGGGTGCTCTGCCCGAAGAAAATCCTCTGTTTCCCATGTTGCCTCATCCTCGGTGTGATTGCTCCACTGAACCTTGAAAAATTTGATTGTATTATGACGGGTCCTTCTTTCAGACTCCTCCAATATTTTTATTGGGCGTTCCCTGTATGTGAGGTCTGGTTGAACGTCAATGCTCTCATGAGATACATGCTTCTCTGGGTTGCTCACACATTTCCTTAACTGTGAAATGTGAAACACGTCATGGACGTCTGACAGTTCTTCGGGTAGGTCTAGCTGGTAGGCCACTGTGCCTCTTCGTGCAATTACACAGAAGGGTCCAATAAATCGTGGTGCTAGCTTTCCCTTAACTTTGAATCTTTGCAGGCCCCTCATTGGGGATACTCGTAGGTACACATATTCACCTGGTTCAAAACTGACTTCACGGTGTTTTTGATCATAATAACTCTTTTGTCGGCTCTGGGCTGTCTTGAGTCGGTCCCTGATTAATTTGACTTTTTCCTCAGCTTCCTTGAGCATATCTGGGCTGAAGATACGGCCGTCTCCTGTCTCGGACCAATTTAGCGGGGTACGACATCTCCGTCCATACAAGGCTTCGAAAGGTGCCATTTGTAGACTGGCTTGGTAACTGTTGTTGTACGCGAACTCGGCGTACGGCAAGCTTTCTTCCCAACTGGTTCCATAGGTGAGAACACATGCTCTCAGCATGTCCTCCAAAATTTGGTTCACTCGCTCAGTCTGTCCTCCAGTCTGTGGGTGGTATGCTGTGCTGAATACTAGCTGAGTTCCCAGAGCTCGTTGTAGGTGATCCCAAAATCTGGAGACGAATTGAGTGCCTCTGTCTGATAGTATGGTCTTGGGAACCCCATGTAAACAAACAATACGGGCGAGATAAAGTCTGGCAAGCTTCTGTGTGGTGTGGGTTGTCTTTACTGGAATAAAATGTGCCACTTTGGTTAATCTATCGGTGATGACCCATATGGCATCATTCCCGTGTCGTGACCGAGGTAGTCCAACAATAAAATCCATTCCAATTTCGTCCCATTTCCATTCAGGTATCCTGTTTGGTTGTAATAGTCATGCTGGTTTTTGATGTTCGGCTTTGATGCGCTGACATGAGTCATAACACGCGACAAAGGTGGCTATATCTCTTTTCATACCGTGCCACCAGAATTTTTCCTAAATATCCTTGTACATTTTGGTTCCTCCTGGGTGGATTGAATATGGATCGGTGTGGGCTTCGGCCAAAATTTGTTGTTTGAGGTCCTCTATATTTGGTACGCATAGCCTGTCTCCGTACCATAATATTCCCTTGTCGTCTATGACAAATTCTGAGGCCTTGCCCATACTCACTTTTCTTTTTATGCCTTCGATGCTGGGGTGTCCGTGCTGAGCTTCTTTAATTTGTTCCATCAAGGTGGGCTGAATTTCCAAATTTGCCACAGTGCCTTCTGTGACTAACACCATGTTGAGTTTGGCAAACTCCCGCTGAAACTCAGGTCTTAAATTTTCTAGACTGCCGCTGTTCGAGCTTGGGTTTTGACTGAGAGCATCTGCCACGACATTTGCCTTGCCTGGATGGTAGTGAATACCAACATCATAATCCTTCACTAATTCCAACCAGCTTAATTGTCGTAAATTGAGTTCCGGCTATGTGAAAATATATTTGAGACTTTTATGGTCCGTATATATTTCACAACGATTCCCAAGCAAAAAGTGCCGCCATTCTTTGAGTGCATGAATAACTGCTGCCAATTCCAAGTCATGAGTAGGATAATTTTCTTCATGCCGACGTAGTTGCCTGGAAGCATAGGCGACTACTTTGCCTTCTTGCATTAGTACGCATCCGAGGCCTTTCCTGGACGCGTCGCAATATACTTCAAAAAATTTGTGTATGTCTGGCACGACTAATACTGGTGCTGTTGTTAATTTCTTCTTCAGTTCTTGGAAACTTTTCTCGCAGGCTTCAGTCCACACAAATTTCTTATCCTTCTTGAGTAGCTGTGTCATAGGTTTTGCTATGGTGGAAAATCCCTCAATAAATCTTCTATAATACCCAGCCATTCCCAGAAAACTTCGAATATCAGTTACATTGGCTGGTTGTTTCCACTCAAGTACAGCCTTGACTTTTTCTAGGTCCACGGCAACACCTTCTTGGGTTAGTACGTGGCCTAGAAAACCAACTTGTTTTAACCAGAATTCACATTTGCTGAATTTGACGTACAATTGATGTTTCCTTAATTCTCCCAGTACAATTCTGAGATGTTCAGCATGTTCTTCTGGTGTCTTGGAATATACCAAAATATCATCAATGAACACCACAACAAATTTGTCCATATATTTCATAAACACCTTATTCATGAGATGCACAAAATATGCGGGGGCATTTGTCAGTCCGAACGGCATTACTGTAAATTCGTATAACCCGTATCTGGAGGTGAATGCCGTCTTAGGAATATCTTTTGTCCGTATCTTTAATTGATGATATCCTGACCTCAAATCAATTTTTGAGAAAACCTTGGCTTGTGCGAGCTAGTCAACTAAATCATTTATCCGTGGCATCGGATATTTGTTTTTGATGGTGACTATGTTGAGTGCCCGATAGTCTATACATAATCTCAGTGTCCCATCTCTTTTCTTGGCAAATAATACTGGTGAACCCCATGGTGACGAGCTGGGTCTGATATAACCTTTGTCCAGTAACTCTTCTATTTGCTTCTTCAATTCTACCAGCTCGGATGGTGCCATTCTGTATGGTTTCTTGTAAATGGGAGTGGTGCCAGGTACTAGTTCAATGATGAACTCTATCTCCCGGTCTGGTGGCATACCTGGTAGCTCTTCGGGAAATACATCAGGAAATTCACACACCACTGGGATTTTACTTAATTCCGCAACATCCACCTTGTTTAGTCTTGCATGTGGTGGGGCTGGTCTCTCTATGGCTGCAATTTTGATTGTCCTCCCATGATGATGGGTGAGAGTCACAGTCCGATTGAAGCAATCAATAAAACCTTTATTTGTTGTTAGCCAATCCATTGCAAGGATAACATCCAGCCCGTTGTGTTCCAACACAATGAGGTTTGCCCAAAACTTTAATCCTTTAATCTCGATAATCACACCCTGGCAGTAACTTTGAGTGATTTGCTTAGTTCCCGGGGACTTTATGGTCATAGAATTTTCCAACGGAAGGATCGGAAAATCATGTTGCAAAGCAAATTTCTTGGAAATGAACGAGTGAGAGGCTCCAGAATCAAACAAAACCATGGCAGGTATTGTGTTGACAGGGAACGTACCGAGTATGATGTCCGGAGGATTCTGTGCTTCATCCTTGGCCACATGGTTCACGTGACCCTTCCTGTGATTGTTATTGGGGTTGAAGTTGTTGCGCTTGGGAGCTGAATTATTTCCATTGTTGTTCGGCTTGGGAGCCGAGTTTCTTGGCTTTGGGCACTGCTTGGCATAATGTCCTTGTCCTTCTTCTCCACAGGCGAAGCAGGTAACGCCTGGGCGATACGTAAATTCCTTGTCCCTTGCATGAATTTTTTTATTTGGGCGAGGAACTATGGTTGAGGATTTGTTCGCCCCATTTCTCTGAAAATCATTCTTGTTCTTGTTGTTGCGAGAATGAGCAGTCTTGTCCCTCTTGCGCTTGCGAATATCGTCCAAGCTGCGGCGCTCATTTTCCAGTGTAATGGCCTTGTCCACAAGCGTCTTGAAATCTGGAAAGGTGTGAACGACCAGCTGGCATTTTAGTGCTGGTGCAAGACCGTCTAGAAATTTTTCCATCTTTTTATTTTCAGTCATATGTTCTTCATTGGCATAGCGAGATAATTGAGTAAACTGACCATTGTACTCAGTCACTGTCATGCTTCTTTGCTTGAGGTCATCAAACTCCCTTTTCTTGATCTTCATAACACTTTTGGGAATGTGCGCCCCACGAAAGTTTTCCTTAAATTCCTCCCAGGTGATGTTGTTTTCATTGGGGTGCATGTGTAGGAAATTTTCCCACCACGATGCAGCTGCTCCAGTGAGGTAGTGAGGTGCATAAAGTACCTTCTCATGGTTCGAACATTGTGCAGTAATTAATTTCCTCTCAATGTCTCGAAGCCAATCATCGGCCTCAAGAGGTTTATCGGTGTGAGAGAAAGTTGTGGGTCGGGTCTTTTGTAGTTCAGATAATTTGGAACGCTGCTGGTATGGTTCGCGGTGATTTCCCATATTGATAATCTGATTCATCATCTCTTGATGCTGATGTTGACTTTGCTCATAAAGACGACATACTTGAGAAAATGCTGCTTCACTGTCATGCTGACTTGACTGTCCCTGTGTGAAATTGTTGCCTGCCTGGGTACCATAATTCTCTTCTGACGGACTGGGCATGGAACGAGTCTAGGGACAATGCATTTTCACTCTGGGGTATTTTTGCAAAGCACATGAGAAAAATCTGTGTGGCAAAATAAATACTTTTGCAAAGGCAGAAATTTCAAATACTCCACGATTTTTCAAGAAAATAATTGATTGCGCATGGAGAAGGACCGCACAGTACATATCTTACAAGCAAGCCATAATTATACAATACATCACTCAGGATGCACGTACACACTCCTGACATGTTATTTAAGCTAGTGCACTTCTCCGAATTCCTACATGATGCGCATACAGACTACTTCTCTCCAAGCCTATATACATATAAACATATCATACATGCTGCTTCATCACATCACTGCTCGGCGCACTCAGTCGGAGATGGTAAGAACGTCGCTCGGCCTGCCGAGGGTAAGTCCCAGACGAGGTGCTGGAGACTCAACCTCCTCCTCAAGAATAGGCTTTAAGCGGGGAGTACTGGGCTGTGGAGCTGGTGCGGGTGCGGCAGGTGGTGCAGCACTAACTGGGGTAGGAGCAATAACTTGGTCAAACTCCTCAGTGGTAGGCAGGCGGCGTGTGGTGGCCATGACGGCAGGTGCATAAGACGCTGTGGACGAGATGTACGACAGTGGTGGTGCTGTATGGAGAAGCTCCCTCCTGTTGAGGACACATGCCTGAACTGAGTCCATACGGGCAGCCACAAAGTCGTCCATGAGGTTATCAAAAGCTGCCTCAAGAGCCTTGAGATACTCAACAAGCAACTCAATGGCTTCATCTCTCTCTCCCCTAGCGCAAGCAAATGCATAATGACAAGTGTATGGCATGTGGCATGGGAGGTAGCGGTAGCGACGAGCCTTCATCGAAGGAAGAGCATCCCGGAGACGAGCAATTGCCTCACGGGAAGCCATCTGCACAGCATGCCACTCCGTAGGCATGGCCCTCCCAACAAATCGGAAGTGGCGTGATTCAGCACGCCCTCCCTTGAACTGCACCGAGGCCTGGTGCATAGACACGCTGTTGCTGAGCATGTGCTGGTAGAGTGTGAACTCCGGACGAGTCGATGGCCCGATCGCGATCTTGGCAATGGAGACGAGGAGCTTGGAAAACCCCTCGGGTACATTGGCGAACACCTGTGATTCACAGTCGCCGCCAGCCATCTACAAAAGTAGACAAAAATTCCAGATAGTCAAATCATAAATTTATGATGACTAACAGAAAAATTGCTACAATTTGCATAGTGCTAAAACAACATTTTTACGCTAATAACCGATTAGCGATCGCACCTAGTGGCTTCCTACAGTCAGCCTGGCTCTGGTACCAAGGTTGTCAGGACCGGTTTTTCAATAAAATGATTATTGAAAAATCGCCCCTTCAGTCAGACCAGCACAGAAAATCATTCGTACTGGTAGACAAATCCTTGATACAGAAATCTAGTAGTACTTAATATTATACAGGGTTGAGCTGAGGCTGCTCAACAATTTATTACAAGCATGCCAATATTAAGCATAAAGGCGGATATGACACAATGGAAATGGTGGCATAACTACTGACTCGCAATATATGGTAGTGTTGGATATGTCACAATGAAGTGGGTGACATGACTCTAATATCTTACAACTCATCAAGCGTCGGAGTGAGGCTCGACGATTTTATTTGGGTAGCGGAAGCGTATATAATACAAGTGGCAGACTCCAGGATCGCAAGGGACTGACTGGGACTCCTCTAGGCGTCGGACTCGCTATCATACTCTTCATCCATAAGATCGCCTTCGTCAACATCTAGCCAAATCAACAAGCCAGGTGAGTACTTTGAATGTACTCGCAAGACAGTTTGGACATAAGATATTACAAATGCAAACATGATGCACATAAGCAGGTTAGTAATGCACTCACAAGCAATAAATCTGCACAGCAAGATAAATAAAAAGGAAGTCGGGCGGTAGTCCTCCCGAAATCCCAATAAAGTAAAGGAAGACCGATCGGGTGTCTGAAGCGACGCCTCGAAAGGTAAGAATAAATAAACATGCCTCAGTCGGGCGTCGGGGCGACACCACATAAAGGGCTTATGAATTTTTCGTCGACTCCTCTAGGGTTTCTGGAATATTTGGGTATTTATAGAGCTCAGAGGTGGTGGAGAGGGTTCCCAAGGCGGCCAGAGCCCATCAGGGCGTGCCCAGGGCCCCTGGCGCGCCCTGGTGTTGTGGGCGGCCTGGCCTCCCTCCTGGTGACTGATACGTCTCCAACGTATCTATATTTTTTGCTTGTTCTATGCTGTTATAGTATCATTCTTGGATGTTTTACAATCATTTTATAGCAACTTTATATCATTTTTTGAAACTAACCTATTGACATTGTGCCAAAGTGCCAGTTGCTGTTTTTTCTTGTTTTTTACTTCGCAGAATATCAGTACCAAACGGAGTCCAATCGCGACGAAACTTTTTGGACAATTTTTTTGGACCAGAAAAAGGCCAGTGGGCCAAAGAAGTCACCAGGAGGGAGCCCAGGCCGCCCACAACCCACCAGGGCGCGCCAGGGGCCCCGGGCGCGCCCTGATGGGTTGTGGCCGCCTTGGGAACCCCCTCCACCGCCTCTGAGCTCTATAAATACCCAAATATTCCAGAAACCCTTGAGGAGTCAATGAAAAATACATCCAGCCGCCGCAAGTTCTAGAACCGCGAGATCCAATCTAACACCATCTTGGAGGGGTTCATCATCCTCATTGGTGCCTCTCCGATGATGCGTGAGTAGTCCACCATGGGCCTACGGGTTCGTAGGCAGTATATAGATGGCTTCCTCTCTCTCTCTTTTGATTCTCAATACAATGGTCTCTTGGAGATCTATTAGATGTAAACTTTTTGCGGTGTGTTTGATGGGATACGATCAATTTTGAGTTCATGATCAGTTTCTATCCATGAATATTATTTGATTCTTCTTTGATCTCTTATATGCATGATTACTTATAGCCTCGTATTTATTCTTCGAATCTTTGGTTTAGTTAGGCCAACTAGATCAATTTTTCTTGCCTTGGGAAGAGGTGCTTTGTGATGGGTTCGATCTTGCGGTGTCCTCTCCCAGTGACAGAAGTGGCAGCGAGGCACACATGTATCGTTGCTATTAAGGATAACAAGATGGGGTCTATTTCTACATGAATAGATCTTGTCTTCATCATTTCACCGTTCTTATTGCATTACCCCATTTTTCCATGAAATTAATACACTAGATGCATGCTGGATAGCGGTCGATGTGTGGAGTAATATGAGTAGATGCAGAATTGTTTCGGTCTACTAATCTTGGACGTGATGCCTATATAATGATCATTGCCTTGGATATCGTCATGATTATTTGATCTTCTATCGATTGCCCAACAGTAATTTGTTTACCCACCGTGTGCTATACTCATGAGAGAAGCCACTAGTGAAACCTACGGCCCCGGGTCTACTTTTCCAACATATTGCTTTCCGATCTATCTTTTTGCCGCTTTTGTTTTCAGATCTATTATTCCAAAAACCCAAAAATACCTTGCTACACTTTTTATTTGCCTCTTTTATTGTGTGTTCTCAAGAGATCTATCTATCCAATCTATCATTACCTAATCTATCTTTTTATCGTAGAGAGATTGACAACCTCTCTTTCGCATCGGGTTGCAAGTATTTGTTCTTTGTGTGCATGCGTTGTTTACATAGTGTTGGTGATCCTCCTACTGGTTCGATACCTTGGTTTCATAACTGAGGGAAATAGTTACCGTCATTCTGCTGCATCATCCCTTCCTCTTTGGGGAAACACCGACGCAGTCTCAATCCATGTCAAAGGAATTTCTGGCGCCGTTGTCGGGGAGGAAGCGGTCTCTTTAACGTGCCAATCTCTGGCGCCGAGGAGACACCATGAACATCTATCAGGTTCCTAATGACAAATCTCATCTTCTTGCAATTACATTATTTGCCATTTGCCTCTCGTTTTCCTCTCCCCCACTTCACAAATTTGCGTTTTATTCACCCTCTTTTTCGTTTGCCTCTTTCTTGTCGGATCTCTTGTTTGCTTGCAACCTTGTTTGCTTAGTCACGATGAATCAAGAAAATACCAAATTGTGCGATTTTTCCAATACTAATAATAATGATTTTATTAGTACACCGATTGCTCCTCCCGCCACTAGTGTGGAGTCTTGTGATATTAATGCCGCTTTGTTGAATCTTGTCATGAAAGATCAATTTTCCGGTACTCCTAATGAGGATGTCGCGTCCCATCTAAACACATTCGTAGAATTGTGTGATATGCAAAAGAAAAAAGATGTGGACAATGATATAGTAAAGTTGAAATTATTTCCTTTCTCCTTGCGGGATCGTGCAAAAATTTGGTTTTCTTCTTTGCCTCGCAATAGTATCAATTCTTGGAATAAGTGTAAGGATGCTTTTATTACTAAGTATGCCGCCCACGAAAATTATTTCCCTTAGAACACAAATCGTGAATTTTAAGCAACTTGATCATGAACATGTTGCGCAATCTTGGGAAAGTATGAAATTGATGCTAAGAAATTGTCCTACTAATGGTTTAAATCTTTGGATGATCATACAAAAAATTTATGCGGGATTGAATTTTGTCTCTAGAAATCCTTTAGATTACGCCGCGGGTGGTACTTTTATGGAAATTACTTTGGATGAAGCTAGTAAATTGCAAGATAATATTATGGAAAATTATTCACAATGGCATACTGAAAGAGCACCTACTAGCAAAAAGTTTAATTCAGTTGAAGAAATTAGTACTTTGAGTGAAAAAGTTGATGCTTTAATGAAGTTGGTTGCTAATAAAAATGCTGCTATTGATCTTAATGATGTGCCTTTGTCTACTTTGATTGAGCAAAATAGTGATTCCGTAGATGTGAATTTCATCTCGCGAAACAATTTTAATAACAATGCTTATAGAGGTAATTTTAATCCTAGGCCTTTTCCTGGAAATTCCTCTAATAATTATGGTAATTCCTATGGTAATTATTCTTACAATAATAATAGGAACCCCTCTGATCTTGAGATTAATATTAAAGAATTTATCAATGCGCAAAAGGTTTTCAATACTACGATAGAAGAAAAGTTGAATAAGACTGATGATATGTCTAGAAGCATTCATAGAATTTCTCATGATGTAGAAAATCTCAAGTTGAAAGCTTTTGCACCTAATATTTATGAATCAATTAAAGCTTTATATGTCTCTATGGATGAAAGTAAGAAAAGAACCGCTATGCTTAGAGCTAAAAGAGATTTTTTAGAAAAAGCGTTTTCTAGTGATTGCCTTCAGAAAAATGATGAAGATCTTAAAGTGATTGGTGTTTCTTATATTGATTCCTTGTTTAGTAATATTAAAATTGATGATAAAGGGACTGAAGTAGAGTCAAATTTAGCTAGAAGGCGTCCCAATAATTTGGAGGGTGAAAAACTTGATGAAAAAATTAATGAAAGTGGGTTTGAAGAGGTCAAAACTTTAACTAGTGATGTTCCCACTATTTTGGATTGCAAAGACTTTAATTATGATAGTTTCTCTTTGATTTAATGTATTTCTTTGCTGCAATCCATGTTAAATTCACCCCATGCTTATGAACAAAATAAAGCTTTCACTAAACATATCGTCGATGCTATGATGAAATCTTTTGAAGAGAAGTTGGAGT
Organism: Elymus sibiricus; assembly: GCA_039707655.1. NCBI lineage: Eukaryota > Viridiplantae > Streptophyta > Magnoliopsida > Poales > Poaceae > Elymus > Elymus sibiricus. The sequence goes on along the minus strand of CM077675.1, from coordinate 471,250,248 downwards.
TAGAGATTTCTATTCCTAGAAAATTACATGATGAGTGGGAACCTACCATTAAGGTGAATATTAAGAATTATGAGTGCTTTGCTTTATTTGATTTGGGTGCTAGTGTTTCCACGATTCCGAAATCTCTATGTGATGTGCTTGGTCTTACCAATATTGAAGAATGTTCTCTTAATTTGCACTTGGCGGATTCTACTATTAAAAAGCCTTTGGGAAGAATTAATGATGTTCTTATTCTTGCAAATAGTAACTATGTGCCCATATATTTTATTGTCCTTGATATTGATTGCAATCTGTCTTGTCCCATTATACTTGGTAGACCGTTTTTACGCACTATAGGTGTTGTGATTCAAATGAAAGAAGGCAATATTAAATTTCAGTTTCCACTAAGAAAGGGTATGGAACACTTCCCTAGAACAAGAATTAAGCCACCATATGAATCAATAGTGAGCGCATCCTATGAAGGAAGAACCAAAGATGACAATACTTGAATCTATGTGTTATGCCTAGCTAGGGGCGTAAAACGATAGCGCTTGTTGGGAGGCAACCCAATGAATAAATTTATTTTCATTTTTTTTCTTTCTGTTTTTGAGTGTTGACACAATTATGCCTCTGTTATGATTGTGTTTTTATGTTTTATTTAGTGTTTGTGCCAAGTAAAGCCTTTATGATGATTCATAAGATGAGTAGAAACAATGCTGAATCTGAAACAGAAACTTTACCTCCAGTGCGTGAATTTTCATTTTTTACCGGAGCGTGATATTGAGCTGAAATTTTAACACAGTATTTCTACACAAATTATTTACGATTTACTATTTTGTCAGAATTTTTAGAGTTACATAAGAGTGGTTAGAATACATATTACTACAGACTGTTCAATTTAAGACAGATTCTGTTTTCGTTGCATTGTGTTCTTGTTTTGATGAATCTATGGTTTGTATTGAAGGGTATAAGCCATGGTAAAGTTAAAATAAAGTAGGTATAATGCAATAATAAAATTTGAATGGGTTTGCAAAAGTACTAAAATTGGTGATTTTCTTTATTATACTAACGGATCTCACGAAGATTTTGTTGAGTTTTGTGTGATTGAAGTTTTCAAGTTTTGGGTGAGATCACGATGGATGAAGTAATAAGGAGTGAAAAGAGCCTAAGCTTGGGGATGCTACAGTACCCCCAAGATATATCCAAAGAGAAACAAGCAACTAAGCTTGGGGATGCCCTGAGTGGCATCCCCTCTTTCTTCTAACGACCATCGGTATTTTACTTGGGGCTATATTTTTATTCGTCACATATCATGAGTTTTGCTTGGAGCGTCTTGTATCATTTGAGTCTTTGCTTGATTTGCTTTTTAGTTTGTCACTTGTATCCTTGCTGGACACACCTATTTGAGAGAGCCAAAATTATGTTATGATTAGTTAGAATTGCTCTATATGCTTCACTTAAACTTTTTGAGCTATGGAATTGCTCTAGTGCTTCACTTATAAATTTTTGAGCACGGTGTGCTTGGAAATTTTTGTAGAAACACTCTTTTTGAGCACGGTGTGCTCTAGCTAAAATTTTGTAATAACTGCCCGCGCTTTGGGAAGCAACGCGACTTCTCGCGGGTGACTCCTCGAATGCCGCCCCCGCCGCCCACGTGCTTCGCGCGGGCCTGGGTAGCGAGAAACTGCCGATTCAAGCGTTGCTCGGGAGACAGGCCCACAGGTGCTTTAATGTGTGTGCGATGTAGGCCAATAGTGTATGCAGTCAACCAATCAACCCGTTTTCCTCCCGCAAGGGCCTAGTTGGACCTAATGCAGGCAACCGAACGCGCCCCTAGTATATATACAAGACCAAACCCTACACCAAAGACGCCGACTAAAACAACAACTCCTAATTTCGCACGGACGAGGCTAAAGACGCAGTGCACACGACAACACTTGCCGAGAGCAACTGATTAGGGAGCACTCCCTCGGAAGCCTCCCAACGATCACTCCCACGGGCCGCCACTTGGCGCGTTCTTAGCCGCCGCCACGTGTCGCGCTCTCAGCGTTCCCTTTGGATTTTGTTTATTTATTTATTTATTCGCATGCATTTTCGGCTTTTTAGATTTGTTTTTTCTGGGTTTTTTTGTGTTCCGGTTTTTCACCGGCCTTTCTTAACTTTTGGACGAAAACAAATTCCGTGAAAACACACGTTTTTTTCGCGAGAGGCACGGTTTTGCTTCCGCGAGAGGCATGGCCGTGCCTCTCGGAAAGGAAAAACGTGTTTTCTGTTTTATTTTTCATGAGAGGCATGGTTTTGCTTCCGCGAGAGGCACGATTTTGCTTTCGTGTGAGGCACGGCCGTGCCTATCGGAAAGAGAAAAAACGCATTTTTTTGCGAGAGGCACGGTCTTGCTTCTGTGAGAGGCACGGTTTTGCCTTCGTGAGAGGCGTGGCCTCTCGGAAAGGAAAAAAACGCTTTTTCTATTTTTGTTCTATCGTGAGAGGCAGGGTTTTTTCTTTCGGTTTTATCTGGAAAAACATTTCGTCAAAACCTATCAACATGAAATCTAGTTTTGAAGAGCTCGACGCGAGGAACCCAACGGTGAAAACGGTTCGAGATTTGGACGGACGGTTTAAGAGATAAAACGTTTTGAAAATACGGATCTACGAAAAAAGGCAAAAATCTCTGGTTACGACAAGTGAAACGCATGCAGTGCCGCACTTGTCGCAACCTTGGGAGGTGGGAGTGATCTTTCAAAAGTGTACTCATTAATTAATGATCTCGACAGTTGCCTCTTTAATCTAAACATGGTCCATATACTTGGACGACACGCAATCTGTCAGGTCCGGCCCTACAAAAGGTATGACGCCCTAGGGCCCATCTTAAATAAGTGTCCAATATATCTACATATTTAAATATTACAAGAAAACGATTTTTGCAGAAAAAAATCAACATGGACAAGGGCACATGCCTCTGCCTCGGCGCACTTCATCGTGTCGTATTTATTAAATAATTATCTATAGTTGGGTATATTATAATTATTATTTGAATGATATAATCACATATAGTTAGTGTATTGAGAATTTAATTTGCCAACTAAACTTATGTTTTTATGTTAATGCCTTTATATTTTTCATGACATACGATATGTATTGTTAAAAGTATATATGTTAATATGTTAATGTTGATTGTGCCTCAGTCGCACTAGGGCCTCCATAATACTAGGGTCAGCCCTGCAATCTGTTGAAGTAACATGGATAGTTTCCTAACACCGGTGCGTGTCTTCTTTCGGGACTTATCCCCGGGCTTGTCAAACCCGGTGCGACGTCTTTTTCATTATGTCTTCGTCCTGGCGCAACAACGTGCATCTGACTAACACGGCGTCTCCTTGTGTCTGTGGCTCCACAACGACTACCTTGACGCCGGTCACCCCAGACTCGACATCAACCACGGCGTCCCTCGCACGGCTACCTCGACCACTGGTACATCACTCCATGCTTTCGGCTATCTCGACATGGTCACAAAGGGCTACTGGCTTGCTTGAGCCATAACCTCCGCGAGGCGTTGACGGTTATGACTGTGGGCGGAATGTCGGTCAGTTTGCAACCTTCAAATTCTTCTCCAGTCTCACTGTCTGCGTCACTACTATTGTGACTGTTGGGGATGTTGTAACGTGATTATTTAGGAAATATATGATAGACTAAGATTTGTTCTAGCTTGTCTCGTACTTCAAGATGATCATGTATTCCAACATACATGACCACGAGACTGAAGCAATACATCATTAATTCCACCAATCGCTCTCTATCCCTCTTAGAGTTTTAGCACACGCTTGTCTTTTTGTTCGTTGATGTGTGATCATGATGTGTGTATGTAGAGTTGTGGGTGGCGATCCGGAGCTGATGCGCATGCGGCAATCCCTTCAAGTTTTGATCAAACTGTCTGTGTTCCCTAAAAGTTACACATCTCCTAATAAAGAAAAAATAATCTTGAGCTTCTCAGTTTTTTCCGGTAAAGATCCTCTACAAAAATAATAGTAGTAGTACTAGTAGAGATATGAATTCAGACATTATTTCCTGCAAACAAAAAAAGTTCCGACTTTTTTTCTTTTGCGTGCAGAATTCAGACACTGTTATTTGCATACATATTCAGACACGGTTGTCTGCATATATAATTGTGGTACCATGGAACACACTGACAGCTACTCCCTCCGTTCCTAAATATTTGTTTTTTTAAGATTCAACTACCGACTACATACCGAGCTAAATGAATGAATCTACACTCTAAATTATGTCTATATACATCCGTATGTAGTCCGTAATGAAATTTCTAAAAAGACAAATATTCAGAAACAGAGGGAGTATAAGAGATGCACCGTCAATCTTGGCTGCCCTTGCTATTGAAGAAGAGTTGGCAACTCTCACCAGCAAGACAACCACATGCAAGAAGCAAGATGAGAAAGTTCACCCCAAGGAAACCTATCAAATTGAACAAATCAAACAACGACCAATTTGAACACTAAATGAAAAATAAACAAGACTAAGGACTAAATAAGTCTAGACGTGAGAGGAAGTATTGAAATATATTGCCCCCCTCTTTATCAATTTGGACTTTTGGATGAGTTGGCTGGAGTATGAATTCAATATTGTATCTGAGCCAAGAGGTCTTGAGTTTAAGACCCTGCCAACACGTGACGGGGAGTGTTCAAATATATTGCCCGCCTCCCTCCATCAGTTTGGACTTTTGAATGAATTGGCTGAAGCATAAATTCAATACCATCAACAAAGCGCGATGTGCCGCCGCGCAAGCCAAGGCCAATATAAGACACGTACAAAACATGAATAAATAAAAAACATAGCAAGCTAAGCAGTAAGCGCAGGGATCTAAAAGGGTTTGCTTGATCAAGATGATGAGCTACAAGATGCACCCTGATCTAGACATTGTCGCCCTTGTTATTAAAGAAGAGTAGGCAGCGCTCGCCGTCGCCGCGTCTGCCGACGTAAAGGTCGACACGATCTCCGCAGGAGATACGGCTTTCCCTAATGAATTCACTCCACCCACACCCAACGATCCGGTAAGCCATGTTGGCGTTCATGTACCGGACCGCGGCCTCCTTCTCAACACCCGCCTCAGCATCAATGAGGACGGCCATCACCACCTCATTGTGCATGCCGTTGTTGCCAACCTGCTCCAGCTCCGGAAACAGCGTCGGGATGGGGCCGCCCTGCACCATCCCATTGGTGAGCAGCAGCCGGTTCTGGTTCGGACCGACGTCTGACCATGGCAGCACCTTGGAGAGCGCCCACTCGGCCTCGTATACGCCGACGGCGGCAATCACTACCTGGCGACGCCGGCCGGCGAAGGAGGGATCAGCCACGAGGGCGTGCCACTGCTTGCACGCGATGGCACAACGGCGGAGGGCGGCTGGCTCGGCGACACGCAGGAGCACCTCGAGGACGAGGTCTTCCGGGAGTTCCACTCGTTGGATTTTCCCCAACGGATCAACCATATTTAGCCAAAGGCTTGGTCAAAGTCCTGTGCAGTACCTTGTAATTTCCTTTTATTTCTTCTCGCTCGATCTCATGGGTTCGAGTCTCTTGCAAAAGCACTCGTACGTGCGTGTACAAATATATAGACGACCAAACCTACACCAGACGCCGACTCGAACAACACAACTCCTAATGTCGCACGGATCAAAGACGCAGTGCAAACGGCAACACTTGCCTCGTTAAGCTGAACCTGTCCGTGTATACCAAGACTACATGGCAACCTGCTGAAGTCACATGGATAATTTCCTGACGTTACACAACCAGTATGGATTCTCCATAGACGAACTAATTCAAGATTGTCTTAAGGGCATCTCCAACGCGGACGAATCAGAAATATTGGCGTACTATGATGATGAAGGGTGGTCAACAAGAACTCGACTAGTGCTAGGGCAATTTTCTCGTGCACAAAATTCGAGATTGATCTTCATATACCTGGTGCGGCGATCATACATTAGAATCGAGGGCATGTACACCGCGCTAATGAACAGTGCAGCGAATGATGTAAAACTCTAAGGGCATCTCCATGGCGGACCCTCCCGCAACGTCTGGACCATAACGCGGTCCTGTATCGGTCCGCGGAGCGGTCCGAAGACGATTTTTCTTGTAAATCGGAGACAAGCGTGAGGAGGTTTGCTGGAGTCCGGACCGCTACTTAGCCCGATTCTGACAGCGCTGGTCCATCACCCCCCTCCCGCGCGAAACGGTCAGCACCCCTTCAGAGCGCCAGTGCCCGCATTCATGCCTGGCCAGAGTGGACGATCCCGCTCAATGGCGCCCGGTGTTGAAGCTGCGCGCCGGCCAAGAGAGCACCGCCCGCACCGCATTCCGGTGCAGTCGACTGCTGCGCGTTTAAACGACACGATGCCTGCCCGCGTCCGTCTGCCGCCCACATTGATGGCACGCGGTTGCCGAGACGTCTCCTCCGACGCCATCCATCGGTCCATATGCCGCCCGTCATTGCTATATAAATCGTTGCCCCGACCATAGCCGCAGTCATCAGCCTCCGTTCTGCCTCCTTTGCCTATATAATGAAGGGGCGAGGTGGAATGTTTGCATTGGATCAATCTCTAATATTTTTTTAACAAGTTTTTTTGTGGTGGGCCTTTAATAATATGACATGTGTACATGTTAAGATATATATAAATGGTGAGTATTTAGATATACAGAAAACTAGATGCCTACCCATACATGTGCAACATCTCTCCGTCAAGGTTGACTAGGAGTACAAGGCTAAGTGACAGTGTGGCAGCTAACACCATGAATGCAACCTCCAAAGAAACCATGCCCTGCACCGATGCGGGTGGCGAGGAGACAACAACTGCAAGCAACAACAAGCACCAGATCGAGCCCTCTTCCATTCAGGATACCTCAAGCTAGGGGGCGTCATGTTTTTTAGCTCGAGTTCAAATGAGTTCGGCTGAATTGAAAAATCTAAAAATAAAAATAAATAAAAAATAAGTTTTTTATGACAAACATTAACAAATGTTTTGAACGCCTGCAAACATTTATAATGGAATAAGGTTTGTGGAAGTTGTGAAAAAATCAATGCGCCAAAAATGATATTTTGAAATCATTTTGGAGTGGTTCCTCACACTATCCCCTACCGATCTTCATGATGATCCTGTCACGATCTTTGCTAGAATGTGCAGTCACATGCATGCCTGGTCGTATACCATCCTAAGAAAAGTCTTTACCCTGGAAAATTGGAAACCATATACTAGTAACATCAGAAACAGTACACGGGTTTATCTTCTCTAAACCATTGCCTTAACCGATCGAATGAAATTAGCACAGTAGTACTACGAATGAGTTAGTCATCACTTAAACTCCTCATCGTTGACATCCTGCAGTTTCTTGTTCTTTCCATTGTGGGCCTGGTCCTCTGCTGTAACTACGGTACCCTCCACCGTTTCCCCTCCTTGATAATGATCGCTCCCGTCTGCCGCTGCGACGACGGGCGCCACCTTGAACTTGGCGTAGATGTCACCCTTGTAGAAGTTTCTCGTCCTCCACACCAGCACGAGCGACACGAACACGCCGGCGAGCGTGACTCCCGTGATGATGAGGAATGCGTGCTTGAAGCACTGCACCCCCTTGCAGATCTTGTCGCCGACGGCGGCGGCGTGGCCGCCGTGCTGCCTGGCGGCCTCGGCGTCGTACATTCGGCCGGCGATGCGCACGTTGAGCACGTAGGCGCCGATGGGGCTGGCGGCGGAGCCGAAGTTGAAGAGCGTGGAGTAGTACTTGAGGCCGAACACCTCGGAGATGATGGAGAAGAGGAGCGGCCACTGCGCGCCGAAGCAGAAGCCGAGGATGACGGAGGCGGCGTAGAGGGACTGGGGCACGCCGAAGGCGATGAGGAGGTGGCCGACGCAGGAGAAGAGGAGCACGGCGGTGAGGGCGAGCGGGCGCGGGAACCTGTAGCGGGCGACGAAGAACTCGGACATGTAGCCGGCGCCGACGCGGCCGGCGTAGTTCCAGATGCTGATGAGGGAGACGAAGGTGTTGATGCTCTTGGGCGGGTAGCCCAGCGACTGGCCGATCTGCGCCATGTTGTCGATGGCCGTGAGAGTGCCGCCGATGCCAAACACCGAGACGACGAAGAGCACCAGCATCTCCACGCTCACCAGCGCCTGCATGATGGAGTAGTCCTCCCCCAGCGCCGGCGGCTTGAACATGTTGGTGAGGCAGCCCGTCATGCCGCACTTTGGCTCGTCGTCGTTATCTTTCGTCGCGCTTGCTGGTTCCTCGACGGCGATGGCCGGCGGGTGCTGGAGAGACTCCTCGAGCTGGGAGACAGCGGTGTACTCCTCCTTGATGACGACGCCGAGGGGGAGGAAGAGGATGAGGAGGAGCACGGTGGCGCCGACTGCGTACGCGGCGTGGGAGAAGCTGGGCACCTGCTTCTGCACGACGATCATGACGAGGAGGTAGGTGGCGAGCGCGATGGAGATGTAGAGGAAGCAGAAGAAGGGCTTGCTGTTGGGCTCGTCGCCCTCGGCGCGGCGCCGGTAGGGCAGGACGCGGATGGTATGCACGAAGAAGATGTAGACGGCGGCTGGGAGCCAGGCGATGAGGAGGACGAGCGACTTGGCGTCGTCGCCGTAGATGGCGAGGTATAGCTGCGTGTAGATGGCGCCGCTGAGGCCGACGAAGCCCTTGAGCAGGCCGATGACGATGCCGCGGCTCTCGGGGAAGTTCTTGACGCAGGCGACGAGAGCGCCGGTGTTGGAGAAGGTGAGCGCGTTGGCGCCGACGCACATGTAGATGCACATGAGCCACACGGGCGGTGCTGCCGTGCGCTCCGTCAGCGCCAGGTACACCATGAGGTACCCCGCCAAATTCATGCCGGCGCCGATGAGGAGCACGGCCCAGGTGGGCGCCACCTGCTGCACCAGGCCGGACACGACGCCGACGTTGGTGCCGAGGTCCTTGAAGAAGCCCAGCGTGTTGAGAGTCTGCTGGTTGTACCCCAGCACAGACCGGAGCTCCTTGGAGTAGAGCGCGAAGATGTAGGTCGACCCCGACGCCGCCATCACCACCATGGACGCAAACACCACGTACCACCGGCTGCGCAGCACCCGCCCCACGAACGCCGGCGTGCACATCACCGCCGCAGGCCCCTGGCCGCCGGCCATTTCTCCTTCCTCGCTTCCTGTCTGTTTGGAAGCAATGGGGATGGATACAGCACCAAGTGTAATTGCTCTCCTACTTATAGCGACGTGACGACTAGTGTGTAACAGTGTACTGGTATTCTTGCCATGCCGAGCAGTTCATGGACTGAGAGCGACAGCTATGACCAATCGGGCAACTAAAATAATTGGAGTAATGACAAGTACACGCAAGGTGTAGCTGGTATAGTGGACTTTTGGTCAAGTTGCCGAGAGTTGATTGGATGCTACTGGCTACTGCATCTGGTATTCACTGGCAAGCTCAAGAGAGAGTATTTTATCATGTCCATGTGAGTAGCATTGTTGGGGATTAGTGGCGGCTAAGGTGTGTGGTGTGGATTGTGGACTAAATCAAGCAGCGCCAGCACATGTAGTTGACCAAATACTCTTTGACCTATACTCCGAAGGCCGTAGCTTTCAGCAGCTGGGCAGCTTTTTCTTCCATCTCTCCCTGCGTTTTGGAACTAACCATGTGAATAAAAAAAGGCCTGCCTAAGACAAATTCAAGGTGGCCATTAAAAGCAATATTGCTTTAATTATGGTTGAATTTTGACATCTATTATATACAAAAGGTGCTTTATGGGTTCACGAGAAAAAGAGAAATATACTAAAAATTACCACAAAAATTAGATAGATCCGACCATTCATATAACTGATTAGAAAATAACCACCATTAGATCCACGTATTAGATATATTTTGGAAAAAATTACCCACCAGTGCCATTATGAGCCATGCGTCTCTCATGCCCTACGATTTCTTTTACCTCTCTAGAAAAACACTAAAAATAAAAACATTGATTAAAGCAACGCATGTGTGCTGCCCTAGAGCCATCTCGGCCGCCATGCCCTTGAGCAAGCATGCCTACAACGTTCCATCCTCTCTAGACTCTAGGTATGGATGCCACGCGAGGAAGGCTACGGGAAAGAAGGGGCTGGAGAAAGCATGCTTGAAGGCACGGGCCTGCCCTGGCCTGGCAGCTCCTACGGTGTAAGGCGATGTACGCAGATTCGGCTGTAATCGCACCTGAGAGGTAGATGCTTGATTCCCTCAAATCCAATAGATATCAATCATAGCTCTTAATTACCACTCGGATTGTAGATTAGCCTCATGTACCAATCTATTGAAATTTACAATCCTCTAAACCGTAATCTAATTTTCCCCGCGGTCTTCTCCATAGCGTCTAGATGCATGCCCTCTTTGCCCTGCATTCTCCTCATACCTTGGGTGTCAAAGGGGCCTCCAACATCTGCCCATGCACGTACAAACCATTGGACTGACTAGCCGGCCAACCCAGCAGGGTACCATGCACGCCGTTGAAAACATCTGTCCATGCATGCACAAAAACCTTTGGACTGTCCGGCCAATTGATTGATCAAGCAAAGCAACCATGTATGTGATGAAGACAGCTAGCAGAATCAGATGTAGCTGCTCAGATTCTGCATAAGCGTAAGTGTCTGCAGCGGCTGCGAGCCGATTAATAGTGCATGTCATGCAGGTTTGTTTCTTAAGGGATTGCATCGAGTTGAACTGTGTATATAAATGTAACTTGACGGCAAGCACATGTTCATACAAAAGCCTCTTCTCACAACGTGCATAGCTGAACACAGGGGTATAGACTTACAGTAATACGTATATCACAAGCATCCATCGATCAGCATTAAGGCAATGCTTGAAGTTTGCAAGGTCCCAAATATTATTCTGCACTTCCAGAAATCTACACTTTGATTACATCATGCAGTGTATGTGCCATAGCCTATGGCCAACAATTTCCGCTGTCATATGTTGACTGACGCTCTTCACAGGATGCATATATCTTTCTACAATACACCCCGGTAACTCATCTTTGTGGTGACATAAAACTGGTAATTTCAATTAAAGACGAGGATTATGTTTCCTTGATTACCTCTTTTAGTTATCAAGATGATAGGGTTCTAGGATCATGAGGGACTAAATTTTAGTCAACAAAATACACATGAATTCTGTGGTTGATCTGAACTTCCCACAAAATATACCTGTTTGTATGCTAATTTCCTATTTGTCTTCCTTAGTTGCTGCTTAGTTAGTATGCAAGATGATACTTCATTGCCAAATGTTGTTGCTTCTTACTGGACAAATCTATCTTTCTATTAATAATCTATCGTGTTGATCCGGCAGATAAAGAAAAACAATGTACGTTTACGTTTCAATTGCATTTTATATGAAAAAAAAGTTTTAAGTTTTAGCACATATGAATAGCGTACGAAATATCTCTTGAATGCTTAGTTTTCATGTACTAAATCTGTTCAAAGGGATAACAACTATTAGCAGTCCTACTACAAGGGAGGACCTTGATGGAGCAAAGTGGAGACGGGAATAATAATATTACGTGGGAGACACCTTCCTAACTCTCGAATGTTGAGTAGCATACGTCTACCTTCAAAAATTTGTTTGTATCCTGTGTTTTTATTTTACCTACCAAGTCTTCAATTTGTATTATGGATAATTTGCGACACCACTTCTCATAATGCATGTCACTACAGAGTTCAAATTGAGTCCATGTAAATAAGCGAGAGATGAAAGAGCACATACAGGTGTGTGGAGTCGATAAAAAGCTATATAATAAAATTATTGTGTGCTCAAATTTCTCACAGATTTTTTTTTTCATTTGTACCTATGTAAAATTGCATATATATTCTAACTTGAATGTGGTTCCTAAAAAGATATTTTCCAAAATTCTCGACCATTAATTTAATAAAATATAAAAGAAAATTACTTGACCATTAATCTCGCAAATCCTCTACTAACTAATAAATCAAAACCCATAGTTCCTCATATTTCATATTCAATATGTAAACAAGTCATTGCATATGATCATTATAACTATTTCTAAAGGAACACGAACATAGGTCACAACCGATGCGTAATCATAATTGCACCCAATTGGATTAACCAATAGATAACTAATAAACATCTAGCAATTGATACATCTTCATAGTTATACATAAAATAATGTTCTAAGACTATGAAAAATAAAAAATTCTGAACTTTTTTCAATCAATATTTGTTTCAATTATACTACATGATTTCTAAGATAAGGATCACACTGTCCACAACATGTTATCATATTTAGGTTCCAAATGATATGTTTCTAACGCTGAATAATATATCCACATTATTAAACTTTATAAAATTCTAGCCCGCACATGGAGCGGGCCACTTTTCTAGTTGACTAGAAAAGTGCGTGTGTGCGATTGCAACAGATCCAAAATAGACTAACAGAGGTGTTCACAAACTTGAAGAAAAAATCAGCATAATTTTGTTGGAGTATATATCACTAAATATATGTTAGATTTCACCGAAAATGTATTTGTTTTATTTTATTTGCATGGGGTAGGGGAAGGATGGGGTTTTCTGCATATATGGAGCAGAATCGTAGGGTCTTTTGCAAAAATACAAAAACTACTTTGCATTTGTTTGATGCAGATAGAATGGTGAAAAATAATAGAGGTCCTACACTCCATCATCACCGACCAGGTCACTTATAGGAGTAGATATTGGAGTACCTACAACAAGCTATTTTTAGCTGACAAATCACAACCTCGTGTGTAGGTGATATGATCATTTCTTGTTTAAGAAACAACATCCTTCCTCGGCTTGTCATCGACAAATTCCGATATGATGAAACCAGAAATGACCATATGAATCATCGAAGATACTTTTAACCAGGAGTTACTGTATAACATGACTTAAAAATGCAGTTCTATTTGAGTGGAAGGAACTTTATATATATGAGGATCAATCGCCCCGCGTCGCCTGGCCCTGGGCGACTCGGGCGCGGCCGTTCACCTAGCGCCGCCGCCGCTCCTTTCTCCTCTCGTCGCCGCGCCGCCGCCGGAGGACGCTGCCGGGCGAAGCCCGAACGGCCGACGGCGACGGCGGGGCGCCTTCCCGCGGCGGCTTCGGTCTGTAGGGCGGCAGTTCCGGGCGGCGCGTCGGCGTGCGTCGGGACTCGTCTAGGGTTCCGGCGACCGGTGGCTGTTCTCGGCGTCCTCGCGTGGGCGCAGCAGTGGTGACCGGCGGCATGGCTGCGAGGCTGTGTCGGGGGCGTGAGGCATGTGCGACGTGATGACCAGATCTGATTGCTTGTGTGGCGGCTGGGCTGCTACTTGGCATTGAGACTGGCCACATCTCAGTGGAGTTAGGACGGCTGTATCGGCTGGGGCGGCGACAGTCGCGCACGTCCGCGCGCGGCAACCAGTGACGGCGCTTCCTGGCCGTGTTGGTGGCAACGGCGTTCTTCCCTGGCGGTGCATAGCTGCTAGATGCCCGTCCATGGTGGATTTGTACATTGCTCGGTGGAGGTGGGCAGGATCTGGGCTTGATTGGCCTGCTCCTTTGGCTACTGGCCACGACAGACTTTCGGTCTAGCATTGTGGTTTCAAAGGGGTCTGACCTAGCCTCGTCCCAGTGTCCTCCTCCCAAGCGCTGCTCGTCCGCCGGAGGTGCCCGGCCTTGGCTGCCACTGCCGTTCGAATAGACCCCCCCCCCCCCCCCCCAAAAAAAGGCTCTGTCGGCATCACTTGGGCGCCGGGGCAGCAGCGGTGTTGGATCTTGGGATCTCATGTCTCGCAGATAATTCGTCAGGCGTTGGTTGTAGTGGTCTCCGTGCGAAGTTACCGTTCTACCTACGGTCGGTCCTCTTCGATTTGGTCATCGGTGAGGTCCGGACCTATCCTTCGAAGGAAAACAAGGACTAGCGCATATGACGCTCTTTGGATACCTTGATTGGATAGGGGTCGGTCGTGAGCACCCTCAACATCAGCATAGCCAGCTTCACCGGGGTATCGCGAAGCTCTGTTTTTGTTGACACCTTGGGACATGTGTGCATCAAGATTTTCAAGGGATCAATACATGCGGAGAATGCCATTGCGTGATTGGAGGACCAACAAGTGACGAAGGCAGGGTCCTGGATGCGATGAAGATTTTGCTTCACTGATAGTTGTTCAGACTTGGCTTGTGCCATATGTTTGCGTCCAGACCGAACATGAGTTTCTGTGAGCCTGGTGGTACGTGACTCGCAGTAGTGGCCTTCGTAAGTGGGGGCGGCAGCATTGGACGACTTCTTTGTTGTGGTGCTCTTTTGAGTACCGAATCGTGATTTCCAGGGTGAAAACCAAGGTCTGACCTTTATTGGTTGTGCCTGGCAGTGGCCTTGATGAAGGCATTGTTTTTGGGAACGTTATCTTTCTTCAGGGTGAAAACCTAAGATCTGTGATCGGGCAACGACAACGCTTGCGCATTGTTTCCTTCTTGAAGGCGTTGCTTTTGGAGAACCTCATTTGTAGTCCGGATGTTGTTTTTAGTGGTGGTTAAAGTGCTGCTACTGCGGGTGACTGATCACATTGGCTGGATCAGTTTTCTTTTTTTCTTTTTATTTCTTTCTTTTTTGGCTGTGTGCATCCTGGATGTTTTTAGACATCTTGTTGGTGCAGAGGCTGGGTGTAATTGGTATCTGCTTGATATTAATATATTCCCCTTTTCGAAAAAAATGAGGTTCGATAATAGATGTTTTTCTGGTATTAGTTGCTACCAAAGTACCAATATATCCTGTCGTGTAAAAATTTATGGGATCTAAATAGCAAAGGAGTAATTATCTTACGCTTGAGGTGCACGTGCGAAGAATTATTAAGGGGACATAGACAGCTATGGCCAAGCTAGTTAGAAGCAATGAACTAAATAATACAGTACTTGCTATATAACAGTGTGAACTGCACACTACCAGAATCGCCTCCTATGCCGACGGCCGGCATCCGTCGGCGTAGACCCGAACACCGTCGGCGTAGGGCTATGCCGACGGCCACCGTGTTGAGATCGCGTGCGTCGGCGTACCCGGTCAGTTTCGTCGGCATAGGGAAACCGTCGGCATAGGCTCCTATGCCGACGTCTGGCCGTACGACCGTCGGCGTAGATAGGCCGTCGGTATCCTTTTTCACATGACGGCGGCTGACGGCGCCGTCGGAGGACATCAACCAACCGGAGACACCCACGTGGCAGGGCTACGCCGACGGTTATACCATCGGCATACGTCAGAAGCTACGCCGACGGTGTAGCCGTCGGCGTAGCCCTGCCACGTAGCAGCTCCTGGTGCTCCCGGAGGCGAGGCTACGCCGACGGTTACACCGTCGGCATACATCAGGAACTACAACGACGGTGTTGCCGTCGGCATAGCCTTGCCACGTGGCAGCTGCTGGTGCGTCCTGGGGGTAGGCTACGCTAGGTTGGCTAGTCCGTTGCTAGCTGACCGGAGAGTGCGTGTGCTGCTCGTCTGCAGGAAAACGCGTCTATGCGAGATGAGCCTGGCCTCCGCGGTTGGGGGCGCCGCCGCTTGCCGGCGTGTGGTTGGTGGGCTGCTCCTTCCTGCTGCATGCATGTGCTACCGCTGCCGCTTGCAGCTGCCTGGCATCTGCTGCTTTGCTGCTACGTACATGAGGGAGCTTGGTGGCCGGCGCATGTGCTGCTAGCTGCTCCTCCTACTTTGCTGCTTGAGAGATGGCATGCGGACGAGCCGGAGAACGAACGGTGCGTGCCTGAAGCTGGAGGTGCTCAAGCACTACGCCGGCAGGCTGGTGCAGCTGCTCGAGTCCTCCACCGGCGTGCTTCGAGTTCTCCATGGATGTGTGCCTATGTGTGAGAGTGTGGATGTGAGACGGGGGGGGGAGAGATGAGAGGGAGATAAGGTGTGTGTGGCTGTGCGTGGGCATGGCATGCATGTGTGTGTTTGTGTTTGTTTGTGATAGAGACGTGTGTGGTTCTGATGTATGGAGAGGGAGCAGGAGATACTAGATGTGTGGCTGTCTGCTAGCCATGTCATCGATCCGTGGCACTAGCCCCCAACCAATCAGAGGCAGGCACACACAAAATACTCATTTCTCACACTTAGAAAATGGAAAATGGTTTTTTTGTACAAAAAAGTTGGAAACTCTATTTGGCAACATTGTTTGTAATGTCAATATACACCTATGTGTCTAATTTGGGCATATTATAATAAATTATGTAATGAATATGACCATCACCTTGATCATTTGACTTGAAAGCCATGAACGTTTATATACGATAAGCCGTTTTGTGAAGAATTTTTTTTCAAATTTGTCATATTGAACGTTTGGTATTTTTCCTTGCAACTAGTACATGTAAAAGGACTCCATGCGAAAGGATTGCATTTTTTGAACTTGTATTCTTTTTCTTTCATTTTTTCTAAAACGGGGTCAAAATGCCCAGCATGTCTATTCATAGCAAGGGGTTGAATCTATCAAAACTCTCAGTGGTTATCCCATATAATGACTACTTGTCTACCTAAAAATATGTTTTTGCTAATTTTACGATAGAGCTATCCAATACTTGCAGTTCAAATTTGAATTACTTTTGGAAAATCGATGTAAAGTCATTTAAATGCGTGAAAGTAGCTAGAAAACTAGAAAATCCATGAAACTGGAGAATTGTGAATAAAGTATGGTCTACTTCCTGTGGTAAATGGAATGGTTTCATTTTGCACCCTTTTTTTGTACTTGCTTCACAAAAAAAATCAATTTTGACACTTAGAAAATGAAAATTGATTTTTTTGTTCAAAAAAGTTGAAAGTCTGTTTAGCAACATTGTTTGTTATATCAAGATGCACCTATGTATCTAATGTTGGAGCATTATAATAAACTATGCAATGAATATGGCCATCACCTTGGTCATATGAGTTGAAAGCCATCAATATTCATACATGATAGCCAGTTTTGTGAAGGATTTTCTTTCCAGTTTGTCATATTCAAAGTTTGGTATTTTTACTCGCAACTAGTACACATAAAAGGACTACATGCAAAATGATTGCATTTTTTGAACTTGTATTCTTTCTCTTTCTTTTTTCGAAAACGGGATCAAAATGGCCAACATGGCTATTCATTGCAAGGGTTGAATCTCTCAAAACTCTAAGTGGTTCTTATATATAATGACTATTTGTGTACCTAAAAATATTTTTGCTAATTTTTAGGACAGATCCATCACACACTTGTAGTTAAAATTTGAATTACTTTCGGAAAATCGACATAAAGTCATTTAAATGCGCGAAAGTAGCTAGAGCTCTAGAAAATCCATGAAACTCGGGAATTGTGCATAAAATAAGGTCGACTTACTGTGAAAATTAAAGTGGTGCCATTTTGCACCCTATTTTTTGTACTTGCTTAAAAAAAACCAATTTCCACGCTTACAAAATGGAAAAAGATTTTTTTACCAAAAAGTTGGAAACTTTATTTGACAACATTGTTTGAAGTGGCAAGATGCACCTATGTTTCTAATTTGGGCACATTATAATAAAATATGCAATGAATGTGATCATCGCCTTAGTCATTTCATACTAAATTCTTACGTAACAAAAAGTGTAATTAATATGGCCTCAAATGAAAAAGTTCTGAACATGAAAATTAGTCATTTCATACTAAATTCTCACCCGCGTGGCCGTTTCCACCCTCCGTGTGACGGCGGCAGCGACGTCCTTGAGGAGGGTCACACAACGGAGCCGCGTGTCGGGTGCTTGCACCTGCCATCACACTTCCACACGTGTAAGAGGGCCCAGCGCAAGACCTGGCGGCATTGCCACCCCCAAGTGATAGGCCAGCCCAAAGCAACATCTTAGAACAAGGTCCGGGCCTAACCCACCGCAAAATTCCCTTCGTGTCGACCCGACGCCACCGTTTCCCCCCTCCAGGTGCCGGCGGCAGCGGCTTCCGTGAAGAGGGTCACACTCCGGAGACGCGTGCCGGGTGCTTGCACCTGCCATCACACTTCCATTCATGTAAGAGGGCCCAGTGCAAGACCTGGCGGCATTGCCCCCCCCCCCCCCAAGTACCCCGTCCCGTCTAACCCTGGCGCTGTTGACCGGACGAATCTACCCCTTTGACTTTCACCGCACGGGGTTTGACCGAGGGACATTTTCACCTGGCTGTGATAGGCCATCCCATAGCAACATATTAGAACAAGGTCCGGGCCCAAACCATCGCAAGATTCCCTCCGTGTCGAACCGACGCCACCGTTTCCCCCCTCAAGGTGCCGGCGGCAGCGCCGTCCGTGAAGATTGTGTGTAGAGTACTATCTATAACATGATTTTAGCGCATATACACACAACTAAATAGACGATGCATTGGAAAAACTGTGTGTAGACTATATATAACATGGACATGGGCTATAGACTTTCTAAGTAAATAAAATTTTAATATAGGGAAAAGATTTTTAAAAAAATGTACCTATGCCGACGGTTACACCGTCGGCGTAGCCAAAATAAAAAAATTGTACCTATATGTAACCGTCGGCGTAGTCAAAAAAATATATATATGTACCTATGCCGACGGTTACACCGTCGGCGTAGCCAAAAAAAATATATGTATGCCGACGGCATAACCGTCGGCATAGCTATGCTCCCGGATTGGCGGCTCCCTCGGATCGATGATGTGGCACCTGCCGCGGATCGATGACGTGGACCGTCATAGCTATGCCGACGGTGTCCGTCAGGGCCGTCGGCATATGTTTGACGGCGTCAAACGGGCGTAACCCATCGAGTGGCCGGGCCCGCAGATATGCCGACGGGGCGGCTATGCAGACGCCCATCGTAGGCATAGATCGATCTATGCCGACGGCCTTTGTACGCCGACGGTGGACGTCGGCATAGATTGATCTACGTCGACGGTGTTTTGTACGCCGACGGTTTGACGCAGGTGGTCGGCATAGGGTGATATATGCCTACGGGGGCCGTCGGCATAGTTTAGGCCGTCGGCAACGAGCCTGATTCTGGTAGTGGCAAGCATGGATCATCAGTTATTAAGCAAAACTGGAGTTGAGATCTCCAACGATATTGGGGAATAGAGTATTGAGACAGATGGAATGCTTGGAGATACGGCTAGGGTTGGTTCATCATACTATAATGCTCATGCCCCGCATGCTGAGGCGATTCCATGGATTTTTCGTCCTGCCACTTGATTCTCGTTGACTTGGGAAGGTGGTGTGCCTGATCTTGATTGCTTGCACGACGATACATGACTTCGTTTGTAGCACATGATCTGTATGGCACTGTAGTGTATTATCACGCAGCTGCTGTCCAATGGACAACTATGAATGATACGCAGATAAATCAGTTAGTTATATAAGTGTATGTTCTACGTAGAACGATTCTAGCAAAAATGTATTCATTCTATTGAGCTGATCAATTGTGGATCTGGCGTTTTTATCTTTCTTTTTCTGTGTCTGCGGTTGGCTAGTTACTTCACATGGCTAAATAATTCAAATTGGCGGCGGCTAACGTACATTATGAGATGATCTACATTAGATGGCTCCTAGCAGGTATTTTCCTAGCTCTAGCTTGTCTAAGATCCTCTATGATCACAACTTGAAGAAAAGATCATCCTTGATCGGTGTGAGCTGTGAGATCCAACAATTGATCGTGAAGTTAGCCGTAATTAGCTTAGACCGTGTCATCCTGGACAGCTAAAACATAAGTTTATACTCTCTTTTTTGCGAAAACATATATTTATACTAGCAAGAACGGTGGCACTATATAGTGTAGCTTTGGTAGCAATTATATTTAGTCATAAAATGTATTATTTCTATTGAGCCGAGAAACTGCGGGGTTCACGTTTTTTCTTTCGGTGCAGCTGGTTAATTACTTGGCATGTCCAAACCTTTTAAATTCAAGCGGCGGCTAACGTACATTATGATTCAGATTAGATGGCTGCTAACAGGCTTATTCTTGATAAGTGGCACACGTGTGGCACGAAGTAACACCGTCCTGACGTTTTTACAACTAAAATTGTCATCCGAAAAAAAATCCAACAAAAAAAAAACTGAAACTTGTCATCCAAACAGAAGTTGCCATGCTTCACAACTAAAGTTACCATCCTCGCGTAACAAAAATTGCCATCAAAAAACGTTAGGGCGGAATTGCTTCGTGCCACACGAGTGGCACTTATTAGGGTCCGTATTCTTTAGCTCTGGCTAGTTAAGATCCTCGACGAACACCATAAAAATTTGATCCACAACAATCACATAGGGTGAGCTATGAGATCCTGCATTTGATCGTGAATGCCTATATCTTCATCTTCTATTATTTTCCTTAAATGGAATTCTTAATCGAGAAATATGTAGGGGCCATCCATTTGCTTCAAGATGCACTAATTTGTGCCATTAACGTTTAATCACTTCACTAGGGTCCATAGATTTTGAACAGTTGCATGCGTCACCGGCCAACCTCACCTCCCATGCACCCTAGGTATGGGAGGTGTGTGACCTCCTTGGTATTTGAGATGACAGATCGCATGCCACCTTCTTAGGCGATATTTACGCTTATCTTCAACATATTGCCAGAAAAAACTTGATTTGTAGTAATCCAATATTTTGCTTACCGTGAACATAGGTAAGCTTGTGAGAAAAAAATTGGTATTTCAAAGAAACATAACATGAACATAGGTAAGATTGTGAGAACACCATTGATTAGGGTGAGCCTTGAACCATAAGACATAAACTTACCAATCCAACAACCCAATTTGTTTTCAAAGCTATCCTCGGTTCCTTTGCATTGTATTAAAAAGTTCATGGAAATGCATTGGGATATATACCATGCTATCTAAAAGGGAATGAGCGAGATTCACAACCAAAAAATTGTTTGTACTACTTCTCTTCTTCTTTGGCCTTTCCAAAGCAGAAGTGTTCGCTCTTGTGGAAGTTAATATTGAGACGAGATAACTACCTGAATAAACAAATAATAAGTTTCATATATTTTTGCCTTTACAATGTCGTGTTCCATGAAGATAATGCTTTCATTGGCATACTCAAGTAGGGAAATCCCACAATTGATAAGACGTGGAATTAAGCCCGTAATATGAGCTGCTTCCTTGGCTCGGCTAATGAAAAGGGCTAGAAGATCTGAAGCAACAATGAAAGGAACAGTCAATAGAGGGTGCCCTTATCGCAATCCCTTTCGTGTTTGGAAAAAATCACAACCGTAATTACTTACCTTGACAGTCATGCTGCACCCCTATGACAAATGAGTTAATCCATTGACCCCATTTTGCCGGGAAGCCTTTCATGCACATACATTGTTGCAATAATGACAATTTAACTTTTTCGTAGGCTTTTTCCGAATCTACCTTGAAGATAAATCCATACCATTTTCTTCATGTGTAGCTCATGATTTTTTTTCATGTAATACAACAACCCCATCTAGGGTATGTCGCCCTCGCATAAAAGTTGTCTATGTTGATCTCATCACTTTGTGACCGGTCGCCGCAATAAGATTAGTTATCACTTTGGTGAATGTTTAAAAAGTGATATTTCAAGAAAAATTGGACGAAACTGTTGAATCTTAAAAGTATCTTCCTTCTTAGGAAGAAGCGTATCTTCCTTCTTAGGAAGAAGCGTAATAATGTCAAAGTTTAACTTAAAAGGAAAAAATTCTCATTATATAATTCAGCAGGCGTAGGCATAGATTCTCCTTTTGTAACTGGCAAGAACCGTTGATAGAAATATGGCGGGAACAAATCTGGTCCGGTGCCTTATTATGTTCTATCAGTGAGATAGCATCCCACATTTCTTTCCCAATAAAAGAGAAAGTTGGATGACATTATCCTCTATCGGTAGTTGCCGGATGTCACTTTTGACATCCTCATCTAGCTTGAAATCACTACTAGAGAAAATCTTACCAGTAGCATTGGATTTTGAGCTACTGCTAGGGCGCTACAGCTAAATTTTACCAGTAGCGCCATTTTAGTCCAGTGCTACAGGTAAGTTAACATAGCAGTAGCGCACGTTGGACAAGCGCTACTACTACTTATCTGCAGCGCGTGTGTGAGTTAGGCGCTACTGTTAAAGGTACGCTGCTGGTAAACCTTTGCCCTGCGTCACTGCTAAAGTTTTATGATTTTGTTTGTTTCTGCGTTTTTACGCTGTATTTAAACAAATACAACTTTTATACAATAACAATATGCATATTCATTGAAAAAGATGTGAGACAAAAAATGTCTAATCGTCGGCATCGATGAGCAGAAGTTATTAGAAGTCTATCATCTCATATCATCATCATCATTCATGGTCGGACACATGTCTCAAAACAGCGATAAAAGTTATTAGAAGTCTTGAATACATGCAACTACATGTCACATATTCATGTTTCATCATATATGTAACTATGATATCATAGCATAGAAAAGAAGAGTGATCATGATGAGCAAAAGCAGGATTATGTAGTAGTTCTTGAGGCGCCGGTTCTGATTCCTCTCGCGCGCTAGCGTGAACCTCATGTAACTAGCTTCCGCCTCACTTCTACTATCAAACCCTTTCTGGCTGCCGCCCGGGAAGCGGTACACTTGGGCCTGACACTCTGTTCACTCCTCGTACACTCCTGGAACCCTCCCTATGTACATGGCATACCACTTCGCCATCGATGATCTATATACATGTCAGAGATGCATATATCATCAAAGTGAATTCAACGATATAATAGGCAACATAATATACGTCGGCCAGCGGAGACAAAGAGTTAGCAAATAGAAGCAACATGTAGTAAACATAGTTAACGAAAGTCATCGTACCAAAACTAACTAACTAGAGCGTGGCACAGTTTACATCTAATAGTTTCGTCGTACAGAGAAATTCAAAGTTTCGTTGTAGAGAAAGTAACAACTAAACGGACACATTGTCATCGTCAACCAATGCACTTGATCCATCCGGCCATATCCGGGAGTATGCACCCAAGCTTTGTGAAAGGCGTAGTCCTGACACTGTAGGGCTATGCGGGTTCAGACGTCAGCCCGCGATATTGGGCCGCCGTAGAACATCCCATTCTCTCCGAGGACGTCTTTCATGATGATCGATGTAATTTCCTGTTGGATGCGGTAGAATTCATTTCGGAGTTGATGATCTGCTATGGTTCCTAAGGCTTCGGCCCATCTCTCGATATGGGCATCGGATGAAGATGCCATGCGAAGTTATTGCACATCCCTTCTGTACTCCAGCATATGATGGATGACGTAGAATCCATCCTTATTACTTGTTGCCGGTCGCTGGACGCAACAGAAGTTAGTCTTATGGCCAAAGCACAACCCGCCCTAATTTGTTTTTTTTTGACTTGGATGTAGCCACCCCGTATGCTGAATCCCAAGAGAGCTTTGTGCAGAACATACTTTATGTGTGTGTAATCTTTCTTCTCTATGGTCCTGGACGGGTCCAAATACAGAGCGCAGGAGAAATGCGGGTAAAGAACGATGAGAACGGTGCGCTCGTGGCTGCGCAAAATAAATACACGACCAAGTTAGCCTCCATGCTTGCAAAGTAATGATTGAAATGCACGAAAGGATGTATGTGTTATAGTGTTTATCCGCGGATGACTTACCCGGGATGATAAGGGAGGAGAATCATTTCCTTGTCTTTATGGATGAGCAAGAACTCTTCGATGTACTCCCACGCATGTCGACGGTTGGCTTCGTTGATTGACAAGAAGCCCTCATGCATGTATTACGGGTCCGCGACCGCAAGATCACTGATTTGTTCTCTCCTGTGATGTAGTTCATATGCAACGCATAAAGGCGGACGAACGTAAAATTGAGCCGCCTCATTTGAAACATCTCGAAGATGTATCGAATCACAGGAAGAACAGGTCCGTGTGGCATTCGTGGACGTACTCATTGCTACAGCTCGGTACACGAACCGTATAAAGCGGGTATCCTAGATCATTCGAGGCGAGAAGGCTTCTCTCTGTCGACATCACATGGTCATTTAGTCTCCTGAGATCCCCTATTATGGCGGCTAGTGCATCCACCGGTACCATTGGCTTTCCCGCAACATGGAGTAATGACACATCTTTCATCGGTACACTGTTTGCAACCCAGGTCCGCGGAGGCAACTAGCTGCTAGAAGCAACTTTGGCAGCTTTGGCGAAAGGAGAGCTTTTATTCACCGGTCTCTTCCTATGCTTTTTCTAGGTGGGCTCAGGTGTTGGTTGGTCTGTCAGACCCTTCCTGACCACCGCCCCCAGTGTTGTCGTCCTCAGCATTGCACGACTCTGGCATAGTTGATCTTGGGCTGAGGCGACATCTGGAGGCATGTCCTAGGAGGATTGCATGAACAAAAACTTCTTGAACTCCCGAGGACGTTCCGTCTCGGTGCATCATGCATCTCCTCTTGACGCTCAATTTCATATGGCTGACTCATAGTTACTTCGTTGTGAAAGCCGGTATTGAGATACTGGAGAGGGTCATCGTCCTTCATGTCATGATCCATATCCTCTTCCATGGGGGCGACGTCATCAGTCGCCGGAAAGGTTGGAACCCCTTCCTTGTGTCGCTCGCTCTCACCCGGCACCACAGAAGGTGGTCGTAATTGGGTAGGTGGGGTTGTGGTCATACCTTGCTGAGGTCCCATTGGTGTGCTTCCGAACACCTCGAGACAAAGAAGATTCTTCGGCCACAGGATCGCCCAATTTTTTCATTAGCCTAGCTGCGTCGGGGTCTCTTCGTCCTCTCCACCAGTTTGTCTGGAAGGAGGAAAACCCAAGTAACCCGCTTTCACACTCACCACAGAGACCCTTAAGGCGTTAATGAACATCGGCCAGCGGTGGAACAAGCTATCCTTGGGCTTCATTATAGTACCCTTACCCACACCCACCAACCCGCCGTTCATGTGGTGGAGGAGGGTGCACAGAGTGGAGCAGCCTATGAAGACATGTGTGCGGCGTCAGAGATCCAAAAGGGAACGGGAACTGAAGAGTTAATTAGTTATGTTGATGAGGGTGTGATGCGTATTTACCGTGAAGGCGTCCAGCTCAACCAATGTCGACGGCCCGATATTCAAGCTAGAGACGGAGCACGGGCTGCTATAAGAGGGTGTGGGAGCAGGTGCAGGTGCGGGAGCAGGTGCTGGAGTAGGTGCGGGTGTGGTTGCCGTAGCAGGTACGGGTGCGGGTGTGGTGTTCATCGAGTTGCTCCCGGTGAAGCTATGCATGGGAAAATCAGTTGGGCTCGCGTTTGGATTTCGTTGCAACCAGCTGAGCATTCCTGGAATCAAGATTGTAAATGCAGCTGCCATATCATCTTTGCAGACAGCTACCGCTTCCTGGATTGCCTCGGCTTTGGTTTCTCGATCACCTGTGCCACCTTCTCGCCGATAGTCACTTGACTGAACTTATTTCTCTGCCTTTTGGCCTCGGGGTCCTCACTATAGTAGTACTTCCACGTGGCGCCATCTCCGGCGGCGTGCACACGTCCATACCACGGCCACCGTTCCATAGGGTGTCCCATCATTACATTTATGGCCCGGTTGAAAGGGGTGTCCCACTTGTACCTCACCGACGACTGAGTCGACTGAGTCGACGAGTCGATTTCGGCTGCAAGCTTGTGTTTCTCTCTCTGCAAAATGAGCGTGAATCGTTTACGAATGTATCATCCATGCACCTAGTGCATTCGCAATATCCGTTGCACACCTGGCCCGAGACAAATCCGTAACCGAGATAGTCGTGCACCGTCGTTATCAGCGCAACTCTCATGTCGAAATACTCTCCTGTGCTGGTGTCCCATGTCTTGGTCGGCGTTATCCAGAATGTGTGTAGCTCCTCTTTTAGTAACCCGAGGTATAGATTAATATCAATTCCCGGTTGTCTCGTCTCTTGAATAAGCATAGTCATGTGTATGTATTTTGCCTAAAATAAACATGGGCCATGTGCTATGGTTGTTTTTCTGGTTGCCAAACGGATTCATGCCATCAGTACTAGCACCAAGCATGATGTTCCTTGGATCATGTGCAAAATATTTATATTCGGCGTTTAATGCTCTCCACTTGCTAGCATCTGTGAGATGTCTCTGTTTCGGATCATCTCCATCGTCTGGCTTCACCCTCTACGCATGCTAGCGCACGAGCTCTGCTTCCTTAGAATCTATGAAATACCACTGTAGACGGGGAGTGATCGGAAAATACCATACAACTTTCTGTGGAGCTTTCTTTTCGGCCTTCTTATATCGTGA
Source organism: Elymus sibiricus (assembly GCA_039707655.1). Taxonomy (NCBI): domain Eukaryota; kingdom Viridiplantae; phylum Streptophyta; class Magnoliopsida; order Poales; family Poaceae; genus Elymus; species Elymus sibiricus. The sequence continues at coordinate 471,224,045 of CM077675.1, read as the reverse complement.
AGCATTGTACTTTGGATAGATGGTTTTTTCCGCGTGCTCACCCCGATATATGATGCAATCGTTGATGCATGTGTGGTATCTAATGTGTGGCAGATCAAGAGGGCACATGATTTTCTTGGCCTCCTCGACACTAGCCGAACACAGGCTTCCCTCGGGAAGAACCTTCTTTAGATACTTCAAAAGGTCATCCAGGCTAGCGTCCGCCCATTTGTTTTTTCCCTTAGTCTTTAGAAGTTCGAGCGTGAAACTCAAGCGGGCCACGTCGGGATCGTAACCATCATACAATGGAGTCTTCGAGTCTAGGTCCAGTTGCGCCAGTTTGGCCTCCTCTCCTGAAGCATCTCTGTCGCTAGTCGTCTTCTTGCGAAGCACGTCTCGAACATGTGGGTCCTGCATGGCTGAACTTAGTAGGGACGAAGACTGTAGTGTTTTCGCGTCTTCTCCGTCATGTCCGGCCTCTTCTCCGCTTGGTCTGGCCTCTTCTGCGCCATGTTCGGCCTCTTCGCCATTTTTGACGCCCTCTTCTTCGGGCCCATTTTTGGTCATCTCTTCGTCTTGTTGGGGAACGTTGCATGGGAAACAAAAATTTTCCTACGCACACGCAAGATCTATCCATGGTGATGAGCATCTACGAGAGAGAGAGTGGATCTACATACCCTTGTAGATCGCTTAGCGGAAGCGTTAAGAAACGCGGTTGATGTAGTCGAACGTCTTCGCGATCCAAATCGCAAGTCGTCCCACGATCCAATCACGATCTAGCGCCGAACGGACGACACCTCTGCGTTCAACACACGTACAGCTTGATGACGCCTTCACCTCCTCGATCCAGCGAGCGATGGTGAAGTAGTAGATGAGTTCCGGCAGCACGACGACATGGTGACGGTGGTGGTGAAGAGCAATCTCCGTAGGGCTTCGCCAAGCACAACGGAAACTATGACGGAGGATAAACTAGAGGGGATGGGGTTGCCGGCACACGGCTTGGGAATTCTTGATGTGTTCCGGGTGCTATCCCTGCCCCTCTATTTATATGTTGAACCCTGGGGTCGAAACATGGAGAAAGAGCCTCCTCAAAGTCGGTTTGGTCCGCAAGGCAAGAGTCCTCCTCGGACTCCAGGACCAGACGCCAGGGTCCTCGGCGTCTGGCCCCAGACGCCAGGGTTCCAAGCGTCTGGCCCCTGGCCTCCGCAAAACTCCTTTTGCACCTTCCTTAAAGCCTCGTGGGCTTTACCCCTTGGCCCAAATAAAGTGTTCTCGTACCCGAACATTTCGGGAAACATCCGTAACCCCTTCCGGTGAATTCCGGAACCCTTCCGGAGACCAAACACTATTATCCCATATATCAATCTTTACCTCCGGACTATTCCAAAGCTCCTCATCATGTCCGGGATCTCATCCGGGACTCCGAACAACTTTCGGTCACCAACATAATAACTCAACTATACTTATATCGTCACCAAACGTTAAGTGTGTAGACCCTGCGGGTTCAAGAACTATGTAGACATGACCGAGACACCTCTACGGTCAATAACCAATAGCGGGACCTGGATGCCCATATTGGTTCCTACATATTCTACGAAGATCTTTATCGGTTGAACCTCTATGTCAAGGATTCAGTTAATCTCGTATGCTGTTCCCTTTGTTCTTCGGTATGTTACTTGCCCGAGATTCGATCGTCTGTATCTCTATACCTAGTTCAATCTCGTTACCGGCAAGTCTCTTTACTCGTTCCGTAATACAAGATCCCGTGGCTCACTCTTTAGTCACTTTGCTTGCAAGGCTTATTGTGATGTTGTATTACCGAGTGGGCCCTGAGATACCTCTCCGTCACACGGAGTTACAAATCCCAGTCTTGATTCATGCCAACCCAACAGACACCCTCGGAGATACCTGTAGAGCACCTTTATAGTCACCCAATTACGTTGCGACGTTTGATACACACAAGGTACTCCTCCGGTGTTAGTGAGTTGCATGATCTCATGGTCATAGGAACAGATACTTGACATGCAGAAAACTATAGCAATAAACTGACATGATCATATGCTATGTTTATAGTTTGGGTCTTGTCCATCACATCATTCTCCTAATGATGTGATCCCGTTATCAAATGACATCTCACGTCTATGGCTGGGAAACCTTGACCATCTTTGATCAACGAGCTAGTCTATTAGAGGCATACTTGGGACACAGTGTTTGTCTATATACCCACACATGTATTTGAGTTTCCAATCAATACAATTGTAGCATGGATAATAAAAGATTATCATGAACAAGGAAATATATAAGAATAACCATTTTATTATTGCCTCTAGGGCGCGGCCGTTCACCGAGCGCCGCCGCCGCTCCTTTCTCCTCTCGTCGCCGCGCCGCCGCCGGAGGACGCCGCCGGGCGAAGCCCGAACGGCCGACGGCGACGACGGGGCGCCTTCCCGCGGCGGCTTCGGTCTGTAGGGCGGCAGTTCCGGGCGGCGCTTCGGCGTGCGTCGGGACTCGTCTAGGGTTCCGGCGACCGGTGGCTGTTCTCGGCGTCCTCGCGTGGGCGCAGCAGTGGTGACCGGCGGCATGGCTGCGAGGCTGTGTCGGGGGCGTGAGGCATGTGCGACGTGATGACCAGATCTGATTGCTTGTGTGGCGGCTGGGCTGCTACTTGGCATTGAGACTGGCCACATCTCGGTGGAGTTAGGACGGCTGTATCGGCTGGGGCGGCGACAGTCGTGCACGTCCGCGCGCGACTACCAGTGACGGCGCTTCCTGGCCGTGTTGGTGGCAACGGTGTTCTTCCCTGGCGGTGCATAGCTGCTAGATGCCCGTCCATGGTGGATTTGTACATTGCTCGGTGGAGGTGGGCAGGATCTGGGCTTGATTGGCCTGCTCCTTTGGCTAATGGCCACGACAGACTTTCGGTCTAGCATTGTGGTTTCAAAGGGGTCTGACCTAGCCTCGTCCCAGTGTCCTCCACCCAAGCGCTGCTCGTCCGCCGGAGGTGCCTGGCCTTGGCTGCCACTACCGTTCGAATAGACACCCCCCAAAAAAAGTCTCTGTCCGCATCACTTGGGCGCCGGGGCAGCTGCGGTGTTGGATCTTGGGATCTCATGTCTCGCAGATAATTCGTCAGGCGTTGGTTGTAGTGGTCTTCGTGCGAAGTTACCGTTCTACCTACGGTCAGTCCTCTTCGATCTGGTCATCGGTGAGGTCCGGACCTATCCTTCGAAGGAAAACAAGGACTAGCGCATATGACGCTCTTTGGATACCTTGATTGGATAGGGGTCGGTCGTGAGCGACCTCAACATCAGCATAGCCAGCTTCACCGGGGTATCGCGAAGCTCTGTTTTTGTTGACACCTTGGGACATGTGTGCATCAAGATTTTCAAGGGATCAATACATGCGGAGAATGCCATTGCGTGATTGGAGGACCAACAAGTGATGAAGGCAGGGTCCTGGATGCGATGAAGATTTTGCTTCACTGACAGTTGTTCAGACTTGGCTTGTGGCATATGTTTGCGTCCAGACCGGACATGAGTTTCTGTGAGCCTGGTGGTACGTGACTCGCAGTAGTGGCCTTCGTAAGTGGGGGCGGCAGCATTGGACGACTTCTTTGTTGTGGTGCTCTTTTGAGTACCGAATCGTGATTTCCAGGGTGAAAACCAAGGTCTGACCTTTATTGGTTGTGCCTGGCAGTGGCCTTGATGAAGGCATTGTTTTTGGGAACGCTATCTTTCTTCAGGGTGAAAACCTAAGATCTGTGATCGGGCAACGACAACGCTTGCGCATTGTTTCCTTCTTGAAGGCGTTGCTTTTGGAGAACCTCATTTGTAGTCCGGATGTTGTTTTTAGTGGTGGTTAAAGTGCTGCTACTGCGGGTGACTGATCACATTGGCTGGAACAGTTTTCTTTTTTTCTTTTTATTTCTTTCTTTTTTGGCTGTGTGCATCCTGGATGTTTTTAGACATCTTGTTGGTGCAGAGGCTGGGTGTAATTGGTATCTGCTTGATATTAATACATTCCCCTTTTCGAAAAAAATGAGGTTCAATAATAGATGTTTTTCTGGTATTAGTTGCTACCAAAGTACCAATATATCCTGTCGTGTAAAAATTTATGGGATCTAAATAGCAAAGGAGTAATTATCTTACGCTTGAGGTGCACGTGCGAAGAATTATTAAGGGGACATAGACAGCTATGGCCAAGCTAGTTAGAAGCAATGAACTAAATAATACAGTACTTGCTATATAACAGTGTGAACTGCACACTACCAGAATCGCCTCCTATGCCGACGGCCGGTATCCGTCGGCGTAGACCCGAACACCGTCGGCGTAGGGCTATGCCGACGGCCACCGTCGGCGTAGGGCCGTCGGGATCGCGTGCGTCGGCGTACCCGGTCAGTTTCGTCGGCATAGGGAAACCGTCGGCATAGGCTCCTATGCCGACGTCTGGCCGTACGACCGTCGGCGTAGATAGGCCGTCGGTATCCTTTTTCACATGACGGCGGCTGACGACGCCGTCGGAGGACGTCAACCAACCGGAGACACCCACGTGGCAGGGCTACGCCGACGGTTATACCGTCGGCATACGTCAGGAGCTACGCCGACGGTGTAGCCGTCGGCGTAGCCCTGCCACGTGGCAGCTGCTGGTGCTCCCGGAGGCGAGGCTACGCCGACGGTTACACCGTCGGCATACATCAGGAACTACGCCGACGGTGTTGCCGTCGGCATAGCCTTGCCACGTGGCAGCTGCTGGTGCGTCCTGGGGGTAGGCTACGCTAGGTTGGCTAGTCCGTTGCTGGCTGACCGGAGAATGCGTGTGCTGCTCGTCTGCAGGAAAACGCGTCTATGCGAGATGAGCCTGGCCGCCGCTCTTGGTGGCGCCGTCGACATCGCATGTGGCTCGTGGCCTCCGCGGTTGGGGGCGCCGCCGCTTGCCGGCGTGTGGTTGGTGGGCTGCTTCTTCCTGCTGCATGCATGTGCTACCGCTGCCGCTTGCAGCTGCCTGGCATCTGCTCCTTTGCTGCTACGTACATGAGGGAGCTTGGTGGCTGGCGCACGTGCTGCTAGCTGCTCCTCCTACTTTGCTGCTTGAGAGATGGCATGCGAACGAGCCGGAGAACGAACGGTGCGCGCCTGAAGCTGGAGGTGCTCAAGCACTACGCCGGCAGGCTGGTGCAGCTGCTCGAGTCCTCCACCGGCGTGCTTCGAGTTCTCCATGGATGTGTGCCTATGTGTGAGAGTGTGGATGTGAGACGGGGGGGGCTGGGGAGAGATGAGAGGGAGATAAGGTGTGTGTGGCTGTGCGTGGGCGTGGCATGCATGTGTGTGTTTGTGTTTGTTTGTGATAGAGACGTGTGTGGTTCTGATGTATGGAGAGGGAGTAGGAGATACTAGATGTGTGGCTGTCTGCTAGCCATGTCATCGATCCGTGGCACTAGCCCCCAACCAATCAGAGGCAGGCACATACAAAATACTCATTTCTCACACTTAGAAAATGGAAAATGGTTTTTTTTAACAAAAAACTTGGAAACTCTATTTGGCAACATTGTTTGTAATGTCAATATACACCTATGTGTCTAATTTGGGCATATTATAATAAATTATGTAATGAATATGACCATCACCTTGATCATTTGACTTGAAAGCCATGAACGTTTATATACGATAAGCCGTTTTGTGAAGAATTTTTTTTCAAATTTGTCATATTGAACGTTTGGTATTTTTCCTTGCAACTAGTAACATGTAAAAGGACTCCATGCGAAAGGATTGCATTTTTTGAACTTGTATTCTTTTTCTTTCATTTTTTCTAAAACGGGGTCAAAATGCCCGGCATGTCTATTCATAGCAAGGGGTTGAATCTATCAAAACTCTCAGTGGTTATCCCATATAATGACTACTTGTCTACCTAAAAATATGTTTTTGCTAATTTTACGATAGAGCTATCAAATACTTGCAGTTCAAATTTGAATTACTTTTGGAAAATCGATGTAAAGTCATTTAAATGCGTGAAAGTAGCTAGAAAACTAGAAAATCCATGAAACTGGAGAATTGTGAATAAAGTATGGTCTAGTTTCTGTGGTAAATGGAATGGTTTCATTTTGCACCCTTTTTTTGTACTTGCTTCACAAAAAAAATCAATTTTGACAATTAGAAAATGAAAATTGATTTTTTTGTTCAAAAAAGTTGAAAGTCTGTTTAGCAACATTGTTTGTTATATCAAGATGCACCTATGTATCTAATGTTGGAGCATTATAATAAACTATGCAATGAATATGGCCATCACCTTGGTCATATGAGTTGAAAGCCATCAATATTCATACATGATAGCCAGTTTTGTGAAGGATTTTCTTTCCAGTTTGTCATATTCAAAGTTTGGTATTTTTACTCGCAACTAGTACACATAAAAGGACTACATGCAAAATGATTGCATTTTTTGAACTTGTATTCTTTCTCTTTCTTTTTTCGAAAACGGGATCAAAATGGCCAACATGGCTATTCATTGCAAGGGTTGAATCTCTCAAAACTCTAAGTGGTTCTTATATATAATGACTATTTGTGTACCTAAAAATATTTTTGCTAATTTTTAGGACAGATCCATCACACACTTGTACTTAAAATTTGAATTACTTTCGGAAAATCGACATAAAGTCATTTAAATGCGCGAAAGTAGCTAGAGCTCTAGAAAATCCATGAAACTCGGGAATTGTGCATAAAATAAGGTCGACTTACTGTGAAAATTAAAGTGGTGCCATTTTGCACCCTATTTTTTGTACTTGCTTAAAAAAAAACCAATTTCCACGCTTACAAAATGGAAAAAGATTTTTTTACCAAAAAGTTGGAAACTTTATTTGACAACATTGTTTGAAGTGGCAAGATGCACCTATGTTTCTAATTTGGGCACATTATAATAAAATATGCAATGAATGTGATCATCGCCTTAGTCATTTCATACTAAATTCTTACGTAACAAAAAGTGTAATTAATATGGCCTCAAATGAAAAAGTTCTGAACATGAAAATTAGTCATTTCATACTAAATTCTCACCCGCGTGGCCGTTTCCACCCTCCGTGTGACGGCGGCAGCGACGTCCTTGAGGAGGGTCACACAACGGAGCCGCGTGCCGGGTGCTTGCACCTGCCATCACACTTCCACACGTGTAAGAGGGCCCAGCGCAAGACCTGGCGGCATTGCCACCCCCCCCCCCCAAGTACCCCGTCCCGTCTAACCCTGGCGCTGTTGACCGGACGAATCTACCCCTTTGACTTTCACCGCACGGGGTTTGACCGAGGGACATTTTCACCTGGCTGTGATAGGCCATCCCATAGCAACATATTAGAACAAGGTCCGGGCCAAACCCATCGCAAGATTCCCTCCGTGTCGAACCGACGCCACCGTTTCCCCCCTCAAGGTGCCGGCGGCAACGCCGTCCGTGAAGATTGTGTGTAGAGTACTATCTATAACATGATTTTAGCGCATATACACACAGCTAAATAGACGATGCATTGGAAAAACTGTGTGTAGACTATAGATAACATGGACATGGGCTATAGACTTTCTAAGTAAATCAAATTTTAATATAGGGAAAAGATTTTTAAAAAAATGTAACCGTCGGCGTAGCCAAAAAAAATATATGTATGCCGACGGCATAACCGTCGGCATAGCTATGCTCCCGGATCGGCAGCTCCCTCGGATCGATGACGTGGCACCTGCCGCGGATCGATGACGTGGACCGTCGTAGTTATGCCGACGGTGTCCGTCAGGGCCGTCGGCATATCTTTGACGGCGTCAAACGGACGTAACCCATCGAGTGGCCGGGCCCGCAGATATGCCGACGGGGCGGCTATGCAGACGCCCACCGTAGGCATAGATCGATCTATGCCGACGGCCTTTGTACGTCGACGGTGGACGTCGGCATAGATTGATCTACGCCGACGGTGTTTTGTACGCCGACGGTTAGACGCAGGTGGTCGGCATAGGGTGATATATGCCTACGGGGGCCGTCGGCATAGTTTAGACCGTCGGCAACGAGCCTGATTCTGGTAGTGGCAAGCATGGATCATCAGTTATTAAGCAAAACTGGAGTTGAGATCTCCAACGATATTGGGGAATAGAGTATTGAGACAGATGGAATGCTTGGAGATACGGCTAGGGTTGGTTCATCATACTATAATGCTCGTGCCCCGCATGCTGAGGCGATTCCATGGATTTTTCGTCCTGCCACTTGATTCTCGTTGACTTGGGAAGGTGGTGTGCCTGATCTTGATTGCTTGCACGACGATACATGACTTCGTTTGTAGCACATGATCTGTATGGCACTGTAGTGTATTATCACGCAGCTGCTGTCCAATGGACAACTATGAATGATACACAGATAAATCAGTTAGTTATACTAGCAAACATGCCCGTGCGTTGCAACGGAAGATAAAAATGAATGCTTCTAGTATAATATAAGCACAACTTAAGACCCCTCCACAGGTTCACCTTATATATTTCAACATTACCCACATCCGTGTTGTCGCTTATCCACTTTCCTGCCAACCATGGTCGCGGTGTCCACCTGATCGCAATGCGTCTGAACGTGGCCAATCCCAAGGTGATGGTCTCGGCCACTACCTAAACCCTAAACCCACACACACTTGCCATTGAACAACATCGTCGCGAGTGAATGTCTAACAGTTCTAAACTAATCTCGTCGAGCTGGACGTGCCCTTCCCAAGCTACGGCCTGCACCTAGTACATACACCATCTCTCGTACGCCCATTCACTTTTAAATTGTATATTTGTTTTTCAAAATGCATCGACATTCTTTTTGAAATACATAAATACTTTTTAAATCACATGGACTTTTTTAAAGAGCATGCATTTGTTTAATTACAAAATATTTGTAAGCATGTAAACACTTCTTAGAATTACATGAACAAATTTTTTTTGAGAAAAAGGTGAACAATTTTCAATTGGTGTGAGCATTACTTTGATATATGAACACTATTCTTAAAACTACATAAACATTCTAAAATTCATGAACGATTTTTAAAAACTACATGGCATTTTTTAAAAGGCACAACCACATAAAATTAGAACATTCGTAAATTGGATTTTGGATGTGTGGCAAGTGATCAGATTACACGTCCGCGCGTCTAATTTTTTTCTTGCTATAGTGAACGGGAGGGGAGCTATTCTCAAAGATTTACTCTAGTTGTGCCCCGAGCCTGTGCAATTTTCTTGTTCGTGACTACGTGGCTCAGCAAGGAAAAAAAAAAAGGGCAGTGTTACAAGAAGGATATTTTCCCTTGACCGGTCAAAGTACCCATCACCTAGCGAAGCAAACCGCGCCGGAGAGCATAGCGCGGCTGCCAGCGTCCTCGCCGCGCACGAGATCCCGGCGCCGCTGTGGTCGCGCCCCGACTTCTCCCGCGCGCGCTCGGCGCTCCGTCCTGCGCATCCCTGCTGAGCAGCCCGTGCTCGGAGGTTCCGTCCGGCGCATTGTCGCTCCTCGCCGTGCACGAGATCCCGAGTCGCTAATGTCGCCCGATTCGCCGCGCTGTCCCCCCATGGGCCCCCGTCCGCATCTGCTTCCTTATATGGAAAGCCGAGCATGATTTCCTTTTATTCCTAGGCGTGGACTGCTCGTTTCGAATATTCTCCTTTCTTTCCTGCCACAACAGACTCAATTATTTTCCTTCCTTATTTCTTGCTTATATACACAGAAAACTACAAGGGTATATATAAATTGGTTCAGTTTGATTGCAAAAAGCGAGGTGGGACTATTTTAATTGCATAAATCAAAAATTAGAACGCTACACAGTGAATATGCTGCTGCGGTGCTGCCCGTGCATTCTTATAAGTTTTGCGCTGCAACCAGTCAACAACAGCCATTAGCTATGGTGGCTAGGAGCACACACACTCGAGTGTGTGAGCTCACGTGTTCGACCCCCCTTGACAGCGTTGAGCTTTTCTATATTTTTTGCATTAGGCGCCCTTTGCGTTCGGCGCTTGCTGGTGGGCCGGCCCAGTCGCTATTGCAAGTCGAGGAGCGTCTTTGACTTACAGGCAGGATATATAGATAGATTAGTACCACCTCGGATATAGAAAATAATATGGACAGACGACGGACGGATGAAAAACGGACGAAATTACGGTGGTAAGAAGCAATAGCCCCTTTATTAGTAGGTATAGATAAGTGTATGTTCAACGTAGAACGATTCTAGCAAAAATGTATTCATTCTATTGAGCTGATCAATTGTGGATCTGGCGTTTTTATCTTTCTTTTTCTGTGTCTGCGGTTGGCTAGTTACTTCACATGGCTAAATAATTCAAATTGGCGGCGGCTATCGTACATTATGAGATGATCTACATTAGATGGCTGCTAGCAGGTATTTTCCTAGCTCTAGCTTGTCTAAGATCCTCTATGATCACAACTTGAAGAAAAGATCATCCTTGATCGGTGTGAGCTGTGAGATCCAACAATTGATCGTGAAGTTAGCTGTAATTAGCTTAGACCGTGTCATCCTGGACAGCTAAAACATAAGTTTATACTCTCTTTTTTGCGAAAACATATATTTATACTAGCAAGAACGGTGGCACTATATAGTGTAGCTTTGGTAGCAATTATATTTAGTCATAAAATGTATTATTTCTATTGAGCCGAGAAACTGCGGGGTTCACGTTTTTTCTTTCGGTGCAGCTGGTTAATTACTTGGCATGTCCAAACCTTTTAAATTCAAGCGGCGGCTAACGTACATTATGATTCAGATTAGATGGCTGCTAACAGGCTTATTCTTGATAAGTGGCACACGTGTGGCACGAAGTAACACCGTCCTGACGTTTTTACAACTAAAATTGCCATCCGAAAAAAAAATCCAAAAAAAAAAAAAAACTGAAACTTGTCATCCAAACAGAAGTTGCCATGCTTCACAACTAAAGTTACCATCCTCGCGTAACAAAAATTGCCATCAAAAAACGTTAGGGCGGAATTGCTTCGTGCCACACGAGTGGCACTTATTAGGGTCCGTTTTCTTTAGCTCTGGCTAGTTAAGATCCTCGACGAACACCATAAAAATTTGATCCACAACAATCACATAGGGTGAGCTATGAGATCCTGCATTTGATCGTGAATGCCTATATCTTCATCTTCTATTATTTTCCTTAAATGGAATTCTTAATCGAGAAATTTGTAGGGGCCATCCATTTGCTTCAACATGCACTAATTTGTGCCATTAACGTTTAATCACTTCACTAGGGTCCATAGATTTTGAACAGTTGCATGCGTCACCGGCCAACCTCACCTCCCATGCACCCTAGGTATGGGAGGTGTGTGACCTCCTTGGTATTTGGGATGACAGATCGCATGCCACCTTCTTAGGCGATATTTACGCTTATCTTCAACATATTGCCAGAAAAAACTTGATTTGTAGTAATCCAATATTTTGCTTACCGTGAACATAGGTAAGCTTGTGAGAAAAAATTGGTATTTCAAAGAAACATAACATGAACATAGGTAAGATTGTGAGAACACCATTGATTAGGGTGAGCCTTGAACCATAAGACATAAACTTACCAATCCAACAACCCAATTTGTTTTCAAAGCTATCCTCGGTTCCTTTGCATTGTATTAAAAAGTTCATGGAAATGCATTGGGATATATACCATGCTATCTAAAAGGGAATGAGCGAGATTCACAACCAAAAAGTTGTTTGTACTACTTCTCTTCTTCTTTGGCGTTTCCAAAGCAGAAGAGTTCGCTCTTGTGGAAGTTAATATTGAGACGAGATAACTACCTGAATAAACAAATAATAAGTTTCATATATTTTTGCCTTTACAATGTCGTGTTCCATGAAGATAATGCTTTCATTGGCATACTCAAGTAGGGAAATCCCACAATTGATAAGACGTGGAATTAAGCCCGTAATATGACCTGCTTCCTTGGCTCGGCTAATGAAAAGGGCTAGAAGATCTGAAGCAACAATGAAAGGAATAGTCAATAGAGGGTGCCCTTATCGCAATCCCTTTCGTGTTTGGAAAAAATCACAACCGTAATTACTTACCTTGACAGTCATGCTGCACCCCTATGACAAATGAGTTAATCCATTGACCCCATTTTGCCGGGAAGCCTTTCATGCACATACATTGTTGCAATAATGACAATTTAACTTTTTCGTAGGCTTTTTCCGAATCTACCTTGAAGATAAATCCATACCATTTTCTTCATGTGTAGCTCATGATTTTGTTTCATGTAATACAACAACCCCATCTAGGGTATGTCGCCCTCGCATAAAAGTTGTCTATGTTGATCTCATCACTTTGTGACCGGTCGCCGCAATAAGATTAGTTATCACTTTGGTGAATGTTTAAAAAGTGACATTTCAAGAAAAATTGGACGAAACTGTTGAATCTTAAAAGTATCTTCCTTCTTAGGAAGAAGCGTATCTTCCTTCTTAGGAAGAAGCGTAATAATGTCAAAGTTTAACTTAAAAGGAAAAAATTCTCATTATATAATTCAGCAGGCGTAGGCATAGATTCTCCTTTTGTAACTGGCAAGAACCGTTGATAGAAATATGGCGGGAACAAATCTGGTCCGGTGCCTTATTATGTTCTATCAGTGAGATAGCATCCCACATTTCTTTCCCAATAAAAGAGAAAGTTGGATGACATTATCCTCTATCGGTAGTTGCCGGATGTCACTTTTGACATCCTCATCTAGCTTGAAATCACTACTAGAGAAAATCTTACCAGTAGCATTGGATTTTGAGCTACTGCTAGGGCGCTACAGCTAAATTTTACCAGTAGCGCCATTTTAGTCCAGTGCTACAGGTAAGTTAACATAGCAGTAGCGCACGTTGGACAAGCGCTACTACTACTTATCTGCAGCGCGTGTGTGAGTTAGGCGCTACTGTTAAAGGTACGCTGCTGGTAAACCTTTGCCCTGCGTCACTGCTAAAGTTTTATGATTTTGTTTGTTTCTGCGTTTTTACGCTGTATTTAAACAAATACAACTTTTATACAATAACAATATGCATATTCATTGAAAAAGATGTGAGACAAAAAATGTCTAATCGTCGGCATCGATGAGCAGAAGTTATTAGAAGTCTATCATCTCATATCATCATCATCATTCATGGTCGGACACATGTCTCATAACAGCGATAAAAGTTATTAGAAGTCTTGAATACATGCAACTACATGTCACATATTCATGTTTCATCATATATGTAACTATGATATCATAGCATAGAAAAGAAGAGTGATCATGATGAGCAAAAGCAGGATTATGTAGTAGTTCTTCCGCCTCACTTCTACTATCAAACCCTTTCTGGCTGCCGCCCGGGAAGCGGTACACTTGGGCCTGACACTCTGTTCACTCCTCGTACACTCCTGGAACCCTCCCTATGTACATGGCATACCACTTCGCCATCGATGATCTATATACATGTCAGAGATGCATATATCATCAAAGTGAATTCAACGATATAATAGGCAACATAATATACGTCGGCCAGCGGAGACAAAGAGTTAGCAAATAGAAGCAACATGTAGTAAACATAGTTAACGAAAGTCATCGTACCAAAACTAACTAACTAGAGCGTGGCACAGTTTACATCTAATAGTTTCGTCGTACAGAGAAATTCAAAGTTTCGTTGTAGAGAAAGTAACAACTAAACAGACACATTGTCATCGTCAACCAATGCACTTGATCCATCCGGCCATATCCGGGAGTATGCACCCAAGCTTTGTGAAAGGCGTAGTCCTGACACTGTAGGGCTATGCGGGTTCAGACGTCAGCCCGCGATATTGGGCCGCCGTAGAACATCCCATTCTCTCCGAGGACGTCTTTCATGATGATCGATGTAATTTCCTGTTGGATGCGGTAGAATTCATTTCGGAGTTGATGATCTGCTATGGTTCCTAAGGCTTCGGCCCATCTCTCGATATGGGCATCGGATGAAGATGCCATGCGAAGTTATTGCACATCCCTTCTGTACTCCAGCATATGATGGATGACGTAGAATCCATCCTTATTACTTGTTGCCGGTCGCTGGACGCAACAGAAATTAGTCTTATGGCCAAAGCACAACCCGCCCTAATTTGTTTTTTTTTGACTTGGATGTAGCCACCCCGTATGCTGAATCCCAAGAGAGCTTTGTGCAGAACATACTTTATGTGTGTGTAATCTTTCTTCTCTATGGTCCTGGACGGGTCCAAATACAGAGCGCAGGAGAAATGCGGGTAAAGAAGGATGAGAACGGTGCGCTCGTGGCTGCGCAAAATAAATACACGACCAAGTTAGCCTCCATGCTTGCAAAGTAATGATTGAAATGCACGAAAGGATGTATGTGTTATAGTGGCTATCCGCGGATGACTTACCCGGGATGATAAGGGAGGAGAATCGTTTCCTTGTCTTTATGGATGAGCAAGAACTCTTTGATGTACTCCCACGCATGTCGACGGTTGGCTTCGTTGATTGACAAGAAGCCCTCATGCATGTATTACGGGTCCGCGACCGCAAGATCACTGATTTGTTCTCTCCTGTGATGTAGTTCATATGCAACGCATAAAGGCGGACGAACGTAAAATTGAGCCGCCTCATTTGAAACATCTCGAAGATGTATCGAATCGCAGGAAGAACAGGTCCGTGTGGCATTCGTGGACGTACTCATTGCTACAGCTCGGTACACGAACCGTATAAAGCGGGCATCCTAGATCATTCGAGGCGAGAAGGCTTCTCTCTGTCGACATCACATGGTCATTTAGTCTCCTGAGATCCCCTATTATGGCGGCTAGTGCATCCACCGGTACCATTGGCTTTCCCGCAACATGGAGTAATGACACATCTTTCATCGGTACACTGTCTGCAACCCAGGTCCGCGGAGGCAACTAGCTGCTAGAAGCAACTTTGGCAGCTTTGGCGAAAGGAGAGCTTTTATTCGCCGGTCTCTTCCTATGCTTTTTCTAGGTGGGCTCAGGTGTTGGTTGGTCTGTCAGACCCTTCCTGACCACCGCCCCCAGTGTTGTCGTCCTCAGCATTGCACGACTCTGGCATAGTTGATCTTGGGCTGAGGCGACATCTGGAGGCATGTCCTAGGAGGATTGCATGACCAAAAACTTCTTGAACTCCCGAGGACGTTCCGTCTCGGTGCATCATGCATCTCCTCTTGACGCTCAATTTCATATGGCTGACTCATAGTTACTTCGTTGTGAAAGCCGGTATTGAGATACTGGAGAGGGTCATCGTCCTTCATGTCATGATCCATATCCTCTTCCATGGGGGCGACGTCATCAGTCGCCGGAAAGGTTGGAACCCCTTCCTTGTGTCGCTCGCTCTCACCCGGCACCACAGAAGGTGGTCGTAATTGGGTAGGTGGGGTTGTGGTCATACCTTGCTGAGGTCGCATTGGTGTGCTTCCGAACACCTCGAGACAAAGAAGATTCTTCGGCCACAGGATCGCCCAATTTTTTCATTGGCCTAGCTGCGTCGGGGTCTCTTCGTCCTCTCCACCAGTTTGTCTGGAAGGAGGAAAACCCAAGTAACCCGCTTTCACACTCACCACAGAGACCCTTAAGGCGTTAATGAACATCGGCCAGCGGTGGAACAAGCTATCCTTGGGCTTCATTATAGTACCCTTACCCACACCCACCAACCCGCCGTTCATGTGGTGGAGGAGGGTGCACAGAGTGGAGCAGCCTATGAAGACATGTGTGCGGCGTCAGAGATCCGAAAGGGAACGGGAACTGAAGAGTTAATTAGTTATGTTGATGAGGGTGTGATGCGTATTTACCGTGAAGGCGTCCAGCTCAACCAATGTCGACGGCCCGATATTCAAGCTAGAGACGGAGCACGGGCTGCTATAAGAGGGTGTGGGAGCAGGTGCAGGTGCGGGAGCAGGTGCTGGAGTAGGTGCGGGTGTGGTTGCCGTAGCAGGTACGGGTGCGGGTGTGGTGTTCATCGAGTTGCTCCCGGTGAAGCTATGCATGGGAAAATCAGTTGGGCTCGCGTTTGGATTTCGTTGCAACTAGCTGAGCATTCCTGGAATCAAGATTGTAAATGCAGCTGCCATATCATCTCTGCAGACAGCTACCGCTTCCTGGATTTCCTCGGCTTTGGTTTCTCGATCACCTGTGCCACCTTCTCGCCGATAGTCACTTGACTGAACTTATTTCTCTGCCTTTTGGCCTTGGGGTCCTCACTATAGTAGTACTTCCACGTGGCGCCATCTCCGGCGGCGTGCACACGTCCATACCGCGGCCACCGTTCCATAGGGTGTCCCATCATTACATTTATGGCCCGGTTGAAAGGGGTGTCCCACTTGTACCTCGCCGACGACTGAGTCGACTGAGTCGACGAGTCGCTTTCGGCTGCAAGCTTGTGTTTCTCTCTCTGCAAAATGAGCGTGAATCGTTTACGAATGTATCATCCATGCACCTAGTGCATTCGCAATATCCGTTGCACACCTGGCCCGAGACAAATCCGTAACCGAGATAGTCGTGCACCGTCATTATCAGCGCAACTCTCATGTCGAAATACTCTCCTATGCTGGTGTCCCATGTCTTGGTCGGCGTTATCCATAATGTGTGTAGCTCCTCTTTTAGTAACCCGAGGTATAGATTAATATCAATTCCCGGTTGTCTCGTCCCTTGAATAAGCATAGTCATGTGTATGTATTTTGCCTAGAATAAACATGGGCCATGTGCTATGGTTGTTTTTCTGGTTGCCAAACGGATTCATGTCATCAGTACTAGCACCAAGCATGATGTTCCTTGGATCATGTGCAAAATATTTATATTCGGCGTTTAATGCTCTCCACTTGCTAACATCTGTGAGATGTCTCAGTTTCGGATCATCTCCATCGTCTGGCTTCACCCTCTGCGCATGCTAGCGCACGAGCTCTGCTTCCTTAGAATCTATGAAATACCACTGTAGACGGGGAGTGATCGGAAAGTACCATACAACTTTCTGTGGAGCTTTCTTTTCGGCCTTCTTATATCGTGAAGCATTGTACTTTGGACAGATGGTTTTTTCCGCGTGCTCACCCCGATATATGATGCAATCGTTGATGCATGTGTGGTATCTAATGTGTGGCAGATCAAGAGGGCACACGATTTTCTTGGCCTCCTCGACACTAGCTGAACACAGGCTTCCCTCGGGAAGAACCTTCTTTAGATACTTCAAAAGGTCATCTAGGCTAGCGTCCGCCCATTTGTTTTTTCCCTTAGTCTTTAGAAGTTCGAGCGTGAAACTCAAGCGGGCCACGTCGGGATCGTAACCATCATACAATGGAGTCTTCGAGTCTAGGTCCAGTTGCGCCAGTTTGGCCTCCTCTCTAGAAGCATCTCTGTCGCTAGTCGTCTTCTTGCGAAGCACGTCTCGAACATGTGGGTCCTGCATGGCTGAACTTAGTAGGGACGAAGACTGTAGTGTTTTCGCGTCTTCTCCGTCATGTCCGGCCTCTTCTCCGCTTGGTCCGGCCTCTTCTGCGCCATGTTCGGCCTCTTCGCCATTTTTGACGCCCTCTTCTTCGGGCCCATTTTTGGTCATCTCTTCGTCTTGTTGGGGAACGTTGCATGGGAAACAAAATTTTTCCTATGCACACGCAAGATCTATCCATGGTGATGAGCATCTACGAGAGTGAGAGTGGATCTACATACCCTTGTAGATCGCTAAGCAGAAGCGTTAAGAAACGCGGTTGATGTAGTCGAACGTCTTCGCGATCCAAATCGCCAGTCGTCCCGTGATCCAATCACGATCTAGCGCCGAACGGACGACACCTCTGCGTTCAACACACGTACAGCTTGATGACGCCTTCACCTCCTCGATCCAGCAAGCGATGGTGAAGTAGTAGATGAGTTCCGGCAGCACGACGGCGTGGTGACGGTGGTGGTGAAGAGCAATCTTCGTAGGGCTTCGCTAAGCACAACGGAAACTATGACGGGGGATAAACTAGAGGGGACGGGGTTGCCGGCACACGGCTTGGGAATTCTTGATGTGTTCCGGGTGCTATCCCGGCCCCTCTATTTATATGTTGAACCCTGGGGTCGAAACTTGGAGAAAGAGCCTCCTCAAAGTCGGTTTGGTCCGCAAGGCAAGAGTCCTCCTCGGACTCCAGGACCAGACGCCAGGGTCCTCGGCGTCTGGCCCCAGACGCCAGGGTTCCTAGCGTCTGGCCCCTGGCCTCCGCAAAACTCCTTTTGCACCTTCCTTAAAGCCTCGTGGGCTTTACCCCTTGGCCCAAATAAAGTGTTCTCGTACCCGAACATTTCGGGAAACATCCGAAACCCCTTCCGGTGAATTCCGGAACCCTTCCGGAGACCAAACATTATTATCCCATATATCACTCTTTACCTCCGGACTATTCCAGAGCTCCTCGTCATGTCCTGGATCTCATCCGGGACTCCGAACAACTTTCGGTCACCAACATAATAACTCAACTATACTTATATCGTCACCAAACGTTAAGTGTGTAGACCCTGCGGGTTCAAGAACTATGTAGACATGACCGAGACACCTCTACGGTCAATAACCAATAGCGGGACCTGGATGCCCATATTGGTTCCTACATATTCTACGAAGGTCTTTATCGGTTGAACCTCTATGTCAAGGATTCAGTTAATCTCGTATGCTGTTCCCTTTGTTCTTCGGTATGTTACTTGCCCGAGATTCGATCGTCTGTATCTCTATACCTAGTTCAATCTCGTTACCGGCAAGTCTCTTTACTCGTTCCGTAATACAAGATCCCGTGGCTAACTCTTTAGTCACTTTGCTTGCAAGGCTTATTGTGATGTTGTATTACCGAGTGGGCCTTGAGATACCTCTCCGTCACACGGAGTAACAAATTCCAGTCTTGATTCATGCCAACCCAACAGACACCCTCGGAGATACCTGTAGAGCACCTTTATAGTCACCCAGTTACGTTGCGACGTTTGATACACACAAGGTACTCCTCCGGTGTTAGTGAGTTGCATGATCTCATGGTCATAGGAACAGATACTTGACATGCAGAAAACTATAGCAATAAACTGACATGATCATATGCTATGTTTATAGTTTGGGTCTTGTCCATCACATCATTCTCCTAATGATGTGATCCCGTTATCAAATGACATCTCATGTCTATGGCTGGGAAACCTTGACCATCTTTGATCAACGAGCTAGTCTATTAGAGGCATACTAGGGACACAGTGTTTGTCTATATACCCACACACGTATTAGAGTTTCCAATCAATACAATTATAGCATGGATAATAAACGATTATCATGAACAAGGAAATATATAAGAATAACCATTTTATTATTGCCTCTAGGGCATATTTCCAATAGTCTCCCACTTGCACTAGAGTCAATAATCTAGCTCACATCGCTATGTGATTTACATTGTTATGAATCTAACACCCAATGAGTTCTGGGGTTCGATCATGTTTTGCATGTGAGAGAGGTTTTAGTCAACGATCTGCAACATTCAGATCCGTGTGTTCTTTGCAAATATATATGTCATACTGCAGATGCTACCACGCTCCATTTGGAGCTATTCCAAATGGCTGCTACACTATACATATCCGGATTGCTACTCGGAGTTATTCGGATTGGTGTCAAACCTTGCATCGACGTAACCCTTTACGAGGAACTCTTTATCACCTCCATAATCGAGAAACATTTCCTTAGTCCTCTAGTTACTAAGGATAATTTTGATCGCTGTCCAGTGATCCATTCCTGTACCACTCTTGTACCCTTTGACAAACTGATGGCAAGGCACACACCAGGTGCGGTACACAGCATGGCATACTATACAGAGCCTATGGATAAGACATAGGGGACGACCTTCGTCCTTTCTCTTTCTTCTGCCGTGGTCGACCTTTGAGTCTCACTCAACTCCACACCTTACAAATCAGGCACAAACTCTTTCTTTGACTGATCCATTTTGAACTCTTTCAAAATCTTGTCAAGGTATGTACTCATTGAAAGTTTTATCAGACGTCTTGATCTATCTCTATAGATCCTGATTCCCAATATTTAAGTAGCTTCATTCCAGGTTTTCCTTTGTAAAACTCCTTTTCAAACAACCTTTTATGATTTCTAGAAATTCTACATCATTTCCGATCAACAATATGTCATCCACATATACATATCAGAAATTCTATAGTGCTCCCACTCACTTTATTGCAAATACAAGTTTCTCATAAACTTTGTATAGACCCAAAACTTTGATCTCCTTATCAAAGCATATATTCCAACTCCGAGATGCTTGCTCCAGTCCATAGAAGAATCGCTGAAGCTTGCATACATTTTAGCATCCTTAGGTCTGACAAAACCTTCTGGTTGTATCACATACAACCTTTCCTCACGGAAACTGTTAAGGAAACTCTGTTTTGACATCCATCTGCCAGATTTCATAATCGAAAAATGCAGCAACTGCTAACATAATTCCAACAGACTTTAGCATCGCTACGGGTGAGAAAGTCTCATCGTCGTCAACTCCTTGAACTTGTGGGAAACTTCTTTGCGACAAGTCGAGCTTTATAAATGGTGACATTTACCATCAGCATCTGTCTTCTTCTTAAATGTCCATTTGTACTCAACGGTCTGCCGTTCGGGCAAGTCTACCAATGTCCATACTTGGTTTTCATACATGGATCCTATCTCGGATTTCATGGCTCCTAGCCATTTGTTGGAATCCGGGCCCACCATCGCTTCTTCATAGTCTGTAGGCTCATCGTTGTCTAACAACATGATTTCTAAGACAGGGTTGCCGTACCACTCAGGAGCAGTAGGCGTCCTTGTCCACCTACGAGGTTTGATAGTAACTTGATCCGAAGCTTCATGATCATCATCATTAGCTTTCTCTTCAATTGACATAGGATCCACAGAAACATCTTTCTGTGCTGCGCTACTCTCAGGTTGAAGTAAAGGTTCAACAACCTCATCAAGTTCTATTTTCCTCCCACTCAATTCTTTCGAGAGAAACTCTTTCTCGAGAAAGGACTTGTTTTTAGCAACAAACACTTTGCCCTTGGATCTGAGATAGAAGGTGTCGTGGGAATGTCCCTGACAATAGAACTAGGGGTACGAATGGAGGAGCGAAGTCTAGCTATGGCTCAGGTGTTTCACTCGGATGTGTACGAGTTCACGCCCCACTCGGGAGTGGTAAAAGCCCTACGTCTTGAGCCCGGGGGCTGGTGTTGCTGTGCTTATGGGTGTGTACTGGAATACAAGTGTTCGAACCTTGCTACGGCGTCCGGTGGTGGCTTATATAGAGTGTGCCACCACCAGCCGAGCGCCGCATTGAATGCTAGTTAAAGCTAGTTACAGAAACTGCCGCTTTAACTAGAACGTTACTGGTAACGCTTGACCGATCAGTCCCAGAGGATGTCTCTTCGTATAACTGAACACTACGTCTCCTGGACTGTTGAGCTTTCGTTGACCGAGTGTGGACGTAGCCATCCGAGTGCGACTTCAAGTATGTCCGAGTGATCCTTCAGATCTTACCGAGTGCGCTTCTTCTTCTGAGCTTCAATGCTGACATGGAACCATTGGTGGGCCCTAGATGTCAGGTCCATGACCCTACCCAGGGTAGGCATCCTCATCAGTAGCCCCCGAATCCATGAGGTTTTATCAGTCGAGTGATCGACACTCGGAAGCATCGATGATCTTTTGGAGAAGATCGAGAAACGATCAGGTCGTCCCTCACTCGGCCTCAAACCAAGATGGATTCAGGATCAATGTTTCAATGAAAACTATAATGTTGTATAATCCGAGTGGTCAGCTGGTGCCAGCCGATCACTCGGTTCGTAGGAAGGCATCACCAGGTTCATCCGCGACGTGGAGCTCACCTCCTTTGAGCACGGAGAGATTTCCGCGTGTTCGAAATCGCCGAAAGTGCGCTTGGCGCGCGGCGGAACGGTCATGTCCCGAAGTTTTTGGGGAAATGAGCACGACGCCTCGATAACCACGCCGAAAATCACGCCACGCGTCCCCGAGACCCTGAACAGTGGATTCGCAGATCTTCCTTCGTTTGCGGATTGACGGCCTGAGATTGCGCCGGATCTTTGATATAAATAGTGGAAAGTACTGTCGGGGCGAGAACGGATCTCGTTTTCCCCAATCCCTCACCTTCTCCGACTCCCACCTGCACACCTCCCGTCTTCCTCTCGTCGAAAGTTGTCTCGAGCTCGCCGGAGAAGATGCGCAGGGCGTCCGCGACCGCGAAGGCCGAGCCGGCGAAGAAGAACGCACGCGCGTCTTCCTCCAGCGCCGGAGTGCCGGCCTGATGGACGCAAGGCGAGTGGCTCCAGTCGCGGGTGACCAAGGCCCGGATGCTCGATTTGGAGGACCAAGGATCACTACTAGTAGAAAGCCTACTAGTAACGCTTGAAATACCTATAGCAGTAGCGCTGGGTCCAGCGCTACTGCTAACGCGCTACAGCTAAGTTGTAGCAGTAGCGCTGGTTGGTGCAGCGCTACTGCTAATTATGGTTAGCAGTAGCGCTGCGCTGACCAGCGCTACTGCTAACTATCTGTAGCGCTGCAGAAAGGCAAACACTGCTGCTAATCCAGTGCTGCTGCTAGATGCCTTCCAGCGCTGCTGCTAGTATTCCTGCTTTCACAGATTCATACCCCCTCTACGTATTTGTGATGTATTTGTACAGGCTCTATACAGTAGTTTCATCAGATCACAATAAACATACACTATTCTCATCATATCATACACATACAGTAGTCTCGTCATACCATCATCATCATCATTCAACACAAATATCATCACATCTCGAAAATAGCGATACACAAGTCATGTCATGTCTCGAATAAGTGCAACTGCATGGTCATGGCACACACACAAGTTTCATCATCTCTATCTAAACCATGATGTAGAAGAGAAGAGCGATCAGCATGAGCAAGGCCGCGACTATGTAGTACGTGAGGCACCGGCGGTTCCGCCCCCGCTCTTGCCGGAGCGTCCACCTCAAGTAACTACTTTCCGCTTCGGCTCTGCTGTCGAACCCTCTGTGGCTAGCACCCGGGTACTTGTCCACCTGGGCCTGAGCGTCTGGCCAGTGGTCGTAGACTCCTGGAACCCTCCCAACGAACACGGCGTAGCAGTCCTTTGCCATCTCTGATCTATGTACTTGCATCGTCAGTTGATGAACTAAACGATAATATGCAACATAATGTACTTAAGAAAACAAAGAGGCATAATTAGCAAAATACAAGCAACCTATAGTAAACATAAATGACGAAGTTCCTCATACCCAAACTAATTAACTAGAGCGACCACGGTTTAATTACATCACCTAGTTTCGCCGTGCATAAATTCAAAGTTTTGCGATAGAAAGACAACAGTGACACATATATTGTCATCGACAATCACTCCTCCATGTCGGCGGTCCAATCTTCATAGTCAGGGAGGAAGCACCCGAGCTTCTAGAAAAGGCTTCAGGTCCAGACGCTGAGCGATTAGCAGTGCTCGGACATCATCCCGCGTGATTGGCCCATGGTAGAACATCCCTGTTGGTTCGAGGACCTGCTTCATGATCACTTGGGCAAGTTCACACTGTACGTGATAAAACTCAGCTCAGATTCGATGATCCGGTGTCTTTCCTATGCTTGTGGCCCAGTTGACAATCTCGGCATCGTTGGTAGTAGCTGACATGCGAAGTCGTTGATTATCCCTTCTGAACTCGAGCAGGTGATGCATGAGGTAGAATCCATCTGCCTTACTGGTGTGCGGTTGCTGGATGCAGCAGAAGTCGGTCTTATGGCTGAAAACCAGCCCATTCTTCCTGTACTTTTTCACCTTGATATATCCACAAGACAGGCTAAAGATTAACAGGGCACTATCGAGAACACTATTTATGTGCTTGTAATCCTTTTTCTTGATGTTCTTCGATGAGTCCAAGTAGATAGCATGGGAGTATTCTGGTTACAGAACGATGAGGACGGCGCCCCCCCCCCCCCGTTGCGCAAATTAAGTACACCTCAAATTAGCCTCCATGCTTGCAAAGGAATGATTAACACTTACGAAAGGATATGCGCGGATGACTTACGTGGGATGATAAGACAGGAGAATCGCTTCCTTGCCCTTATTAGCGATCATGAAGCCGCCGATGTACTTGCTCGCATAGTCACGGTGCTCTTTGCAGACTGCCAAGAAGCTCTCGTGCATATGGTACGGGTCCGCGACGCAGATATGTTTTATGTTCTCGATCCTGATGAAGTAGTTGAGATACATCGCATACATGTGGATGAACTGGAAATCCATCTTGGTCATGTGGAACATGTCGTAGATGTAGTCAAATCGCAGGATGAACTTATCCGCGGGCCATCCCCCGACGTACAACTTCCCACCCGACACTTGAGCTGCGTAAAGCGGGTAACCTAGTTTTTCCAAGATGAGAAGGATTTTCTCTCTGGCCAGCACATCATCATGAAGTTTCCTTAGATCATTGTTCAGTATGTCCTCTAGCGCTTTCTGAGGTAGGATCGGGTGGCCGGCGACATGGAAACGCTCCGCACCTACGACAGGTATTCTGTCTACCTCCCGGGCTTCAGAGGCGGCTGGCTGCTTGAAGCAGCTCTGGCGCCTTTAGGGCCTTTCCTCTCCGGTCTCCTCCTTTGCTTCTTGGCGGGTGGCGGTAGTGAGCCCACCATACCTTCCCTAACCACCACCCCTAGTGTCGTCAGGCTAATCAGTGGACGGCCCTCGGGTTGTTGCTGGGTAGAGGCGGCATCTGGAGGCGTCTCCTGTGAGGATCGCTTGAAGAGAGACGTTTTAAATTCCGCCTTAGGACGTTCCGGCTCTGGCAAATCAGGCAACATCAAGTCATCATCTCCATGCTCATAGCCTGAGTCTTCGTCATCCTGAGCCATCAATCCTCCATCATCATAGGCGGTATTGAAATACTTGTCTGGGTCATCATCATCCTCCTCCATGTCATCATCAGCATTTGCTTCTTCGACAACGGGGGCGACATCATCTGGCACTAATGGAGGCTCTCCCTCGTGTCGTCCGCTATCACCCGCCATGACAGGTGCAGGTACTTTGGTAGGTGGGGTGGTATTCATACCTTCTTCAGAAGCTGTCGTTGGTGTGATACTGGGCACCTCGACACGAAGAAGAGTCTTCAGCCAAGGCAAGAACCAGCTCTTGCATGCGCCAATCCGTTGAGGGGTCTCCTCGTCATCGACTGGTATCGGAGGAGGCGAATCCTCGAAGCCCGCTAAGACACTGGCCACGTTAACCTTGAAGACGCCATCGGGCATCTCTCGGTTGTGGAACATGCGGTCCTTCGGCTTCACGATCGTTGCCTTTCCCACGGCCACCTTCTGGCCCTTGATGTCGTACAGTAGGGTGCACGGGGTATCGTTGGCCTACGAAGACATGTCTGCGACGTCAAACATCCGAAAGGCAACTGAAACGGAAGACTATATAGACATGCTGGTGAAAAGGGTATGACGCGTAATTACCGTGAGGGTGTCGAGCTCAGCCATAGACGAAGGCCCGCCGAGCATGCCAGAGACGGTGGTCGGGCTGCTATGAACAGGAGCGTGACCTTTTGCGGTTGCTTGAGCAGGTGCTGGTGGTGTGATGTTCACCGAATTGCTCCCGACATAGCTGGGAAGGGGAAAGTCCTCTGGCCCTTTCTCTGGATTGCTCTTCGACCAATCGATAATTGCCGGAATCAAGCTGGTAATAATTGCAGATTGGAAGTCATTGACCCTTGCATTGACTACCCCGAGCAACTCTTCTTTGTTCTCAGCTTTGGTCTTATTGACCGCAATCGCGACCTTCTCGTCGATGGTCTGCTGGTTGAGCGCCCGTCTCTTCCTTCTTTCCTCTGGCTCCTCGCGGTAGCACGTCTTCCATGAGGCGCCATCTCCGACGCCGTGCACACGTCCATAGGACGGCGGTTGGTCCTCCGGGACCTTTTTCAGTATGTTCAGGGCCCGGTTGAAATGCGTGTCCCACTTGGGCCTCACCAACGACTATGACGACTAGTCGCTTTCGGCTGCCTTTTGGTGCTGCTCTTTCTGCAAAAGGAACGTGGATGGTTTACTAATAATGTGACAAAACCTGTAGTCGAATTGATTGGAAGCTAATATGATAATGTGGTAATATAACAATTACCAGAAGTCTCATGAACTCCCTCGTGTTCGGGTCCGTGTAAAAGATCTTCTTGACGCGGTCCCACTTGTACCGGGCCCTGATCCAGTCACGCTCCAGCGGGTCGGTGAACTCTGCCAAGGGGTCTGGGATTCCGTGACTTTCATGTTCGGCGTCCTCCTTGGCCCATACGTGCCTCTTCCCCTTGTAACCACGGCTTCTGAGGCGGTGGGGAGGTGTGTTCCTAGCCTGGAGCGCCTTCATTTTCTCTGACTTTTTCTTGGTTTCACCTTTAGCGCAAGTCTCCTTGAATTTTTCAAAGTCCTCTTCCATAAGTGTCGGATTGTCAGCATGAATCTTGGACCTCGGTTCATTCTTATCAATCGTTTTTTTCACCCGAACTTTCCAGGCGGACAAGTCGTTGGTGAACGTCACCATCGCCTTGCTATTTATCTTTGTCATGGCGTCGTCGTCCCACGGTTCTTTGCTTTCTGTGCGGCCGGGGAACAGGAACCTATTGTGCAACTTCTTTCTCGTCATTGATGTTGGCAGTTTCCCTGAGGATGCATCCTAGTTGATTGCCCCAGCACGAGCGCGCTTCATCCGGCGCCGTTGGCTCTAATTTCTTGGGGTGCATCTCCGTGACCATAATTTGTCTGATGCCGAGCTCGTTTGGTCTTCGTGGCATCTTCTGCTTCGGTGCTTTACCGGCTACGACAGCATCGTTCCCGGTCTCGGGGGTGGTGTCGGTGCCGGTGCCAGTGCTGGTGCCGGTGTCGGCGTCGGTGTCGGGGTTGGTGCCACTGCCACCACCATGCACCCCCATCTGGTGTTCGTCCAGGTAATCGAAATAGTGATTTGCTGCCTCGATGGGGTCTTCTTCGAGGCGAGCAGAACCTCCGGCTTTGGCGTGGCTAGACATGTTTCCTATTCAACAATTGTAAATAAAAGATATAATGAAGAGAAAAAAGGGGCCTATATTTGGTCGGAATGTTTATTCATTCCCCCCGGCAAATCCCGGGAAGTCCATATGTCCTAGTTTCTAGCACGAGTCATGCCGAAAATCACGGAAATTTTTGGCATGACCTTTGCTAAAAAGTGGACATATGGAGCGCCTGAAATTTGCCGGAACGGAAATGAATCAACATTCCGGCAAAACATAGGCCACTCGGATATTCTTCGACATTCAACCAACATTGCAAAATCATATAATATCATGTGCAGATTCAGATCAAATTTTCTTTGCATAAGCATTTTTCTCTAGTGCAGCATAACAACATTCTTCTAGCACTAAGCACATAAGTAACACAGCTTTGCAACAATACCAGGGCAGTTCAACATCTCAATACCCTTGCTGAAATTATCAGGAAGAGTATAATTTCTAATACCTTGATCTGAATATGCTTCCAACTTGCTCAAATAATTTGCTACTACTATACCATCCATGCAGGCCCGAAGCAAAATCATATGGAGCAGAGAGAGAGAGAGAGAGAGAGAGAGAGAGAGAGAGATAGGAGGGCAGGGGAGAGGAGAGGGAGAGGCTTACGGGGCGGCGGCGAGGTCGAGGGCGGGGGAGAGGGCGGCGGCAGCGAGGTAGAGGGAAGGGGAGAGGGCGGCGGCGGTGAGGTCGAGGGCGGGCCCGCGCGGCGACGGTGAGGTCAACGGAGGGCTCGGGCGACGGCCAGCGTTGAGGTCGACGGCGGGCAGGGGCGACAGCAGGCAAGGGCGATGGCGGGTAGGGGCAACAGCGGGCAGGGGCGACGGCCTGCGGCGACATAGTGGGGGGGAGAGGTGGAGATCGAGGGGGGGGGGGATAAGGACTTGGCCAAATTTTGAGCCCGCGCGGCGGGGTTAACTAAACTTAGCAGTAGCGCTGGATTAGGACCAGCGCTATAGCTAAGTTAGCTATAGCGCTGGTCCTAATCCAGCGCTACTGCTAATTCTTATTATTTTCTTTTTATTATTTTCCTTTTATAGTTTTTAGTTTTCTTTTCTTTTTATTATTTTCCTTTCCTTTTCTGTTTACTTTTCTTTTTCTTTTGTATTGCTTTCTCCCTTTTGTTTTTGTTTTTTGTTTTTCTCCCGACGGCCTCGCACGCAGTCGACAAGAACGTCTCCCTCCCACACTGCGCGAATATCACCGGAACCATGTGGTGGTAATTGAAGGGGATACGATGTATACATCATTTGACCGATAACGGTTACTTAAGTGCGTACACAAAATAGATACATATATATAAATGATGGTTTCTCAGCTGCGTCGACGACGTTTCACAATGAGCTTCTTCCCTTTCTTGTTCGTTGCCGAATAATTGAGCCCCTCCTTGTGACTTTTCCGGAACCATGGAGTACGATCTTTCTTACGTAATGTAGTATTGATTCTTCTTTTCACGTATGCTGCATCGTCATCGTCATCTTCCCACATCGGGTTGCCGTATTGGTTGTAGTCTTCCTCGTTGGCGACTCCATCCATTCCGATGATGCTCCTCGTAGTCTTCCTCGTTGGCGATTCCCATAAGGCACTTGATGAATTGATCGAGCTCCTTCGCACTTAAGGTGAAGCAAGAAGGGGGGAAATAATTCTCCTCCTTCTTGTTGACTTTTCTTCCCCTTTCCCCCTCCTCCGTCTCCGTCTCCGTCTCCTCTGTCGACTTTTTACGGTGGAGATCTTTCCTGATCTTCAAATCTTCCAAGTCTTTCCTTGCCTTCGGCCCATCCTTGGTCTTCTCCGGCATGTTCATCAGTGTGCCAAGCAAGCTCTCGAGGACATTCTTCATGATATGCATTTGATCAAGGCAATGAGGTGTGTCGTGATTGGGCCAGTACTCCAAGTCCCAGAAAACAGACCTCGTTTTCCATACCTTCAGTAGCGGCTCTGGTGCCGTTTTCATCTTTCCCGGCGCGGGCCACTGTTCCCAGTTTTTCAACAGCTCGTTGATTTCGGCGCCGCTCTTCTTACGTGGAGGTCCTCGATGCTCAGCCAACCCATTGAATAGATATCCACGCTTTCTCCACGGGTCATCCTTCTCGAGCCATCTACGATGCCCCATGTACACGATTTTCCCGGACCCGCCATCTTTCATCGACGTAAGCTGCTGAGACGTTGTATCATCCATACACCTCGTGTATCCGCAGTATCCGTGGCACACCTGGCCTGAGGTGTACCCGTAACCGAGATAGTCGTGCACCGTCGTCATCAGCGCGGCTCTCATATAGAAATACTCTCCTTTGCTGGCGTCCCATGTCCATGCCGGTGTTTTCCATAACGTGTCTAGCTCCTCTTTCAGAAGCCCCATATACAGGTTAATATTATTTCCCGGTTGTTTCGGCCCTTGAATCAGCATGCTCATGTGTATGTATTTTGTCTTCATGCACTTCCATGGGGGGAGGTTGTACATCCATACAAAGACAGGCCATGTGTTGTGGTTGGTGTTTTGGTTTCCAAACGGATTCATGCCATCGGTACTCGCACCAAGCACGATGTTCCTTGGATCTTCTGCAGCAAATCCATATACGGCATTGAATGCTCTCCACTGGCTAGCATCTGCGAGGCGCCTCAGCTTCGGATCATCTGTATCGTCGGGCTTCTTCCTTTCTGCGTGCCAGCGCATGAGCTTTGCTTCCTTAGGATCTACGAAATACCGCTGCAGACGGGGAGTGATCGGAAAGTACCATACAACTTTCTGAGGAGATTTCTTTCCTGCCTTCTTGTATTGAGAAGCATTGCACACTGGATAGCTGGTTTTTTCCGCGTGCTCCCCCCGATAAATGATGCAATCATTGATGCATGCGTGGTACCTAATGTGCGGCAAATCAAAAGGGCAAACGATTTTCTTGGCCTCATCGACACTAGTAGGACACAGGTTCCCCGCGGGAAGAACTTTATTATGTAGATACTTCAAATGCTCATTGAGGCTTTTGTGTGTCCATTTGTTTTTGGCCTTCGTCTTTAGAAGTTCGAGCGTGAAACTCAAGCGGGTCACCTCGGGATCGCAACCGTCATACAATGGAGTCTTCGAGTCTACTTGAAGTTGCGCCAGCTTGGCCACCTCTCTAGAAGCAGCTCTCTCGCTAGTCGTACTCTTGCGAAGGAGGTCTCGAACATGAGGGTCCTGCACGACTGCACTTAGTAAAGTCAAAGACTGCGGCGTGACTGCCGCCTCTTCTCCGCCATGTCCGGACTCTTCTGCGCCGTGTCCGGAATCTTCTCCGCCGCCGTCATTTAACTCTTCCCCGCCGCCATGTCCGGCGCCATCATCTTCGTGTCGATCGTCCATCTCTTCATCTAGCCCCATGTCATTATTCCCTGCCATGTGGACGTCCTCATCATCATCATCTTCACTTATCCACCGAGTATAGCGATCCATGAAACTATTCATCAACAGGTGCGCCTTCAACCTGCCACGATCAAAAGGGTCCAAAAGGACTCCTTTTTTGCATCTTGTACACGGACATCTAATCCTAGTCCGATTATTTGCATACATGTCCATCACCACGGATTGCATGTATCGCTCCACCTTCCATCCACTCACCTTCATGACTGACTGCATGCATGGTATAACAAGCAAAAGGGTTATAAACAAAATGCATGCATGCATCAAAGTCATATAAAAATTTGGCATGACCTTGCCTAAAAATAGGACATATCGAGTTTGCTCGACATTCACCGAAACGGAAATAAATCGACATTTCGGCAAAACATAAGCAACTCGGGGGCATGTCACTCGCACAAATCTCTCCATATCCCAAACACACATATTCCCATTCACACACATATTCCCATTCTTGAAATGAACAACTTTTTACTCACCTATCTCCCGAGAGAGACCGATCGACCGGATGAGGCCTTTCGCTACCTATAGGGATCGAAAGTGTGGATGGCTAAATAGCTAGCTAGATCTAGTTGTTGGGGAGGAGAGATGACTCTAGGTAACTAATGGAGAGGGAGAGAGATGAGCTAGCTAGATCTATATCTAATGGAATGGAGGGAGAGCCAAATATTTGAGGTAGGGGGGCATTTATGGTGCTAGCTAGAGATGAGAAGGCCATTTATGGAGGAGAGTTATGGTGGAGGGGGCATTAATGGGGAGAGAAGAGAGGTAGGAGGAAGAGAGAAGAAGGGCAACAATGGTGAGGGGAGAGGGGAAAGGAGGGGGAGAGAGGGCAAAGGGGGGGAGGAGGGGGAGGGGGTGAAAAGGTGGCACCAGCCACGCCTAGAAGTAGCGCTGTTTTTCAGAAAGCGCTACTGCTATGTTACTTAGTAGTAGCGCTTTCTAGAAAGAGCGCTACTATTAAGTGGGGCCCATTAGCAGTAGCGGTTCCATGAAAAACAGCGCTACTGCTAAAATCTTAGTAGTAGCGCTGTATTCTGGATAGCGCTGCTACTACCAACAGTGTCGGTGGGCTCGTCGGGTCCCGCTTAGCAGTAGCGCTCTTTTTGTATACAGCGCTACTGCTAAGTCTTTACTTGTAGCGCTGCCGAAATCCAGCGCTACTGGTAATTACCTGCAGTGCCTGTTACTTTCCAGCGCTACTGATAGTGTCCTGCCTATAAGGTTTCTCCTAGTAGTGGATTCGTGCGCAAGGGGAGCTGGCAGCTACCTGGGTCGGACGAAGAGGAGCCATCATCAAAGGGGGACGAGCGCATGCTCTTGGTGACTCACCTCGAGCGAGGTTTCTCTCTGCCGCCTCACCCTTTCTTCCAAAGATTTCTGAGTTTCTTCGCCGCACAGCACCATCACCTTCCTCCCAATGTTGTCATGTACTTAGCTGCGTTTATCTCTTTGTGCCAAAACTTCTTGGGTTGCCACCCCCATTGGGGTTTGTTTAAACATCTCTTTACTTGCCGAGTGATGACCGTGAAAAAACCCACTCGGTCGGAGGATAAGACCAATGTGGCCCAATTGTGCGGGGGACTCGGAATCCAGCTGCGAGGCAAGGGATGTTTTCCCAAGATGACATTCCCTGACTCGGTAAAGGGGTGGCAGGAGAACTGGTTCTACTGCCACGACATTCCAGTCGGTGAGGGTCAACCGGGCCTCCCACCATATACTTCAGATCGCATTCGGCCAGTTCCTCGACTGACAGTGACTAAGGAGGAGAAAACCGAAGTAGACATCTTAGTGATAGCGTTAGTAGCTCTCGTGCAAAAAGGTGTCAACGGCCTCGGCCTGCTAGAGGTCTTTTTCCAGAGGAGGATCCAGCCACTGCAAGCCAGAGGCCACCCTATGTGGGAATACTCTGGACCGAATGACTCCACTCGAACTCACCCGGAGGAGCTCAAGGAAGAAGAGGTGGAGGCCAAGATCAAGGCGATCACACCAGCGCGTGACAACCCCAGGGGGAGCAGGCTAGTGGCTCCACTCTCATTGGAGAACCTGGCGAACGAGGTAAATTCCGAGTGTTTATCTTCGAGTGAAATTCGTATATATGTTGAAATTGATCCGACTGATTCTGCTTTTCATTCGGCAGGCCTTCACACAAATGAGCAGTCTGGTGCTTCTTGTGGATAGAGGTCCGGTCGACGTTACCAGCGATACTGACCATCCGGATGACTCGGCCGAAGCTGGCGAATATGAAGAGCCTTGCGAAGGCGAGGACGATGAGGAAGACGATGAGGAGGGCTCAGAAGATGGAGACGAAGCGGAGTCATCGCGTTCAGAAGACCGAGTGCCCGAATCTCGCTCCAAGGCTCACCATGACTCGGGAATCTGTGGTGGGGGACCCAAAGGATCGAGAACTGCCAAGCTGAGTGGATCCACTCTTCCGACCCGTGCTTCAAAGCGTGGGCGTGGAGAGCTTGCCTCCTCCCCTGAGAAGACGGCGAAGCAGCCAAAAATTGCAACAACCAAACCTCGGAAGGCGGTCTTCATCCCGAAGATCAAGATGGCTATCCATGTGGCTTCAGCGTAAGTGATTCTATTCTTAGAAGTTGTAGTGTATGCTTGTTCGAGTGATAAAATGTTCCGAGTGTTTCCTTTGCAGAGCTGATACTTCTACTGCATCACCTGATCCCTAGACCCTGGAAAAAGAGCGGGCCAACGCTGATGTTGCGTCCTCGAAGGGTAGGTTCTGGACTCATTCGGTAATCTTGGATATATCGGAGTGTTTATTCATCTTCGGGTGACTTGATTATTTGCAGCTCCGCGTGAAGTGATCGACCTTGACGCGAACGACAAGATTGATCCAACGGACCCTCCAGCCGACGCAGACGCCGAGATGCAGGACCCATCGCTTGCCGATACTCTGGTGCTCACCCAAGATGCCGGCCCTGGAGCCGGGGCAGCACTCGAAACCGGAGCTTCGTCTCACTCGTTGGCTCCTTCTATGCCCAACATTTTTGCGCTACACCATGTCTCGGAGGACCAAGTGCGAGCGAGCAAAGAAGCGCTAGTGCAGCTGGAGATAATGAGTGACCGACTGAAGACGGCGTACGATGCTAGTGAAGCCCTGAAGAAGAATGTCCGAGTAAGTACTCTTGTAAGTACCCTTTTCAATTTTTCGTCTTGTGAGGATCTGAATCCGAATTTAAGTACACCCGCTGAGTGTGTTTGAGTTCCAGTGGGGCGCGCTGAGCGCACCCACTGGGTGTAGTCCCCGAGACTGCCGTCGACTGAAGTAGTCAGTGGGAGTCTTAGAGTCCGAGTGAATATCATGCTCAATTCATTCGAATGAATACTATGTTTAATACATCCGAATGAATACTTTCTTTTTTGATTTTCCAGTGGGGGCGCGCTGAGCACACCCACTGGGTGTAGTCCCCGAGACTGCTGTCGACAGAAGCAGTCGGCGACAGTCTTAGAGTCCGAGTTAAAGTCCTGACCAATATCCTTTTCTTTAAATCTGTTTTGCAGTCTGTTTGTGAGCTTGGAAGCCACTACAAGACTCTGGAGAAGGAGGTGCTGGACCTGCGCATTAGCCTCGACGCTGAGAAGAGCAAGAACGCCCGACTGGAAGAGGAGAAAAAGGCCATTGAAGGTAATATCTTCCTGCTCGACTGTAATGGTAGTTGCTCCTCTTCCCCATCCGACTGAATATGCTTCATCAGATTTTCGTAGAGAAAATCGTGAACTTGTCAAGAGGCTGAGGAATTCTATTTCTTTAGAAACTGTGAAGACTGCTCTTGAGAAGAAGCACACCGAACTGGCGGCCGCTCAAAAGGAAGCCAACCGAAAGGCCAAGGAGGCTGGGGAAAAATTGAAGACAGTCGGAAAGCTGGAGGAGGAGAAGAAAGCATTAGATGCTGCCGTCCAGAAGTCCAATGAAGAACTTGTTGAATTGAAGAAGCTGCAAACCGATTGGCAGACCAAACTCAACCACATTGCTTCCAAGAAAGCCGAGCTGGAGGAATACGTCGAGGAATTCAGTGGCGAGGCCAATGAAAAGCTCAAAGGTAATGTTTCCGAGTGACTTTCATTGAGCTTGGTTAAACCGGGTGGAATTTGTATGTCTCTGACTTCTTTCTTCATTTACCTGAATCCAGTATTTTGTGACGATGTGGCGGAGGAGACGGACAAAATTGAGAAGGAACTGGACCCCACCCAGGGCTTACTCAAGGACAGTGCTGCCATGAGCGTGCTCCGCTTGGAAGAGCGTGTTGAGCAAGTGGCCATGTATATCAGGGAGCTTAGCACCGCCATCTCCGCGATCGATCACGACGTTTTTCCCGACGATGAGCCCTCGAAGGATCTGGAGACCGTTGTCGGGGGGATTACCCCCGGGTAGGCTCATGGAGGCGACTCAACATTTTAAAACAACGGGACGGCCAACGTCCTTCCGTCCGGCTGCCCCGGCTGGTACCCTAGTCCGGACGGCTGCTGAGTCCGGCCGGCTCCCTGCCCGGCCGGCTGCTCCGACCGGCCCCTGTCCGGCTGCTCCAGCCAGCCTGCTGCGCGAGGTCAACCGCCACATCCCGTCGGACATGACACGAAGACACTATAGCCTGCATCATGCGTCACTTCGCTGCAACCCCAATAGTGGTGCAATATAGCCTCCGTCATTGTGTCACCTCGCTTGTCATCTCCAATAGTGGTGTAGTGTTGCCTGCATCACTTGTCATCTCCAATAGTGTTTAGTTGGCCATGCGGGCCACCCCTTGTCCCCTGGGCCTCCCTTTATAAGAGGCACCAGGGGAGCCTCTCATGGCGAATGGATCCACACACACGTGAGAGCTCCCTGGACCTCACACTGTCACTCTCTCATTCCTCTCATGCCTACACACATATGAGGCAAGAAGCCTCAAGGCTCTCCTCTCCCATACAGCACCAGGAGCAACTATGTACTGCAATACACCTCATATATAGACATGCAGGAGTAGGGGTATTATCTCTCCGGAGAGCCCCGAACCTGGGTAAAACCACCGTGTGCTTTTGCCCTATCTCGTCCCGGATCTTCACTGCAGCCTTGCTCTCACCTCTTAAGCCATCCCATGGCATCTGCCGTCCCGGGGCACCCCCCCCGTGAGAAAACAACGACAGTTGGCGCCCACCGTGGGGCTCGCTGCTGCTGGAACCGCGGTCCGGGCGGGACCCTTTTCGTCATCGTCACCGTGGCGTTGCCGCCATCTCTCTGGTAGCGCTCGGGGGCCTGACATCGACATGCCCCCGGGGCGGCCGTGCAGGGCGGCGCGTCCTCGTCGCCGGCCTCGCCGTCTTCGCCACCACCGCGATGATGGCCGCCGTCTCTCCGCCGGCGCTCGGGGGCTCGACATCAACACGCCCCCGGGGGATTGCGCGCGCCGCCACATCCTCGCTGCCGTTTTCATCACCACCACCACGACGCCGTCCGCCCGTGGCCTCTCCCGCATTCCATCGCCCCGCGCCCGGCCTCGGCGCACTCGTCTCGCCGACCCCTGCCCTAACCCCGTGCGCACCGTCGCCAACGGCTCGAGGCCATGATGAGACGCCGCCGCGGCTGCCTCACGCTCGCGCTGCTCCCGGCCGTCGCACTCGCGCCCGTCCCGCCTCCGACGCGCTCAGCGCCGCCAGCCGCGCCGTGCCCGGTCCTCCTCTGCGCACCTGCGACCTTCAGGGACGGAGCCGCCACGCCCCAACCCTCCTCCCACGCGCGCCTCGGCCCTTGGTCGCTCCTCCGTGCGACCGCGCGTTCGCACGCCGGCGACTTTCGCGCGCCTGGCTCCGTCCCGTGCCCCCGCACGCCGCGTCCACCCCTGAGCAAGTGCTCTGCCTATTGTCCAAACGTCTCCGTCGGCCAGCCGCCCGCCGCTAGGCCGGCAGTCTCCCTCGCCGCCACGATCGCGCGGTCGCATGCCCGGGGCTCCCCGCCCTGCGCGCCCGGCTCCGCCTCGCCCCTCTCGGCGCGTGCCTCCATGGCTGGCGGCTCCGCCCGACCCGACCCCGCGCGTCCACTCTACTTGGCCGCGCCTGCACCGGCCCGCCTGGTCCGCCCGCCCCTCCGCACTTGGGTCGCTGCGCCTCACCATCTCCAGCACCGGCTCCGCCTGCCCTGCCTCCGGCTTGGCTGTGGTCGGCAGAACCCCGCGGTCCGGCTCCGCCTGCCCCGCTCCAGCCGGTCTCCTTTGCTCCTCCACACCCGCGGCTGCCGCCAGTCCACTGCGTCGCCTCTCCAGCTGCTCGACCCGTGGGCCCCGCGCCGCCGCGGCTCCGGCCTCCTTCGCGCCTGCGTATGCGTCGCACCGCGCCTCGCCGCCACGCACGCCGTCCGCCCTTGCGGTGCCGGCCCCGCGCGCCCGTCCATTCCGGCCAGTCGTATCAAAGGCACCTCCACCGCGGGCCGCCTGCTCCGCTCCACGGCACCCACAGCTCCGCGGCGCCCCGCTCCGCCCGCATGGCATCGCCGGTTCCACGCCATGACCTCGGGCTCCGCTGCTTCGCGCCCGTCGGCCGCTCCCGCCTCCCCGTGCCCGCGTGCTCCACCGGCTCCCGCGGCCGCGCCCCGCAGCCGGTCGTCGGTGCCGCGCCCGGCCACCGGCTCCTGCTGCCGTGCCCCGCCCGGCCGCCGGCTCCCGCTGCTATGCGCCATGGCCGGCTACCGCCTCTCTGCGCGGGCCGGCTCCTACTTCTGTCCAACACAGCCGGCTCTGGAAAGAAAAAAGGGGGTGTGCGGGCCGGCTGCCCGGCCGGCAAAAAAAAAGGGACTGTACGTCCGTCTGCCCACGGCAGCTGGTTCACCCGGAGGCTCGGACCCGCGTCCTCGGTCGGCTGGCCCGCATCGCCACTCGGCCAGTCGGCACCCGCCCGCGTCGCCGCTCGGTCGGCTGGCTGGCCTGCCCGTGTCGCCATCCGTCCGGCTTCCCGGCTGGCCTGCCCGCCTACTTCGACACTGGGCCGACTGGAGAGTCGGCTCCGCTGCTCGTCCACTTCGACGCCGGCCGGTCAGGCCCGGCCGGCCGGCACCTCCATCAACCGCCCCGGAGGCTACACCCAGCGGGTGCGCCCGGCGCGCCCCGCTGGTAAAAGACCGCGCCGTCTGCAAGCTGCGCCGGCTATCTTCGACAACACCCACCTCGCCTACGCGAAAATCAATGTGAGCTCCCGATCGCCCATCCTCATGCCACTCACAAACAGCGGATACCCCGAGCGTCCCTCAGAGGCAATCTCCGCATTTATTTCAGCAACTTTACTGTTCGCCCCGGCGCCAGCTTGTCTCGCCCGGGGCCGGCCGCTTGGCCCGATACGTTCGTTCCCACGAGACGATTTA
Source organism: Elymus sibiricus (assembly GCA_039707655.1). Taxonomy (NCBI): domain Eukaryota; kingdom Viridiplantae; phylum Streptophyta; class Magnoliopsida; order Poales; family Poaceae; genus Elymus; species Elymus sibiricus. The sequence goes on along the minus strand of CM077675.1, from coordinate 471,186,304 downwards.
GTAGCGTGTACGGTACCGAAGGCCCACTCTTTGTCTCAGCTACAGATCGCACCGCGACTGTCCGGCTAGCGAGAGCACAAGCTGGAGGTCACCCCACGCGAAAAGCGTCCCGGGAGAAAGCGGCTTGGGCAACCCAGTCATTTCATTTGTGAGCATCTGCGCGATCGAGTCTGCTCCCAGAGTCCGAGTACTGTACGCTCCACTCCGCGGCCCACTCTTCGCCTCAGCCACAGACCGGCTCCCGGCTGTCCGGCTAAAACACTTAAGGGGGCTCGGATGAAACCGAGCCGACACCCTCTGCGTAAACCTGCACAACCAAAATCAAATGTTTGATATATCTGCGCCGACTAAACCTCGTCTTCCGCATGATCATTTCCATGAGGAACCTCCCCGCCCGGAGGCTTGGAGGCTGCCCCCGGCAGGGCCCCGCGCCCATCAGCCGGCGGACCCCGCGTCCGCATCCGGCAGCGCCTCGCGTTCATGAGCCGGCGGACCCCGCGTCCGCCCTCGGCAGGGCTCCGCGCCGTTCAGCCGACGGACCCCGTGTCCGTCCTCGGCAGGGCTCCGTGTCGTTCAGCCGGCGGACCCCGCGTCCGCCCCCGGCTGGGCTCCTTGCCCATCAACCGGCGGACCCCGCGTCCGCGCCCGGCAGCGCCTCGCGCTCGACAGCCAGCGGACCCCACGTCCGCCCCCGGCTGGGCTCCGCGCCCATCAGCCGACGGACCCCGCGTCCGCCCCCGGCTGGGCTCCGCGCCGTTCAGCCGGCGGACCCCGCGTCCGCCCTCGGCAGGGCTCCACGCCCATCAGCCGACGGACCCCGCGTCCGCGCACGGCAGCTCCTCGCGCTCGACAATCGACGGACCCCCCGTCCGCCCCCGGCTGGGCTCCGCGCTCGTCAGCCGGCGGACCCTGCGTCCGCCCCCGGCTGGGCTTCGCGCCCATCAGCCAGCGGACCCCGCATCCACGCCCGACATCCCTGACGCCACCGTCTGCTTCAGCAACAGCAAAGACCCTCCGCCCGACTCTTCGAGTCACCCGGAGGCTAGGAGGATACACCCAGCGGGTGCGCTGGCGCGCCCCCTTTGGAAGCAAGCCACGGCGTCCCCGACCCGCGGTCAACCGTCCTCAACAACTCTTGCAACAACGACAACGGCGAAACCCTCCGCCCGACTCCCCGAGTCGCCCGGAGGCTCGGAGACTACTGTCGGGGGGATTACCCCCGGGTAGGCTCATGGAGGCGACTCAACATTTTAAAACAACGGGACGGCCAACGCCCCTCCGTCCGGCAGCCCCGGCTGGTACTCCAGTCCAGACGGCTGCTGAGTCCGACCGGCTCCCTGCCCGGCCGGTTGCTCCGACCGGCCCCTGTCCGGCTGCTCCAGCCGGCCTGCTGCGCGAGGTCAACCGCCACGTCCCGTCGGACACGACACGAAGACACTATAGCCTGCATCATGTGTCACTTCGCTGCACCCCCAATAGTGGTGCACTATAGCCTGCGTCATCGCGTCACCTCGCTTGTCATCTCCAATAGTGGTGTACTGTTGCCTGCATGACTTGTCATCTCCAATAGTATTTAGTTGGCCATGCGGGCCACCCATTGTCCCATGGGCCTCTCTTTATAAGAGGCACCAGGGGAGCCTCTCATGGCAATGGATCCACACACACGTGAGAGCTCCCTGGAGCTCACACTCTCACTCTCTCATTCCTCTCATGCCTACACACATATGAGGCAAGAAGCCTCATGGCTCTCCTCTCCCATACAGCTCCAGGAGCAACTCTGTACTGCAATACACCTCATATATAGACATGCAGGAGTAGGGGTACGTATTATCTCTCCGGAGAGCCCCGAACCTGGGTAAAACCACCGTGTGCTGTTGCCCTATCCCATCCCGGATCTTCACTGCAGCCTTGCTCTCACCTCTTAAGCCATCCCATGGCATCTGCTGTCCCGGGCACCCCCCGTGAGAAAACGACGACAACCGTGTTAGCCCGAGTGAAGGCAGTGCCAAGCCGAGTGAAAGACTGGAAGAAATCTGTGGCCCGGGCCGGTGCTGACATAGCTCTCTCGTTGGTCCGTATCCACTGCAAGGGGGTGGACGAGAAGAAGCTGAAGTCTCTCGAGGTGGTCAACAAGAAGAACGCCAAGATTGATGACTTCATGGAGATGTTCATGGAAGCTGCCAGTCGGATAGCGGACAGCATCGACCTGGACACCTTCGTGGAAGCAGTGCCCCTGCCCGAGTGATCGTCCAGTTCGAACTCTTTTAAGTATTTGCCTTGGAATGTTGAGTGGTTCCTGTAACCATGAAACTTTAAGTGAGCCTGAGGCTCCCACGGGTTTGAACCTTTATCCGTACCTTTCGATCCGAATGATGCAGTTCTCGTTTGTTTTAGCTTTATTCGATCTTTGGTTCTGGATGGTTCTAACTTAGGCGATGCGGAGTCGCGGCTAAGCCTCCGAGTGTAAGCGAGACTTACACTCGGAGAAATTTGTCCTTGGATGAACAATGATAGTCATGTTCATCTTGACAACCGAGTGTGGAGGGTGTCCCACTCGTAAGATTTCTAACTTAGGCGATGCGGGATCGCGGCTAAGTCCCCGAGTGTGGGCTGGACCCTCACTCGGAGGAGTTTGTCCTTAGATGAACAATTATGGTCCTGTTCATCTTGACAACCGAGTGTGGATCTTGTCCTCACTCGGAGTAGTTTTCTAACTTAGGCGACGCGGAGCCGCGGCTAAGCCCCCGAGTGTGGGCGAGACCCTCACTCGGAGTAGTCCTTAACTTAGGCGACACGGAGCCGCGGCTAAGCCCCCGAGTGTGGGGGAGACCCTCACTCGGAGTAGTTTTTAACTTAGGCGACACGGGGCCACGGCTAAGCCCCCGAGTGTGCGCGAGACCCTCACTCGGAGTAGCCTTTAACTTAGGCGACACGGAGCCGCAGCTAAGCCCCTGAGTGTGGGCGAGACCCTCACTCGGAGTAGTTTTTAACTTAGGCGACACGGGCCCGCGGCTAAGCCCCTGAGTGTGGGTGAGACCCTCACTCGGAGTAGTTTTTAACTTAGGCGACACGGGGCCACGGCTAAGCCCCCGAGTGTGGGCGAGACCCTCACTCGGAGTAGTCTTTAACTTAGGTGACACGGAGCCACGGCTAAGCCCCCGAGTGTGGGCGAGACCCTCACTCGGAGTAGTTTTTAACTTAGGCGACATGGGGCCGCGGCTAAGCCCCCGAGTGCGGGTAAGACCCTCACTCGGAGTAGTTTGTCCTTAGATGAACAATTATGGTCCTGTTCATCTTGACAACCGAGTGTGGATGACGTCCACACTCAGAGTGATTTTTAACTTAGGCGACGCGGGGCCGCGGCTAAGTCCCCGAGAGTGGGTGAGACCCTCACTCGGAGCAGTTTGTCCTTAGATGAACAATTATGGTCCCATTCATCTTGACAACCGAGTGTGGATGATGTCCACACTCAGAGTGATTTTTAACTTAGGCGACGCGGGGCCGCGGCTAAGCCCCCGAGTGCGGGTAAGACCCTCACTCGGAGTAGTTTGTCCTTAGATGAACAATTATGGTCCTGTTCATCTTGACAACCGAGTGTGGATGACGTCCACACTCAGAGTGATTTTTACCTTAGGCGACGTGGGGCCGCGGCTAAGTCCCCGAGAGTGGGTGAGACCCTTACTCGGAGCACTTTGTCCTTAGATGAACAATTATGGTCCCGTTCATCTTGACAACCGAGTGTGGATGATGTCCACACTAAGAGTGTTTTTTAACTTAGGCGACGCGGGGCCGCGGCTAAGCCCCCGGGTGTGGGTAAGACCCTCACTCGGAGTAGTTTTTAACTTAGGCAACACGGAGCTGCGGCTAAGCCCCCGAGTGTGGGTAAGACCCTCACTTGGAGTAGTTTTTAACTTAGGCGACGTGGAGCCGCGGCTAAGCCCCCGAGTGTGGGTAAGACCCTCACTCGGAGTAGTTTGTACTTAGGCAAAATCAGGTTTGCGGCTAAGTGTTTTTCATACCCACTAGGGGGTAGCAGTCAAATTTCTACAATTTATAATGAAATAAAAGTTTATTCATCGAGGTCACTCGGATTCATTACTGGAATGACAAGCTAAAAATAGTTATGTTCTAGGTGTAGAACTTGCGAAGCAGGTCTGCATTCCAGGTTCGAGGCTCTTCTACTCCATATTTGATGTTGTAAAGCCGGTAAGCTCCGTTATGCAAGACTTTGGAAATTGCATACGGCCCCTGCCACGGAGGCGCGAGTTTGTGGGGTCTCTGTTGATCCAGTCGGAGTACAAGATCCCCTTCTTGAAAGGCTCGGACCTGGACGTGTCTGTCATGGTAGCGCCTCAAATCTTGCTGATAAAGCGTCGATCTGATGAGGGCCAGCTCTCTCTCTTCCTCCAGAAGGTCGAGGCCGTCTTGCCAAGCGATTTCAGCTTCAGCTTCGTTATAGAGTTCCACTCGGGGGGAATTGTGCTGAAGATCACTCGGTAACACTGCCTCTGACCCGTACACCATGAAGAAGGGTGTGCGCTTCATAGAGCGGTTTGGCGTTGTCCGAATGCCCCATAAGACGGGAGGCAATTCTTCCACCCAGGCTCCAGCAGCGTATTTTAAGTCTCTCATCAATCGAGGCTTCAGGCCTTGCAGAATCATTCCGTTGGCGCGCTCGGCCTGGCCATTCGACTGCGGGTGAGCCACTGAGGCATAATTAACCCGAATGCCTTGAGAGAAGCAAAATTCCCGGAACTCGTCCGTGTCAAAATTCTTCCCATTATCTGTGATGATATCATGAGGCACGCCGAACCTGATGATGATTTGCCGAATGAAACTGACGGCTGTGCCTGCATCTAAGCTCTTGATGGGCTTTGCAACAACCCACTTGGTGAACTTGTCAACCGCGACGAGCAGATGTGTGAATCCACTCGACCCAGTCCGTTAGGGGCCGACCATATCCAGGCCCCATACCGCAAACAGCCAAGTGATCGGAATCGTCTTGAGCGCGGACGCTGGCTTGTGAGACTTGTTCTTGTAAAACTGACATCCAACACACAGGTCAACCAGGTCCTTTGCTGCTTCGTTGGCTCGGGGCCAATAAAAACCCGCTCAGAAAGCTTTAGCGACCAAAGTCCGAGAGGATGCATGGTGGCTGCAAGTTCCCGAGTGGACTTCATGTAAGATTTGCAACCCTTCCTCAGGGGAAATGCACTTCTGGATGACTCCTGTGGTACTTTTCTTGTACAGCTGGTCTCCCATAACTTCAAATGATTTGGATCGACGGACGATATGACCGGCTTCTTCTTCGTTTTCTGGTAGTTCTTGTCTGAGCAAATATGCCAAATAGGGTTGAGTCCACTCGGGAGTGATTACCAGCATTTCGTGGACCAGATCCACTATAGCTGGAACTTCAACCTCAGTGAGGTCAGAAGGACCGACTGCTTGCGGGGGCTCCTCTGTGAATGGATCTTCTGCAATAGTCGGAGCACGCAGATGTTCGAGGAATACGTCACTCGGGACTGCTCGCCGAGTGGATCCGATCTTAGCCAGATCGTCTGCTGCTTGATTCTTCGCACGAGGGATGTGATGAAGCTCTAGGCCTTCAAAATTCTTCTCCAGCTTCCTGACTACGTTGCAGTATCCAGTCATTGCTAGGCTCCGAATGTCCCACTCCTTCATCACTTGATTGATAACGAGGTCCGAGTCACCGTAAACCTTCAACCGACGAATGCTGAGTGAGATGGACATGCGGAGCCCGTACAGGAGGGCTTCATATTCAGCCTCATTGTTTGATGAGTCAAAATGGATCTGGAGAACATAGTTCAGTCGGTCTCCTTTGGGAGAGACGAGAACCATGCCAGCCCCCGAGACATTGAGCATCTTGGATCCGTCGAAGAACATGGTCCAGTGTTCGGGAACACTCGGAATTGGTTGTTCCTGCTCAATCCACTCGGCCATAAAATCAACCAACGCTTGGGACTTGATTGCTTTCTTAGCTTCAAATTTGATTTCCAACGGAAGGAGCTCGATTGCCCACTTTGCCACTGGTCCAGCGGCGTCCCTGTTCTACAAGATCTCCGACAGGGGAGCGCTGCTGATGACCGTGACCGAGTGATCTTGGAAGTAATGGACTACCTTCTTGTCAGTCAGGTAAATACCATAACCAGCTTCTGGTAGTGCGGGTACCTCTGCTTGGAAGGAGTTAGCACTTCTGAGATGTAATATATGGGTCTTTGCACTTTGAATGCTTTTCCTGGCTCTTCTCGCTCCACTGCAAGGACTGTGCTCACCACCTGGCTGGTCGCCGCGATGTACAGGAGTAAAGGTTCCTGGCTGCCCGGAGCAGCTAACACCGGCTGGGTGGAAAGCAATGCTTTGAGCTCAGCGAATGCAGCTTGAGCTTTATTGTTCCACTCGAATTTATCAGATTTCTTCATCAATCGGTAGAGAGGAAGAGCCTTCTCCCCGAATCTTGAAATGAATCGGCTCAGGGCCGCAAGGCATCCTGTCAACCTCTGCACATCATGTAAGCAATCTGGCTGCTTCATTCGGATTATAGCGCCGATTTTGTCAGGGTTAGCGTCGATTCCCCGTTCAGAAACGAGAAAACCGAGTAACTTTTCGGCGGGCACTCCAAATGTGCACTTAGCTGGATTCAACTTGATCCCGAAACGGTGTAGGTTTGCGAAGGTTTCGGCGAGGTCAGTCAGGAGGTCGGAACCTTTCCTAGACTTGACCGCGATATCGTCCATATAGGCCTCCACGTTCCGACTGATTTGCTTCTGCAAACATTTCTGGATCATGCGCTGAAAAGTGGCTCCAACATTCTTCAAGCCGAATGGCATCGTGATATAGCAAAAACACCCGAATGGGGTGATGAAGGCTGTTTTTATTTCATCAGGGCCGTACATTCGGATCTGGTGGTACCCAGAGTACGCATCCAGGAATGACAGACGTTCACATCCGGATGTTGAGTCCACTATCTAATCTATCCTAGGTAAAGGAAAATGATCTTTTGGGCAGGCCCGATTGAGGTGTTTGAAGTCAATGCACATACAGAGTGACTTATCCTTCTTCGGCACCAGGACCACATTTGCGAGCCACTCGGAGTGGTAGATCTCGCGAATGAACTCAGCAACGAGAAGCCGAGCTATCTCTTGAACAATCGCCTTGCGCTTCTCGACGGAGGATCGACGCAAGTACTCCTTGACTGGTTTGGCCTTGGGGTCGGTTCAGAGTCGGTGCTCAGCCAGTTCCCTAGGTACACCAGGCATGTCAGAGGGCTTCCATGCAAAGATGTCCCAGTTCTCACGGAGGAACTGGATGAGCTCGGCTTCCTATTTGTCTCCGAGTGAAGTGGAGATGTTCGTCGGGGCGGGACTCGGGTCACTCGGATGGACATGGACTTGTTTAGTCTCACCAGACGATTGGAAAGCTGATTCTGAAGCTGGCCGCTTCGACCTGAGCAAATCAGCCGTGTCCACCTCCTTCTTGTACCCTTCAAGTTCGACTGCCAGCACTTGTTCATTGGCTATCTTTGTGCCCTGCTGCAGGCACTCTTCGGTGACTTTCCGATCGCCGGTGACTGTGATCACACCTTTAGGTCCTGGCATCTTCAGCTTGAGATACACGTAGCATGGTCTGGCTATGAAACGTGCGTAGGCAGGCCTACCCAGGATGGCATGGTACGCACTGCGGAAGTCGACCACTTCAAAAGTCAATTTTTCCTTTCGGAAATTCTTCTCGCCGCCGAATACCACGTCCAGCGCGATCTGACCGAGTGATTCGGCCTTTTTCCCAGAGACTATCCCATGGAAATGCATGTTGCTCTTGCTCAATTGGGACATCGGGATGCCCATAGCGCTTAGCGTGTCGGCATATATGATATTAAGCCCGCTGCCTCCGTCCATTAGGACTTTGCGCAGTCGGACACCACCCACTGTTGGGTCAACATCCAGCGCTTGCCTCCCGGGGGTGGCAATGTGGGGCGGATGATCCGACTGGTCGAAGGTGACGGGCGTCTTCGTCCAGTTAAGGTATTTGGTAGCAGTCGGAACTGCCATATTAACCTCCCGATTGATTACTTTGAGCTGTCTTCTGCTTTCAACGTCAGCGAAAATCACGTTGATGACCTTGTCGATTTTCGGATACTCGGAAGTATCCTCCTCATCCTCGATATCGACCTTCTCACCCGAGGGCTCGGCGCCCATCTCCTGCTTGAGAAGGTGACATTCCCGAGTGGTGTGCTTCGGAAGCACAACGTTGCCTTCTTCATCCGTCTTGGTATGAATCTGGCACGGTTGATCAAGGATGTCGGATTTATACTCGGACTTCTTCTTGGGAGTCCATTCTTTCTTCTTCTTCTTGGGCTTCGGCTTGCCTTGCCCCTGCCCCTGGACAGCTGCGACTTCAGCCTTGCCGGAGGCGTCAGCTTTCTGTTTCTGATTCTTGTAAGGGAACGCAGCAGAAAACAAAAAAATTCCGACCTACGTACCAGCCCAGGACCACTATGGAGACTGCATACAAGGTTTGATCTGTTTCGTTACCGACTCGTAGCGCAGCGGAAGTAGAGTCGATGACGAACGGCGGTGCAGATCCCCGCAACTAGGATTTTACAACCTCCCAACCATGAGGATGTATACCCTCATCTGCCCCGCGGACAGCCCTCCGGGAGGCGGTCGCACAGTCCCCCGGACGGTGTCGCGGACAGCCCTTCGGGAGGACCTCCGAAACTCGGACTGTCACTCGGACAGCCCTTCGGGAGGACCTCCAAAACTCGGACGGTCACACGGACAGCCCTACGGGAGGCACTCTCGAATTAAGACCGAAACTACGATCTCTCTACAGAGTTGCACACATACGGTGTCATCTATCCGGCAGGGCTTCGCCGTCCAGAACTAGTTCCTGCCGGAACCCAGACAGCCTTTCGGCTCTACGAAACTATTTCGCTGGGAGGGAGAGAAGAATGCCAGATCATGCACGGCTTTGTGTATGAGAGCAAGAGTGTGTCTTATGGCAGCCCACACACCTCCTATTTATAGGAAACCCAAGGGGTAGGGTGGTTTTACAAGAAGACCCAAAACCCACATGGAAAGGAGTCCTTCCCAAGGACCTAAAAGGTGAAACCAAGGAACAAGGGGGACTCCATGAAGGAGTCCACCATGTGGCCGGCCACACCCTCATGTGGGGCCCCAAAATTGGCCCCTATCCATCCATGTCATCCCCAAGATCTTTTGGAGCAAAGCCCCAAAAGGTGGCTTTCCAAAAATATCCCAAAAAGCACTTTCACTATTCACGACGACATTTTTCAGCGTCTGATCGAACTGAAAATATTCATGTGGGCTTAGAACAATTCTAGTACCCACCAAAATAATTTTCAACGCGAGCCGGAACAATTCCGGTTTAGTGATTTCATCTGCGAAAAGCATCTGAAGCGGTTTCGGCAGCTCCGGAACATTTCCGGTTTTCATCCCGGAAAATTCCAGAAAGTTTCCAGAATGATTCTGGCACCCTCCAAGAATTATCAGGCATGTGCCAAAACCAATTTGACTTTATGGTATCCTCTGAAACAACTTTTCAGTTTCACCGGAACTCATCCGGTGACCTCTCTGCGGAACTTTTCCGCTGTCCGAAGCTTTTCCGGCGTCCGAAACTTTTTCGGTGATTTTCTCTCAGACTCCCTGTCTAGTATTCAGCAGATAGATGACCCTTAAGCGTGTGACCCTATAGGTTCGGTGAAGCATAGACATGACCCGGAACCCCTTCCGATCAATGATCAACATCGGAGCCGTGGACACCCATATCGATCCCTATACCCACACGAATAAATATTCGAGTGAACCTCCAGTTGCCGTGAGCTATTCCTGTGGCTTCGCGATATGTTACAATTACCCGAGGTGAGAAACATCGGCATCCTCGTGGATCAACACTTGTCCACAATGCCAGTTACCTCGTTGCCGGTATTGTTCTCTTTTCTCGTTCCCGTGTTCCGGCATCCCTGTGATCAAATCACCCTGTGTCTGGCCAGACGATGATGGATACCGTAACACCGAGAGGGCCCAGAGATATCTCTCCATCGTCGGAGGAGCAAATCCCAATCTTGAGCTATCAAGTTACTTGACATACTTTTCCATGAACCCGTAAGCCGCCGTAATAGCCACCCATTTACGGATGACGTTTAACAAACCCCAAAGTTCATGAAGCAAGCATGAAGAAACTCGATACTCTCATGGTCTAAGGAATTATGCAAACGTTAACCATCTCTGTGTTATTAACCATTAACTAGTGACAAATGTATCTCATAGCATAACATCAATTCGGGTCGATTCAACACAAATGTTCTACTAACATTGTGCCCTAAAATTGCCGGCATAGCCATGCCCATGATCAGGAAAACATGATCATCATGCAATACTTGAGCCAGTCTTAGAGGCCAGACTAGGAATACATTTTACCGTTTATTATCCCACACGTGCACATGAGTTTCCCTCCAAGCCTCGTTTTATTTGTAGACTCGAGAATCATTGCAGTTATAGCATGGAACATAAACTTTAATTATGAACAGGGAGATAATCAATAACATTTATTATTGCCTCTAGGGCATATCTCCTACAATTCTTCCCAGCGTTGCCTCCCGATTGAGGGGCGTTGCCGGCTCTTGCTTTACCGCTTCGGAGGCGGTCTTCTTCTTCACCATTGGCGTATTTGTTTGCAATCTCCATGGCCCAACTGAGGGATAGATCCCCAGACCGACCGAACTTCAAAACTAACTCCCGGTACCGAGTGCCTGCCTTGAAGGCGCACACGGCCTGGTGCTCGGTGACATTCTCCACGGTGTTATGCAACGTGGTCCAGCGCTGAATGTATTCTCGGAGAGTTTCATTGTTCTTCTTAACACAGTGCTGGAGTTCCGTCAGTCCGCTCGGACGCTTGTAGGTGCCTTCGAATGTTTTGTCGAACACTCGGGCCAAGTCATCCCAGCAGTAAATGCAGTTGGCGGGCAACTGATTTAGCCTCGCCCGTGCAGACCCTTCCAACATGAGCGGAAGGTGCTTCATGGCTACGAAGTCATTGCCGCCGCCGATCTGGACGGCGACTCGATAATCCTCGAGCCAAGTCTCTAGCTTGGACTCGCCATTGAACTTTCCAATCCCGGTTCCTAGTCGGTAATTGGGGGGTATCTCCGCCTCTCGGATATATCGGCTGAAGCATCCGAGACCAGAAACTCCCCAGCCGCTCGCTCGGTCTCTGCCTTATCTGTTCCGATCGACCACTCGCTGAGTGATGTCCGATCGGGCGTCGTAGCCTCTTTGTCTGACAAGGCTCCGCTCACGGTTTCTCCCGAGTGGATAGCCCCCGTCATACGGACGTTGACCATGCGGGCCGCCCCTCGGAGGGGGAGTCCGACTAAAATCGCGGTCGTCGCGTCCGCGTCCTCCATACTGGACTCTCGGATGAAGAGGAGTCCGCGGATCCCTCCTCGGTGCTAGAGGACTATGAGCCGACTGCACAGTATCCGCCCGAGTGGATTCATTATGAATGCGCTGGTGAGATTGCGATACCTCTGAATTTTGCTGAAGGGCAGTCTTCAGCAGCGCCTGGATCTGCCGAATGCCCTCGCCCGCCGCTGAATTGGACGGCTGGATCGAATCCGCGATCCGAGTGGCCGCGGCCAGGTTCAGCAAATGAGTACGCATCGTTGGGATGGTGTACGGGAGCTCCTTCGTGAATGTCAACTGGCGGCGGCTACGGCTGGAACTGGGAAGATCCCTTGCCGCGCGCTCGTCGAGTGACTGCTGTAGCCGCTCAAGGCGCTCGCGCTCAGCCAGAGTGGCTTGGCGAGCGGCCTCGAGGGCTATCTGTTCGGGGGTGTTCCCCGCAATGGGCGTCTGAAGAACTTTATCGTTCCTGCGCCTCATATCCTCCCGCTTCTCCCGAGTGAGCGGTCGGGGGATGTAGCCATCAGTACTGGCGTCACGATGATCGCCGTCTCGATCCCGGGTGCCTCCGGCCGAGTACTCTGGAGGTGCAGCGTCTCGGGACGGACCGGCCATGAAGACCTCTGCCACATCTCCGCTCCTCTCGAAATCAGCGGCATCGGAGGAGTCATCACCCGAAGAAGAGAATAAACAGTGTACTGCCTCGTCGACTTCGAGTGCAGTCACTTGCTGTCCCACGGCCTGTGCCGCCACAGCGTGTTTGATCCAACGCTGCAGTCTGGAGCGCCCGGAGCGCTGGCGGAATGCCGCGCGACGTGTAGGGGAGACCGGTCGATAAGGCGTGGACGGTTGCCGGAGAAGAACTCCGAACGTCGCCACGCTAAAGTGCACTGCGCCGCGGGCGGGTAGTGTCTCAACATCAAGCGGTGCCTCCTGCAGCCACGTCGAATCGTCGACGGCGAAGCGGAGTGACCCGAAGAAGATCTCGCCGCCGAAAGCGTTCATGATGAACGAGAAGATGGAAATTCCACCTGTGCCGGAATTCGCTAGATGCGCAGCCCCACGGTAGGCGCCAACAGTCGGGGGAATGTCCCTGACAATAGAACTAGGGGTACGAATGGAGGGGCAAAGTCTAGCTATGGCTCAGGTGTTTCACTCGGATGTGTACGAGTTCAGGCCCCACTCCGGAGTGGTAAAAGCCCTACATCTCGAGCCCGGGGGCTGGTGTTGCTTTGCTTATGGGTGTGTATGGGAATACAAGTGTCCGAACCTTGCTACGGCGTCCGGTGGTGGCTTATATAGAGTGCGCCACCACCAGCCGAGCGCCGCATTGAATGCTAGTTAAAGCTAGTTACAGAAACTGCCGCTTTAACTAGAACGTTACTGGTAACGCATGACCGATCAGTCCTACAGGACGTTTCTTCGTATAACTCAACGCTACGTCTCCTGGACTGTTGAGCTTTCGTTGACCGAGTGTGGACGTAGCCATCCGAGTGCGACTTCAAGTATGTCCGAGTGATCCTTCAGATCTTACCGAGTGCGCTTCTTCTTCTGAGCTTCGATGCTGACATGGAACCATTGGTGGGCCCTAGATGTCAGGTCCATGACCCTACCCAGGGTAGGCATCCTGATCAGAAGGTATACCCAACTGTTTCCTTACGGTATCCTATGAAGACGCACCTTTCCGCTTTGGGTTCGAGCTTATCAGACATAAGCGTCGCATTCCCAAACTCTGAGAAATTACAGCTTAGGTTTCTGCCAAACCAAAATTCATACGGTTGCATCTCAATGGACTTAGATGGTGCCCTATTTTAAAGTGAATGTAGTTGTCTCTAATGCATAACCCCAAAACGATAGTGGCAAATCGATAAGAGACATCATAGTACGCACCATATCTAATAGAGCACGACTACGACGTTCGGACACACTATGGTGTTCCAGGTGGCGTGAGTTGTAAAACAACTTCCACATTGTCTTGAGTTGTATACCAAACTCGTAACTCAGATATTTACCTCCACGATCATATCGTAGACATTTTATCTTCTTGTCACGATGATCTCAAACTTCACTCTGAATTTGTTTGAACTTTTTAAACGTTTCAGACTTGTGTTTCATTAAGTAAATATCCCAATATCTACTCAAATCATCAGTGAAGGTAAGAAAATAGCGATATCCACCGCACGCTTCAACACTCATTGGACCGCATACATCAACATGTATTATTTCGAATAAGTCACTTCCCACTCCATCAAGCCGGAAAACGGGGTTTTAGTCATCTTGCCCATGAGGCATGGTCTGCATGTCTCAACCGATTCGAAATCGAGTGAGTCCAAAGATCCATCAGCATGGAGTTTCTGCATGTGCTTTATACCAATATGACCTTTGGCGGTAGTGCCACAAGTATGTGGTACTATCATTAATAACTTTGCATCTTTTGGCATCAATATTATGAACATGTGTATCACTACGATCGAGTTTCAATAAACCATTCACATTGGGTGCATGACCATTGAAGGTATTATTCATGTAAACAGAATAACCATTATTCTCTAACTTAAATGTATAACTGTATTGCAATAAACACGATCTAATCACGTTCATGCTCAACACAAACACCAAATAACATTTATTTAGGTTCATCACTAATCCCAAAGGTAGAGAGAGCGTGCGATGGTGATCATATCAACCTTGGAAACACTTCCAACACACATCGTCACCTTACCCTTAGCTAGTCTCTGTTTATTCTGTAGCTTTTATTTCGAGTTACCAACATTTAGCAACTGAACCGGTATCTAATACCCAGGTGCTACTAGGAGTACTAGTAAGGTACACATGAATAAAACGTATATCAAATATACTTCTGTTGACGTTGCCAGCCTTCTTATCTACCAAGTATCTAGGGTTGTTCCGCTTCAGCGACCGCTCTCCTCATAATAGAAGCACTTAGTCACGGGTTTGGGTTCAACCTTGGGTTTCTTCACTGGAGCAGCAACTGGCTTGCCATCCATGAAGTTTCTCTCCTTGCCCTTGCCCTTCTCGAAACTAGTGGTTTTACTAACCATCAACACTTGATGCTCCTTCTTGATTTCTACCTTCGCGGTATCAAACATCGCAAATAGCTCAGGGATTATTATTTCCATCCCTGGCATTTCATAGTTCATCACGAAGCTCTAGTAGCTTTGTGGCAGTGACTTGGAGAACTATATCAACCACTATCTTATCTGGAAGATCAACTCCCACTCGATTCAAGCGATTGTAGCACCCAGACAATCTGAGCACATGCTCACCGATTGAGCTATTCTCCTTCATCTTGCAGGCAAATAATCTTGTTGGAGGTCTCATACCTCTCAACACGGGCACGAGCCTGAGATCCCAATTTCAGCTCTTAGAACATCTCATATGTTCCGTGACGTTCAAAATGTTATGGAGCCTCAATTCTAAGCCGTAATGCATGACGAACTGAACTATCAAGTAGTCATCAGAACGTGCCTGTCAGATGTTCACAATATCTACATACGACGCTTGAGGGGGGTGGTGCACCGAGCGGTGCATTAAGGACATAAGCCTTCTGTGTAGCAATGAGGACAATCCTTAGATCACGGACCCAGTCCGTATTATTGCTACCATCATCTTTCAAATCTATTTCTCTAGGAACATATAAAAATTCAAGGGAGCTACAGCGCGAGCTAGTGATCTACAACATAATTTGCAAAGACATTTTGACTATGTTCATGATAATGAGTTCAATTAATCATATTACTTAAGAACTCCCACTCAAATTGGCATCCCTCTGGTCATTCGAGTGTCACATGATCCAAATTCACCAACCCAAGTCCGATCATCACGTGAGATGAGGTGGTTTCAATGGTGAACATCTTCATGTTGATCATATCTACTATATGAATCATGTTCGACCTTTCGGTCTCCTGTGTTCCGAGGCCATGTCTGTACATGCTAGGCTCGTCAAGTTTAACCTGAGTGTTCCGCATGTGCAAAACTGGCTTGCACCCGTTGTATGTGAACGTAGAGTCTATCACACCCGATCATCACGTGGTGCTTCGAAACGACGAATATTCGCAACGGTGCACACTCGGGGAGAACACAATTTTATCTTGAAATTTTAGTGAGGGATCACCTTATAATGCTACCGTCGTCCTAAGCAAAATAAGATGCATAAAAAGGATTAACATCACATGCAAATCATAAGTGACATGATATGGCCATGAACTTGTGCTTTTGATCTCCATCTCCAAAGCACCGGCATGATCTCCATCGTCACCGGCATGACACCATGATCTCCATCATCTTGATCTCCATCAACGTGTCGCCATGAGGTTGTCGCGGCAACTGTTGCTTCTACGACTATTGCTAACTCATAGCGATAAAGTAAAGCAAAACGACAAAAATAAATTAAAGACAACCCTATGGCTCCTACCGGTTGCCGTACTCATCGACATGCAAGTCGTGATATTCTATACAATACATGATCATCTCATACATCACATATATCTCATCATGTAATTGGCCATATCACATCACAACATACCCTGCAAAAACAAGTTAGACGTCCTCTAATTGTTGTTGCATGTTTTACGTGGCTGTTACGGGTATCTACCAAGAACAATTCTTACCTACGCAAAACCACAACGGTGATACACAAATTGCTATTCAACCTTCTCAAGGACCGCCTTTGTCGAATCCGATCCAACTAAAGTAGGAGAGACAGACACCCGCCAACCATCTTTATGCAACGAAGTTACATGTCAGTTGATGGAACCGGTCTCTCGTAGGCATACGAGTAAGGTTGATCCGGGCCGCTTCATCCCACAATACCGCTGAATCAAGAAAAGACCAAGGGAGGAAGCAATCTGAATATCAACGCCCACAAACTCATTTGTGTTCTACTCGTGATCTCATCTATGCATAGAACTAGCTCATGATGCCACTGTTGGGGAAGGTTGCATGGGAAACAAAAAATTTCCTACGCATATGCAAGATCTATCGATGGTGATGAGCATCTACGAGAGGGAGAGTGGATCTACATACCCTTGTAGATCGCTAAGCGGATGCGTTAAGAAACGCGGTTGATGTAGTCGAACGTCTTCGCGATCCAAATCGCAAGTCGTCCTGCGATCCAATCACGATCTAGCGCCGAACGGACGGCACCTCCGCGTTCGACACACGTACAGCTTAATGACGCCTTCACCTCCTCAATCCAGCGAGCGATGGTGAAGTATTAGATGAGTTCCGGCAGCACGACGGCGTGGTGACGGTGGTGGTGAAGAGCAATCTTCGTAGGGCTTCGCCAAGCACAACGGAAACTATGACGGAGGATAAACTAGAGGGGACGGGGTTGCCGGCACACGGCTTGGGAATTCTTGATGTGTTCTGGGTGCTAGCCCTGCCCCTCTATTTATATGTTGGGCCCTGGGGTCAAAACTTGGAGAAAGAGCCTCCTCAAAGTCGGTTTGGTCCGCAAGGCAAGAGTCCTCCTCGAACTCCAGGACCAGACGCCAGGGTCCTCGGCGTCTGGACCCAGATGCCAGGGTTCCTGGCGTCTGGCCCCTGGCCTCCGCAAAACTCCTTTTGCACCTTCCTTAAAGCCTCGTGGGCTTTACCCCTTGGCCCAAATAAAGTGTTCTCGTACCCGAACATTTCGGGAAACATCCGAAACCCCTTCCGATGAATTCCGGAACCCTTCCGGAGACCAAACACTATTATCCCATATATCAATATTTACCTATGGACTATTCCGGAGCTCCTCGTCATGTCTGGGATCTCATCCGGGACTACGAACAACTTTCGGTCGCCAACATAATAACTCAACTATACTTATATCGTCACCAAATGTTAAGTGTGTAGAACCTGCGGGTTCGAGAACTATGTAGACATGACCGAGACACCTCTACGGTCAATAACCAATAGCGGGACGTGGATGCCCATATTGGTTCCTACATATTCTACGAAGATCTTTATCGGTTTAACCTCTATGTCAAGGATTCAGTTAATCCTGTATGCTGTTCCCTTTGTTCTTCGGTATGTTACTTACGCGAGATTCGATCGTCGGTATCTCTATACCTAGTTCAATCTCGTTACCGGCAAGTCTCTTTACTCGTTCCGTAATACAAGATCCCGTGTCTAACTCTTTAGTCACTTTGCTTGCAAGGCTTATTGTGATGTTGTATTATCGAGTGGGCCCTGAGATACCACTCCGTCACACGGAGTATCAAATCCCAGTCTTGATCCATGCCAACCCAACAGACACCCTCGAAGATACCTGTAGAGCACCTTTATAGCCACCCAGTTACGTTGCGGCGTTTGATACACACAAGGTACTCCTCCGGTGTTAGTGAGTTGCAAGATCACATGGTGATAGGAACAGATACTTGACATGCAGAAAACTATAGCAATAAACTGACACGATCATATGCTATGTTTATAGTTTGGGTCTTGTCCATCACATCATTCTCCTAATGATGTGATCCCGTTATCAAATGACATCTTATGTCTATGGCTGGGAAACCTTGACCATCTTTGATCAACGAGCTAGTCTAATAGAGGCATACTAGGGACACAGTGTTTGTCTATATACCCACACATGTATTTGAGTTTCCAATCAATACAATTATAGCATGGATAATAAACGATTATCATGAACAAGGAAATATATAATAATAACCATTTTATTATTGCCTCTAGGGCATATTTCCAACACGTCTGGCTCCATGTCGTTATTGCCTGCCCCATCGACGTCATCATCATCATCGTCTTCACTTATCCATCGACTATGGCCATCCATGAAACCATGCATGAGCAGGTGCGCCTTGAATTTGTCAGCCTTAAAGGGGTCGAGCCATACTCCTCCTTTTCATCTTCGACACGGACATAAAACCTCTTTCCATTTTTTCATACATGTCGTCCACCGCGGATTGCCAGTATCTTTCCACATTCCTTCCATTGACCTTCATGATCGCCTATGCATAGCAAAAGAATTATAACCACATACGCACGCACCCATGCAACAAATTCATACAAAAATTCAACATGACCTTCCCTAAACATTGGGCATATCGAGTTTGCCCGAAATTCACCAAAACGGAAATGAATCAACATTTTGGAAAAACATAGGCAACTCATGTCACACACATTTCAACAAATACACAATATAGGCAACTCACATGCCACACAAAATTCGGTGTCATATCGCAAAAACACACACACACACACACATTTCCATTCTGGCACAACTCTTCTTTTTCTCAACTATGTCGAGAGAGAGCGAGCACGGTGAAGATATCCAATTCTCCTTCTTAATTAGCTAGTATATCTAGATAGTGAGGTACCTAGATAACTCTAACTAGGTAGAAAGAGAGAACTATAGCTAGTGGAGATAGGTGGATGGGCTAAAAAATTAAAGAGAGGGAGGAGGGAGGGCATTAATTAATGGAGGTGGTGGAGGGGCAAATTAAGAAAGAGGGGGAGGGAAAGGCATTAATGGAGGAGGTGGAGGAGAAAAGATGAGAGAGGGAGGAGTGGGAGCATTGAAGGAAGAAGCAACAACCAAGAGGAAGGGGGGAGGGAGAGGAAGGGGAAAAGAGGGTTGATATTTTGGCTGGTGACCATAGGAGTAGCGCTAGGTAAACAAAAGCGCTACTGCTAGTTGCCCTAGTTGTAGCGTTGGCTTCAAACAAGCGTTGCTGGTAACAGGGGTCCACCAGCTTACCTGTAGAAGAATAGCGGTAGCGCGTTTTACTGACAACACGCTATAACTACGGTTTTAGTTGTAGCTTGGGGTATGTGCAGAGTGCTGTTAGTATCTCCTTACCTATGGGCACCGTGTGGCCCACTTAGCATTAGCGATCTGTCTTCAATCAAGCGCTACTGCTAATGTATACCTGTAGCGCTTGTTATGCAGATCACTACTGGTACTTAACAGTAGCGCCTGGTCCCCAACAGGCGCTACTGGTAATTTTCTACCTATAAGCTATTTCCTAGTAGTGCATAATCGGAGATATGTGAACTAAACAAAAGCTTATACAAATTACAAATGTAGGTCTTTAGTTGGACTTCGTTAATAATTGTACCATCATCACGCTTGAGCTGGAAACTTTTATATCCTTCAAATTCCAAACACAATCCTAGAGAAATGATTAGAACTTGGGCAGATGCATTTAAGCATGATCGACCTAGAAAAATCATTATAAATGCATTAGAGTCTAAACAGAAACCAACATTTGTGGCTTTGTTGTTTTTAGTGTGTGGACGGTGAGTTTGACGAAGATAAGTGATGACCCACAAGTATAGGGGGTCAATCGTAGTCCTTTCGATAAGTAAGAGTGTCGAACCCAACGCGGAGCAGAATGAAATGACAAGCGATTTTCAGCAAGGTAATTTCTACATGCACTGAAATTGTAGGTAATAGATAGTTTGATAGCAAGATAATTGGTAACAAGCAAGTAATGGTAACGGTAAATAAAGTGCAGCAAGGTAGCCCAATCCTTTTGTGGCAAAGGACAGGCCAGAACAATCTCTTATAATACGCAAATTGTTCTTGAGGGTACACGGGAATTTCATCTAGTCACTTTTATCATGTTGGTTTCATTTGCGTTCTCTACTTTGATAATTTGATATGTGGGTGGACCGGTGCTTGGGTGTTGTTCTTACTTGAACAAACCTCCCACTTATGATTAACCCCCTCGCAAGCATACGCAACTACGAGAAAAGTATTAAGATAAAATCTAACCATAGCATTGAACGTTTGGATCCAAATCAGCCCCTGATACGTCTCCATCGTATCTATAATTTTTGATTGTTTCATGCCAATATTATAAAACGTTCACATATATTTGGCAATATTTTATATGATTTATTGGACTAACATATTGATCCAGTGCCCAGAGCCAGTTCCTTTTTGTTGCATGTTTTTTGTTTCGGAGAATATCCATATCAAACAAAGTCCAAACGCGATAAAAATTTACGGAGAATTATTTTCGAATATTTTTGATTTTTGGGAAGTGGAATCAATGAAAAAGGAGGCCCACAGCCACCACGAGACAGCAGGGCGCGCCCCAGGGCCCAGGCGCGTGGTGATGGGTTGTCGTCACCTCGTAAGTCGGTTGGAGCTCTACTTCGGGCGCAAGGAAGCTTATATCCGGAAAAAAACCCTGTTAAAATCTCAGCACAATCGGAGTTACGATCTCCAGGAATATAAGAAACGGTTTTCGGGCAGAAAACAGGAATGCGAAACAGAAGAGAACATAGAGGGAGATCCAATCTCGGAGGAGCTCCTGCCCCTCCGCCGCCATGGAGGCCATGGATCAGAGGGGGAACTCTACTCCCATCTAGGGGGAGGCCAAGGAAGAAGAAGAAGGATGGGGGCTCTCTCCCCCTCTCTCCCGGTGGCGCCGAAACGCCGCCGGGGCAATCATCGTGACGGCGATATACACCAACAACTTCGCCGCCGTCAACACCAACTCTCCCCCCCTCTGTGCAGCGGTGTAACACCTCTCTTCCCCGCTGTAATCTCTACTTAAACATGGTGCTCAACTCCATATATTATTTCCCAATGATATGTGGCTATCCTATGATGTTTTAGTAGATCCGTTTTGTCCTATGGTCTAATTGATGATCGTGGTTGGTATGAGTTGTATGTTTTATTTTGGTGATGTCCTATGGTGTGCCCTCCATGTCGCGCAAACCTGAGGGATCCCCGCTGTAGAGTGTTGCAATATGTTCATGATTTGCTTATGGTGGGTGGTGTGAGTGACAGAAGCACAGACCCGAGTAGGTGGGTTGTTGCATATGAGAGTATAGAGGACTTGATACTTAATGCTATAGTTGGGTTTTACCTTAATGATCTTTGGTGCTTGCTAGAGTTCCAATCATAAGTGCATATGATCCAAGTACAAAAAGTTTGTTAGCTCATGCCTCTCCCTCATATAAAATTGCAATAATGATTACCGGTCTAGTTATCAGTTGCCTAGGGAAAAATAACCTTCTTGTTTGACAAAAGCTTTCTACTAAACAACTAACTTTTATTATCTTGCAATTTACTCATAGTTTTATTCCCGCAAAGTACTTCTAGTTTTATTCGTGCAAACTATCCTATCACCTACAAAATAGTTTCATACTTGTTCTAGGTAAAGCAAACGTTAAAGTGTGTGTAGAGTTGTATCGGTGGTTGATAGAACTTGAGGGAACATTAGTTCTACCTTTAGCTCCTCGTTGGGTTCAACACTCTTATTTATCGAAAAAGGCTACAAACGATCCCCAACACTTGTGGGTTATCAAGACCTTTTTCTGGCACCGTTGTCTGGGAGCAATAGCGTCGGGTGAATATTCTCGTGTGTGCTTGTTTGCTTTATCACTAAGTAATTTTTATTTTCTGTTATTAGTTGTTTTATATCTTTAGTTATGGATATGGAACACAAAACACCAAAAAAATTAGTGGTACTTGCTACTCATGGAGATGGGGAACCTCCTAAAGCCCTCGATGCTCGTTATGTGGGACGCGTTAATTAGTCCTTTGATAATTCTGAGAAATCCTCATTCACCTTTATAATGGGAGACACGTTGGATCAACGTGATACTTTAGGGATTATCTCTTGTCTCAAAAAGGGAAGCACTTATGGGATCAAATTAGAATATTGCAATGGTTTGCTTTGGATGCATGTTGGAAATGTGATTAGACTTGTTGCTCTAAGATTGAGGGTCTTCACGTTCCCTTTCAATGTAAATTTAACGATAATAAAACCTTGGTTTCTTATGCTAAAGGTATTTATGATTACTATGATGTGGAATGAATAGAAGAATTTGTTGCTTTTAAAGGTGCTTATGAAATTGCTTCTTTGCTTGAAAAGTATGATGATGTTCCTTACAAATCTGAAATTTTATCCATACTTCAATATTGCTATGATAATTATGAATACAATTATGATATTATTGAATTCATTGAGAGAATGTCCGCTGCCTTGGAAGAGACTAAAATTATGCAGGAATCTATGGAAGAAGAAATTTATTCAAACTGTGAGCTCATTAGATGAAGAAGATGAGGAGGAGAGCGAAGAACAAAAGGAGGAAGAGGGGATTAGCTACCCGTTGTCGGTGTCAAAACTGGCGGATCTCGGGTAGGGGGTCCCGAGCTGTGAGTCTTGGATCGATGGTAACAAGGGGACGAAGGAAACGATGTTTACCCAGGTTCGGGCCCTCCTATGGAGGTAAAACCCTACGTCCTGCTCGATTATATTGATGGTATGAAGGTTACAGAGTTGATCTACCTAGAGATCGACTAGCTAAAACCATAGATGTGTTTCTCTGTCTTACAATCTAAAACCCTCCCAGTTTATATAGACACCGGGGGGTACCTAGGATTTACACATGACAAGACTCCTGCCGAGAATGGAGACGTCGATTCCCTCATCTTGACCCGGCCCCTCCCCGCAATAGTCAGAGTGCGGCCCACCAAGCCGGCCTATTGAAAGATAGGCCAGCAGCCCGAGGACCCCTTAGTACAGGACTACCTCAGTAGCCCCCGACCTAGCCCCCAACGCCAAGGGTCTCGGTTTTGACAGCTTGGCTTGATCAGAGTCTTCGGCTTGCGGGGTGAGTTCTTCTTCCCATTAAAGATCGGCTGATACCTGCCCGGTTTCTGATCATACGATAACCCGAACACCATGAGTTGTTCGGTCTCGAAGGCCAAACGTCAAAGTGTAAACAGTGTTTCTTCTGACATCCTTTCTGACGAAGGGCTGTGGCCTGCCATGACCGCCGAACCAGTTATGAAAGCTCGATTCGCGGTTCGAGGCCGTTTTTATGTTAGCACGACTCATCAATGTATAGATCGTGCTCCGTTTCACACATGATATGATTAGAATCCCAAGTTCCTTTTGCGCGTGCATAACGGTACACATGTCTTGGGTAGCGGAGAGATTGGCGGCGTAGTAGAGGGAGGTTAATCGGTGTTACGCCCCATAAAAAGGGTAAAAACCCCAAGGCCTATTCATGCTTCCCATTCGCATCCTCTGCTTTCCCAATCTTCCCAAGCTTCGAGAGCCCAGATCCAGTTCTTCCTCAACTTCCCCTCCAAGCCTAGCCATGGCAGGTTCGGGCTCCATGGGCAAGTGGGAGGCCTCCATGGTCACCGACCAGGATATCCGGGAGCTAAAGCTCGCCGGCTACCTCCCCGCCAACGTCTTCCAACGCGCTCCAGAGGCGAAGCAAGTCGTCCCCACCCCTAAGCCAAGCGAAAGGGTGGTCTTCGTCCCCCATTTCATCCGGGGACTGAGCTTCCCGCTCCACCCCTTCGTCAGGGGTCTCATGTTTTTCTACGGGTTGGACTTCCATGATCTTCCCCCAAACTCTTTCATGCATATTTCAGCTTTCAGAATCCTCTGCGAAGCCTTCCTGCGGGTCGAGCCATACTTCGGCCTGTCGCTCAAGGTCTTCAACGTCAAGCCGAAGATAGTCGCGGGCGAGCACGCAGACTGCGGAGGGGCAGTAATCAGCAAGCTCCCTCGCGTTGAGTGGCCAACTGGCACTTTCATCGATACAATCAAGATATGGCAGAAAGAATGGTTCTACATCACCGAACCAAGAGATGAGAGCTAGGCGGCGCCTGCCGAGTTCAGATCCGGATACCCTACGAGTTTAACCTCGTGGCTGAGGAAGGGCCTTGACTGGGGGTCGGATGCGGAGGTGAAATTGCTGCAGAAGCGCATTACCTCGGTGATCAAGGCCAAGGCTGAACTGGTCGATGTGGTCCAGGTCATGCTCCACCGCCGTATCCTCCCCTATCAGCTCCGGGCCTCCCCAATGTGGGCTTACCGGCGTGAGGACGAGCCTACCGTGCGCCAGCTCTTCCGCACTACCTCCGAAAAGTTGTGGAAGGCGTTATTCTAGCCTCGGAAAAGCTGGCTGGCCAAGGAAGAGGATTCGTGCCTAAGCACCAATAATCCACCTACCCAGGTACGGTATAATTTTAATCCATTGACTCTGTTTCTTTGACAAAAAGACTGAACGCCTTCCCCATCATTTCCGCAGAAATGGTTGAGCAAAACCGAGAAAGTTAACTGTCCCGCACCACAACCCGAAGACCCCAGGTCGGAGTTGTTGTCGGCGATGCTCGTCATGGCGCCGTACTCGGCGCCCGAGAAGAAGGAGAAGAAGAAGAAGGCCAGAGAAGGTCTCCGCATAAAGTACCAGCCAGACGCCATGTCCGAGGAAACCCATGCCTCCTCTAGCCATGAGGAAGAGCATGAAGACGGGGGGGAAGGCGTTTCCCCCCTCATAAGAAAGAGGGCGGCGTCGCAGGACGCCGCGGAGGATGTACCTCCTCCTGCCCTGAAGAGGGCACTACGGCAGAGGTTGATCCTGGCCGACAACAGCTTGGACTCTGAGGACTTTGAGAAGGTTCCCCGAAGGAACCTAAGGCTCAAGCCCCCAGCTCAAAGGTATGAATCCGAAGACTCCCTGGGTTATTTACGCAAATTTTCCAATGTTTTAAATGCAAGAACGTCTTTCAATTCGCAGCCCACTGCGCATTCTCCCCACTGACCAAATATCGGATGGGGAGTCTCCGCCCGCCGAGCTGGTGGAGAGTGGGACTGTGTCACACCCCACACCTCCCGGGGCCGCGAAGGATGCCGTGGAGGTGTCAGACCGCCGGGCTTCGTTGGCGACGAACACAGGCGGTGGGGCTGACCACGCCATGGCCAAGGTCGATGCCTCGGCCGCCGAAGACCAGGGGGAGAAAACTCCCCTGGCCGCTGAAGAGGAAGGGCGGAGGGATGT
The DNA here is from genome assembly GCA_039707655.1 of Elymus sibiricus. Lineage (NCBI taxonomy): Eukaryota > Viridiplantae > Streptophyta > Magnoliopsida > Poales > Poaceae > Elymus > Elymus sibiricus. The sequence continues at coordinate 471,161,075 of CM077675.1, read as the reverse complement.
CCAGTCCCCTCCGAGGAAGTCTCCGGAGCGTGCTGTGCCTCCGGAGCTACCGACTCAGTCCCCGATCAGAGATCGGGCTGGCCGGTCACCACCGGTGCCACCGACGACTGGGTGGCTGGTCATGGAAGAGGCTCTATCAAGCGCCCCCATCTCCGAGGATCACCGTGCTCTTATGGGCGCGGTTTTGCAAGGCATTCAGTCCGTCGATAGCGGACTGAAAGAGGCCTTCAATGGTCTCTTGACGGGCTTCAAGGTGAGTCACGTAATGCCCTTTTCCCGAACAATTTTTATTAAGTTTATGCTATCTTTATATATGTAGTAGCCCCCGAGCCCCGGGTGGTTTTGCAAAATAGCACCCGGGGGTCAAATACTTAGGAGTGACCAATGATGCGCAAGGCACCATTAGTCCCACAATGTTCTAAAAAGCCCTTAAGAGGACCAAGCATAGTGTCATATCCTTGACGGTTCAGGGGTTGGAACGCATATAACCGGATGTGTGTTTTTTTTATTTTTTGTAGGCCTCGTCCTCGGCGGCGGCCGTTAATGCCGCTGAGCTTACCGAACTAAATCTGAAGCTCAAGATCTCCGAAGAGGAGCTTGATAGCCTGAACAAGAGGTTCGACGAGGCATAAGGTACGCCGAATTGTAACATCCGGGCTGCTTATTGTTAGTCATCCGCACTGGTAACCCAGTGTAATTATTTATCTATTGTTTCCACAGCTTCAGCTGCGGAGGTGGAAAAACTCAAGGCCGAGCTCGAAAAGATGAAGCAAGAGGCCGCGGATGAGAAGGCGGCCGCCGAACAGGCAGCAGCCGCACTCTCCACTTTGAAAGCTGCCAGTGCTAAGCAGGAGGCCCGGGTGGAGGAGGTGCAGCAGGAGCTCAAGGACGCCAGCGCAAAGTGCGAGGACCTTGAGCAGAAAGGCAAAGAGCAAGCCACCGAGTTATCCGCGCTGAAATCCGAGCTTCAAAAGGAGCGGGTGGACAGGCGGTCCTTTGAAGAGGAGGTTTGCCAAGTCCGGGTTGTTACAGATGGTAAGCCGTATTCACTATAATGCGCCTTTGGTGTTAGCAGGTTTGCTTTGCTCACCCAGGTGTGGCGTTCCTCAGGCGTCTATGCGGATCTCCAGAGGAGTGCAGCGGACGCGAACAAGATCTATGCTTCGCGGGGGGAGGATGATGAGGCTCGGCTATTCTGGGCACAGTTTGAGTCCCCCGAGCGCTCTCCTCTTCTGAGTGAGCAGATGAAGCAACTGATGGAGTTGCACAGGATGGCGGAGCCAGCCATGAAGGATCTCTACATCCGGCTGTGGCCTGAAAGCCGTTACCGAGTAGCTACTTCGGCTTGGTGTAGAAACTGTGTGATGCTGCGCCTCGGATTGACATGCTAAAGCGTTCTTCAAGCATCGAGGGAGCTCTGATGGCCTTTGCAAAGACCATGGTGCACTGGCCGAAGCTCAAGCCGACCGAGATGGCCACCGCACCTCCGCCCCCTGGAAAGGAGCATAGGCGCCCCGAGCTATACTTCTCCGCAGTGATGGAGGGTGCTCGGGCGATAGAGGCCCAATGCTCGAAGGATGTCCTTTATGAATGAGCGCGTTGTAATATGTCTGAAGACTTTTAACGCTGTATAATTAAAGTTGCATGGTTTATGATGTCTTATAAGTGTTTAGTGTTTATTTTGACTCCCGTGTGGCCGTTTTATCTGAAAGTTGCGAGTCGTCAGCTTCAGCCCCCACATAGATACTACACGAGGTCTCTCTGCCTTCGCACTGTGACCCTTAGCCAAGGTATCGGTGCCCGAAGGCGGTAGTGCGAGGGGGATAAGGCAATTGAACTATGGTGCTTTATCGCTTTCACTTAGCCGTAGGAGCGTAAAAAAAATGCGGGGGCTGACGACCAGCCCCCAGTGTTTTGTGATGTGCGGATGTACCGGGGCCTTAGCCAGCATCACATGGTTTGTATAAGTACAAAACCCATCGTATAACATGGAATAACCTCTATCGATTTTTTAGTATAACACTTATGCTCGGATTTGCAGACCGGTTCTCGATTACTATGATGGTCAGTTTTCGGCTTTCTCCCCTGAGGTGCTTGACCAGACGAACTGGAAACACAATCGCAGTGGTTCTCCCTTTGCCCCTTTAGCCGAACGAGCGGAACGTAAGGGGGCAAGCAAGGGAGCCGGTCAACCCAACTATTGACCCAAGACATAGTTCGGATCCGATGCATATAAACAAAAATCCAAGACGCCAAGCACACGTCTAGTTGTGTCAGAGTGATGCTCAGGGCGATTTAAATTCAAGCCCCCGGTCTATTAGCTGGTTGCATCGTAATGTACCAAACAGTTGCGCGAGAGGCGTTTGACAAGAATAGATATGTACCCTAAAAATACAGCAGAGGGGCCATGTATAATGGTCTTTTATTTGCTCGATAATTCTTATAACTCAAATTGCCGAAGCAATTGTTTACAGGTATTTTGACGGTAAAACATAGAATTTACACAGGAGAGGTTGTACCAGGGGTCTTCGATTGGTGGCTTGACGTCCTCGATGTGCCCTGTCGTCAGTCTGCTCCTATGCCTCCTAGGGAGTTGCATCCTTTGAAGGGTGCTGTTGTCGTCGAGCGGACCTTGGGAAGAAGGTCTTGAGAAGTCGCCGAAGTATGGATGAGCTTTACTTTTTAGCAGGTCCTTGATGGTACCTGTGTTATGTCCGAGGACGTGTACTGGTAATGGTTCGGTCCAGCCGAACACTTACCCTTTAATGGTTGTTCACCACTGCTGCCCATGGAATCTTGAGTGCAAAGTTGTGCCTTCTTGGCACATGTTTGACGGTCATTAGGGCTGCGCAATGGGGAGCGTGTCCCTATTTCTAGGGAGAAGAAGATTCTGGGAGTTCGGATTGCAACCGAGCTCGTTTGTCAACCTTATGTGCCTTTATGGCAGATTTCAGTGTTTGCCGACCGTCCTCGTAATGCAATTCGGCCGCCAGGGCCAATGCATGTTCCTCAGTTTGGAGGGAACGCGCTGTGTTGCCGTTGACAGTGATGACCCCCTTGGGCCCGGGCATCTTGAGCTTGAGGTATGCGTAGTGCGGGACGGTGTTAAAGCGAGCGAACGCTGTGCGGCCTAGCAGGGCGTGATAACCGCTGCGGAAAGTTACAATGTCGAAGATCAAGTCCTTTCTACGGAAGTTATCAGGCGAACCGAACACCACTTCTAGGCTCACAGAGCCCGTGCACCGGGCTTCGATGCCTGGGATCACTCCTTTAAAGGTAGTGTTGCTGGGTTTGATCCTTGATGGATCTATACCCATCTTTTTCACCGTATATGAGTAAATCAAATTAAGGCTACTTCCTCCGTCCATTAGGACTTTAGTGAGGTGATACCCATCGATAATGGGATCTAGGACGAGGGCCGCTGATCCCCCATGACGGATACTGGTCGGATGGTCTCGTCGATCGAAGGTGATCGGGTACGCCGACCATGGGTTATACTTCGGGGCCATGGGCTCTACGGCGTAGACCTCTCGAAGGGCGCGTTTCCTCTCCTTTTTGGGTATGTGAGTGGCGTATATCATGTTCACAGTTTTTACCTCAGGAGGGAACTGCTTTTGTCCACCATTGTTCGGACCGTGGGGCTCATCATCGTCCTCACTGCATGGGCCCTTGCCTTGCTCCTCCGATGCAAGTTTGCCGGCTTGTTTGAACACCCACCAGTTACAGTTGGTGTGGTTGGCAGGCTTGTCTGGAGTGCCATGGATCTGGCAAGGCCTCTCCATGATTTTGTCCAGCGGGGTGGGCGCATCGCAATTGCCTTTAGGAGGCTTCTTCCGCTACCCGGATCGAGGGTTGAGGAAGCCAGCGTTGACGGCCATGTCGTCGGCGTCACTAGTGTTGTGCCGACGTTTATTTTTGTTGTGTCATGGTTTCCCGTTTCCATCCTGAGCTTTGGAGGTGCCGGGGTCTTTGGGGTTGTGGCTTCGTCTCGCTAGCCAGTTATCCTCACCCGCGCAAAAGCGGGTCATGAGTGATGTAAGGGCGGACATGGTTCTAGGTTTATCCTGACCGAGCTGGCGAGCCAGCCATTCGTCCCAAATATTGTGCCTGAAAGAGGCTATAGCCTTGGCATCTGGGCAATCGACGATCTGGTTTTTCTTGGTCAAGAACCGGTTCCAGAATTGTCGAGCGGACTCTCCTGCCTTTTGGACGACGTTGCTTAGGTTGGAGGAGTCCGGAGGCCGTACATAGGTGCCCTGGAAGTTAGATCGGAATGCATCCTCGAGATCCTCCCAGCTCCCGATAGAATTTTCGGGGAGACTGTTTAACCAGTGCCGAGCTGGCCCCTTAAGTTTAAGGGGTAGATACTTGATGGCGTGGAGATCGTCTCCTCGTGCCATGTGAATGTGGAGGAGGAAATCCTCGATCCACACTGCTGGGTCAGTTGTCCCGTCATATTGCTCTATGTTTACGGGTTTAAACCCTTCCGAGAACTGATGCTGCATCACCTCATCTATGAAGCACAGTGGGTGGGCAGCGCCTCTGACCCAGGCTATGTCACGCCGGTAGTCGGCGTCTGTTCTGGCCCAGTTTTGTTCCCGACCTCTATTGTTTCGGTCGAGCCAAGGCCAGTACCCGTCCCGTCTATCGTGGGAGTACCCTCTAGATCCGTAGATGGATCTCGTGCGGCCTATTCTACAATCCAGGTCGCGTCGCAGGTCGTACCTGTCCTTAGGCTCCATTGGCTCCTTTCCCCTTCTGCGGGGTATCACCTGCCTATAACCGGCGTCGCCAGCCGTCGTATCACATCCTCGGGGAGGGCGGTCCGGCTGGTCGTATGGAGTGTGCTTGGGGGATGGCGTATTAGGGGGTTCGTCATCGAACTGTGGTAGCAGCCGTCGGCGTGGATAGCTTTTGGGTTGGTCCAATAGACCGGTACCGTATCCTTCCTCGGCTGACAGGACCCTCGTCCATCTATCATTGAGGGTGTCTTGTTCGGCCTTGAGCTGTCGTTCTTTTGCCTTTAGGCTTCGGGCAGTGGCTATAAGCTGTTGCCTGAACCGTTCCTGATCCTCAATATTTTCGGGGACGGTGAAATCTTCGGATTCCGGGCTATCCTCCTCCTCTACAGGGGGGAGGTAGTTGTCATCTTCGGAATTGTTTGGATCTTCGGGGTCGCGCTGGTCCTCCGTCATTTCCTGGTCCTCTAACGAATGCTCGGGAATATCGGGATCGCCGAGGTCCTCCGGGGTATCGTCTTCCCCGGTGCCAACAATGGCTTCCCTTCCCTTGTTTGTCTTTGATCGTTTGCGCGGTTTTCGGCGCCTTGACGGCGCTTCACCCGATCTATCACCATTGTTTGCGGGTGTGCACTCGCCGTTACCGGATGGAGTATCCACCATGTAGACGTCGTAGGTGGAGGTGGCAGTCCACCGCCCGGTGTTGACGGGGGTGGGAGCACGATCCTCTAGATCCATGTCTTCTGCCTCCTCGGAGGCGTAGTCCAACATATCGGTTAATTCTTCGACAGTGGCTATGAAGTGGGTGGTGGGTGGGATGAAAAATTCCTCTTGACCCGCCTTGAGACCGATCTGAACATGGATCGGGGCTGGGTCGTCGGTAATTTTCATCGATAAGATCCGATCTAGAGCTTCGTTGAGTGTCGAGAGCTCGATCGGGTCAATTTGCTCAGCGCCTTCATAGTTAACCTCCGATGCGTCTGCACAAGAAGTGTGTTTGGCAGGAGCTGGTACCCGGCCATCTGGCGCTATGGCCGGATCCGGACTAAAAGCCAGATCATCGCCGGGGTTAGTCCCATGGGCAGGGTCGAAGGCGACATCCGGGTTTAAGGCCTTGGAGTCCTCGGGTGCGACAGATGAGACTGCGAGCCCGATGAACGAAAGATCGCCTCGAGAGTCTATGGAGAACTCTAGGTTCCCGAATCTGACCTCTTGATAAGGGGCGAAACTCCCGACCCGGCCAAGACGGCCGGTTGGGTCGGCGTGCAGCACAATGCTGTCGAAAGCGAAGATCTGTCCAGGGACGAAGGAGTCTATGTTCCAGACTTCTTCGTTAATGACAACGCGAGCCATCGATTCCTTTGGAGATCACAGCGGAACTTTCAATGAAAGCACCAATGTCGGTGTCAAAACCGGCGGATCTCGGGTAGGGGGTCCCGAGCTGTGAGTCTTGGATTGATGGTAACAAGGGGACGAAGGAGACGATGTTTACACAGGTTCGGGCCCTCCTATGGAGGTAAAACCCTACGTCCTGCTCGATTATATTGATGGTATGAAGGTTACAGAGTTGATCTACCTCGAGATCGACTAGCTAAAACCCTAGATGAGTTTCTTTGTCTTACAATCTAAAACCCTCCCAGTTTATATAGACACCGGTGGGTACCTAGGGTTTACACATGACCAGACTCCTGCCGAGAATGGAGATGTCGATTCCCTCATCTTGACTTGGAGTGCACGATGCGCCTTCGGGACTTCCTTCTAGAACGCAGGGTCTCGATGTACCAGGCCCTCCCCGCGATAGTCAGAGTGCGGCCCACCAAGCCGGCCTATTGAAAGATAGGCTAGCAGCGCGAGGACCCCTTAGTCCAGGACTCCCTCACCCGTGCCCACCTTCTAATTAGAGTAACTCTTCAACTCATACATTGTTTAATTTCCCTTCGCACATACCGAAGGATGAATGCTATGATGATTGCTATGATCCCGTGGATTCTTTTGAAATATCCCTTTTTGATGAACTTGATGCTTGCAATGCCTGTGGCCAAGATGCCAATATAAATTATGCTTATGGAGATGAACTTGATATAGTTCCTTATGTTAAGAATGAAATTGTTGCTATATATTGCACCCACACATGATAGTCCTATTATCTTTTCGAATTCTCCCAACTACACTATATCGGAGATGTTTGCTCTTATTAAGGATTATATTGATGGGTTGCGTTTTGCTACTACACATGATGATCTTGATGAATATAATATGCATATGTTTGCTGCTCCTACTTGCAATTATGAGAGAGGAACTACATCTCCACCTCTTTATGTTTCCAATACGATAAAATTGCAAGGAACTATTTATACTATGCATTGGCCTTTACTTGATGTGCATGAATTGTTCTTGTATGACATGTCGATGCATAGGAAGAGAGTTAGACTTCATTGTCACATGATATATGTTGCTTTGTGCTCACTACTAAATTACAAATCATTGTTAATTAAAATTGGCTTTGATATACCTTGGGATCCGGGTGGATCCATTACTTAAGCACTTTATGCCTAGCTTAATGGCTAAAAACAAAGCACTGCCAGGGAGACAACCCGGAAGTTTTAGAGAGTCATTTTATTCTGTTGAGTGCTTTTATAAATTTTAAAAACAAAAAATATATATAGGGGAACCTAAAACTTCACAAAAAGAAAGGTGAAAGTGAGAGAGATGATGAGCATCGTTGAAGTCGGGGCTAGCCTTGAACTTTGTTCATGCCCATGCAAACTTTGTGAATCTTGAATCACAGAAACTTTTCAACAAAAAATAATTATCCCCTTGAATAAATCCATTGTATTATAAAAATAATGTGTCAAGATTTGCCTTTAGGATGATTAGATTGCTTCTTGGTATGTGCGGTGTAAAAACAGAAACTTTGGTTGTAGTGCGTGAATTTACATTTTTTTACTAGAACGTCAAAGGTTTCTGACATTTTTACACAGTATTGCTATACAATTTTTTTATTTCTTCCTAAGTTTTCAGAATTTTCGGAGTTACAAAAGTATGGTCAAAGTTTAGATTCCTACAGACTGTCCTGTTTAAGACAGATTCTGTTTTTGATGCATTGTTTTGCTTGCTTTGATGAAACTATCGATTTTATCGGTGGTATAAGCCATGGAGAAGTTATAATACAGCAGGGATAATGCAAATATAAAATATGAATGGGTTTGCAACAGTACTTAAAGTAGTAATTTGCTTTATTATACTAACGGATCTCACCAGTTTTCTGTTAAGTTTTGTGTGGATGAAGTTTTCAAAGATCGAGGAGGTCTCGATATGAGGAGAAGGAGGAGAGGCAAGAGTTCAAGGTTGGGGATTCCCAGGGCACCCCAAGTAAATATCCAAGGAGACTCAAGTGTCTAAGCTTGGGGATGCCCCGGAAGGCATCCCATCTTTCTTCAACAAGTATCGGTATGTTTTTGTTTTCGTTTCGTTCATGTGATATGTGTAAATCTTGGAGCGTCTTTTGTGTTTAGTTTTCAATTTTATTTTATGCACCATTCTGGTATGAGATAGTCCATGGTTGATTTATAGAATGCTCATTCCACTTCACTTATATGTTTTGAGTATGGCTTTATACAATGCTTCATGTGCTTCACTTATATCATTTGAAGTTTGGATTGTCTGTTTCTCTTCACATAGAAAACCGTTATTTGTAGAATGCTCTTTTTTCTTCAATTATATTTATTAGAGCATGGTATTTTGTAGAAAGAATTAAACTCTCCTTATATATATTTAGAGAGTCAACAGGAATTGGTCATTTGCATGGTTAGTCATAAAATCCTACATAAAACTTATGGATCACTGAATATGATATGTTTGATTCCTTGCAATAGTTTTGCGATATAGAGATGATAATATGTGGGAGGTACTAGTGGATGATCGTGTTTAGTAAGATATTGGTGTTGAGGTTTGTGATTCCCGAAGCATGCACGTATAGTCTCCTGTTATGCCAGGAAGTTGGAGCACAATTTATCCTTGATTGTCTATCTTTGTGTGAAGGTCGGGGGCGCGCGATGGTTAACTCCTAACAACCTCCCCCCTAGGAGCATGTATAGTAATACTTTGCTTCGAGGGCTAATTAAATTTTGCAATAAGTATGTGAGTTCTTTATGATTAATGTGAGTCCATGGATTATACGCACTCTTACCTTTCCGCAATTTGCTAGCCTCTACGGTACCGTGCATTGCCCTTGCTCACCTCGAAAGTCGGTGCAAACTTCGCCGGTGCATCCAAACCTCGTGATATGATACGCTCTATCACACATAAGCCTTATTATATCTTCCTCAAAACAGCCACCATACCTACCTATTATGGCATTTCCATAGCCATTCCGAGATATATTGCCATGCAACTTCCACCGCTTCCGTTTTGATGACTTGAGCATTCATTGTCATATTGCTTTGCATGATCGTAAGATAGCTAGCATGGTGTTTCCATGGCTTATGCGTTTTTTGATATCTTTGCTATGCTAAATCATTGCACATCCTGGTACACTGCCAGAGGCATTCATATAGAGTCATACTTTGTTCTACTATCGAGTTGTAATATTGAGTTGTAAGTAAATAGAAGTGTGATGATCATTATTATTCATTATTAGATCATGTCCCAGTGAGGAAAGGATGATGGAAACTATGATTTCCCCACAAGTCGGGATGAGGCTCCGGACAAATATAAAAAGAAAAAAAGAGAAGAAAAAAGAGAAGAAAAAAAAGAAGAAAAAAAAAGAAAAAAAGAGAAAAAAATGGGAGACAAAGAGAGAAGGGGCATGCTAATTTCACACTTGTGCTTCAAAGTAGCACCATGTTTTTCATATAGAGAGTCTCCTATGTTGTCACTTTCATATACTAGTGGGAATTTCTCATTATAGAGTTAGATGCACGCCCACTTAGTTTCAGTTTGAGCTTTCATACACTTATAGCTCTTAGTGCATCCGTTGCATGGCAATCCCTACTCCTCGCATTGATATCAATTGATGGGCATCTCCATAACCCATTGATTAGCCGCTTCGATGTGAGACTATCTTCCTTTTTGTCTTCTCTATATTAATGTCTACCACCGCATTGTATTCCACCCATAGTGCTATATCCATGGCTTGCGCTCATGTATTGCGTGAGAGTTGAAAATGCTGAAGCGCGTTAAAAAGTATGAACCAATTGCTTGGCTGACACTGGGGTAGTACATGATTTATACTTTGTGTTAAGAAGACAGAGCATGACAAGGCTATATAATTTTGTAGGGATAGCGTCCTTTAGCCTTGATATTTTGAAAGACATGATTGTTTGTTGGGATGCCTGAGTATTAATGTCTTTATGTCAAATTATAGACTATTGCTTTGAATCACTCATGTCTTAATATTCATGCCATGATTAGATATATGATCAAGATTATGCTAGGTAGCATTCCAGATCAAAAATTATCTTTTTTATCATTTACCTACTCGAGGACGAGCAGGAATTAAGCTTAGGGATTCTGATACGTCTCTGTTGTATCTATAATTTTTGACTGTTTCATGCCAATATTATACAACTTTCACATATTTTTGGCAACATTTTATATGATTTATTGGACTAACATATTGATCCAATGCCCAGTGCCAGTTCTTGTTTGTTGCATGTTTTTTGTTTCGCAGAATATCCATATCAAACGAAGTCCAAATGCGATAAAATTTACGGAGAATTATTTTGGAATATTTTTGATTTTTGGGAGGTGGAATCAACGAAAAAGAAGGCCCCCAGCCACCACGAGACACCAGGGCGCGCCCCAGGGCCCAGGCACGTGGTAATGGGTTGTGGTCACCTCGTAAGTCGGTTGGAGCTCTGCTTCGGGCACAAGGAAGCTTATATCCGGAAAAAATCGTGTTAAAATCTCAGCGCAATCGGAGTTACGGATCTCTGGGAATATAAGAAACGGTTTTAAGCCAGAAAATAGGAATGCGAAAAAGAAGAGAACAGAGAGGGAGATTGTCAGGACCGATTTTCCAGGATATTAATTTCCCAGCAAATGGTCCTTGTGCTCACCAGCACCAGGATTACTGTTAGCTGATGAGGCACATTCTTGATACAGAAATGCCAAGCAAAATTTACAAAATATGAAGTACAAGACCATTATGGTCTATGAGTACAACAAAAGGTTTCTAGTGGTTGGTGGCGGAAGCGGTTCGGGGTCATCAGCATCTATGGGACTCCATTTCCCACAGGAACAGCTGACCTAGATAACTCCTATCTTCGCGTGGCTACTATCTTCGATGCCCAGGCTCCGAGGCTGTCGACATTTCGCTTCTCTCCAAGCAGGAAATCTGGCCAAGACAATAGCCAAGGACAAGCCAGTGAGTACTTTGAATGTACTCGCAAACATAATGAAAACATGTATAACATAGCAGGTGTCATTCATGCATTGAAATAATCCACGATCACTTAATCAGTCACAAAATAAAATTCATGATGCACGCAAGCACGTCATTCATATTAAACATGACTAAGTAATCAGAGGATAAAAATAAACCGATCGGGTGTCTGAAGCGACGCCTCGAAAGGATAATAATATAAAGCATGCCTCAGTCGCGCGTCTGAGCGACGCCACATAAAGGGCTTAGAAGAAGCATAAATAACATGCATGCCATAGTCGGGCGTCTGAGCGACGCCACATAAAGGGCCTATAAGGAAATTAAATAATGCACATGCCACAGGCAGGCGTCTGTGCAACGCCACATAAAGGGCTTATAAGGAAAAAAAATACAAGCATGCCATAGTCGGGTGTCTGTGCAACGCCACATAAAGGGCTTATAAGAAAAAATAAATACAAGCATGCCACAGTCGGGCGTCTATACGACGCCACATAAAGGGCTTATATAATAAAAATCACAATAAGTATCCAGGAGGTAGAACCATCCCAGGGATACTCGATAAACCAAACAATATAATTGGTTAGTCCACAATAATCATAATCATCATTCCTCACACATCATGATCAATATTCTGGTTTAGAAGTTTTCCTCCGAAGACCGACACTAAGACCGACACTTGACCCATCCCAGACTGTAGTCCTTAACCGCGGACACGGCTATTCGAATAGATATAAACTCTGAAGAGGGTGTACTCTTTACCCACGAGTAACGGATTCCTTTAGTCCACCGGGACTAATTCCCCTTACGTTCTTTGAATTGAAAACATACCTGACCCGCACACACCAGCTTAACTTACCGGTGCCTGGAATCACCCACGACACTCGTTAAGCAAAACTCTAAGTGGGGAGGCTACAACCTCGACTAGCATGGGATCACAAAATTTCTATTGCGCGGAAAACAGGGGAGCCACCCCCTCGGACTCACCGGAAACACCCATGCCCCCGGACCAAGTGACATGCCTAACAGGGGCCACTGGTATCTTTCACTATGGCCTCTTTGTACGGTGTGTGCTAAGACAGGGGTTGACAACTTACTGAACCGTACCCTACCTGTGGCCGGGACAAGTGGGGGTTACTGGCACAAGACTCGATCTACGGTCGAGTCAGGAGGTTATGTATTCTCTGCATGATTAGCACAACAAATATATTTCACGACATCAGACAGAAATCACCACTCATCATACCCCTTCATGCCTCACTGACCATTCTCGCTCCAACGAGATATCAGCACCAAGCTCGTGTCTACCCGAGACAAATACTTCTCCGGATTCCTTCCGGTAGGCATGAGAGGTATAAGAGGATGAATACTGTCATAAGCATTTTAATTCCAACAGCAAAGAATTTCCATCATGCACTCGTGGGTATGATCATACCTTCACATGTAATATTACTTACTTCATGTCAACAGGGGATAAAGTCTTATTTGTCACATCAAACAACACACAACATATATTATAACAAGGTTCAGAATGCTTGCCTTCAATGTGTAGGTAGGAAGGAGCACTCCAGAAACTTTTGAAAGTTTTTATCTTCCCTCCAAATCCCTATTTGAAAATATTCTAATTAACACACAATTTAAAAACAGTACAAAAAGGTTGTTTGAATTTTTTTTCAAATAAATATGAAAATAAACTAGGTGAAATTTTAGAGAGGTGGGAAAAAGAATCAATTTGATTTGATTTTTATTCTAGAAGTTATAGCTAGTCAAAGATTGGTCAAAATTCTGATTTAAAATAAAACAGATAAAATAAAACGTTTTAGACGAAATGCGCTTTTGAGAGGGAGAGACGTACTTCCGGGTTTACGCTTTCTTTAAGCCAGCGCGGGCCGTCGCTGGGTTGCTGACAGTGGGGCCATCGGGCCCACTGGTCAGGTTTGACCAGTCGCTCGCGCCTCCTTCTTCCTCCGGCCGAGTGGAGGCGGGGCTCCGGCAACCAACGCCGGCGATTGGCGACTCCCCACGGGGCTCCGACGATGGGAAAGAGTTTACCGCACTAGGACGATCCTCCCGGTGGTCGAGAGGGTCGCGGAGGCGAAGGGGGTCGCCGGCGGTGAGCTCCAAGGCGGGCGGTGGCTTCAGGTTGGTTTGGGATTCGGCCCTACGGTGGCTCACAGTCGAGGCTGAGGGACGGAACGGCTCTGCGGGGTCAAGGGGCACGGTTGGTGGCGTGGGAAAGGCTCAGGAGCTCTGGCTTGGCCGGATTTCACCGGAGGGCTGCGGCGGCCGAGGCTACCGGAGGTGGGGAAGACGGCCTCCCTCAGTCGATTACTTGCTATGGGAGCTCTAGAGGGATGGCAGGAGGTCGTCTGAGGGTCTGGTTGAGCTCGGGGGTGTCTATTTATAGTGCGGCGAGGCGGTTCCCGCGGCGGCCGGGATAAGAACGGCGGTCGACCGTTCCTGCGGTTGCAGGACGACGTGGCACTAGACGGCGACATTGGCGGCGCGAGCGGATAGGCTCGAGATGTTCCAGGGGCAGCCGACGGCCGAGGGGAGGTTGGACGGCGCCGGCCATGGCAGAGACGGACGCGGACGCCGGCGTGCTTCCAAGGGGCTACAGCGGCGGCGCTGTCGGATGCCAGGAGGCGGTCGGGGTGACCCTGCGGGTTAGGAGGGGTCATGGGCGTCCCTATGAGCGGGCTATGGCCAGGGGGTTGCGGGGTAGGTGGACGCGGCGACTCGGGCATGCGGCTGCTGTAAGCGCGTTCTGGGCGCGCTCTGGGCATGCACGTCAAGTGCTCGGTGAAATGCCAGGGAATGCTAGGTGGATCTACTGCATATGGGGTTTAGCAGGGGTGGGTTTTAGGTAAAGGCAAAGCTATTTGACATGGTGGTTAGGTCACTGGGGCTGGTTCATAATGTAGACATATTTTCATGCCAATTCTGGACAGGCACATAAGGTGCTTGATGAAATGCCAGGGGCATCTTGGGCATCTTGATGGCCACCATAATTTCCAGATTGTGGTCTCTTTGGATGCTAGGCATGATGGCATGGTTGGATTGACAAACCCAGAAAGTTGTTAGTCCAAGTTTTACAAAACTTCAACTCTGGGCAGAAACAAAATGGTGTTATTGCATGAACCAAAAATATTCCAATGGGCTCAATCTCCTGGACTTAAGGGTTTGGTAGGGTTAACTACAAGGAGGAAAAATATCAAGGGCATTAGGGCAAAATAAAGATGGGTTGCAGTACAAACTACCAAACTGGACCAGAATGAAAATGAGGATGGTTTGCTCAAATTTCCCAAAACACAAAGCTGGGTTTTTGCATAAAAGTGTTGTAGGGACATCATATGACATCTACAAATTTTTGTGGAATTATTAAATGAATTTATGAAAGGGTTGCAGTGCAACAGTAGCCTTTAAACGGATGAAAATGCTATTAAAGGAATTAAAAGTTGGCAATTTTTATTATAAAAAATATTCCACTGGTTTTACTAAATTAAATAAAATTATTTAATGAAATATTCAAGCCACATAACATTATTCAAAAGTTTCAGATAGGAGAGGAGAATTTTTTGAAATTCAGACAAAAGGAGTGGTTCTGAAATCAATAGAAAATCCAGAAAAATAGAAAATAATTATTTCTGGCAACATTTTATTTAATAAAACAATATTAAATTTTTGGGGTGTTACAGAGATCCAATCTCGGAGGGGCTCCTGCCCCTCCACCGCCATGGAGGCCATGGACCAGAGGGGGAACTCTCCTCCCATCTAGGGGGGAGGCCAAGGAAGAAGAAGAAGGACGGGGGCTCTCTCCCCCTCTCTCTCGTTGGCGCTGGAACGCCGCCGGGGCAATCATCGTGACGGCGATCTACACCAACTACTTCGCCGACGTCAACACCAACTCTCTCCCCCTCTATGCAGCGGTGTAACACCTCTCTTCCCCGCTGTAATCTCTACTTAAACATGGTGCTCAACTCCATATATTATTTCCCAATGATATGTGGCTGTCCTATGATGTTTGAGTAGATCCGTTTTGTCCTATGGGCTAATTGATGATCGTGGTTGGTATGAGTTGTATGTTTTATTTTGGTGATGTCCTATGGTGTGCCCTCCATGTCGCTCAAACGTGAGGGATCCCCGCTGTAGAGTGTTGCAATATGTTCATGATTTGCTTATGGTGGGTGGCATGAGTGACAGAAGCACAGACCCGAGTAGGTGGGTTGTTGCATATGAGAGTAAAGAGAACTTGATACTTAATGCTATGGTTGGGTTTTACCTTAATGATCTTTGGTGCTTGCTAGAGTTCCAATCATAAGTGCATATGATCCAAGTACGGAAAGTATGTTAGCTCATGCCTCTCCCTCATATAAAATTGCAATAATGATTACCGGTCTAGTTATCAGTTGCCTAGGGACAAATAATCTTCTTGTTTGACAAAAGCTTTCTACTAAACAACTAACTTTTATTATCTTGCAATTTACTCGTAGTTTTATTCCCGCAAAGTACTTCTAGTTTTATTCGTGCAAACTATCCTATCACCTACAAAATAGTTTCATACTTGTTGTAGGTAAAGCAAACGTTAAAGTGTGCATAGAGTTGTATCGGTGGTCGATAGAACTTGAGGGAACATTAGTTCTACCTTTAGCTCCTCGTTGGGTTCGACACTCTTATTTATCGAAAAAGGCTACAAATGATCCCCTACACTTGTGGGTTATCAGCCCCTTACGAAGTAGCGCATAAACTAGGGTTTAAGCTTCTGTCACTCTAGCAACCCATCATCTAATAACTACTCCACAATACATTCCCTTAGGCCCAAAGATGGTGAAGTGTCATGTAGTCGACGTTCACATGACACCACTAAGGGAATCACAACATACATATCATCCAAATATCAAACACGT
Organism: Elymus sibiricus; assembly: GCA_039707655.1. Classification (NCBI taxonomy): domain Eukaryota; kingdom Viridiplantae; phylum Streptophyta; class Magnoliopsida; order Poales; family Poaceae; genus Elymus; species Elymus sibiricus. The sequence goes on along the minus strand of CM077675.1, from coordinate 471,145,047 downwards.
ATCAAATTCACATGATTACTTGCAACATGACTTCTCCCGTGACCTGAAGAACAAAGGTAACTACTCACAAATAATATTCATGCTCAATATCATAGGGATATTGAAAAGCATAATGGATCTTGATGTCTACTACACAACTTTATTCTTGTAGACTCGTGTTGGGCCTCCAAGCGCAGAGTTTTGTAGGACAGTAGCAATTTTCCCTCAAGTGGATGACCTAAGGTTTATCAATCCATGGGAGGTGTAGGATGAAGATTGTCTCTCTCAAACAACCCTGCAATCAAATACAAGAAATCTCTTGTGTCCCCAACACACCCAATACAATGGCAAATTGTATAGGTGCACTAGTTCGGCGAAGATATGGTGATACAAGTGCAATATGGATGGTAGATATAGGTTTTTGTAATGTGAAAATATAAAAACAGCAAGGTAGCAAGTAACAAAAGTGAGCACAAACAGTATTGCAATGTTTGAAAACAAGGCCTAGGGTCCGTACTTTCGCTAGTGCAATCTCTCAACAATGCTAATATAATTGGATCACATAACCATCCCTCAATGTGCAACGAAGAATCACTCCAAAGTTCTTATCTAGCGGAGAACATAAGAAGAAATTGTTTGTAGGGTACGAAACCACCTTAAAGTTATCCTTTCCGATCGATCTATTCAAGAGTTCGTACTAAGATAACATCAAGTTATCCTTTCCGTTCGATCCATCTAAGAGTTCGTACTAGAATAACACCATATGATACGCATCAACCAACTCTAATGTCACCTAGATACTCCAATGTCACCACAAGTATCCATGAGTTAATTATACAATACACATCAAACAATTTCAGATTCATAATACTCAATCCAACACAAAGAATCTCAAAGAGTGCCCCAAGATTTCTATCGGAGAACGTAGGACAAGAACGTGCATCAACCCCTATGCATAGATTACCCCAATGTCACCGCAGGAATCCGCAAGTTGAGTACCAAAACATATATCAAGTGAATCAATAGAACACCCCATTGTTACCACGGGTATCCACATGCAAGACATATATCAAGTGCTCTCAAATCCAATATTCAATCCAACATAACGATATCTCAAAGGGAAAGATTCAATTCATCACAACAAGCTAGTAAGGGAAACACACCATATGATCCAACTATATTAACAAAGCCCGTGATACATCAAGATTGTGACATCTCAAGAACACGAGAGAGAGAGATTGAACACATAGCTACTGGTACATACCCTCAGCCCCTAGGGTGGACTACTCCCTCCTCGTCATGGCCTCCGCCGGGATGATGAAGATGGCCACCGGACATGATCTACCCTCTCCGGAAGGGTACTGGAACGTCTCTAGATTGGTTTTTCATCGATACAGAGAGTTGCGGCGGCGGAGCGGAGAGTCTAGGGTTATTTCTGATGGTTTCTATATTTATAGGATTTTTGGGCGTCGGTTTCACGCCAAGATGGGCCACGAGGAGGGCACGATACACCAGGGCGCGCCTGGGCCCTCTAGCGCGCCCTAGTGGGTTGTGCCCACCTCGTGGCTCTTCTCCGGTGCTTCTTCGCTACAATATTGCTTATTTGGTCCAAAAAAAATCACCAAAAAGTTTCGGGCGATTCCGAGAACTTTCATTTTCTGCACAAAAACAACGTCAGTGCGGGTTAGCTCTAAATAAATCATATAAAGTGCATCAAAACCATATAAAAGTATTGTAAACATAGATGAATATGGCATGAATACTTCATAAATTATCGATACATTGGAGACGTATCAGATCTGAACATATAATCTTCCACAAAATAAACCATATAGTAATCAACTACAAGATGTAATCAATAATACTAGTCACCCACAGGTACCAATCTGAGGTTCCGGTACAAAGATTGAACACAAGAGATAAACTAGGGTTTGAGAGGAGATGGTGCTGTTGAAGATTGGCCTCCCAAATATGAGAGGGGTGTTGGTGATGACGATGGCTTCGATTTCCCCCTCCGGGAGGGAAGTTCCCCCGGCAGAATCGCTCCGTCGGAGGGCAAAAGTGCTCCTGCACAAGTTCCGCCTTGAGACGGCGTTGTTCCATCCCGAAAGACCTTATATACCAGAAGATGGGCACCGGAGGTGGGCCGTGCTGGGCACAACCCACCTGGGCGCGCCTGGGGGAACTGGCGCGCCTTGGTATCTTGTGCTCACCAGGTGGGGGCCCTCCGGTAGTTATTTGCTCCAGTATTTTTTTTATATTCCAAAATAATTCTCCGTAAAGTTTCAGCTCATTTGGAGATGTGCAGAATAGGTATCTCTGATGTGCTTTTTCAGGTCCAGAATTCCAGCTGCCGGTATTCTCCCTCTTTGTGTAAACCTTGCATATTATGAGAGAAAAGGCATTAGAATCACTCCCTAAAGCATTATTATGCATGAAAACATTATAAATACAAATATGAAATCATGATGCAAAATGGACGTATCAATAAGGTACGGAAAATCTTCCCTCCAGACGTATTATGCAAAGCATTCGTCAGCCAACTCGAGCGTCGTTGATTCATATTTTATCTCAAGGCTCTTAGATTCTCAAAATCCTACACGAGGAACCCATTGTAAACTCCTGAATTTTCTGGCCCATGTCCCTATAATCTCTCCCTAGCCCAAATTAATCTCTTGAATCAAGGTCCACATCTCTGGCCCCCTTTGGGAGCTCGCCATTTCCCCATTGCCTTGACTCTCTCCAGCAACACGAGATTCGATTGTACCCCTCTATGAACTCCACTCCACCTCGTCGATGCACTCTCCCGTCAGAAGATCACTTGGGTGTTGTCCCATGGCCTGCTCACTGACGGGATCACAACCACCCTGGTCGTCGTGTTTATCTCCAACAGGAGTTGTCTCCCCTCCCCCCTCCCTTCCCCCACGCCCCCGTCCATCTCGCTAGAGCATCAGTTGGGGAGTGAGGGCCATCACAAGTGGATTACGGTAGGTTTCAAACAACCCATCTTTATCTGACATAGGTTTTGGATCATCTCCTCTCAATACTTTTTAATTCATGCTTTGCTTGTTGATTCCTAATAAACATGTTCTGAGGTTTGTGCATGTCAATATCTTTGCTCATTTCCTGTATTGTGCACTCACATAAGTGTGGCAATCATTGGTAATTCTCAATTTCAATATTTTGTGCTTACATTGTTTACAAGGTATGTTCTGTATAAATATGATGCTTCCAAACATCGATGCTTCCTATGCATCATACTAATGTTCTTCACTGCATAGAATTTGCGACATTCTAGCCATTTGTCTTTTTTCCTATGCTCTTCGGTTCAAAATATGTAAGCTTCCTAAGCATCTTATATGTGTTTTCGTCAGTCTAGGTAGCTACCGGTAAGTGTTAATAGTTAGCTTGAAAACTTAGTTCACTCTTATTATTGTCTACGATCACATTCGACATTAGTATATGTTCATACCTGCTAAGCTTGTATATCTTAATTTATGCAGAGTGCACAACCTTATGTATCTGATCATGTTAGAAGTCCGATTACAAGGAATCAAGTGTGACTTCTATTGTTGTGACAAAATGAAGCTATTGCTTCCTATCAAGCATGCTTCCTCCTTTAATTTCTTGCATAATAAATTTTATGCATATATCGTCACGACTTTTGCCTTCAGCAATTGTAAATGTGTGCTACTTTTATCGTACAAATATTTTTCTTCAAGCATTATCAGATAATAGTGTGTCCATCAACCACTACTAATGTTTGGTTGAAGCATTGTGAATGTTGCTTCTGCTAGTAAGCTTTATTATGCAAACATTTCACTTATTTTAATGATTTTTTGCATCAATTATTTCAGTGTGTGCTTTCACCTTCTCACTGAATGCAATTGTAAAAATATTTGCCACACCGGATTCAGTTGCACTTATTTGTTGTCCACATAACCCAAATGATGTTGCAAGGGAAACACTTGCTATCATACGTTTTATAGGAATCATTCATCAGACCCGTCATACGTTGTTGATGGGTCTTTGAGATCACGACTAAAATATGCAACATCCTCATCTTACCTTGGTATATAGTCATTTTATCCTTACGATGCTAGTTGATTTCCGAACCTATTCATGTTGTCTAGTATTGTTTGATATCTCTATGTGCATATACTGCTTTATTCCTTTTGCGTGTGTGCGTGGGGGGTGGGGGGGGGGGGGCTGATTTTGTTTTGTACATTATGTAGTGGATCACTAAATCATCAATGAATATATGTGTATTGGGTATGTACTCCATCATATAGAAGCAATTTGACAGTAGCAATTTTTTCCTTTCTTTGCAAACAAATCCCTAACTTGTCTATAACATGTAAGTTTTTACTGGAATATTTTTCTGTTTTATGGAAGAAAGATAATAATTAGTTAGAAGCAATTCTCTAGTCGTTGAAAACAAGATGTGTGATGCTTCTCAAACATATGGAATAATTCCCCGTAAAGTCTGTTGGAATATGTCCATGTGTTTAGCATTTTCGGTTGTTAATCTCGCGTAGCACTTAGGGCGTGTATATTGGTTGATAGGATTGTCTTATCTTAAGCATGTCATCTAATCTAGAGAAAGCAATAAAAATATGATGTACAATGGTTATTTCTTAATCTTATCTATAATAATTAGGCATCCCTAAAAATATGATGAAACATATTGATGCTAGGAGATCATCTCTTAATTCAGAGATGGCAAGCCTTTTTTTTGTGGTTTCTGTTTTCTCCATCTCAACAGATAACTTATGTGGCACTCATAAGATTGCACAATTGCAAATGCCTAACATAATTACCGAACAAAAAAATTCCTCTCCTCCAGACCAAAGCAGTGCATCGAACTTCATATTTCTTTGATCCGACGGTGTATGACTTGTCAGATGGATGCATAATATCAGCAGTATGACGTAGAGTGGGGCCCTATAAGATAAGCTAGCAGCTGCTGCTGAGGTGGACCGTGCCCACTGTGCTCATCCTGCACAGCCCTGCACCGTCTGTGTGCTGCATGCCAACTTGGGATCCTCCAGTCTACCTCGGAAACACAAGTTGCCGCACGTCGTCGGTCGGCCGTAGCGCTTGTGCCCTCGCCAGTAGGCAACCGACGCGCGTCCATTCCAATCCAATTGCGGGGCAGCGGTTTTGGCACAAGTGTAAACAAATATACTGCACACGACTAAGAGCAACTCCAACTGGCCGACCCAAACGGATGGCGGATTTGTCTGCTTTTTGTCCGTATGGGTCGGCCGCCCGCGCGGTGTCCGTCCACTTTACCATTTGGGTCGGCTGTGTGCCCAACGCCCGCGACCTATTTCATGTCCGCACGTAAATTTCTAAAAAGGCCCGCGGCCATAGATCATGCCAGTGGCCATCGTCGCCCGAAGTTCATGTCAGCACCATGCCAGCGCCGGCGTACAAATGCCAGCTTCAGAAAGAGCACGCAGTTCAGCTGGCGCACTTGCCAGCGGCCGGCACACATGCCAGCACACAAAAAGGGCGGGGAGTTCGACCACGCGGTCATGCCAGCACACTTGCTGGCATACAAAAAAGGATGGCGCAGGTTGCCATAGATCACTCGTCGTCAAACTTGAGCATGTCAGCCTGCATCTTCTCGAACCACGGCCTCTTCCTTGGTGACACGGTGTTGAGATCCACCTTCATGATCTCCACCCCCGTCATCATGCTCGCGAGAGCCACTTCTTTCGCCTTGGTCTTGGCGTTGGCGGCCTCGATATCTAGCATCTTGGCTTGCTTCTCCGCCTCCATCTCAAGCATCTTTGCTTGCTTCTCCGCCTCCATGTCAAGCCTCCTTCTCTGAATCTTCATGAAGGCGTTCATGGACTCTTCCTTATATCGCCGGCGCTCCTCGTCCCTCGAGTCCTTCTTGCTCATCATGCCCTCGACCTTTGCGATCAAGGCGTTCGCCGCCGCATCCCGGTGGTCCTCCTTCTTGGAGTTGCCCTTCCCACGCGGCCGTGGCTGCTCGCCGTCTTCCTCCTCCACAGCCTTCTTCCCCCCACGCGCCTTGATGGCAGCATATTGCGCCTTGAACTTCTCCTCGTCTTTGACGATCCTCCAACAATGGGAGAGGTTGAAGCACTTGCCAGCATGTTGGACCTTGATTGCCTCCAAAGCTTGGAATACCTACAAATGAATTGCATGCAAGCATATTGACAAAATCGATATGGAAATGAACATACAAGCATCAAGCATTAACGGAATGACACAAAAGAGGACCGCTTACTAGCATACCATGTCTTGCACGCCGATGCCGCTCACGGGGCGTGCCTTGATGCTCTCAACAGTGGCACAAAACTTGTTGCACTCTTGTTGGATCACCTTCCAATGCTTCGAAACGGACACCCATCCGCGCGCGCTTTGCATTTGATACGGTGGAAACTTCTTGCGCTCATGGTACTCACGATGGACACGAATCCAAAAGGTTGATGCCTTTTGTTCGGCGCCGGTCATGGGGTCTTGCCCAATGTCCCTCCAACACTCACAAAGGAGCTTGTCCTCGGACGCCGAATACGCCTTCGTCCGCCTGCTCTTGCGCTTCGTTTTCTCCCCGGCGGCTTGGTCGGCGAGCTCGTCCTCAAACAAAGGCTCCCCATCGATGTCCACCTCATCCTCTTCTTCGAGACCGTAGGCGTCCGGAAACTCGTGGTCGAGCGGGAAGCCGTCCAGGTCCACGCCGACCTGATCATGCATGAAGGCGACTTGATTTGGATCAAAGGTGAACGGCGCTCGGCCGTCCTGGCTTTGTGTCTTGACGGGATCGAAGCCAGCCGCGGTGGCACGGTCAGCGGCTGGCGCACCGCCCTCGAAGATCATCTGCTGCATGAAGTCATCGTAGCTGGAGGCCGGCATTCCCTTGAACAGGTTGCGTGCGCCCGGCAGCACGTCCGCTGGCATCTGCCGTGCGCGTTTCCTCGACCCTTCGGATGACGAGCCACCGGCCACCGGTGTGGCGTTGAGGTCGATGGGCACGGGAGCGGGCGTGGGCGTGCTAGGTGCAACCACGCTCACCTCGGGCGAGCACTCCTCGGAGAGCCGGGAGGCCTGCGAGTGGACGTGGAAGCTAGGCACCTGCTGCGTCGCCGACGCGCGGGGCGAGTTGGGCAGCACCATCCACGGAAACGCAGATGATCTGGTGCTGGCCGCGGCCACGGCGGCGTTGACGAGACCATGCTGGCCAGGGTTTAACCCTAGGTACATTAGCGCCTCCCTCGTCGCCGTCGCGACGCGAGCGTTCTTGGCCTCCTACTGCGCGGCGGCGGCGATGGCGGCCGCCGCGATGGCTCCCTCCCTCGCGTCCGCCGCGTGCCTCCGGTTCTTTCTCTTCATCGACTCCCATGCCCGCTCCTCGGGCATCAACTCCTTCTTTGTCTTGGGCGCGGCGGCGGTCTTGCGGGGGGCGCAAGGCTTGCCTTTGCCGGAGGGGGCGCGACGCTTGGGGGGGCCGGACGAGGCGAGGGAGGCGAGGCCGGCGGCGGCATCCAGGTCTGCGTCCATGGCGTCCATGGCGAGAGCGCGTGCGGGCGGGAGTTTTTGGGTGGAAATGGAGGGAAATGGTGGAGGCTGCCACCGACAAGCGGGCCAGGGGAAGGAGTAGGCGGGCGCGCGCGCGTCCGTCTCGTGTCCGCGCCGATGCAAATTCGGCTAAAAAATGGGCCGGAAATGGGTCCGCAGGCGGACGAAAAGCGGACGCGCGTCCGTTTGGGTCGGCGCGTTGGGCCGACTTTTCTGTCTGCGCCGACCCAAACGGACGCGCGCGGACGAAATGGGTCTCCGCATTGGAGTTGCTCTAACATCCCTTGACGTGTCATACATACGTGAAGCAATATCTTCTAGTGTATCCGTGGTTTCTTTCTTTCAGCGAGATATCCTTTATTTTCTACTAGGATTGTACGTGGGATATGATGAAATATTAGGCAAATTCGTGACCAATTTCGATACATAATTCATGACTAGAACAGTACTTAGCATGTAACAGCCTAACATACTAGATGAACACAAAAACATGCACAACAATAGTGCACATGTAACAACAACTACAAATAAAGAACTGACTTCGTTAGTAGCCGTAGCTGCCGCTAGAGCAATGTTATTGATGATGATGTTGGTAATGACCTGATGCTGACAGCGTTAAAGACGAGCGTTGCCTGACTTGGATGGAAGACGACCCGTAGTGACGAATTTGAGCAGTCTTGTCGTCGTTTTCTCACGACAGATGCCATGGGGTGGCTTGTCGAGAGTGGTTGGGGCCGAAGGACGCCGACGGGCTCCGGGAGCGGGATTAGGCACAAAGGTGAGGGACACGCGATGTACCCAGGTTCAGGGCCCTCCATGGGAGGTAATGCCCCTAGTCCTGCTGGTGTAGTTCATTAACCAAGCGGGGCTACAATGGTGCTCCTGGAGCTGTATGGATAGAGGAGGAAGAAGGGACTAGCTCGCCTTCTTCGCCTCTGTGTGTGTGTCTGGGTGTGTGCTCCGAGCGCCCTCCCCTTGCATGGGGGGGTTCCGGGGGGGTTTATAGACCAACCCCCCGAAATACAATACGAATAGAAGGCTCCGGAGGGCCGCAGCTGGCGGTCTGTCTAGCTGGCTGTGGGGCCCCTGGCCGAAGGGTCCTGTCGCTGGTAGGGCCCGCCGGCTGTGGGGTCCCGTCGGTAGCCGGAGGGGACCCGCTCGATGGGCCCCCATGCCCATCTCATCGCAGCACGGGTCGTCCTTCGGGGCGTCGTCTTGTGGTAGTGGGGCGCGGTCAGCGGTACGGCCAGCCGCGCTGTAGCCATGCCGGGGCAGGTAATGGAGTGGTTGAGGGCAGGCCGGCACTGTGCCGCTCGCCAGGTCGCAGTCGGCCAGAGTAAGAGGCGTTGTCGCCTCACTGTGGCCACGCGGGCCTGACCCTTGATGCAACGGGGGCCCCTGTAGCCACGCGTGCTCTGACAGCCGTACTTGCGGTACCGCCGGCTAGGGGGCTAGGCGTCTCCGCCCCTAGCCGGTGGCTGGAGTAGCCGGCCGCCCAGCCCGAGCCGGCTGTTCGGCGAAGCCGGTGCGCGTGGGGAGGCGACTCGCCCCGCGGTTGTTTCGAAAAGTTGGAGGCAGCCGGCTGAGGCTACCCCGGGCTTATCCCCCTGTCAGTAGTCCCCGAAGCGGGGGAGGTCCGCCGGTGAATGGAGGCGGACCTCGCCGGCTTGAGTCTCGTCTTGTCTTACGCACGATCCAGGCGCCAGAGGAGGCGGGAGTGCGGCGGCCGGCTCCGTAGCCGGCCGACGCTTCGTGGGATGCCTCGGATGCCTCGCTGGACAGAAGAAGCACGCCACGTGGGGGGCGCAGCGTGTCGCGATCTGACGGGCCGCGCGGTGGACAAGACCGGGCCATGGGGCGGGGCCCGCTTCGGCCGCGGCCTTGGCCCGTGCACGCGGATCCTCTGCGGCCCGGGCCGTCGGTTGGCGTTCCCGGGGCGCATTAATGCCCCCCGCGTGCGGCGGGCGCAGTGGGGGTCGTGCGTGACGGATCCGCTCCCCACTACCCCCACGCGGGGGTTTAAATGAAGGGGGGGAGAGGGGCGGAACGGCGCATTCGTTCCCTCTCCCCCATCACCTTGCCGTCGTCGCTCCTCACCTCCCCGCTCAGAGAGAGAAAGAGAAAGAGAGAAGCCGCGCGAGTTGTTGCGCCGCCGCTCGCCGCCGCAGGAAACCGCACCGAGGCCGGACGTTTGCGCTCCACTGCCGAGGCTACGATACCCCCGAGGGTGATGGCGAGCAAGGGAGCGTGGGACGGCAGCGACGTCGATGAACACTTCATCGAGCACCTCCGCCACCGCCGCAAGCTGCCGTCGGAGAGGCACCTGGAGGCGCGCATCGCTGGGGCGGAGAATGCGCCGACCCCGAGGGAGGGCGAGGTGATGGTCTTCGCCGAGCATTTCTTCTGCGGGCTCGGCCTGGCGGCGAGCACATTCTTTCGGCGATTCCTTACGTACATCGGGTTGCAGCTGGCGGCGTTCATCTCCCTCTTCGAGGGATTCCTTGGGGTGGAGCCGCTCCTGGATCTCTGGTGCTGGCTCTTCTACCTCAAGCGCCAGACGGTCAAGGACCCGGCGACCGGCCAGAAGGTCATGACAGCCTGCGGAGCCGCCCTGATCCATTTCCAAGCCGGAGCCGGGTTCCCGCAACTCGCCTTGCAGGACTCGGTGAAGAACTGGCAGAAAGGGTTCTTCTACATGAAAAACGTGAAGCCGGAGGCGGACTACATCAACCTCCCCGCCTTCGTTAACCAGCCGCCAGTGGCAATGCTGAACTGGAGGACGCCTCCGGCCGTCGCGCCCGAGACGGCGGACCGGCTCTGCGAGCGGCTGGTGGTGATGAGCCGGACGGAGGGTCTGGTAGCCGCGGACCTCCTGGCCACGATGGTGGCGCGCCGGGTGCAGCCTCTGCAGCGCCAACCGCACCTCATCTGTCAGATGGGAGGGCGGCACGACCCTTGCCGGTTCTCCACGAAGGAGCTGAAGGCGGTGCAGGTGGTGAGGAGGGTGAACGCCATTTCAGCTGCCAAGATGAACGGGGGTGGTTGGCGATCGGGGAAGGCCCCATACAGCCGAGACCGTCCGGCTCCGCGGGTACGTGGCGAGTCGTCCTCCCCCCCTTTTCCTTGTTGAGAACAGCCTCCCCCCACGGTATGATGACGGGTGGCCTCTCGTGTACGCAGGTTTTCCCGCTGTTGCAGAACTATGCCCCGCCGGCGGCCGACGTGGAGGAGTCAGACGAGGAGGAAGTCGAGGACGCCGACGACGTGGAGCCGGCCGGATCGGAGCCGGCCGGTGCACCCGGCGGCGATGGGACGGAGACAGAGGCGGCCGACCCGGCTGGTGAGTTCCCTCCCCACACACCTTTACGGGATTGGACCGACGACGACGCTGAGCCGGAAAGGGTGCGTGATGCAGCGGCCCCAGAGGACCCCGAAGCTTCGGGGGATGACACCACGGCGCAAAGGAAGCGCGTCCGTCGCGCAGACCGCGCGCCCAACCGGGACGACGCGGTCGTTGGCAGCAGGGGGACACAGCCGGCCGGCCCAAAGCCGGCTCCCAAGCGGGTGGCCACCGGGCAGCTGGGAGGTGGCCGCGGAGGCGGAGGGAAGAAACCGCGGGTGGCCCGGTCGGGCCCCGTCAGGCGGGCGGTCCCTATCACGATCGGGTAAGTCCGCGCTGATTACTTGTCTATTTCTTGGCGGCCTCCGTTCCTTATCATGCTTATTCTGGGAGCCGCGCGTCCTTGGGAGGACCACGGCCGCCGAACCGGCGGGGACAGCGCCGCCACCGAGGATAGGGAGCGCGCGGCATGGCGGGACCTCGAGGCGGCCGAGTTGGAGCTGCACGAAGAGGAACGCCGCTCATGGGAGGAGGCGGGGCGGAAGCGGCCGCCCGGGCGGGCCAGTATGGAGCCGGTTGGCCCATCGTGGGAGCCCCTGGCCGGGAGAGGAGATCCAAGGATAGGCACGACCCCGGGCGGCGGGCGGAGGCGGACGCGGCCGCGGATGCGGCAGACGCCGCCGAGAGGGCGGGGCCGGGTGATAACACGGCCCCGTCGGGGGCGGAGGACGCGCTGCCGGAAGCGGAGGGGCCCCCAAAAGTCGCCGTCCTGGACGCAGAGGTTCCGTCCTCGGAAGCCCCAGCTCCGGAGGCGAGCCGGTCTGGCGCGGCCACAGGCGGAGCGCCGATTGGCGAGACGGTGGCGCCTGGGGGGCGGACGCCCCGGGCTCGTCCACAGGGGCACCCGGAACTGTGGCGCCGGAGAGGGGAGGCCATCTGGCGATCATGGCGAAGGGCGCGTCCGGGCCCGTCGACGGGGGTCGGTCGCAGGAAACCTGGACCACGGCCGGAGGCGGGGCGATCAACGATGCGCTGGGCGCCGTTGGGGCTGCGGTGGTGGCCGTCGTCGAGGAGTTTGCCGCCTGCCGTGCCCAGGTGGCGCAAGACGCCCGGGCCGCCAGCGACCGGCTGGTCCACCTCGAGCAGTCCGTTGCGGTAAGGACCCGAAGCCTCGTACTTCGTTTTGGTTTTTTCCAGTGGGGGCGAGCCAGCGCACCCACTGGGTGTAGCCCCCGAGACTCGGGCCGGCTCGGGATGTAGGCGGGTCGAGTCTAACGGCATCTTCGATTGTGTTCTTTGTAGGCCGCGCACGACGGCCGGGTAGCCGCGTACAACACGCTGCTAGGCTTGTACCGTGGGGCCAAAAATCGGCTAGCCGTCATGTCTGCGGATCTGCAAGGTATATGCTTTCGCGAATTTCCAATGGGGGCGCGTGAGCGCACCCACTGGGTGTAGCCCCCGGGATTCAGGCTGGTTGCCCTGGAGGCGGGCTGAATCCCTTTCTTTGCTTGCTTTCTGACAGCGGCGACCTCGTCTCGAGCAGCCACCCATGCCGAGACGGTCAGCCTCCGACGCCAGGTGGTGCGGCTTGGAGAGGAGCGGGACCTCCTGACCACGGAGCGCGACTGGCTCCGCCAGGAGGCGGATCAGGCGAAGGCGGAGAAGGATGGGCACGAGGAGGCGCTGTAAGGGGACCGGCTCCTGGCCGGTAGGTTTCTCTCATGTCTTTGCGCGTTGGCTTGGGGCGCTGTTTCCTTTGTCTTACATCATGCGTTCCTTTCTCCCCCAGCGGCCTTCCCGGGTACACAGGCGGCAGCGGAGGCGGCCGTGGAGGCCCACCGCGACGAGCAACGGGCGGTGGGAGTTCAAGTTGGGGAACTCACGCCCTGGACCGTGCAAGAGGTGGGGATTGGCGGCAGGGCGCTTCTGGGCGAGGTGGTCCGGGCACTGAAAGGCTCCAGGCAGCCGGCTTGGGGCTGGTCCGCACCCTCTGGCCGGACGCGGTGGAGCCGGCATCCATGAGCCGGCTGTCTAGGTGGCTGGAGGCCGGCACCGCACGGGTGAACGCCTGGAGGTCTTCTGCGGCGCGTGCCGGGGCGGCCATGGCGCTTCGGGTTGCGAGGTCCTGGTACCCCGAGCTGGATTTTGGGCTGCTCGCCGCCCAGCGTGCCGGCACGGATGCGGAGCTGGAGGCGGTCGCCGACGTGCTGGCCGCGCGGGCGAGTGACCTCGCGTCCTTTGCCCCTTGGGATAAATATATCCCGGAGCGGACGGCAGGCGGCGAGGCAATCCCGGAAGACAGGCTCGGGCTCGCCATCGACGACCCGGAGGGGAGCGAGGGGAGACGGACGACGAAGCCACCGAGTCCAGCACCGACGACTACGCCGACTCCGAGCTGGCTCGCCACCTGGACCCAGAGGGCTGTGCGGAGCCCGTCGTGACCAAGGACGGAGGGGAAGACGACGCTGCCGCAAAGGATGCCGGAGGAGAAGGCGGCGCTGCCGCCACTTAGATTTTTTTTTCCTGTATTTCATTAGACTGCAATTCCACCCACTGGGGGTGTAGATGTAATGAACTTGGGACCGTGGGCCGTTTTGTATATAAGTTTGAGCTTCCGTTTGCAAAAGTTTTTTTTATGCATGCCGACTCGACCTTAGCCTCTTTTGCCCTTTTTTGGCTCCGTCTACCTGAAACCTTGTCCCTTCTGGCATCAGCCCAGACAGCCGGGAGCCGGTCTGTAGCTGGGACGGGGCGTCCACCTCGGGGGAGCCGGTCATGAGTTTGGGAGCCGCGAGAGTGTTTTGGCTAAGGTAAATGGCAGAGACTAGAAAAAAAGGTTCCGGCTAGCCCTAGTCGGCGACCCCCTTTGACCGCTTTCGTGTGTGCTAAGATTGCCGTTCCAAGAACCCACTAGCCGGACAGCCGGGAGCCGGTCTGTAGCTGGGTGGGGTGGTAGGGTGTTCCTTAGTCCACAGTACTTGATCGGCTTCAGAGAGCGACGTCAAGGCTAGCCGGCGGGCCCCCGAGACCGCGGGACCGGGTCCGGGACCCGGTGGGTGAGGCGAACAGCGTAGGGGGAAACGAAAAGAGGCGTGCCCCAAGAGCCGGCTTGGGGCACCCATTGCATACATAAACCCAAAAGGGGAGGTACATACATACACTAGTCCTTAGCAGTAAAACGGTCGGAGGAGCGCTGCGTACCACGGGAGCTCCGTCTCCTCGCCGGAGGCGTCTCTCTTGCGCTTCTGCGGCTTCTGCGCGTCTATTAGATAGTACGCTTCTGAGGCCAGGTCGAGCCGGATGCCTTGCCTGGCGCAGAAACGCGCCAGCGCGCCCTTGGCAAAGTTGGTACCGTTGTCGGTGATGATGTTGTGCGGGACGCCGTAGCGGACCGTTATGTCTTCGACGAACCGGACGGCCGTGGGGCCGTCCTGCTTCTTGATGGGTCTGGCCTCGATCCACTTAGTGAACTTGTCGACGGCTACCAGCAGGTGCGTCATGCCGCCTCGAGCGGTCTTGAATGGCCCAACCATGTCGAGCCCCCAGACGGCGAAGGGCCACGACAGCGGGATGGTTTGCAGCGCCGTGGCTGGCAGGTGGCTTTGCGCGCGGAAACGTTGACACCCCTCGCACTTGTTGATGAGCCGCGTCACCTCCTCAAGCGCAGTCGGCCAGTAGAAACCGTGGCGGAACGCCTTGGCCACCAGGGTCCTCGAGGCGGCATGGTGCCCGCACTCGCCCTGGTGGATGTCTCTGAGGATCTCTTGGCCCTTTTCGGGTTCAACGCAGCATTGGTACATGCCGGCCGTGCTGCGGTGTACCAGCTCGCGGTTGATGATGTTGTAGGCAGGCGCACGGCGCTGGACCTGCCGGGCCTTATCTTCGTCAGGGGGGAGCTCGCCGCGTAGGAGGAAAGCCAAGATTGGCTGGGCCCACGACGGAGCCGACACCGGGACCGGCTCCGGCGTGGGCCGGAAGTTCTTGGCGGCCGGAGTCCCCGAGTCCGTCGACGGAGCCCCCGGGACCGGCTCGCCAGTCCCCGGGGCCGGCTGGTAGACAACCATCATGACAGCCACGGGCTCGGAGCCGATCGTCACCGGGACGGCAACCGCGGGAGCAGGTAGAGCCGGCGGAGCCCCCGGGTCCGCTGAGGGGCCGGCGGGATCCGTGGGCACGAAGATGGACTCCGACTCGGCGGAGGGCTTGATTGACGGCTTGCGTAGTTGCTCGAGGGAGACGCCGGCCGGGATGGCCTGGCGAGTGGAGCCGATTTTGGCCAGGGCGTCTGCCGCCTCGTTGTCCGCCCGGGGGATGTGGTGGAACTCGCAGCCCTCGAAGGAGCCGGTAAGCTGTTGGACGAGGAACCGGTAGCTGGCCATGTTGGCATCCCTGGAGTCCCATTCGCCAGAGACCTGCTGCACCACTAGGTCGGAGTCGCCGAAACACAATATGCGCCGGATGCCGATCTCCTTGGCGAGCCGGAGGCCGTGGACGAGCGCCTCGTACTCGGCCACGTTGTTGGAGGTGGCGAAGTGGATCTGGAGCGCATACTTGAGCTGGTCTCCTTTCGGAGACGACAAGACGATGCCGACTCCCAAGCCGGTCCGCATATTCGAGCCGTCAAAGTGCATGCGCCAGTGCGTGGAGTCCGGGGGAGGCGGCGTGAACTGGGTTTCGGCCCAGTCGACGAGGAAGACGGCCATTGTTTGGGACTTGATGGCGGTGCGAGCCTCGTACCGGATCTCGTAGTCGGCGAGGGCGATGGCCCACTTGGCGATCCGGCCAGTGGCGTCTCGGCCGCTCATGATCTCGCCCAGCGGCGCCGTGCTCACCACGGTGATGACATGCTCTTGGAAATACTGCTTGATCTTCTGAGCGGCGAAGTATATGCCGTAGCACATCTTCTGGTAGTGGGGGTAGTTTTGCTTGGAGGCGGAAAGGACTTAGCTGAGGTAGTAGACGGGGCGCTGGACTGCCAGTGTCTTGCCTTCCTCCGACCTCTCCACGACCAAGACGATGCTGATGACGCGGGTGGTTGCTGCGATGTACGCGAGCAGGGGTTCCTTCTCAGCCGGCGCAACCAGGATGGGCGCGCGGGTGAGGACCCGTTTGAGCTCGCGGAACGCCGCGTCCGCCTGGTCAGTCCATTCGAACTTGGCCGGCTTCCTGGCGGAGTCGGCGCCCGGCTCGACGAGGGCCGTCTTCCTCAAGAGTTGGTAAAGGGGCAGGGCCTTCTCCCCCAGCCGGCTGATGAACCGGCTGAGCGAGGCGAGGCAGCCGGTGCACTTCTGGACGTCGCGGAGACGAGTCGGCTTGGGCATGCGCTTGATTGCCCTGATCTTTTCTGGGTTAGCCTCGATGCCGCGGGCGGACATGAAGAAACCCAGGAGCTAGCCGGCTGGGACGCCGAAAACGCACTTCTCCGGGTTCAGCTTGATCTTGTATTCGTGCAGAGTGGCGAAGGTCTCCCGGAGATCATCGAGGAGGCTGAAATGCTTCTTGGATTTGATGACGATGTCGTCCACATAGACGTGGACGTTCCTGCCGATCTGTGGCGGGAGGCACTTCTGCATGCAGCACTGGAAGGTGGCGCCTGCATTCTTCAGGCCGAAGGACATGGTTATGTAGCAGTAGGCCCCGAAGGGGGTGATGAAGGAGGTCTTCAGCCGGTCGGCCGGGTCCAGCTTGATCTGGTGGTAGCCGGAGTAGGCGTCCAGAAAGGACAGCAAATCGCAGCCGGCCGTGGAGTCGATAACTTGATCGATCCGCGGCAGGGCGAACGGGTCCTTGGGGCACGCCTTGTTCAGGCTTGTGTAGTCGATACACATGCGCCAAGTTTTATTCTTCTTCAGCACCAGGACTGGGTTGGCCAGCCAGTCCGGGCGGTGGAATACTTCCATGATGAAGCCGGCTGCGAGCAGCCGGGCGATTTCTTCTCCTATAGTATGCCGCTTCTCCTCAGAGAAACGGTGCAGGGGTTGCTTGACCGGCTTCGCATCCGGCCGAACGTGAAGTTTGTGCTCGGCGAACTTCCTCGGTACACCCGGCATGTCTTTGGGAGACCATGCAAAGATGTCCCGATTCTCACGGAGGAAGTCGACGAGCTCGCCTTCCTATTTGCTGCTGAGGTTGGCGCCGATGGTGACGCACTGCTTGGGGTTAGCCGGGTCGAGCGGCACTTGCTTGGTGTCCTTGGACGGCTGGAACGACGCCTCGCTGGCCGTCTGGGATGGGGGAGCCGTCACGGCCGGCTGGTTGGAGGCGAGAGTCACGAGCCGGTCGAGCTGCCGACGTTCCTCCGCAATCTCCAGAGCCTCGGCCAGCCGACTACCGTCGCGGGCGCACTCGAGCGATATCTTGTAGTCGCCGGCGATGGTGATGATGCCCTTGAGACCCGGCATCTTGAGCTTGAGGTAGGCGTAATGGGGGACCACCATGAACTTGACGAGGGCCGGCCGTCCCAGCAGTGCGTGGTAGGGACTGTCGAGGTCCACCACCTCAAACCATATCGGCTCGCGGCGGAAATGGTGCTTGTCGCCGAAGAGGACGTCGAGCTCGATCTTGCCGATGGGGGTGCAGGATTTTCCCGGCACGATGCCGTGGAAAACCGTCCGGCTCGCCCGCAGGTCTTTCTCCTTGAGTCCCAGCTTGATCATCGTGTCGCGATAGAGGATGTTGATCCTGCTGCCCCCGTCGACTAACACCCGCGAGAAACGGCAGGTACGCCTCTCGGTGACGATGGTGGGATCGAGGACGAGGGCATGACTGCCGGGGTTTGGCATCACGGCCGGGTGGTCCGCCCGGCTCCAGGTGACCGGCTTCTCGGACCAGTGCATGAACTGGGGGACCGAGGGGGCGACGGCGTTCACCTCGTGCCGGCGCTGGCGCACGCTGTGTTTGTCGGTTGCTTCGCTGGTGAAGATGACATAGGACCCGTCCTGGCTGGGGAACTGGTCGTGGAGGCGGCCGTCGTTGGCTGCCGGGACCGGAGCCGGTGGCTGGGCCTGGGCCGGAGCCGGAGCCGGCTCACACGGTGCCAGAGGCGGAGCGGCCGGAAGGCCCTCGCCTCGGGCCAGCCGCTGGGAGAAGCTGCACTGCCGGAGCGTATGGGTAGCCGGCTTGGCTCCGGAGTGATGCTTGCAGGGCAGGTCGAGCATCTGCTCGAAGGTAAGCTTGGGCTGCCAGGCGGCCTTGCCGGTGCGCTGACGCTGGCTGGGCGCCTGGGCAGCCGGCTGTTCTTCTTCGATGGTGGCGACCTGCCGGCTCCCGTAGCGGGGATCCGGCTGGTCGGATTTGCGTTTGTTGTTCTGCTGCTGCCGGTTGTCGGCGGCCGCCCGCGACGCTGCGGGCGGCGGAGCCGGCTTGGCTGGCGTGGCGACCTTCATCCGCATTACGGAGTCGGCCATGGCGTATTTGTCTGCCTTGGCCATCAGGTCCGCCAGGGTGGCCGGCTCGGAGCACAAGAGCTTGTGCTTGAGGTGGGTGCCGTCGCGGCAACCCTCGATGAAGTACTGGATGGCCTGCACCTCGTGCACTCCTTCGCAGGAGTTGCGGAGCTCGCTCCATCGCGTGAGGTAGTCGCGGAGGGGCTCCTCCGGCCCCTGGACGCACATGGCCAGCTCGCGGGGCCGGCCGGGCCGCTTGTAGGTGCCGGTGAAGTTGAGAACGAAGGCTTCCTCGAAGTCCGTCCAGGTGTTGATGCTGCTGGCCGATAGGCTTGTTGGGAAACGTAGTAATAATTCAAAAAATTTCCTACGTGTCACCAAGATCAATCTAGGAGATGCTAGCAATGAGAGAGAGGGAGTGCATCTTCATACCCTTGAAGATCGCTAAGCGGAAGCGTTGCAAAGATCGCGGTTGATGGAGTCGTACTCGTGGAGATTCAAATTGCGGAAGATCCGATCCAAGCGCCGAACGGACGGCGCCTCTGCGTTCAATATACGTACAACCCGGGGACGTCTCCTCCTTCTTGATCTAGCAAGGGGGGAGGAGAAGTTGAGGGAGAGCGCCGGCAGCACGACGGCGTGGTGGCAGTGGAGCTCGTGGTTCTCCGGCAGAACTTCGCTAAGCACTACGGAGGAGGAGGAGGAGTAGGAGGGGGAAGGGCTGCGCCAGGGGCAAGGGGTTCCAGCTCCCATGCGCCTCCCCACTATATATAGGGGTGGAGGGGGCTGGTTTCTTGCCCTCCATGTCCATTGGGGCGTTGGCAAAGGTGGGAGGAAAGAAATCCCATTCTTTCCCTTCCCCACCGATTGTTATCCCCCCCTTTTAGGGATCTTGATCTTATCCCTTCGTGATATGATCTTATTCCTTCTAAGGGGGGATATTGGTGCGCCTTGACCAGGGGAGTGGAGCCTTGCCCCCACTACCCACGTTCATGTGGGTCCCCCCATGCAGATGGGCCCCACTCCGGAACCTTCTAGAACCTTCCCGGTACAATACCGAAAAATCCCGAACGTTTTTCGGTGGCCAAAATAGGACTTCCCATATATAAATATTTACCTCCGGACCATTCCGGAACTCCTCGTGACGTCCGGGATCTCATCCGGGACTCCGAACAACTTTCGGTAACCACATACAATTCCCATTACAACTCTAGCGTCACCAAACGTTAAGTGTGTAGACCATACGGGTTCGGGAACCATGCAGACATGACCGAGACACCTCTCCGGCCAATAACCAATAGCGGGATCTAGATACCCATATTGGCTCCCACATGTTCCACGATGATCTCATCGGATGAACCACGATGTCGGGATTCAATTAATCCCGTATACAATTCCCTTTGTCCATCGGTATGTTACTTGCCCGAGATTCGATCGTCGGTATCCCTATACCTTGTTCAATCTCGTTACCAGCAAGTCTCTTTACTCGTTCCGTAACACATGATCCCGTGACTAACTCCTTAGTCACATTGAGCTCATTATGATGATGTATTACCGAGTGGGCCCAGAGATACCTCTCCGTCACACGGAGTGACATATCCCAGTCTCGATTCGTGCCAACCCAACAGACACTTTCGGAGATACCTGTAGTGCACCTTTATAGTCACCCAGTTACGTTGTGACGTTTGATACACCCAAAGCATTCCTACGGTATCCGGGAGTTGCACAATCTCATGGTCTAAGGAAATGATACTTGACATTAGAAAAGCTCTAGCAGACGAACTACATGATCTTGTGCTATGCTTAGGATTGGGTCTTGTCCATCACATCATTCTCCTAATGATGTGATCCCGTTATCAACGACATCCAATGTCCATGGTCAGGAAACCATGACCATCTATTGATCAACGAGCTAGTCAACTAGAGGCTCACTAGGGACATGGTGTGGTCTATGTATTCACACATGTATTACGGTTTCCGGTTAATACAATTATAGCATGAACAATAGACAATTATCATGAACAAGGAAATATAATAATAACCATTTTATTATTGCCTCTAGGGCATATTTCCAACAGTCTCCCACTTGCACTAGAGTCAATAATCTAGTTACATTGTGATGAATCGAACACCCATAGAGTTCTGGTGCTGATCATGTTTCGCTCGAGGAAGAGGTTTAGTCAACGGATCTGCGACATTCAGATCCGTATGTACTTTACAAATATCTATATCTCCATCCTGAATGTAACCACGAATGGAGTTGAAGCGGCGCTTGATGTGCTTGGTCTTCTTGTGAAAGCTGGGCTCCTTGGCAATGGCAATAGCTCCAGTGTTGTCACAGAAGAGAGTCATCAGGCCCGGCGCATTGGGAATCACTCCTAGGTCGGTGATGAACTCCTTCATCCAGACTCCTTCATGCGCTGCTTCCGAAGCAGCTATGTACTCCGCTTAACATGTAGATGACGCCACGACGCTTTGCTTGCAACTGAACCAGCTGACTGCCCCACCATTCAAAATATACACGTATCCGGTTTGTGACTTGGAGTCATCCGGATCTGTGTCGAAGCTAGCATCGACGTAACCCTTTACGACGAGCTCTTCGGCACCTCCATAAACGAGAAACATATCCGTAGTCCTTTTCAGGTACTTAAGGATAGTCTTGACCGCTGTCCAGTGTTCCATTCCGGGATCACTTTGGTACCTCCCTACCAAACTTATGGCAAGGTTCACATCAGGTCTGGTACACAGCATGGCATACATAATAGAGCCTATGGCTGAGGCATAGGGGATGACACTCATCTTTTCTCTATCTTCTGCCGAGGTCGGGCATTGAGCTGTGCTCAATCTCACACCTTGCAATACAGGCAAGAACCCCTTCTTGGACTGATCCATATTGAACTTCTTCAATATCTTGTCAAGGTATGTGCTTTGTGAAAGACCAATGAGGCGTCTCGATCTATCTCTATAGATCTTGATGCCTAATATGTAAGCAGCTTCTCCAAGGTCCTTCATTGAAAAACACTTATTCAAGTAGGCCTTTATGCTTTCCAAAAGTTCTATATCATTTCCCATCAACAATATGTCATCCACATATAAAATAAGAAATGCTACAGAGCTCCCACTCACTTTCTTGTAAATACAGGCTTCTCCATAAGTCTGTATAAACCCAAACGCTTTGATCACCTCATCAAAGCGAATGTTCCAACTCCGAGATACTTGCACCAGCCCATAGATGGAGCGTTGGAGCTTGCATACCTTGTCAGCATTCTTAGGATCGACAAAACCTTCCGGCTGCATCATATACAATTCTTCCTTAAGGAAACCATTAAGGAATGCCGTTTTGACGTCCACTTGCCAGATCTCATAATCATAAAATGCGGCAACTGCTAACATGATTCGGATGGACTTCAGCATCGCTACTGGTGAGAATGTCTCATCGTAGTCAACTCCTTGAACTTGTCGATAACCCTTAGCGACAAGCCGAGCCTTATAGACGGTCACATTACCATCCGCGTCAGTCTTCTTCTTAAAGATCCATTTATTTTCTATGGCTTGCCGATCATTGGGCAAGTCCACCAAAGTCCATACTTTGTTCTCATACATGGATCCTATCTCGGATTTCATGGCTTCAAGCCATTAGTTGGAATCTGGGCCTGCCATGGCTTCTTCATAGTTCGAAGGTTCACCGTTGTCTAACAACATGATTTCTAGGACAGGGTTGCCGTACCACTCTGGTGCGGAACGTGTCCTCGTGGACCTACGAAGTTCAGTAGTAACTTGATCCGAAGTTTCATGATCATCATCATTAACTTCCTCTCTAGTCGGTCCAGGCACCACAGAAACATTTTCCTGCGCTGCGCTACTCTCCGGTTCGAGAGGGGGTACAATTACCTCATCAAGTTCTACTTTCCTCCCACTTACTTTTTTCGAGAGAAACTCTTTCTCTAGAAAGGATCCATTCTTGGCAACAAAGATCTTGCCTTCGGATCTGAGGTAGAAGTTATACCCAATAGTTTCCTTAGGGTATCCTATGAAGACGCACTTTTCCGATTTGGGTTCGAGCTTTTCAGGTTGAAGTTTCTTGACATAAGCATCGCATCCCCAAACCTTCAGAAACGACAGTTTAGGTTTCTTCCCAAACCATAATTCATACGGTGTCGTCTCAATGGATTTAGACGGTGCCCTATTTAAAGTGAATGCGGCAGTCTCAATGCATATCCCCAAAATGATAGCGGTAAATCAGTAAGAGACATCATAGATCGCACCATATCCAATAGTGCGATTACGACGTTCGGACACACCATTACGCTGAGGTGTGCCAGGCGGCGTGAGTTGTGAAACAATTCCACATTTCCTTAAGTGCGTGCCAAACTCGTGACTCAAATATTCTCCTCCACGATCAGATCGTAAAAACTTTATTTTCTTGCCACGTTGATTCTCTAGCTCACTCTGAAATTCCTTGAACTTTTCAAAGGTCTCAGACTTGTGTTTCATTAAGTAGACATACCCATATCTGCTTAAGTCATCAGTGAGGGTGAGAACATAACGATAGCCACCGCGAGCCTCAACGCTCATTGGACCGCATACATCGGTATGTATTATTTCCAACAAGTTGGTTGCTCGCTCCATTGTTCCGGAGAACGGAGTCTTAGTCATCTTGCCCATGAGGCATGGTTCGCACGTGTCAAATGATTCATAATCAAGAGACTCCAAAAGTCCATCTGCATGGAGTTTCTTCATGCATTTGACACCAATATGACCAAGGCGGCAGTGCCACAAGTATGTGGGACTATCATTATCAACCATACATCGTTTGGTATTCACACTATGAATATGTGTAACATCACGTTCGAGATTTAATAAAAATAAACCATTGACCAGCGGGGCATGACCATAAAACATATCTCTCATATAAATAGAACAACCATTATTCTCGAATTTAAATGAGTAGCCATCTCGCATCAAACAAGATCCAGATACAATGTTCATGCTCAAAGCTGGTACTAAATAACAATTATTGAGGTTTAAAACTAATCCCGAAGGTAGATGTAGAGGTAGCGTGCCGACGGCGATCACATCGACCTTGGAACCATTCCCGACGCGCATAGTCACCTCGTCCTTCGCCAGTCTCCGCTTATTCCGCAGCTCTTGTTTTGAGTTACAGATGTGAGCACCGCACCGGTATCAAATACCCAGGAGCTACTACGAGCGCTGGTAAGGTACACATCAATAACATGTATATCATATATACCTTTGACGTTGCCGGCCTACTTATCCGCTAAGTACTTGGGGCAGTTCCGCTTCCAGTGACCGATTCCCTTGCAATAAAAGCACTCAGTCTCAGGCTTGGGTCCATTCTTGGGCTTCTTCCCGGCAACTGATTTACCGGGCGCGGCAACTGCTTTGCCGTCCTTCTTGAAGTTCTTCTTACCCTTGCCTTTCTTGAAACTGGTGGTCTTATTCACCATCAACACTTGATGTTCCTTTTTGATCTCCACCTCCGCTGATTTCAGCATCGAATATAACTCAGGAATGGACTTCTCCATCCCTTGCATATTGAAGTTCATCACAAAGCACAGTGGGTGGGCAGCGCCTCTGACCCGGGCTATGTCACGCCGGTAGTCGGCGTCTGTTCTGGCCCAGTTTTGTTCCCGACCTCTATTGTTTCGGTCGAGCCAAGGCCAGTACCCGTCCCGTCTATCGTGGGAGTACCCTCTAGATCCGTAGATGGATCTCGTGCAGCCTGTTCTATAATCCAGGTCGCGTCGCAGGTCGTACCTGTCCTCAGGCTCCATTGGCTCCTTTCCCCTTCTGCGGGGTATCACCTGCCTATAACCGGTGTCGCCAGCCGTCCTATCACGTCCTCGGGGAGGGCGGTCCGGCTGGTCGTATGGAGTGTGCTTGGGGGATGGCGTATTAGGGGGTTCGTCATCGAACTGTGGTAGCAGCCGTCGGCGTGGATAGCTTTTGGGTTGGTCCAATAGACCGGTACCGTATCCTTCCTCGGCTGACAGGACCCTCGTCCATCTATCATTGAGGGTGTCTTGTTCGGCCTTGAGCTGTCGTTCTTTTGCCTTTAGGCTTCGGGCAGTGGCTATAAGATGTTGCCTGAACCATTCCTGATCCTCAATATTTTCGGGGACGGTGAAATCTTTGGATTCCGGGCTATCCTCCTCCTCTACAGGGGGGAGGTAGTTGTCATCTTCGGAATTGTTTGGATCTTCGGGGTCGCGCTGGTCCTCCGGCATTTCCTGGTCCTCTAACGAATGCTCGGGAATATCGGGATCGCCGAGGTCCTCCGGGGTATCGTCTTCCCCGGTGCCAACAATGGCTTCCCTTCCCTTGTTTGTCTTTGATCGTTTGCGCGGTTTCTGGCGCCTTGACGGCGCTTCACCCAATCTATCACCATTGTTTGCGGGTGTGCGCTGGACGTTACCGGATGGAGTATCCACCATGTAGACATCGTAGGTGGAGGTGGCAGTCCACCGCCCGGTGTTGACGGGGGTGGGAGCACGATCCTCTTGATCCATGTCTTCTGCCTCCTCGGAGGCGTAGTCCAACATATCGGCTAAGTCTTCGACAGTGGCTATGAAGTGGGTGGTGGGTGGGATGAAAAATTCCTCTTGACAAGCCTTGAGACCGATCTGAACGTGGATCGGGGCTGGGTCGTCAGTAATTTTCATCGATAAGATCCGATCTAGAGCTTCGTTGAGTGTCGAGAGCTCGATCGGGTCAATTTGCTCAGCGCCTTCATAGTTAACCTCCGATGCGTCTACACAAGAAGTGTGTTCGGCAGGAGCTGGTACCCGGCCATCTGGCGCTATGGCCGGATCCGGACTAAAAGCCAGATCATCACCGGGGTTAGTCCCGTGGGCAGGGTCGAAGGCGACATCCGGGGTTAAGGCCTCGGAGTCCTCGGGTGCGTCAGATGAGACTGCGAGCCCGATGAGCGAAAGATCGCCTCGAGAGTCTATGGAGAACTCTAGGTTCTCGAATCTGACCTCTTGATAAGGGGCGAAACTCCCGACCCGGCCAAGACGGCCGGTTGGGTTGGCGTGCAGCACAATGCTGTCGAAAGCGAAGATCTGTCCAGGGACGAAGGAGTCCATGTTCCAGACTTCTTCGTTAATGACAACGCGAGCCATCGATTCCTTTGGAGATCACAGCGGAACACTCAATGAAAGCACCAATGTCGGTGTCAAAACCGGCGGATCTCGGGTAGGTCGACGCCATCCTCCCTTGCCTCCTTTGCGTCCGTCTCCGTGTACAGGGTGACACGGGGGAAGTCGAATTCAATGTCCGTGGGGACGACCGCCTCGGACCCGTACACGAGGAAGAAAGGCGTGAAGCCGGTTGATCGGTTGGGCGTGGTCCTCAGGCTCCACAAGACGGCCGGCAACTCCTCGATCCAGCAGCCGGCTGAGCGGACGAGTGGTGCCACGAGCCGGGGCTTGATGCCGGCCAGGATTAAGCCGTTAGCTCTTTCGGCCTCGCCATTCGACTGCGGGTGGGCCACCGAGGCCAGGTCGAGCCGGATGCCTTGCCTGGCGCAGAAACGCGCCAGCGCGCCCTTGGCAAAGTTGGTACCGTTGTCGGTGATGATGTTGTGCGGGACGCCGTAGCGGACCGTTATGTCTTCGACGAACCGGACGGCCGTGGGGCCGTCCAGCTTCTTGATGGGTCTGGCCTCGATCCACTTAGTGAACTTGTCGACGGCTACCAGCAGGTGCGTCATGCCGCCTCGAGCGGTCTTGAATGGCCCAACCATGTCGAGCCCCCAGACGGCGAAGGGCCACGACAGCGGGATTGTTTGCAGCGCCGTGGCTGGCAGGTGGCTTTGCGCGTGGAAATGTTGACACCCCTCGCACTTGTTGATGAGCCGCGTCGCCTCCTCAAGCGCAGTCGGCCAGTAGAAACCGTGGCGGAACGCCTTGGCCACCAGGGTCCTCGAGGCGGCATGGTGCCCGCACTCGCCCTGGTGGATGTCTCTGAGGATCTCTTGGCCCTTTTCGGGTTCAACGCAGCATTGGTACATGCCGGTCGTGCTGCGGTGGACCAGCTCGCGGTTGATGATGCTGTAGGCGGGCGCACGGCGCTGGACCTGCCGGGCCTTATCTCCGTCAGGGGGGAGCTCGCCGCGTAGGAGGAAAGCCAAGATTGGCTGGGCCCACGACGGAGCCGACACCGGGACCGGCTCCGGCGTGGGCTGGAAGTTCTTGGCGGCCGGAGTCCCCGAGTCCGTCGACGGAGCCCCCGGGACCGGCTCGCCAGTCCCCGGGGCCGGCTGGTAGACAACCATCATGACGGCCACGGGCTCGGAGCCGATCGTCACCGGGACGGCAACCGCGGGAGCCGGCGCGACCGGCGCAGCCGGCGCAGCTGGTGAAGCGGGCGGCGCCTCCGGAGCAGGTAGAGCCGGCGGAGCCCCCGGGTCCGCTGAGGGGCCGGCGGGATCCGTGGGCACGAAGATGGACTCCGACTCGGCGGAGGGCTTGATTGACGGCTTGCGTAGTTGCTCGAGGGAGACGCCGGCCGGGATGGCCTGGCGAGTGGAGCCGATTTTGGCCAGGGCGTCCGCCGCCTCGTTGTCCGCCCGGGGGACGTGGTGGAACTCGCAGCCCTCGAAGGAGCCGGTAAGCTGTTGGACGAGGAACCGGTAGCTGGCCATGTTGGCATCCCTGGAGTCCCATTCGCCAGAGACCTGCTGCACCACTAGGTCGGAGTCGCCGAAATACAATATGCGCCGGATGCCGATCTCCTCGTACTCGGCCACGTTGTTGGAGGTGGTGAAGTGGATCTGGAGCGCATACTTGAGCTGGTCTCCTTTCGGAGACGACAAGACGATGCCGACTCCCAAGCTGGTCCGCATCTTCGAGCCGTCAAAGTGCATGCGCCAGTGCGTGGAGTCCGGGGGAGGCGGCGTGAACTGGGTTTCGGCCCAGTCGACGAGGAAGTCGGCCATTGTCTGGGACTTGATGGCGGTGCGCGCCTCGTACCGGATCTCGTAGTCGGCGAGGGCGATGGCCCACTTGGCGATCCGGCCAGTGGCGTCTCGGCCGCTCATGATCTCGCCCAGCGGCGCCGTGCTCACCACGGTGATGACATGCTCTTGGAAATACTGCTTGATCTTCTGAGCGGCGAAGTATATGCCGTAGCACATCTTCTGGTAGTGGGGGTAGTTTTGCTTGGAGGCGGAAAGGACTTCGCTGAGGTAGTAGACGGGGCGCTAGACTGCCAGTGTCTTGCCTTCCTCCGACCTCTCCACGACCAAGACGATGCTGATGACGCGGGTGGTTGCTGCGATGTACGCGAGCAGGGGTTCCTTCTCAGCCGGCGCAACCAGGATGGGCGCGCGGGTGAGGACCCGTTTGAGCTCGCGGAACGCCGCGTCCACCTGGTCAGTCCATTCGAACTTGGCCGGCTTCCTGGCAGAGTCGGCGCCCGGCTCGACGAGGGACGTCTTCCTCAGGAGCTGGTAAAGGGGCAGGGCCTTCTCCCCCAGCCGGCTGATGAACCTGCTGAGCGAGGCGAGGCAGCCGGTGAACTTCTGGACGTCGCGGAGACGAGTCGGCTTGGGCATGCGCTCAATTGCCCTGATCTTTTCTGGGTTAGCCTCGATGCCACGGGCGGACACGAAGAAACCCAGGAGCTGGCCGGCTGGGACGCCGAAAACGCACTTCTCCGGGTTCAGCTTGATCTTGTATTCGTGCAGATTGGCGAAGGTCTCCCGGAGATCATCGAGGAGGCTGAAATGCTTCTTGAATTTGATGACGATGTCGTCCACATAGACGTGGACGTTCCTGCCGATCTGTGGCGGGAGGCACTTCTGCATGCAGCGCTGGAAGGTGGCGCCTGCATTCTTCAGGCCGAAGGACATGGTTATGTAGCAGTAGGCCCCGAAGGGGGTGATGAAGGAGGTCTTCAGCCGGTCGGCCGGGTCCAGCTTGATCTGGTGGTAGCCGGAGTAGGCATCCAGAAAGGACAGCAAATCGCAGCCGGCCGTGGAGTCGATAACTTGATCGATCCGCGGCAGGGCGAACGGGTCCTTGGGGCACGCCTTGTTCAGGCTTGTGTAGTCGATACACATGCGCCAAGTTTTATTCTTCTTCAGTACTAGGACTGGGTTGGCCAGCCAGTCCGGGCGCCACTACAACAAAACAGACTTTGAGTAACACAATCATGTAACAGATTGAAAAATGTGTGACAAAGGAAATTACTGTAACACATCATTTTGTGTCCAACGAAAGGCAGTAACACATACTATATAAGGCCTCAAAATGTGTTACATCGATATTGTAATAGTAACATAAAAATATGTGTTGGTCGAATGTGTTACATAGATTTTGACATGGTAACACATAAATATGTGCTACTGAAATGTGTTACGTGTTAGTAACACATAATCATGCTTGATACACAGTGTTACATGCTCTATTATAGGGGGAACTAGAGAAACCTAAAATTAACTGCATACATAGATCGGAAATACCTTGACACATGGGGCCCATGTGTCAACATGATCTTTTATAAATATGTTCTTATTTTGGTAATGTTTTCATTCTTTGGTAATATGGTATAAAAAAAGAATACATTTTGGTTGGTAAATACCGAACTATTTTTGATATGGTTGCAGTGAATATCTTATTAACCATATTTTAAGCCAATTTTAGGATGACTCGGTGACCATAAATGCGAAATGCACACTTTGAAATGATCATATGAAATTAATATTTGACGTCAATACTCACAAAGAAGTAGAATTTGTTTTAAGAACCGGACCGGCGGTCTGACCAGAAAAAAAAGGAACCAAGGCCTGATCCGAGTTTTTAAGGTGTGTCGGTCTTTTAACGAAACAACTAGTAAATTGTAAAACAATTGTGCTTCTTTAGCGAAATAAAAAAAATGAAACTAGGAATCGGACCATTGACCTTGAGCCGCCGCCAGGGGCAGACTCGTGTAGAGCCAACCGGTCTCACAGGACACCGGGTAATTTTTCTGATTACACTATACATACATATAACACATATAAACGCGTGACACCGATAAAATTTGTTGTTCGACACCGGCAAAGCAACCACCAGCGACTAATGAGTGTTCGTGCAGACCATCTAACGGCGGAACGTCCCATGCAGTCACACACTCACGAGATCAGTTGATCAATCTGATTGATGGATCAGCTTTGTATGTATCTGCCAATGTTGCCTGATGGATTTTCCGTTTCAAAAAATAAATGTTGCCTGATGGTCCTCCGCCCTGAATTCTCAAGGCCTTGCCCTTGTCCTCGCATTGCGGCATGCCGACTTTTTCTTCCAAGATCGCTGGAGAAAGTATTACGTCAATGTAACTCGCCTATGTATTTCAAGTCCAAACCTCTATTTTCTTTAATTCTTTCTTCGCCAAGAACCAAACCATACGGCTAAAGTTTTGAATCTCAAAGGAATTATAATTGAGAATTGGATATTGTAATTTTCCAGTTTTGGGTGGTTCACATCTGTTTGAGAATTGGATTATTGCGACTTCCAAAATTTTATTGATATGCACATCTATTTGATAATTGAATTACTGTAATTTTCCAGGTATTGGGGCTAATTTCCAATTTACCAATCATCTTTGTTTCCGTAGTTCAGAGTTTCCTACGTATATATTCAACTAGTATTTCTAGCGAAACAGTTCATTTTACTATTTTTGTAAACATTTTTACTGTCGACCATTTTAAATTATTGAGGTGTCATTCCTATGCAAACCATGCACTACATGCACGATTTTAAATCGCCATGATCGCGCGCCGCTATTTTTGTTCGAGAGCCTCGGCGACCGTGGGGGCAGCAGGGGCGATGCGCCGTCGCCAGCAACCGTAACTACCATACGGCAAAGCGAGGCGATGCGCCAACAACCGTGGTCGCGACCACGACAGAGGCGTGGCGCCGGAGACCTGCAAATAAGCAGCTTCCTCACCTCCAGCATTCTCGGCTAGAGGCTCGCTTGAGTGGGCAGCATCTTGTTTGGTGTTGCGTGTGAAAACCGGCCAGATTACACTTGTATTTTTGGTTGTATATTCTTTACACTTGTATATCTCCCGTGCATAACAAAATACCCTTGTAAAGAACCACGGCGGAAAATGTATCCGATATCCCTAGCAGGGCCCAAAGATCACAAGATCAGAAGCCAACAAGATATCAGGCTTGACCATCAGAAACAATATCACAAGAGAACATGATATCAGGCTTCGCCATCAGAAACAAGATCACAAGAGAACATGTAACAAGATATCATCAATCAAGAGACCAGATGCAATGATCAAAGAATCACTTGAGTGGTTGCATTGGCCATCTGACTTGAATCTTGAGAACTCACTCATCGATATTATAAATATATATCAAGAAAAACCATGGTCGTTTGTACAAAACTGTTTGTATGTCAGAGTAACAGAATCTCAAATACGATGCGGACCTGCTGTGAACCTACTATGAATACGTATGTAAATTTTTTGTTGTCTGTCGCTGTTGTCGTCGCCACCACGGCGGCTTATTGTCCGAGTCTAGCACTCGTGTAAAAAATAGCTTCACGCACGCACCCTGGATGATGATGATGATGATGATGATGATCTACTGTTGTTAAATCCTAGGGATCATCATTAGTAGATGGGTCAGAAGAAATTGAAAAGCAATAAAGAAAAATAAAAGTTGGGTTTATATGTTGAGTGGAACACCTCATTCCTTCGAATTTTCGGAAGGGTGTAAGCTCAGCCAATGATCTGCAAGAACATACAATGGTTCTTAATGTCATGCAAACTCAGCTTTGACTTCAGGTAAAACTACAGTGTAGATATAATCATGAAAATGTTGCTCGAACAGAGAAATACCTTTACATGATTAACCTCCACTATTCTTCATCGATCAAACCATTATCAGTAGCATCCACAATTGTTCCCTCAATATCGGATCGTACCCAATGTTGACCTTTCTTTTTTCTTTTTAAACATAACCGTGAGGTGAGAAACATGGAATGGCTCAGCTTCTACGTCTTGTGTGCACTCATCATTTCCAGTGTTACATCTATCTCTAGTTTATCCTGCATCACCACTGACCAACCTAGGCTCATGTTCAATCTTGTCTTCTTTGTGCATCAAATGTGAGAAGTTAACAAGTGTGTAGCCATACTTGTGCTTTTTAATTCCTTTTTCAGAAACATCAACCCATTCACACTTAAATAAATCCACCACAAATTGTCCAGAGTAGTTCAACTGAATATCCAGGTGAAATTCCGTTACAAACCAAGTGCTCATACACGTCCTCCCACTTCAATAACGATGCATTAATGCATATGAAGCACGGGCAACGGATCTTGGCGTCAGAAATTTTTCCAATGTACGCAAAGTCAAGAAAACCAGCTACACCAGCCAAGTATTCCTCACTTGGTCTAGGAGAAAACAATAGCTCATTTAT
Organism: Elymus sibiricus; assembly: GCA_039707655.1. NCBI lineage: Eukaryota > Viridiplantae > Streptophyta > Magnoliopsida > Poales > Poaceae > Elymus > Elymus sibiricus. The sequence goes on along the minus strand of CM077675.1, from coordinate 471,113,344 downwards.
AGATTCTAAATCCATCGATACACTGTGTAACAAAAAGAAATGCAGTTACTAGGCTGAGTGACAAGGGACAAAACTAACATGTCTTCATATAGTGCCTTAAACGGACTTGGTTCATGGAGTGTCAATAGGAATCACCAAATACCAAATACCAATCTCTAATTCTTTTCCCTAATATCAGACAAGGAAGTGCGCAACACAATCAAACAAATACAGTAGCAATTAGTAATAAATCTGTATAAAAAGGGCAAACCTTTGCTTTGCTCTGTTGTTACTTGTCTGACGAGCTGAGAAGAAGTTGGCTAGGCGGCGACCAGCACCCTGGCTCCGGCAATCCGGCGAGGCGGCGACAAGCGCCCGGACGGCCAATGCACTCCAGTATGGCGAGGCGGCGACCAGCACCCTGCGTGTCGTGACGGCGTGACCTGCTCACTTGGGACGGGATGGGATCACGGGAAGAAGAGAGCGACTTGGGACGGACGGAATCCGGCGGCCAGCCACTAGAGGCGGCGACCAGCGGCTTGCTAGGGTTGGTGTACGCCGAGCAGTGCGGGGCGGCCGGCGGCGCAGCTACTGCCTGGCTCGATTGCCTCGCTGCGAGACGAGTGGCTTGTGCGGGGCAGTTGGGCTGGGCTACGTTGGTCAGTTAGTGGGCTGGTGAGGCACTAGTAAAAAAAACCTAAACAAACTAATCAAAAGAACAGCCCTAAAAAAACAAATCGAAATACCAGGTTTTTATGTTTTCTCCTATTTTTTTCGTTTTTGTTTGATTTTAAATTTCTTCACCGATTTTATTTTTTATTATACATTTTTTGTTTGGTTCTCTTTTTTATTCTCCATTTTTTGTTTTTATTTTATTTTTTCTTATGTTTGTTCATAATTTTTAATAGTTATTCAAGATTTTTAAATATTTTTTCAACATTTTTGTACACTCGTACAACATTTTTTAATATTTATTCAATATTTCTAAATACTTTCTCAACATTTCAGTATTTATTTAACATCTACAAATACTTGTTCAACATTTTCCAAATTCTTAGTCAACATTTATTAATAATTATTCAACATTTTTCAAATACTTGTTTAACATTTTTTCAAATGTGTTTTTGAATGTTCTAATATATATATGTGTGTGTGTGTGTGTGTGTGTGTGTGTGTGTGTGTGTGTGTGTGTGTGTGTGTAGAATATTTGAAGTATAAACAAAAACAAAAAAAGAAAGCAAAAAAAAACCGTAAGAAAAACGAAACAGGAAACAGGCATGTGCTTCCCGCACACGTGGACCGGCCCATATACTCGCTCGCTTGAATGAGAGACATAGCCATGCCCATCATGGAAGGGGCGATTGTGCCTGATAATGGAAGCAAGAGCGGCGGCGGAAGGGGCAAAAGTGGATGGATGTCCACCCATTCGGGATAAACCCCTACCTTATTGATATGAATGAAAATTAATCAATCAATGGTCTTTTTCTGGAAACACCAGTTTATATTAAAACACATGTTTCAAACGAGACTTTTGGCTTGATTGCACTGCCAGTCCATGAAGCTTAGCCAACTGCCTAGGTTATCGGTTCTGGTTTTTCGAGTCATGTCGTCGGTTCGGGTCCTTTTTTGTAAACTAGGGTCTAATGTAATGGAGAGGTGGTTGCGATGACCCATAATCCTGACGGCTGCCTAACTTTCGTCCGTGGATTCGGTTGACCGATGCAAAGCCATAGAGGTGGAAGGAAGGAGGGGACTGGTTTGATGTGCCAACCTCTCAGATCTGTCGTTGCAGCACCGTCAGCGCTCGGTCCCACCTGACGCATCTCGTCGTCCAGGGGCGGAGCTTCATTGGGGCCGAACTGGGCCATGGCCCGCCCAGATTTTTGCAGTTTCTTTTACCTATGCCTAGGATCCTAGCCCATAGCCCAACACCTGTAGGCTGCAGCCTGAAGCACGAAGCACTGCACCTCATCCCCTTTCCAGTTTACACGATCATTTTAAGAATGAATGCTCTGTTCTCGCACTAGCAGCGCCGTAGCGGCACTAGGTTTAGCACTGCACCTAAAGTGTCTTGCGTCGCACCCTCCCCAGCTCCCCTGTTGACTCGCCGTCAGTGCATAGGTCACCGGCTGACCAGCCACGAGGTCCAACCATACATCAGCAAGCAGCAATGAGCACTATTGTCTGTTATGCTGCACAGGCACAATCGCACATGCATGGTTTTCTTTTCCCCCCAAAATTCCCATTTATAAGTCGATGCCAATTTTCTATCGTCCTTTTGGCTATAGCACTTTGAATAGGCTGAAATTCAATCATTTTACGAACGGAAGTCAAATTGTGCACTGAATAATGCCTACCAAACGTGTAGTATGACTGAAAATTTGAAAAAATTGGTTCTCTCCTTCATGGTGGCCCGCCCAGTTTTTCCGTTGAAGCTCCGCCACTGTCGTCGTCGCCACTTTGTAGTACCACCGCATTTGCTCTTGGCAACCATCGAAAGTCATCGGTCTTGTGGTCTCGGCTTTCTCCCACGTCAGTCGTAGCTTCCATGGGCAGTCTTGTGGGAATGAAGCAATCTTGGTCGAGGTGACCGATCAGGAGTGAGATCGATTGGCCAAATTACAATGTTTTTCTTTAACCAACCATCGAGGTAGCATGTTTTTTTTTCTGGTCTGACTGTGGGTGTGGTTGGTCTCTATTCCTTTATTCTCGGCCGCCGTGGAGGTGGAAGAAAGGAGGAGACTAGTTCGATGTGCCAACCTCTTAGATCTGTCTTTGCAACACCGTCGGCGCTCGGTCGCACCTGATGCATCTCGTCGTCGCCACTTTTTAGCACCACCGCATGTGCTCTTAGCACCCATCGAAAGTCGCCGGCCTTGTGGTCGCAACTTTCTTCCATGCTGGTCGTAGCTTCCATGGGCAGTTGTATGGGAATGGTGTGATCTTTGTCGAGGCGACTGATCAGGAGCGAGATCGGTTGGCCAATTACAATGTTTTTCTTTAACCAACCGTCGAGGTCGCATGTTTTCCTTTTTCTGGTCTGATAAGTACGATAAGTTTTTAAAACTATGGGTGTAGTTGGTCTCCTCTTCATTTATTCTCTGTCGCCGTGAAGGTGGAAGGAAGGAGAACACTGGATCGATGTGCTAGCCTCTCAGATCTGTCGTTGCAGCACCGTCGGTGGTCGATCACAACTAATTCATCTCGTCATCGTCACTTTGTAGCACCACCGCATGCGCTCTATTTATAACATTGTGGGTGGTAACTTTCTCCCACGCCGATCGTAGCTTCCGTGGGCAGTTGTGTGGGAATGACCCGATTTCGACCGAGGCAATCGGTGAGGAGTAAGATCGGATGGTCGAATTACAATGTTTTTGTTTAACCAACTATTGCCGATGGTCATAACAACACACCCCGGCCAATCGTCACTACTATTTAGCTATGTATAATTTCCCTCTCAATAATAAATAAAATAAAATATATTTTTCATGCAAAAAACACTTTCGGATAATTTCCATGTCAAACAAACAAATATATGTAACAATGTCCTTCTTCTTCCAAAACAATTTTCCTCCCGTTCTTTATGGATAAAAAATTTATAGATCCAAATTTACCTCCAGCCATCGATCGTGAAAAATTAAGTTTTTTCCTGGCGCACAACCTCTAATTTCGCACTTACTTTTCCAATTACCTAAAAAACGCTAAATAAAGCACCATATATCAACCGCCTGACCGCCCAGCACGACCCTTCCATCGCCGCCCTTCAGCGCCGAGCCCGGCCGTCGCCTGCAATCCCCCTCCCCACCTCAACCCTAGCCCAGCCGCCACCTCACCGCCCGACCGCCCAGGACGCCCCCATTCTGGCGGCTACCTCGCCGCCCTCAAACGCCGAGCACGCCGCCCTTCAGCGCCGAGCCCGGCCGTCGGCTGCAACCGCCCCCATCCCCACCTGAACCACCGGATCGATCTGGCTTTTCCTCGACCTACCCCAGCGCCGTTTGGATCGGTGCGGCAACGGCTTCGTCGTTGTTCAACACCGACACCTTTTGTGGCTGGTATTGATTCAAATGCCCGCCCCTTCTCTGATCTGAATATCCACCCCTTCTCTGATGAGATAAGTCCAGTTCTGGTGCCTCTAAAAATCTCAGTTATACTATATGTTTCGGTAGGCATTAATCAGTACACAATATGACTTTTGTTCGTCAAATGATTGAAATTCAGACTGTTCAGAGTGATATAGCCAACAGACTATAGAAAATTGGCATCGACTTATAAATGGGAAGTTTGGGGGAAAAGAAAACTATGCATGCGCGGTTGTGTCTGTGCAGCATAACAGACAATAGTGCTCATTGCTTGAGTCGTCACTTGCTAATCGTCGGGATAACACTGCGTGGTGCCGCATCGCTACTGTATGGTTGGACCTCATGGCTGGTCAGCTGGTGCCCTACTGCAAGCAGGCACTGACGACGAGTCGCCAGGGAAGCTGGGGAGGGTGCGGCGCGAGACACTTAGGGTGGCGGCTGCTCCCTGCCATGTGCACGTGCAGCTGCCTTGCCGGCTGCTGGTGCTAAACCTAGTGCCACTACGGCACTGCTCGTGTGAGGACGGAGCCTTCGTGCTTGAAATGATCGTGTAAACTGGAAAGGGGTTGAGGTGGAGTGCTTCGTGCTTAAGGTTGTAGCCTACATGTGTTGGGCTATGGGCTGGGATCCTAGGCATAGATAAAAGAAACCGCAAAAACCTGGGCGGGCCATGGTCCAGTTCGGCCTCAAGGAAGATGCGCCCCTGCTGGTAGTTATCCACTTGCTCTCAAATTAATTCTAGTTGCAAGATAAACTCATCAAACTAGTTAAATGAGTGAGATGGCAAATAGGGGTAAACCATATTTTGATTCCGGATGCAGCCGGTGTACCGCACCATCACCTGACGATCCTATGTCCTTCTCTTTACCCTTCTGTTTAGGGAAGTAGACAACATCATCAGACTTCTTCTTGTAGGAGTATCTAGCTTCTTGGAATAGTTGGTGGAATCGTAGTGATGGATTATATATCGCTCTGAATAGTTGGTGGAATAGTTGTTCGAGGAAATAATATTGTAATGTGTACAGGTACTTCATAATTAACAAGAAAACAAAATATGCTATTTGCTACCCTTCTATTTATACCTAATTTGTGCACTTTAGATGTAATGTGGTCTGCATGTCTATTTACATTCATTCTTTGTATTGTACTTTCAGACAAACTCCGTGTATCCTAGATCATGTGAAAAATGGATACTCAAATCAATTGGAAGAGACCGGAGGAAATTTAAGTCTAGTTTAAAAGATGCTTTCTTTATACCCGCCATTAAAAAAAATCCAAACATCAAGCGAAAGGCTTTGTATAAGCTCTGTCCAGAAGATGTGGACAACGATCAATGGCGTGGGCTTGTTAAATATTGGAAGTCGAGAAAAGGAAGGGTAATGAATAAGATACTGTACTTTCATGTTTCGACATTTAAATGTGAGTTCTTGTGCTGATACTAAAAGTTGCACTTATGATATGATTGCATCTTAACAGGCCCTTGCTGAGAAGAACATAATTAGTCGTTTCCTCGTACAGAATTCACATAATGCTGGTTCAAAGAGTTATGCTTGTTGGGTTGACGACACGGTGAGTAATCTTGATTCCTGAAGTGTTTTTCTTTGTCTCTTTTGTCACACTGGTGCTCTTTCTGTTTTGTAGAGACAAGTTGATCCTGAAAAAAATGACCGCACAGATCAAAGGTTTATTTAGCAACTCACAAGAAGGACGATGCTAATGCTAAAAATAAAGATAGAAATGAGCGCATGTTAGGAAATTAATACAGAAATGATCTAATTGTTCTTGGGATCAACTTACATTTCAATCTAACAAGTAGTATATGCATGACTCTTTTCTTATAAGATCGATTGGAGAATCTAATAACTGAAAGACCAGAGTTGACACAAAATTTGAATGGAAGATTCACATGGGAAGGTGATGCCCTGCAGGAAGTGTTAGGGGAAGAAAAGATTGGACAAGTGCAATGGACCTGTTGAGGCACACTCATCTTTGCAACATGACATTTTTGAGGATACTAATTTATCACGTTCGCACGGAAAGGTATGCCTATAGTTACTCTTACTCATGTCACAAACATTGAATATAGAATAGTTACTTCCTTGCCATTGTTGTGTCATGTAACTAGGTTGGCGACCATGATGTCAATCAATTACAAATACAACAAAGTTCATCATCGCCACAAGACCTTGTTATTGATTCTATGCCAGAGGTAATTTTTGTGTGCTTTTGAGCTTTGAAGTTGCAGCTTTCTGTAGCTTCAACATATGAATATCATTCCATCTGATATTATTCTCTTGGTAGGTGAGGGAAACAAGGGATCTTATGCGTGAATCCTTTTCAAGATTGAACCAACAGGGGACTATAACTAAACACCCACACCCAGCTTGCATCAAAAGAAGGCGTACATCTTCCATTAAGGTAAAGATCTGCAATGGGCCATGGTTTACTACACCCAAATTCCCAACCCAAATCACATTATCATGCCTCCTTGAAAAATGGATTTTGTTACAAATTTTGCTCAATCTGTTATATGCAAGTAAAGGATAATTTTACCAAGCATGAGCAAGTGAGGTGACCTTGGGCATTAGAATTTGATGACGGGTCCAGTTTATTTTGTTTTTTGGGGCACCTATACTGGGCTGACATTCAAAAGAGCTCATATTGTTCATGCAAATTATGTTATCTTTGTCGTTCAGTGCTAATATTGATCATAATATAGGCTGATTCCAAAGTAGTTTTAAAGACATCAACATATCCCAACAAGCAGAATGTTGTGTATGGTACTATTCGGAGTACTTATCCAAGAACTAAGGCTGGTGGTATTGAGTTAGGTGCTGAATTTGCCCTTGTGCGCATAGATCAACCTATTCTTGATAGTGAGGAGTTGGTAAGGGGAGTTTCTGATTGCAAGACAATTGGTGAGGCTTTCTCTTCAGGATACTTAATTGCCTGGCCTTCAGCTTTTGTAAGTTAAAATCTTCTCTTCCACATTCTGAAAACATATTTGTGTACATTTAACCACATATATCTATGGTGTTATTTTCTTGTACAGATTCAAGAGAAGGATAATTGAGTTGTAGCTGAATTCTTGGATCACGAAGCAAATAAAACTTGAAGATTTTAGCTACCAATAGTCAGTAGTTTTACATTGATATATTGAAAAATGTAATATCATCTACAAGATCTTTTTCTTTCTTCAAATTAATGCAAGTGCTATGCTGTAATATTCTCCATAGTTGTGTTTTCTATGCTCAAAATCATATGAATGATATATTTATTGTAATGCATATGTATCTGACATTATATATCCATAATAAATATCTTCGTATTTTGAATTTATATGTGTGTTGTGCTTCAATTTCTATATCATTTTGATGCTGCCAAGCATAATAATAAAATGATTTAACTATATGCACAATTGCATCGATTTTATTACATAAAATTATATTCCATAAAATGGGTATCGGATTTTGTGTTTTATAATAAACAAATACATTAATTATGTTACCATATTGATACAGTAGTGTTACCGATGGTGTTACTATAGTTACAAAATTTGTTACTAGACTAGTTGACAACAAAAACCTATAGTGTTACGATATTTGGATATTATGTTACTAGTTGTGTTCCAACGTTAAAGAAATTGTTTTACTATTGTGTTACTCTAGTTACAAAATCATGTTACCAGCAATGTTCTACGTCTATGAAAACATGTTACTATGGGTGTTACTACAATTACAAAAATGTGTTACTAGTATGTTTGGTAACACATAATCTACATGTTACTATAATGTAATTGTAACACCGTTTATAATATGCGGTAACAATTACTATGTGTGACAGTTGACACCACTTAGTAACACGGTCTAACGGAACACATTCCAAACTGTGTTACTGTATGGCTAGGTAACACACTTTTGGGTCTATAGTAACACAAGACGGTGTTACCAAAGCTCTGTCCTGTTGTAGTGGGGTGGAATACTTCCATGATGAAGCCGGCTGCGAGCAGCCGGGCGATTTCTTCTCCTATAGTACGCCGCTTCTCCTCGGAGAAACGGTGCAGGGGTTGCTTGACCGGCTTCGCATCCGGCCGGACGTGAAGTTTGTGCTCGGCGAACTTCCTCGGTACACCCGGCATGTCTTTGGGAGACCATGCAAAGATGTCCCGATTCTCACGGAGGAAGTCGACGAGCTCGCCTTCCTATTTGCTGCTGAGGTTGGCGCCGATGGTGACGCACTGCTTGGGGTTAGCCTGGTCGAGCGGCACTTGCTTGGTGTCCTTGGACGGCTGGAACGACGCCTCGCTGGCCGTCTGGGATGGGGGAGCCGGCACGGCCGGCTGGTTGGAGGCGAGAGTCACAAGCCGGTCGAGCTACCGACGTTCCTCCGCAATCTCCAGAGCCTCGGCCAGCCGACTACCGTCGCGGGCGCACTCGAGCGATATCTTGTAGTCGCCGGCGATGGTGATGATGCCCTTGAGACCCGACATCTTGAGCTTGAGGTAGGCGTAATGGGGGACCACCATGAACTTGACGAGGGCCGGCCGTCCTAGCAGTGCGTGGTAGGGACTGTCGAGGTCCACCACCTCGAACCATATCGGCTCGCGGCGGAAATGGTGCTTGTCGCCGAAGAGGACGTCGAGCTCGATCTTGCTGATGGGGGTGCAGGATTTTCCCGGCACGATGCCGTGGAAAACCGTCCGGCTCGCCCGCAGGTCTTTCTCCTTGAGTCCCAGCTTGATCATCGTGTCGCGATAGAGGATGTTGATCCTGCTGCCCCCGTCGACTAACACCCGCGAGAAACGGCAGGTACGCCTCTCGGTGACGATGGTGGGATCGAGGACGAGGGCATGACTGCCGGGGTTTGGCATCACGGCCGGGTGGTCCGCCCGGCTCCAGGTGACCGGCTTCTCGGACCAGTGCATGAACTGGGGGACCGAGGGGGCGACGGCGTTCACCTCGTGCCGGCACTGGCGCACGCTGTGTTTGTCGGTTGCTTCGCTGGTGAAGACGACATAGGACCCGTCCTGGCTGGGGAACTGGCCGTGGAGGCGGCCGTCGTTGGTTGCCGGGACCGGAGCCGGTGGCTGGGCCTGGGCCGGAGCCGGAGCCGGCTCACGCGGTGCCAGAGGCGGAGCGGCCGGAAGGCCCTCGCCTCGGGCCAGCCGCTGGAAGAAGCTGCACTGCCGGAGCGTATGGGTAGCCGGCTTGGCTCCGGAGTGATGCTTGCAGGGCAGGTCGAGCATCTGCTCGAAGGTAAGCTTGGGCTGCCAGGCGGCCTTGCCGGTGCGCTGACGCTGGCTGGGCGCCTGGGCAGCCGGCTGTTCTTCTTCGATGGTGGCAACCTGCCGGCTCCCGTAGCGGGGATCCGGCTGGTCGGATTTGCGTTTGTTGTTCTGCTGCTGCCGGTTGTCGGCGGCCGCCCACGACGCTGCGGGCGGCGGAGCCGGCTTGGCTGGCGTGGCGACCTTCATCCGCATTGCGGAGTCGGCCGTGGCATATTTGTCTGCCTTGGCCATCAGGTCCGCCAGGGCGGCCGGCTCGGAGCACAAGAGCTTGTGCTTGAGGTGGGTGCCGTCGCGGCAACCCTCGATGAAGTACTGGATGGCCTGCACCTCGTGCACTCCTTCGCAGGAGTTGCGGAGCTCGCTCCATCGCGTGAGGTAGCCGCGGAGGGGCTCCTACGGCCCCTAGACGCACATGGCTAGCTCGCGGGGCCGGCCGGGCCGCTTGTAGGTGCCGGTGAAGTTGCGAACGAAGGCTTCCTCGAAGTCCGTCCAGGTGTTGATGCTGCTGGCCGATAGGCTTGTTGGGAAACGTAGTAATAATTCAAAAAAATTCCTACGTGTCACCAAGATCAATCTAGGAGATGCTAGCAATGAGAGAGAGGGAGTGCATCTTCATACCCTTGAAGATCGCTAAGCGGAAGCGTTGCAAATTTCGCGGTTGATGGAGTCGTACTCGTGGCGATTTAAATTGCGGAAGATCCGATCCAAGCGCCGAACGGACGGCGCCTCTGCGTTCAACACACGTACAGCCCGGGGACGTCTCCTCCTTCTTGATCTAGCAAGGGGGGAGGAGAAGTTGAGGGAGAGCGTCGGCAGCACGACGGCGTGGTGGCAGTGGAGCTCGTGGTTCTCCGGCAGAACTTCGCTAAGCACTACGGAGGAGGAGGAGGAGTAGGAGGGGGAAGGGCTGCGCCAGGGGCAAGGGGTTCCAGCTCCCATGCGCCTCCCCACTATATATAGGGGTGGAGGGGGCTGGTTTCTTGCCCTCCAAGTCCATTGGGGCGTTGGCAAAGGTGGGAGGAAAGAAATCCCATCCTTTCCCTTCCCCACCGATTGTTATCCCCCCCTTTTAGGGATCTTGATCTTATCCCTTCGTGATATGATCTTATTCCTTCTAAGGGGGGATCTTGGTGCGCCTTGACCAGGGGTGTGGGGCCTTGCCCCCACTACCCACGTTCATGTGGGTCCCCCCATGCAGGTGGGCCCCACTCCGGAACCTTCTAGAACCTTCCCGGTACAATACCGAAAAATCCCGAACGTTTTCCGGTGGCCAAAATAGGACTTCCCATATATAAATTTTTACCTCCGGACCATTCCGGAACTCCTCGTGACGTCCGGGATCTCATCCGGGACTCCGAACAACTTTCGGTAACCACATACAATTCCCATTACAACCCTAGCGTCACCAAACGTTAAGTGTGTAGACCATACGGGTTCGGGAACCATGCAGACATGACCGAGACACCTCTCCGGCCAATAACCAATAGCGGGATCTAGATACCCATATTGGCTCCCACATGTTCCACGATGATCTCATCGGATGAACCACGATGTCGGGGATTCAATTAATCCCATATACAATTCCCTTTGTCCATCGGTATGTTACTTGCCCGAGATTCGATCGTCGGTATCCCTATACCTTGTTCAATCTCGTTACCGGCAAGTCTCTTTACTCGTTCCGTAACACATGATCCCGTGACTAACTCCTTAGTCACATTGAGCTCATTATGATGATGTATTACCGAGTGGGCCCAGAGATACCTCTCCGTCACACGGAGTGACATATCCCAGTCTCGATTCGTGCCAACCCAACAGACACTTTCGGAGATACCTGTAGTGCACCTTTATAGTCACCCAGTTACGTTGTGACGTTTGATACACCCAAAGCATTCCTACGGTATCCGGGAGTTGCACAATCTCATGGTCTAAGGAAATGATACTTGACATTAGAAAAGCTCTAGCAGACGAACTACATGATCTTGTGCTATGCTTAGGATTGGGTCTTGTCCATCACATCATTCTCCTAATGATGTGATCCCGTTATCAACGACATCCAATGTCCATGGTCAGGAAACCATGACCATCTATTGATCAACGAGCTAGTCAACTAGAGGCTCACTAGGGACATGGTGTGGTCTATGTATTCACACATGTATTACGGTTTCCGGTTAATACAATTATAGCATGAACAATAGACAATTATCATGAACAAGGAAATATAATAATAACCATTTTATTATTGCCTCTAGGGCATATTTCCAACAGTCTCCCACTTGCACTAGAGTCAATAATCTAGTTACATTGTGATGAATCGAACACCCATAGAGTTCTGGTGCTGATCATGTTTCGCTCGAGGAAGAGGTTTAGTCAATGGATCTGCGACATTCAGATCCGTATGTACTTTACAAATATCTATATCTCCATCCTGAATGTAACCACGAATGGAGTTGAAGCGGCGCTTGATGTGCTTGGTCTTCTTGTGAAAGCTGGGCTCCTTGGCAATGGCAATAGCTCCAGTGTTGTCACAGAAGAGAGTCATCGGGCCCGGCGCATTGGGAATCACTCCTAGGTCGGTGATGAACTCCTTCATCCAGACTCCTTCATGCGCTGCTTCCGAAGCAGCTATGTACTCCGCTTCACATGTAGATGACGCCACGACGCTTTGCTTGCAACAGAACCAGCTGACTGCCCCACCATTCAAAATATACACGTATCCGGTTTGTGACTTGGAGTCATCCGGATCTGTGTCGAAGCTAGCATCGACGTAACCCTTTACGACGAGCTCTTCGGCACCTCCATAAACGAGAAACATATCCTTAGTCCTTTTCAGGTACTTAAGGATATTCTTGACCGTTGTCCAGGGTTCCATTCCGGGATCACTTTGGTACCTCCCTACCAAACTTATGGCAAGGTTCACATCAGGTCTGGTACACAGCATGGCATACATAATAGAGCCTATGGCTGAGGCATAGGGGATGACACTCATCTTTTCTCTATCTTCTGCCGAGGTCGGGCATTGAGCTGTGCTCAATCTCACACCTTGCAATACAGGCAAGAACCCCTTCTTGGACTGATCCATATTGAACTTCTTCAATATCTTGTCAAGGTATGTGCTTTGTGAAAGACCAATGAGGCGTCTCGATCTATCTCTATAGATCTTGATGCCTAATATGTAAGCAGCTTCTCCAAGGTCCTTCATTGAAAAACACTTATTCAAGTAGGCCTTTATGCTTTCCAAAAGTTCTATATCATTTCCCATCAACAATATGTCATCCACATATAAAATGAGAAATGCTACAGAGCTCCCACTTACTTTCTTGTAAATACAGGCTTCTCCATAAGTCTGTATAAACCCAAATGCTTTGATCACCTCATCAAAGCGAATGTTCCAACTCCGAGATGCTTGCACCAGCCCATAGATGGAGCGTTGGAGCTTGCATACCTTGTCAGCATTCTTAGGATCGACAAAACCTTCCGGCTGCATCATATACAATTCTTCCTTAAGGAAACCATTAAGGAATGCCGTTTTGACGTCCACTTGCCAGATCTCATAATCATAAAATGCGGCAACTGCTAACATGATTCGGATGGACTTCATCATCGCTACTGGTGAGAAAGTCTCATCGTAGTCAACTCCTTGAACTTGTCGATAACCCTTAGCGACAAGCCGAGCCTTATAGACGGTCACATTACCATCCGCGTCAGTCTTCTTCTTAAAGATCCATTTATTTTCTATGGCTTGCCGATCATCGGGCAAGTCCACCAAAGTCCATACTTTGTTCTCATACATGGATCCTATCTCGGATTTCATGGCTTCAAGCCATTTGTTGGAATCCGGGCCCACCATGGCTTCTTCATAGTTCGAAGGTTCACCGTTGTCTAACAACATGATTTCCAGGACAGGGTTGCCGTACCACTCGGGTGCAGAACGTGTCCTCGTGGACCTACGAAGTTCAGTAGTAACTTGATTCGAAGTTTCATGATCATCATCATTAACTTCCTCTCTAGTCGGTCCAGGCACCACAGAAACATTTTCCTGCGCTGCGCTACTCTCCGGTTCGAGAGGGGGTACAATTACCTCATCAAGTTCTACTTTCCTCCCACTTACTTCTTTCGAGAGAAATCTTTCTCTAGAAAGGATTCATTCTTGGCAACAAAGATCTTGCCTTCGGATCTGAGGTAGAAGTTATACCCAAAAGTTTCCTTAGGGTATCCTATGAAGACGCACTTTTCCGATTTGGGTTCGAGCTTTTCAGGTTGAAGTTTCTTGACATAAGCATCGCATCCCCAAACCTTCAGAAACGACAGCTTAGGTTTCTTCCCAAACCATAATTCATACGGTGTCGTCTCAATGGATTTAGACGGTGCCCTATTTAAAGTGAATGTGGCAGTCTCTAATGCATATCCCCAAAATGATAGCGGTAAATCAGTAAGAGACATCATAGATCGCACCATATCCAATAGAGTGCGATTACGACGTTCGGACACACCATTACGCTGAGGTGTGCCAGGCGGCGTGAGTTGTGAAACAATTCCACATTTCCTTAAGTGCGTGCCAAACTCGTGACTCAAATATTCTCCTCCACGATCAGATCGTAAAAACTTTATTTTCTTGCCACGTTGATTCTCTACCTCACTCTGAAATTCCTTGAACTTTTCAAAGGTCTCAGACTTGTGTTTCATTAAGTAGACATACCCATATCTGCTTAAGTCATCAGTGAGGGTGAGAACATAACGATAGCCACCGCGAGCCTCAACGCTCATTGGACCGCATACATCGGTATTTATTATTTCCAACAAGTTGGTTGCTCGCTCCATTGTTCCGGAGAACGGAGTCTTAGTCATCTTGCCCATGAGGCATGGTTCGCACGTTTCAAATGATTCATAATCAAGAGACTCCAAAAGTCCATCTGCATGGAGTTTCTTCATGCGTTTGACACCAATATGACCAAGGCGGCAGTGCCACAAGTATGTGGGACTATCATTATCAACCTTACATCGTTTGGTATTCACACTATGAATATGTGTAACATCACGTTCGAGATTTAATAAAAATAAACCATTGACCAGCGGGGCGTGACCATAAAACATATCTCTCATATAAATAGAACAACCATTATTCTCGGATTTAAATGAGTAGCCATCTTGCATCAAACGAGATCCAGATACAATGTTCATGCTCAAAGCTGGTACTAAATAACAATTATTGAGGTTTAAAACTAATCCCGAAGGTAGATGTAGAGGTAGCGTGCCGACGGCGATCACATCGACCTTGGAACCATTCCCGACGCGCATAGTCACCTCGTCCTTCGCCAGTCTCCGCTTATTCCGCAGCTCCTGTTTTGAGTTACAGATGTGAGCAACCGCATCGGTATCAAATACCCAGGAGCTACTACGAGCGTTGGTAAGGTACACATCAATAACATGTATATCATATATACCTTTGATGTTGCCGGCCTTCTTATCCGCTAAGTACTTGGGGCAGTTCCGCTTCCAGTGACCGGTTCCCTTGCAATAAAAGCACTCAGTCTCAGGCTTGGGTCCATTCTTGGGCTTCTTCCCGGCAACTGATTTACCGGGCGCGGCAACTGCTTTGCCGTCCTTCTTGAAGTTCTTCTTACCCTTGCCTTTCTTGAAACTGGTGGTCTTATTCACCATCAACACTTGATGTTCCTTTTTGAGCTCCACCTCCGCTGATTTCAGCATCGAATATAACTCAGGAATGGACTTGTCCATCCCTTGCATATTGAAGTTCATCACAAAGCTCTTATAGCTAGGTGGAAGCGACTGGAGGATTCTGTCAATAACCGAGTCATCCGGAAGATTAACTCCCAGCTGAGACAAGCGGTTGTGCAACCCAGACATTTTGAGTATGTGCTCGCTGACAAAACTATTTTCCTCCATCTTACAACTGAAGAACTTGTCGGAGACTTCATATCTCTCGACCCGGGCATGAGCTTGGAAAACCATTCTCAGATCTTGGAACATCTCATATGCTCCGTGTTGCTCAAAACGCTTTTAGAGCCCCAGTTCTAAGCTGTAAAGCATGCCGCACTGAACCAGGGAGTAATCATCACTACGCGACTGCCAGGCGTTCATAACGTCTTGAGTTGCTGGGAAAATGGGTGCGTCACCTAGCGGTGCATCAAGGACATATGCTTTCTTGGAAGCTATGAGGATGATCCTCAAGTTACGGACCTAGTCCGTATAGTTGCTTCCATCGTCTTTCAGCTTGGTTTTCTCTAGGAACGCGTTGAAGTTGAGGGCAACATTAGCGTGGGCCATTGGATCTACAAGATAGATTGTAAAGACAATTTTAGACTAAGTTCATGATAATTAAGTTCATCTAATCAAATTATTTAATGAACTCCCACTCAGATAGACATCCCTCTAGTCATCGAAGTGATACATGATCCATATCGACTAGGCCGTGTCCGATCATCACGTGAGACGGACTAGTCATCAATGGTGAACATCTCCATGTTGATCGCATCTACTATACGACTCATGTTCGACCTTTCGGTCTCTCGTGTTCCGAGGCCATGTCTGTACATGCTAGGCTCGTCAAGTCAACCTAAGTGTTTCGCGTGTGTAAATCTGGCTTACACCTGTT
The DNA here is from genome assembly GCA_039707655.1 of Elymus sibiricus. Lineage (NCBI taxonomy): Eukaryota > Viridiplantae > Streptophyta > Magnoliopsida > Poales > Poaceae > Elymus > Elymus sibiricus. The sequence goes on along the minus strand of CM077675.1, from coordinate 471,097,383 downwards.
GTATGCGAACGTTAGAATCTATCACACCCGATCATCACGTGGTGCTTCGAAACAACGATCCTTCGCAACGGTGCACACTTAGGGGGAACACATTTCTTTGAAATTTTAGTGCGGGATCATCTTATTTATGCTACCGTCGTTCTAAGCAAATCAGATGTAAAAACATGATAAACATCACATGCAAATCATAAAGTGACATGATATGGCCAATATCATCTTGCGCCTTTGATCTCCATCTTCGGGGCGCGGCATGATCACCATCGTCACCGGCACGACACCATGATCTCCATCATAATGATCTCCATCATCGTGTCTTCATGAAGTTGTCTCGCCAACTATTACTTCTACTACTATGGCTAACGGTTAGCAATAAAGTAAAGTAATTACATGGCATTTTTGATTGACACGCAGGTCATACAATAAATTAAGACAACTCCTATGGCTCCTGTCGGTTGTCATACTCATCGACATGCAAGTCGTGATTCCTATTACAAGAACATGATCAATCTCATACATCACATATATTTTATCACATCCTTTTGGCCATATCACATCACATAGCATACCCTGCAAAAACAAGTTAGACGTCCTCTAATTGTTGTTGCAAGTTTTACGTGGCTGCTATGGGTTTCTAGCAAGAACGTTTCTTACCTACGCAAAAGCCACAACGGTGATATGCCAATTGCTATTTACCCTTCATAAGGACCCTCTTCATCGAATCCGATCCGACTAAAGTGGGAGAGACAGACACCCGCTAGCCACCTTATGCAACAAGTGCATGTCAGGCGGTGGAACCAGTCTCACGTAAGCGTACGTGTAAAGTCGGTCCGGGCCGCTTCATCCCACAATGCCGCCGAATCAAGATAGGACTAGTAACGGCAAGCAAATTGACCAAATCATCGCCCACAACTACTTGTGTTCTACTCGTGCATAGAATCTACGCATAGACCTAGCTCATGATGCCACTGTTGGGAAACGTAGTAATAATTCAAAAAAATTCCTACGTGTCACCAAGATCAATCTAGGAGATGCTAGCAACGAGAGAGAGGGAGTGCATCTTCATACCCTTGAAGATCGCTAAGCGGAAGCGTTGCAAAGAACGCGGTTGATGGAGTCGTACTCGTGGCGATTCAAATTACGGAAGATCCGATCCAAACGCCGAACGGACGGCGCCTCCACGTTCAACACACGTACAGCCCGGGGACGTCTCCTCCTTCTTGATCCAGCAAGGGGGGAGGAGAAGTTGAGGGAGAGCTCCGGCAGCACGACGGCGTGGTGGCGGTGGAGCTCGTGGTTCTCCGGCAGAACTTCGCTAAGCACTACGGAGGAGGAGGAGGTGTAGGAGGGGGAAGGGTTGCGCCAGGGGCAAGGGGTTCCAGCTCCCATGCGCCTCCCCACTATATATAGGGGTGGAGGGGGCTGGTTTCTTGCCCTCCAAGTCCATTGGGGCGTTGGCAAAGGTGGGAGGAAAGAAATCCCATCCTTTCCCTTCCCCACCGATTGTTATCCCCCTTTTTAGGGATCTTGATCTTATCCCTTCGGGATATGATCTTATTCCTTCTAAGGGGGGATCTTGGTGCGCCTTGACCAGGGGTGTGGGGCCTTGCCCCCACTACCCACGTTCATGTGGGTCCCCCCATGCAGGTGGGCCCCACTCCGGAACCTTCTAGAACCTTCCCGGTACAATACTGAAAAATCCCGAACATTTTCCGGTGGCCAAAATAGGACTTCCCATATATAAATCTTTACGTCCGGACCATTCCGGAACTCCTCATGACGTTCGGGATCTCATCCGGGACTCCGAACAACTTTCGGTAACCACATACAATTCCCATTACAACTCTAGCATCACCGAACCTTAAGTGTGTAGACCCTACGGGTTCGGGAACCATGCAGACATGACCGAGACACCTCTCCGGCCAATAACCAATAGCGGGATCTGGATACCCATATTGGATCCCACATGTTCCACGATGATCTCATCGGATGAACCACGATGTCGGGGATTCAATTAATCCCGTATACAATTCCCTTTGTCCATCGGTATGTTACTTGCCCGAGATTCGATCGTCGGTATCCCTATACCTTATTCAATCTCGTTACCGGCAAGTCTCTTTACTCGTTCCGTAACACATGATCCCGTGACTAACTCCTTAGTCACATTGAGCTCATTATGATGATGTATTACCGAGTGAGCCCAGAGATACCTCTCCCTCACACGGAGTGACAAATCCCAGTCTCGATTCGTGCCAACCCAACAGACACTTTTGGAGATACATGTAGTGCACCTTTATAGTCACCCAGTTACGTTGTGACGTTTGATACACCCAAAGCATTCCTACGGTATCCGGGAGTTGCACAATCTCATGGTCTAAGGAAATGATACTTGACATTAGAAAAGCTCTAGCAGACGAACTACACGATCTTGTGCTATGCTTAGGATTGGGTCTTGTCCATCACATCATTCTCCTAATGATGTGATCCCGTTATCAACGACATCCAATGTCCATGGTCAGAAACCATGACCATCTATTGATCAACGAGCTAGTCAACTAGAGGCTCACTAGGGACATGGTGTGGTCTATGTATTCACACATGTATTACGGTTTCCGGTTAATACAATTATAGCATGAACAATAGACAATTATCATGAACAAGGAAATATAATAATAACCATTTTATTATTGCCTCTAGGGCATATTTCCAACAAGGTTGTTAAGCCAGGTCCGGGCCGAGCCGGTCAACATTAGGGGGGCGTAGTGCACGGCTACGCGCTTGTTCCCCCTGGCGATGCCGACAGTGGTGGTATAGTCGACCAGCCAGTCCTCCGGCTTGGCGGAGCCGTTGTACTTCGGGGTGTCGCGAGGGAGAGTGAAGCCGGCCGGAAACGGCTCGTTGCGAATCCGGGGGCCGAAGCACGCCGGGCCGATCGAGCCCTCCCCCTCGAGGAGGGCCGACTGTGCCAGCCGCTCGATGCGGGTCCGAGCGTCGTTCTCGCTCCGCGGGACGCGCGGGCCGAGCCGAGCGGCGAGCTCGGGGCGGATAGTTGGGGCAGGCGAGCGGGCACGTTCCCGTCGCGGAGCGTCGTTGTGCCGGCTGGTGACGGCCGGCTGCTCGTCACGCGGCCGGGTGCGTCCGTTGTGAGATCCGGCACCCCGCCGGCCGGAGCCGCGAGTGGAAGAGACTTGCTGCGCCGGCCGGCGCTGGCCAGCAGTAGGCTGAGCGTCCCCCTCGGGGACGGGGATTTCGGAGCCGGCGTTGATGCCGTCGTGTCGGGCCTGCTGGGCATTGGCGGTGGCGATGAGGTCTTGGATGTGTCGTTCCTGCGGCTCTCGCTCTTCGCCCTCCAGGCTGACGAGGTCGGCGTAGGCCACGTGGGCCGCCCTTAGGTTGGCGGCCGGAGTGTCGTAGGTGGGAAGCCTGCCACCAAGGATTTCCGTGACCACGCGGCCACGGTTGCGGACGTCACCGCGCCGGCTGGCCTCGTTGCCAGCAGGGGTGAGGCCGTAGGCGGAGTTATACTCGCGCTGCGCGGACTCCATCCGGCGCTTGGTGGTGGCGAGCACGGTTGCCTCATCGAACAGCAGCCGGCGAGCCGCTTCCAGCTCGGCTGTAGCCGTGGCTGGGTTCGTTGTAGGCGCAACGGGGGTGCTGAGGCCCCGAAGCACGGAGCCGAGGGGGTCGGAGGTGCCGGCGCGAGCGGCCGCGGCGGCCGCGTCCGCCTCCGCCCTGGCACGGCCGGAGGCCATGGTGGAGCCGGTGGCCATTACCCCCGCGCGGACGCGGGAGTTACCGGCCTCGCCCGAGGCGAGTGCGCCCACGGACGAGGGCGGGTCGAGGTAGTCGAGCACCTGGCTAGGGAACTCGTCAGTGGCTGGCTCGTCGGCGAGGCTCAGCCTGCCAACGTACTTAGTGAGGACGGCAAGGTCGATCAGCGGGTCTTTGCCGAGCCGCTCAACGGAGAGGCCGGCAGCGTCGCCCGCAGGGCCGGCGGGGGCGGAGTTCCGCCCCGCAGGAGGAAGCCCCACGAGCGTGCGGTTCCGCCCGGACGCGAGGCGGCCGGGGGAGGTAGTGAAGGGTCCCGCCCGGAGCGTGACTCCGGCCGGCGCCGCGGACGGCCCCACGGTGGGCGCCAACTGTCGTCGTTTTCTCACGACAGATGCCATGGGGTGGCTTATCGAGAGTGGTTGGGGCCGAAGGACGCCGACGGGCTCCGGGAGCGGGATTAGGCACAAAGGTGAGGGACACGCGATGTACCCAGGTTCAGGGCCCTCCCTAGGAGGTAATGCCCCTAGTCCTGCTGGTGTAGTTCATTAACCAAGGGGGTTACAATGGTGCTCCTGGAGCTGTATGGATAGAGGAGGAAGAAGGGACTAGCTCGCCTTCTTCGCCTCTGTGTGTGTGTCTGGGTGTGTGCTCCGGGCGCCCTCCCCTTGCATGGGGGGGTTCCGGGGGGTTTTATAGACCAACCCCCCGGAATACAATACGAATAGAAGGCTCCGGAGGGCCCCAGCTGGCGGTCTGTCTAGCCGGCTGTGGGGCCCCTGGCCGAAGGGTCCCGTCGCTGGTAGGGCCCGCCGGCTACGGGGTCCCGTCGGTAGCCGGAGGGGACCCGCTCGACGGGCCCCCGTGCCCGTCTCGTCGCAGCACGGGTCGTCCTTCGGGGCGTCGTCTTGTGGCAGCCGGGCACGGTCAGCGGTACGGCCAGCCGCGCTGTAGCCACGCCGGGGCAGGTAATGGAGTGGTTGAGGGCAGGCCGGCACTGTGCCGCTCGCCAGGTCGCAGTCGGCCATAGTCAGAGGCGCTGTCGCCTCATTGTGGCCACGCGGGGCTGACCCCCGACGCGACGGGGGCCCCTGTAGCCACGCGTGCTCTGACAGTCGTACTTGCGGTACCGCCGGCTAGGGGGCTAGGCGTCTCCGCCCCTAGCCGGTGGCTGGAGTAGCCGGCCGCCCGGCCCGAGCCGGCTGTTCGGCGGAGCCGGTGCGCGTGGGGAGGCGGCTCGCTCCGCGGTTGTTTCGAAAAGTTGGAGGCAGCCGGCTGAGGCTACCCCGGGGTTATCGCCCCGTCAAGTCTCAAATAGCCCTTCCCAAAAACCTAATTCATGCTTTCCCGGTGCACGATTACAAGGACGAACGGTTCGGGATGGAGTATACTATGATGACAACGCAAGTTGCGAGATAAGGCAAAATCCTAAGTGTTTTTGGTGTGCTTATGGTCGCGGCTGGTAAGAAGTATAAATAAAAGGACACGAGGAGGTATCTTGTCGGGATCAGAATCTCAAACGGACTTGGTTTCTAAGTCGTATATTTACCGGACAAGAAACAATCAACTTATCTGTCAAGACATCAAAACATAAAACGATAAAAGGAAGTTGCATCCCTGCAAGGTCACGTACTAAATTTTGGTGGACACCGTGCCGCCCCGGCCCTGGCCAGGCGAGGCAAGTGCACATGTGGTCTTTTGTCTCTCTCCAACACATCATTTAGTGTTGTGGACAGAACTAAGGCCGCGTTTGGTTGCCTAGAGTGAACGGTACCTGCATTTCAACCACATCTCACCAGAGCCTGGTAGAGCAAAAACAGGCAACAAACCAACATGTGCATGCTATTTGGTTTTGGTAATTGATGGCAATCCCTATGGACTAATGGTTGCCTTGAGTTATATTCGAAGGATTTGTCCATAGGCACTTCTTGAAGTCCATCTGTTGGTTTCAAGGAGTTTATATGGTGACCAAGGTGGTATTCAAGGTGTTATCCAAAGATTGGTCATGTAAGAGTTGAGCTTACTGCAAGCATGTCTTGAAGAAGAAGACTGTATGAGCATTCATGTTTACCTTCAAGACATCATCTTTATGAAGAGAGAAGATAAGATACAAGGTTGATCAAGACTAAGTCAAAGAGTGAATCAAGCTGATCAACACACAAAGCGTACAAAGATGTACCAAGAGGGATCAAGTGATCCCATGGTATGGTAAACATTGTCCATTATGCTTTGTGTACTAACCCATGGTCTACGTGAGAGTTCTATGTGGGGTTAGGTATATTTCCATGGGATTGCATCAAGAGGAAGATCCCATACAACCCATGGAAGATGACATCAAGTGGTGATCGTCATCAAGGTTGCGGTGTGCAAGCTCAAGTAAAGCATCACGGACAGATCATGCTTGAAGCTTGCCGTCCATTCTGGTGACAATGGACTTGTGAAGATGTGCCGAAGAGTGGCTCTCCCATAGTGGAGTATGGGGGAGCAATCTACTAGTCTTCATCGAGCCGACACAATCAAGAAAGGTGGTCCATCTTGAGGAGGACAAGATCGTCATCATCTAGCTCAAGTGGACTATGCGCAAGGCAAAGGCTTGACCTTGATAGGGTTTTCTATTTTACCGGTCTCATGGTGGTAGTTGGGAGACCGGGTTATAGGATCGATAGCCGTACTATCAAGGGGGGCTCTCAAGTGAGTAGCTTGATCGTATCGTTCGTTGAGAGCTCAAACCATTGCATTCTTGGCATCATCATATTTCTTGGTTCTTGGTTGGCTTTTCTCTATGTGGGTTCTTGAGCTTATGGTCAGCTTCATGACAAGCTCAAGTTCATCTAACACGGAGTCCATATGCATCTTCTATGATGTTTTCGATGTTGGAGTTTTTGCCGATTCTTCATTCATAGAGGTTTCACATCTCTATATCATTGGCATTTTCATATTGGATGGAGGTTTCACTCCTCTATATTATAGGCATACTCCCCTGCCTCTTCTTATTATAAAGGTTCGCTGTTGGATAGAGGTTTCGCTGTTGGATAGCTCTTGTCGTCCTGAATCCAACAAGCTTGAGTTTGCTCAATTCGGAGCTCATATGTGAAGGTTATGGCAATTCTGGTTTTACTGTATCCATCTGGTTGCTTGGGTTCTTTGTTTCTCTCCTGCGGTAGTACCACTCTGGCCAGCACGGTAGTACCGCTTATAGCCGGTACTACCGCCCTGGCCAGCGGTAGTACCGCTGGGGGGAAGTGGGGTGGCTCGGGGAACTCGCGCGAGGCACCAGACAGCTCCAGACACTTGTCTGGTGTCCCGTGCCAGCCCTCCAGCCGCAGCGGTAGTAGTGGCGGTAGTACCAAGCGGTACTACCGCCGCCCCTTCTGCTGCTCAGTTCTGCTGGTGGGCGGTAGTACCGCTCCGAGGGGGTCTTCTTCCCCAATGGATCTCATCTCTTAAGCTCGAGTTTGCCCCCCCCCCCCCATTGTTGACCTTCTTCGAGCTTGCTATCTCTCAATCCCTCCAATGATTCTTGCTAGTTCTTGAGGGAAAAGGGAGAGGAGATCTAGATCCACATTTCCACCAATGACTTTCTCCTCTATGTGAGGGAAACCCCTTGGATCTAGATCTTGGAGTTCTTCGTGTTCTTCTTTGTTCTTCCTCTCATTTTCCTCCCTAGCATTAGTTGCTTTGGTGGGATTTGGGAGAGAAGGACTTGGGCACTCCGTGTGCCCTTGCCATTGCATTTGGTGCATAGGTTTGAGTTCTCCACGGTGATACGTGGAAGTGAAGTTTGAGAAACTTATTACTCTTGGGTGTTTGAGCACCCTAGAGCTTGTTCCTCTTGGGTGCCTTGGCGCACTAGACGGTTGGTGGTGTCTCGGAGCTCAATCATTGTGGTGTAAAGCTCCGGGCAAGCATCGGGGTCTCCAATTAGGTTGTGGAGATTGCCCCGAGCAATTTGTACGGGTACCGGTGACTGCCCCCAAGGGTTGCCAAAGTGTGGTACCGGTGACCGCCCCCAAGGGTTTCCATTTGTATGGGTTCGGTGACCGCCCTCAAGGGTCCCTTAGTGGAATCACGGCATCTTGCATTGTGCGAGGGCGTGAGGAGATTACGGTGGCCTTAGTGGCATCTTGGGGAGCATTGTGCCTCCACACCGCTCCGAACGGAGATTAGCATCCGCAAGGGTGTGAACTTCGGGATACATCGTCGTCTCCGCGTGCCTCGGTTATCTCTTACCCGAGCCCTTTACTTATGCACTTTACTTTGTGATAGCCATATTGTTTCATGCTTTATATCTTGTATCACTTAGTTGTTTATCTTGCTTAGCATAAGTTGTTGGTGCACATAGGTGAGCCTAGTCGTTTTAGGTTTTGTGCTTGACATATTAAACGTTAGTTTTATTCCGCATTTGTTCAAGCCTAAACCGTAATTATTTTAAAGCGCCTATTCACCCCCCCCCCCCTCTAGGCGGCATCCACGTCCTTTCACCTGCATTGCATCATTGGCCACTTTTGGGCCGGCTGTTTGGTTGCCGCATTTGTGCTTAATGGGTGAGCAGATGCAAACCACAGCTATTTGGCTGCATACATGTTTGTGTTCTGCTCATCCCACCACATTTGGCACAACAGCAGACAGAGCACTAACAACACATAAACTAGCAGGTAAACAATAGCTAATAGCATATAAACAAGCAACTAAACAGGCATACTGCTAAACAAGATTAAGTTTAAAGAGAGCGGGGGCATCCCATGCCCCCTGCTTCAACACAGGGTGTTGAACCCTGGACAAAATGTTAACAAGTTCCCATCAAGTTCTCCCATAACCACCGCAAACTAACTACAAGTTCAACATAACAAATTCAGATGGCGAAAGAACTGTCACCGATGTAGTTGTGCCTGCTGCAACGCACCCGGCACGCGATGGAGCTGTCGTGGTTGTAGATTTGCAACTTGAGCCCTAGGCCGGAGATGCGTAGCACGATGAGATCGCCGGGGACGATCCTGTTGCGGCGGGAGAAGTACTCCCAGCCCCTGCCAAGGACCCTCTGACCCTCGAAGTTCTGGACCTGAACCCAGAACTCACACCACTTGTTGGCCGAGAGCCTCACCACACGCGCGAGCTTCGCCGTCAGCGACTCCTTCATCGCCTCCACGAACTTGGGAGGGATGATGAGCATGGCGAGTTCCCCCTCGTCCCTGATTTGCACGTCAAATTGAAGAGGCTCTCAGGACCCCTCCTCGTGGCCGGTCCGAGGAGCTCGTCCCTTTGAACGCGGCTGCCTCATGAAGGCGACCCTGCCAGGCAGGTTCACCCTCTTGAGCCAGCGGTTCGTGGGGATGAAGTCCACGGCCGCCTCGACGCCGGCGCCGACATGGGCTCCTCCTTCGGCCCTGTCCCACTCCGTCTTCATCACCTTGTCATGTAAGATGACCTTGATTAGTAACAGGGCATTGGCAACATTCTACATTTGTACTAGTGCCTAAAGTAGCAAACACATTGGTCCTACGACTCCGACCTACCATGAAAACCATGCACGTAACGTAACGAAACCATGCACCTATCTAGCTAACTAGCATCATGTACACTAATAACCAGGAACATCAGAGACAACACAAATATAACTAGCATGCACATGAACCCTAAGCATGAACATCAAACACATGACCTATCTAGCTAACTAGCATCATGAACCCTAAGCATGAACATCAAAGAACAACACCTATCTAGCTAACTAGCATCATGAACCCTAAGCATGAACATAAAAAAAACGGCACCTATCTAGCTAACTAGCATCATGAACCCTAAGCATGAACATCAAAAAACAGCACTTATGTAGCTAACTAGCATCATGAACACATTGCTGCACATGAACCCTAAGCATGAACATAAAAAACAACACCTATCTACCATACCCATGAACAGAGTCTACATCATGAGCATTAAGCACTAAGCACTAAGCATTAAGCACTAAGCACTACGCATGAACATGAAACACACAACAATCTTGCATGCCTATGAACATTACTAAGCAAGGTCGGGCCGGCAAAATCCGAGGCCCTTTGCGAAACTAAAAAATGGGACCCTATCTCACTAGAAGAAATAATAAACTAACAAGCAATTATGATGTATATGATATAATGTTTTAAAAGACTAATATTTCTTCATGATGACTCAAATCTTATTGAGACAAAAGATACAAAAAATGAATAAAACAAAATTGAAGAGATACAAAAGCAGATATCAATTGGAGCTTTTTTTGTGAGGGCATATCAATTGAAGATTATGCGTGAATGTTTGGCTATTAGACGAACCGTCTAACTCACCTAGTCTTCACGTAGAAATTAGGAGTAGGAATCAAAGTTAATCAGAAAGAAAGACTCGTCAGAGGCAGGCTACCTATTTTGACGAGAGAATCAGAAGAACTGTCGCTGTGCCATCCGTCGCCGAAGTTCTGGAGTTTGGAATTGTGGCTGATCGATCCGACGATCCCGTTTCCCATGATCCAATCGAGCAGCGGGCTGAGAACTGTAGCAGAGGCCGGTCAATCCAAAGATGGACGGTCGTGTTTCGTGTAGGCTGTAGCGTGTGGCTACGTGAGTGATTTTTTCCTTTTCAGGATCCACCGATCGATCTAACGATTGCGTTTCCTATTTTTAGGGCGAGATAATATCACCAGGAGTCATATAACTTGCGTTGGATGTTCAGTTTGGTGCTAGAACTTTGAAAAAACGGATTTCTGGTTACCCAACTTGCGTTCTCGTGCAAATACGGTCAGTTTATCCATATCCGGACGTATCATGTGCTTACATGGCATGCCAACGTGGCTATGGCCCCCGTTAGTGACCTGAACCATTTTTTTTGCAGAAACAACCCTGTTTTATATTTAATTTCGTAGAAACCCCCTCATCAGCACGTGTGGATCCCGCTCGACATAGAGATGAGAAATAAAAAAGGCGCACGCACGTCCAGGTTCACAGAGAAATGAGAATCAAAAAGGCAGTGCTCGAACTCGGGACGCAATGCAAGCACATGGCCTGTGTCAACCACCTGCAACGAGCACGTCTCCTACGATATATATCTTATATTACTTTATAGTGTAAGCAGGGTTTAGCTTATATTTTCTCAAACTTCAAGCTGGGGTCACCTACTGGATGCGCAGTAGTAACAACGGGAACGTGCACATGCTTGTTTTTTTCTAGTTTCAATTTATATATTTTAGTGCCAATTTTTTTTGAATTCAAAATCCGTTTGAATAAATTATTGCAAAAAAATCTGCTCATCCTCGAGTAGTCGTCGTCGTCGCCAACATATGAAATTCCATATTTCTCCTTAGACACATGAACAAATATGAATTTCAAAATGGCAAAAAAAAATCGCTCACCCTCGACAAAAATACTTTCAGATAAATAAACAAATTTTCTGTTTGAATTCAAATAATTTAAATTATTAATTTCAAATAAAGTGTAGCACCTAATGATATATTATTTTTATCCTGATGTTAGTCCATTAATTAGCTAGCAAATGGCCCAGGTTTGAATGTTGTGTAGGTTATATTTTTACCCAAAAAAACATATTCGGTATAAAAATAATCAAAATCTTTGTGCCTCATGATTTAAATTCTAGACCTAAAGGTGTGAAGAAAACTACGTACCGTACCCCGCAAAAAAAACCAACGTACCGCTGCGACCAAAGTGAACAGGTTGCTGGCTTGAATCTGGGAGGCGTGATTAATTTTTAAATCTTCAAATCTTTCTCACGTCCACTGGTAGGTGCAGATTGGCAGTGGGTCCCACATATTGTAGAAATAGTAGGCCGACTGCAAATGGGACCCATATACTTAATTACCGGGTACTTATTACGTGCGGATGAATTATACAACGGTATTATCAAAAAGCTGGGGATGTTTCTGTAAGAAGGACATCACACATGTCACATTTATCTCCTCCATCCCCAACAGTCGTTGACAGTGGGCCCATGCATGCTTGGCACGCCACGCAAGCAGCGGATATGCCCGTGTACATGCGTTATGACCGTATTTGCACGAGAACGCAAGTTGTGTGATCACAAATCTGTATTTTCAAAGTTATAGCACTAAACTGAACATACATAACAAGTTCTATGACTCCCAATGATATTACCTCTTTTAGGGCTGACCATCTCTGTTTCCTAATTCCTATCGAGCAGCGCATCGATCCAACGATCGACGCCTTGAGGTGACTCAGGCGAACGCGCTAGAGGCCCAGTGCCTTGCCCGACCTAGCGTCCAGCAGCAGTTAACATGTTAGCCTATAAAAATCGGGGCCCTCAAAATTCATGGGCCCTCTGCGGGCCGCACATTTTGTATAACTATGGACCCGGCCCTGCTACTAAGCATGCACATCAAACACCTAACAAGCATGAACACTAGTAAGAATGCACATCAAACACCTAACAAACATGAACACTACTACCCTGCCTATGAACAGTACCGCGCAAGAAGGGATCGAATCCAATCGATTCGATTCGATTGGAATCGAATCCGAGGCATGATAATAATGAAACCCTAATCTACACATCTACGAGCAGAGGGGAGATTTTGTTCTTACCGGAGCGGCTGGAGCGTACGCCAGCCGGGGAGAAAACTCCGACGGGAAGGAGATGGCCGGGGAAGAGGAGGAGGAGGAGCCGCCGATGCCGATGGTCGTCGGCATTGGCCCTGTGCTCGTGGCCACGCGCGCGGTCGAGGAGGAGGGCGCCGGCGTCCATGGGCCTGCCGCGCTGCCTGGAGAAAACCCTCGTATGGGGGTAAAAAAACCACCCAGAGGGGTTCCGACCAGTGGCGCGATGGCTGCCCCCTCTGGCTGCGCCATCAAACCTAGGACCATGAGGTTCGGATACGGCGACGCGACCAGAGCGGCCGACACCGCATTGGCCGGACGAAGCAGCCTGGTGCAGAGAGGAGATGGCGCCCGCAAAGCCCGCATGAGATCGACCCCGGAGTTCGCCAAGCCAGCAACCCACCGCTCTTGGATGCGGTTGTTGCCAGCGCCGATGGGGTCAGCGGACGGCGCGTCGGCGAGCGACTCATCGAAGACAGAGAGGAGAGGAGAGGAACTAACGGTGAGGGGAGTGGTGTGAAAGGAGACTGGGCGGTGACACGAGAGAGAGGGGGAGTTATGAGCTGTCCCGTCCGTCTCCCGCGCTCCCCGAGGCGTGCAGTGAAGAGCCACGCGTTGCCGCGCGCAGCCTGGCTGCAGAGAAAATGTCGATTCGGTAGTAGCTTGTGGGCCTAGACCGGGACTGCTTTAAGTTCCGTGCGGGCGCACTACTAGGGAAAACCCCTAGCAGTAGCGCGGGTTAAAGGTCTATTAGTAGCGCGAGGGGGGTGCTACTGATACGACACTACAGCTAAATTTTAGCAGTATCGGTGGTTGTGCCCCATGCTGCTGATACATTTGGGTAGCAGTAGCGCGTTTACCAGGCAGGCGCTGCTGATAAGGCCACGCTGCTGCTATATCCTTCCCCTCGCTACTGATATTTTTTTCTGTTTTTATTATTTCTGCTGCGTATTTTCCCTGCTTTTGTACAAGTTTTATACAATAGTCTCATCATATCATACACATAGAAATCTCATCATATCATGATTATACAAATTAATATACAACATCAATAAAGATTATGAAAGAAACAACAATCTATCTATCTATTATCTACTAAAAGAAAAATATGGGTCAAAATAAAGAAATTATCTAGAAAATCTCACGTTAATCAGAAACATCTGGTCATTGATTTAGTAGACCAGCCTAGCTTAGCCGTTAGATCTTTGTAACAACACCGTGGACCCATGTAGAGTTACCTTCTCACGTAACAACACTTTTTTTTTGCTAGACTAGACATGACAACAAATGTACATACAGGCTTTTTTAAAACCCTACACCGAGTTGTTTCACGTTACATTTTTTTAAGATAAATTTCACGTTACATTCTTTTAGTTTCAATGTTCCAAGGTACAAGCTTGGGTCTTTTTCCCTTCGTTCTTATAGAATAACAAAAGATAATATGTAACACTCAAAAAAAGAAGATAATATTTCTTTCCCAAAAAAATGATAACGTAACAAGGCTGTGCACGTGTAGGACTCTGCTCAAATAAAAATTCTACGACTTCTTTTCTTTATGGAATCAAATCTACAACTCTTTAGTCATAGCTGCACAGCCTCCCGTCCCCCTCTATATCCAGTTTTCATTGTGACTATGCGGCTGTTGGCGCCGCCTCTCCTCGCAGCGTCGCCTTCTTCTACCTCGAGCTGCCTCACACAACTCGCCGTTGTAATTTCAAGAACACACTCTGATGAACACACGGACACACACCAGGGGAACACACACACACCTCACCGTGGAGAATCTAGCTTTGCTTTCTAGAGACACACATACACTACATTGTTTGCCTCAGCCCTCACGGCCTCCCTTCCTTCATTTACTCAATGCAACATATATATACAGGAATTGGCTACATGCAAGCACTATCCCAGCCGCCACACTCGGCCACCAACACCACGCACACGCACCACTAACTGCATGCACACACGCACATACACATGCATGGTCAAGCCCACGGTTGCTTGATCCGATTAGTACTCCAACGCTTGGGTCTGCAGAATCTTTGGATACGTACGTATAGGACCAAACCTCAACTAATTGCTTCCTATTCTTCCTCCACGCAGAACTGCCGCGCGACTCGGATGCTCCGGCTCCCTAGCTAACTAATCCATCCATGCAGCCTACTTGCTAATGCAACGGCACACCTACGTGCATGCATGCTACTTAGCTGATGCTAACTCAACTAACTACCTTGGCACTATTAGCTTGCATGTGTACACGTTCTCACATATCTCCGTGCACACTCACTGCCCGCAGCCTCATGCCTCAACTCACCTATATGCATGAACTAAATAATGCAACGAAATGAACATGATGAATGCCTATACAACAAGGTTAATTCTAACAGCGGCGACCGATTCTTTCACCCTTGCCGCTGGCAAGTCAAGTTGGATAGCGATTCCCCGGCGTTTGGTGTCTCACACACGCGTGTTGCATGTAATTGATTTGGTTCTTGGAGGCCATCAATGTAATCTGCGGTCCGATATGCACAAGTAGAGTTGAGAGTTAGTATGATGATTATTGCAAAGGAGAGAGAGGGCCAGGTATCAATGAAACGTGAGGATATGAGAAAAATCTTAGGAACCTGCCTATCAATCTCCTCCAATCAGCCAACAGTACGTCTTGTGGTGCACTATTCGCCATGCTCTTCACTAGATTACTATTATCATATGCATAAACTTTATGACCTGCTAATGGCGAGATCACTTTGTATTATTGTACAAGTCTTCAAAGAAGGACCTATCAGAGCATCTACAACTGGATTTTCCATATCCGTCTTAAACACCCGGACGAGCTGTCCAGTCAGTCACCGGTCATAAAAACGCGATCCAACCAGACCCTTCCTTCCTGTCTTAACGCCCGGACTGACCAGCATCTCTCATATCCATATCAAATATGAGGATGATATGAGGGCTCGCAGACGCACCCGGGTATGTCCGGTCAGTCCGCCACGTAAGACACGACACCACCCCGGACCATCTCTTCTCTTTCTTTAAATTCTTTCTTTTCTTTCTCTCCCTTTTTCTCCACCAATCACGTGTAAGTGACCGGACATATAAGAAAAAAATATGAAAAGTACGGCTGCGCAGACAAAAAAATAGGAACTCAAAATGGACACGCTCGGTCACTGACTGAATGCGCCCGCGGCGTATAAGGGGTCATTGCTTAGTCCGGCTGTAGATGCTCTCAGCTCGAAAATCAAGCAATCTACCTTGCGGACATCCTCCTCTTCTCGCTACCACGAGACCATCGATTTCCTTGCACTATCGGGTATCTGACGTATTCACAATGTTGTCACCAGCAACCTATGTTTTCACCGGCTCTCGAATATGAGTAAATCTATGATGTGTTTATCATTCTTGCTCTTGATTATTAAATAAATATGTTCAGTAGGACCATTGCTCATCGGCACAACTATTTAGGTACATTTATTGGGTGTAAATTTTGGCCTCCTATACGTTGTAGGAACAAAATGTCAAGGTGCTGATGAAATCTCAGGTAGTAGCACTAAGGAGACAACTCCCTTTATCTATTTTAGACACTGGAATATTTTACTGTTATCCGACCATGCACAGATTGCGTTTCGTAGTGTAGATTCGTTTGTTGCTTCAGTTCCCTTTGAGAACGTCAGTACAATTCATATTTCTATTTTTATTTAGTCGTGCATTGGCTGTGAGTTATCACAAGTTCCTGTACAATTCTAGAATAATTTTCTTTTACCAAAAATATAGAACAGTTCAACTGGTGTTACCTTCATAGTAATGACTGGATCCGCATGTTAATGTTGTCATCAAACTAACGAGGGTGTTTTGAGTACTGTTGCTTGCACTGGACAATCGTTATTTCACTCATGGTACGAAGTTCTTATGTAATCGTTGTCGTAGTCAATTGACGCCAACAAGACTCAACGTTGTCAGCATGACTGTGTCTGTGGCCAGCTCTGTAAATAGTTACTACCTACCTTTGTTACGTTATTTAGGTTATTATAATTGTTACATGCCAATAATAATTAAGACTAGAACTTTGGTTCTTCCAAAATGGAAAAGTTCAAAAAAAAAAACTCCACACAAGAAAGGATCGAGTAGAAATTTTGAAGCATTCTCGAGGATATTGGTATTTAAGAGAGGAATATGAAGTAAGTTAGGTTTAAATTTCTATTTCCGATATATTTTAGCCATAAACAATGTAACCAAGATTCAATGATTTTGGTTTTCACATTAGTCAAATGACCACAATTTCTGTATGAATTTGATTGACACCTAATCAAGTATTTTGAAAAATCAATAATTTATGTGTACTTCAACATTTTTTATCTCAAGTGTACTACCACATTTCCTCAAATATTTTGACAGAAAGGCAATTATCTTAGTATGTATCAAAACTAATGAAATTTCATAAAGTTTGAAAATAGTGCACTTAAAGTGAAAACCAATAATACTATTATATTAGAAAATGGGAAAATAAAGTGGATTATAAGAGTTAATTGGCTGAACAAAATGAGGATGAGGAAAGGTATAAATATGATTCGAACTAGAACTTACGTTCCGTTGAATAGATTAAATATATTATTTGCAACTTCATATAAATATACCCTGAAAATTCAAGAGTTAACCATACCATGAAAATGAATATACAAAATAATTACCTGAGTTTAACAAGTTTATATTTCCCATATTAATTATTTTTAATGCATATAGTTTAAATAGTTTTCTCATGACAGTGTGGAAAAATAAAATATTGTTTATATGAGTAAGGTATATAATGACTAGCAGCGCAATTGCGCGGGCCACTCCGCTAGTTAGATTAAAGTGGATGGTTACAAGTGATCAAGTTGAATTAGTAGGGAAATATGATGTTACGACAGCAAACAAGTGTCGAATGAAAGGATTCCCTTCATGCTCGGGTCTAGTTCATGCTGGGGAACGAGTGAACGCGCACCTTCACTTTCGATTTTTTTTCAAAACTAGGTCGTTTTTTATAGCAAATTTGAAAAGTAGCAGTGCGAACCCTTTTTTGCAAAAATAGCACCCCGTCGGTCAGCCGTTGGCCAAAGAGGGACTCTTCGGTCATCCGTTGGCCGAAGAGGGATTCTTCGATCAGACGTTGGCCGAAGACCTGCTGTGCTGGGCCGAAGACCTGTCTTCGGTCAGCGCATGGCCGAAGAGTCCTCTTTGGTCTTTCGTTGGCCGAAGAGTTCATGCACTTTACGTCAGTGCCTGACCGAAGTTGCATGTGACACATTTCGGTCTTTCGTTGGCCGAAGAGTCCTTTTCGGTATTTCCTTGGCCGAAGAGTGCATTTTCTTTCCCGCCAGTTTCTTTCCCGCCCTTCTTTCCCGCCAGTTTCTTTCCCGACCTTCTTTCCCGCCATTCTCTCCCGCCATCTTCTCTTCTGACCCTATAAAACCCCCTCCGCAGCAAGGTGGGTCAGGGAGCAAGTGTAGTGATATTTTTTGGTCACCGTTTCTTTGCAGGTAATGGCTTGCCCCTTTTGCCGAGCTCCAAGTGGCCCTTGTTCTTCCTTTTATTCTTGTGCGTCTGTCTTCACTGTGGTGCTGGATCGTCGCTGTTCAAGGCGTGTTGTAAGATTCTATATCTTGTTTCTCTGATTGTGGCATATGGTTGATGTTGTTTAGGTTTGAATGTATTCTAATGCCTTTGTTTATATGATTATGATGTTTGCTTCCATTCTTTTTGTAGTATGTTCCGTGCAGTGTTAGATCACATCTTGCTCGGTACATTGAGGAGTGCAGAGCTTTAGCTATTCGGAGGGGTGACACAGATATTGATCTTGCTCTTCACAACAGTGAGGGTAACTTATATGGTGTTCTGTTTAGACTTGGTCGGGTGAGCAGTAAATTCCATGGTCCTTCCTGGGAGGAACTTGTGAATGATTATGGTCTCCGTCATCGTGACATGATGACTGTTAGGCTTGAGCACTATGGAACTATGATTGGTGTTGATTTTCATCGGGATGGTGTTATGTTGTTCCCTTTACCCTGTGTTGGTAAGTTTTTTTTTGTATGATTTAAAGTTTTGTTTCAGCTTATACGTTTTGCTGTTCTGCTCAATTTGTGAAATTATTTTTTTGTAGCTCTTGAGGATCTGAGTGAAACTCAGAGGGAACTTGTTGACAGTTGTTTTTATAGTCGTGGTGTCAGTCTGAATTATCAGCAAATGTATTTCATGTCGCGACAGCTCTTTGATGACAACTACATATTGTGTACTCCTTTTGTTCTTAGGATTGATTCCATGAATGTTAATGGTCAACATATGGTGAGCTTTGCTTTTGGCTACTGTTTATTTATTTGTTGTTTGCTCTAGTATACTGTTTTAAATTTGTAAGCTGAACATCATATAACTTGATGTTTTTTGTCAGGTTATTCCGACCATGGTTGTGAGGAGTTTGAAGGTTTTTTTGTCAATTCCTAGGACTGGTTCTTTAACTCTTGAAATTACTTTGGATTCTGAAGATGATGATATATCTGTGAGCATTCCTTGTTCCTACTTTATTGGCTTGGGTGGTAGAATGGTGTTCAACAAGGAAGGTTTCGGTAATTTTCTTTGGGCATCGTCTATTGAAGTAAACAATTTGGTGCTCATAACCTTCAAAGAGCGTGATCAGGAGCTTGCTGTTGTTTTCAGCCCTCTGCCACAGTGATCGTCATTTTCTTTTCCCGCCCTACTATCCCGCCATTTTCTTGCCCGCCCTTCTTTCCCGCCATTTTCTTTCCCGCCATTTTCTTTCCCGCATTTCTCTCCCGCCATTTTCTTTCCCGCATTTCTCTCCCACCATTTTCTTTCCCGCCTTTCTCTCCCGCCATTCTTTCCCGCCATCTTCTCTTCTGAACCTATATAACCCCCTCCGCAGTAAGGTGGGTGAGCAGGCAAGTGTAGTTTCGTGGAGATGTCCCATTATCCTTTTGATCGTAGTTTTCACTCTGGTATGTCCGATCGTCTTCTCCGTCTAGCCGCCAATTTCAAGATCGACGATAGAGTAGTTCCATGGGAGGAACTCATCAGTAGTGACACCATAATGAATGAGTTGGCTCACTCATTAGCTAGGAGTGGGTGGCCTCCCAGGACATTTGAGGAGATACGGAAAGAACTTCTCAGGTTGCATGGCAGATGGCAGAAGCAACTGCATAAAGGTGAATCTTACCTCAGGCTTGCCGTAAATAATTCAGATTTATGATCAGCAGACAGTGAGGACGAAGACGATCTCTTCATGCTGAGCACCAAGGCCAAGATACCTGCATCGTCAAAGTGCAAGAGTACCGCACCGTCGAAGGGCAAGAGTGTTGCATCAACGGAGGATGACGACGATGACTTCATGCCGAGCACCAAGGCTAAGAAACCCACATCGTCAAAGTCCAAGACTACCACACCGTTGAAGGGGAAGAGTGCTGCATCAACGGAGGATGACGACGATGACTTCATGTAGTTTGTGGGATGTATTTTTCTAGTTAAGTCGTACCGTTTAATTCAGATGTACTTCTATCTTAATTATCTGTTGTAGTCTGTTTGGAAATGTATCTCGTACCGTTTAGTTGAGTCATACCGTTTAATTCAGATGTACTACTAATATGAAGTAGACAAGTGTCTTGAAAACAAATCAGTCTCTTACATAGATAATGACTCATACATAGATAGTAACACATACATGAAGGATGTCTGATACATAGATAAGTCCTCACACATGAGAATAGTCTGAAACTAACATGGGTGTCTCATACATATATAATCATATCACTGGTGGGGACGGCGACGAGTCTGGACCTTCCTCTGACGAGGACCGGAAGGCGATAAGCGCTGACGCGGTGGGCGAGGGTCACGAAAACCACGACCGTACATAACCTCGCCTGTCACGGTCTGTGTCTCTTGCGTCGGTGGTGGTGGTGGAGTATGATACAGCAGCTGAGAGAAGTCATACGTGTTTGCAGCTTGGTCATCATCATCGCCGTAGCCGTCTAAGAACGAACCATCACCACTAAGCATCGGCGACTGCACGACATGCGTGAACGGATGCGGCTGGTTGCTGACTGTAGTAGTGAAGCACATGTCAAATTGAATTGCAAACGTACACTGCTTAAAAGAAAAACCAAAAGTAAAGTTACCTGGCCCCATTTGTTGATGCCATGCCGACCCCCCTGGTTGTGAAGGATGTGGCTCATGCCAGGCCGACCCCCCTGGTTGTGAAGGATGTGGCTCATGCCAGGATGAGCTCCCTGGTTGTGAAGGAGATGGCTCTTGCCATGCCGAGCTCCCTGGATGTGAAGGAGATGGCTCTTGCCATGCCGAGCTCCCTGGATGTGAAGGAGGTGGCTGATGCCATGACAACCTTCCTGGTTGTGAAGGAGGTGGCGCCGGTGAAGCCATGCGCCGTGACTCTGAACAATGCACAGATGGACGTGGCGGACGAAGTTCTGGACGAGGAACCGCAACGTCCGAAGATCTTCTACATGTCACTGCTGCGTAAATCCCTCGTAGCTTCTCATCAAAACGCTTCAACCATGAGAGGTGCTCTGGCTGTGGGATAGTATCCCCCCTCTCAACCCGCCGCATTAAAGCGGAAACCTCCTCTCGCGCCTCGACTGTCAAGTCACTCTATACATTGAAGAGTTAGCCAATTGTAAATGTTCACGTTATGACATGAGTACACATATTAGAACCATAATAGAGGAAGTTGGGTACGTACCGCGTGGTGTCTGGTTCCCATAATAGAGGAAGTTGGGTACATATCGCTGGTCAGAGGCTCTTCAATCTGATCAGGAGCAGCACGAGGAACCAAGTAGATCCTCGTTGAATGCCTGTAACGCTGCAGATACAACCCGAACTTGTCCCAGTCAAAGGGTCGAACCTCATCCTAGATATGTGTTGGCGCGGTCGTCCATTCTAGAACATAAGGGCCAATGTTCTGAAGCCAGAAATCCATGGACTTGTTCCCTCCTACGCGGCTCAACCTGACATTAACATCCGGGTAACGTGGTAAGCAAAATTCTGAAAGCGGTGCTGACAACTAAATTAGAATTACTTACTTGTGCACGTGTGCCGGTATGTGTGGAATAACTGGAATTTCATCCTCTTGACATCGACCGAACTGTCTCATCACCGTATGAAGAGCCATCTCCTCCACCGTCACGTCGAACACCAATCTTGCCTTGGTCATCCAGTAGTGCCGATCTCTAGTGCACAAGGCAGATATCCCAACTGGATACCTAGATGTTATAGCCTGATGCGAGTAGGGCTCCCAGATAACAACATCCTCGTGCAAAGCATCAAATTGCGCCGTGAAGGACGGGTAGCAGCTCTTCACCTGCATACCCGCATACTGTCTCTGTGCATGACAACAAATAAACATTAGTAATAGTATTGCATGGCAAGAAATAATCTAATGAAATGTTACGTAATACAAAATTACCTCTCTTCGCGCCCAAACAGATCCCACAGTAGGCAAGTCGCCGATATGTTGCACATAAGCCCCTGCTATGTCTACCAACCCAAACGGTTTATCAACGCAGACATAGGGTCGTCCAATAGGGAACCTCTCATATGACTAGAGATGCAACAATAGTGGACATCCAACCAGACCTGATCTATGGGAGCTCAACATGCAACCTTTGCATAGGCCTCTGTACGTAGCTGCCAACACAGCAGAACCAAAACTCCTCTGCATAATGTCCCCTGGGCAACGAGCGTCAGCTATCTCTCGTGCAATGATGATGAGGCGCGCATCGACAGTGGTCATGTGGTTCTCCGTGAACATCGTCTTCCCGAACAACCAAAGAATATATGCCTCTAGGGACCGATCAACCTGTGCCTCGGACAACTGAAGTCCGGGGTATCCTAACGCGACAATCTACATATAACCCAAACGACTGTATTATTCTATGTAGTGAGGACAACTATAAAAACAACATTCATTTAGCTGACCGAGAAGGTTACCTGAAACTGGCTCAACCACTTAAAATGAGGCCCGTGAGGATCGTTGTCTAAGGCCACAGCAGTCGGCACCGCAGCTAAAAAACGGGCCTGCAACGTAGCTAGCCAGCCAGGTTCTGCCTGTAAAGGACCTATGGCAGCACCGGCCAACGGTAATCCCAACAAGTAAGACACATCCTGTAGAGTAGGCGCCATCTCTCCCCAGGGAAAGTGAAATGTATGTGTCTCCGGTCTCCATCTATCTACTAAGCAGGTAAGGAGTGACCTGTCGTAAGAGAAGCGTTTCATTTGCCTCTTGCGTAGCTGCATTGGTTCACCAGCTTCATCCAACTCCGGATGATCAACCCACTCATCCAATGTACCCTCAACCAGCCGTGCCAAGGGTAGCAGTCCAGCCCACATTAACCTACAAAATAAAGAGAATGTACAGCTAACAGTTAGCGGGCATCAAATATTACAAAGTAAAACATTATATGCAAACATACCTATCAACCCATTCAGGGTGTATCATCCAGTTAGACTTTGGGGTGCGAGGGACCAACACATCTAAGTTCTTGCCCGCTTGCATAAGTGCGGCCCGGTGTTTTCTATCGATCGTATCATTAAGCAACGCATACGAAGACATCTCTGAAATTAAAACATAGTTCGACATATTACAAATTAAAACATAGTCCGACATATTACAAATTAAAACATAGTCCGACATATTACAAATTAAAACATAGTCCGACATATTACAAATTAAAACATAGTCTGACTCATTATATAGCTTCTGAGTTATTTCTTCCTCGTCGTCCCCTTCGGCCTCTACTGCCTCAACCACGTCCGCCTCTTGCTGCTGTTGTCGCACTCGTCGATGTGGACGCACCGTCTTTGTTAAGGTCGGGACAATATTTCATCCTATGCCCACATAATTCGCGCATAGCAAACACTGTCTGGTTGCTCCTCCAGCTTCAGATTGGTCCATATCATTACGGATGCGACGCACCTTACGTCTACCCCTACTGGTTCGCCGAAGATCAGGATCCGGGATGTATACTCTCTCATCATCGTTTACCTTGTTGAAATTGCCGACGGCTCTAAACCCTGTCATCTCACCGGTCCATGTGTTGAGTACTGACTCTTTCAAATAGTATGGGGACACGAAGGAGATGGCATCCAACTGAATCTGGCCGCACGCAGCCAACACATGTGAGCAAGGAAGGTGCAACAACTTCGGTTTGCTGCATGTACACTCACACGTTGGATAAAATTCCGTTCCAATTTTTACCTCATGCGTCTTCACCTCATTTGACGTACCAAAACCATCGGTAGGTAGCTGAACCTCATACCTCCTTTCCTGATTACCTATGAGTCTGACAGTGTGCTTCTTTGCTTTCTCTATCTTCTTTGCCATGTACTCCATGACACGGCTACAATAAGGTGTCTTCGGATGATCTGCAATATGCTTCTTTGCTAACTCGAGCCTTTCTCTGAAATATCTCAAAGTACCATGGAATACAGCCTCCACAATAGCTGTGAGTGGCAATGCTCTATTCCCTCTAAGTACAAAGTTATACACCTCAGCAAGGTTGGTTGTCATGTGGCCATACCTAGCTCCATGGGTGTCATGCAGGAGAGACCAATTCACGGGAGGCTCTTTCTCTATCCACTGAGTAAAATTCTTTATTGCCCTTCCATTCGGCCTCTTAGTGCCAGGAGGGTCAATTGCTGGCAAGTCACAAAGAGCTACAGGCTGCTCTAGCTCCGCGATGATTATTGCTAATTTAACCTGATCTTGTTCCATTTTCTGTCTGGCTTTAACCTGCTTCTTAGTAAACTCATCTAGTTTTGACCAAATAAAATTGTATTTCCGTGGCCGATTCTGCTTGCATAATTTTTTGAACAAGTTCATCAACCGCTTGTTCTTGAACTGTGAGAAAAAATTTGCCCCAAGATGGCGCATGCACCACCGGCTCTACAGGTCCTTCCATGGTGTTGATTCGTTCTCAGTTGGATCCCTCAGTGTCTTCACGGCCTTCAATATACCAGCATGTCTGTCATGAATGACACACACGTTCGGTCGGTCCTTCACGATGGCAATTTTCACTTGCCTCAAGAACCATATCCAGCTTGGAAAGTTCTCACCCTCCACGAATGCCATGGCAAGTGGGATGATTTGATTGTTCCCATCAACACCAATAGCAGTAAGGATTTGCCCTCTGTACTGACCAGTCAGGAATGTGCCATCCACAAACATCACAGGAGGACAATGCCGGAAAGCTTCGATGCAAATAGCAAAAGAAAAGAATACTCTCTTCAACACCTTAAAATCTGGTATACTCGCCAATCTTGTGTGTTGTACATTAACATAAGTGTCGGGATTCCTCTCCTTCAATACTTGAAGGAGCCACACAACATTATCATATGAGTCAAAGAACGTCCCAAACCTTTCCTCCATAGCCTTCTGCTTAGCCCTCCAAGCCTTCCCGTAAGGAATGACATAATTCCATCTGACCTTCACTGCTGTCTGGATGTGTTTTGCTTCCATATCTTTCTTCCGCACTATCTCAGTATACATGAGTTGTGTAGGGGAACGCAGCGGAAAACAAAAATTTTCGACCTACGCACCAGCCCAGGATCACTATGGAGACTGCATACAAGGTTTGATCTGTTTCGTTACCGACTCGTAGCGCAGCGGAAGTAGAGTCGATGACGATCGGCGGTGCAGATCCCCGCAGCTAGGATTTTACAACCTCCCAACCGCGAGGATGTACTCCCTCGTCAGCTCACCGGACGGATCTCCGGGCAGCCCTTCGAGAGGCCTCGGGACAGTCCCTCGGATAGTCCCACCGGACGGATCCTCGGACAGCCCTCCGGGAGGCCTCTAGACAGTCTTTCGGATAGTCCCACCGGACGGATCCTCGGACAGCCCTCCGGGAGGCCTCTGGACAGTCCTTCGGGAGGACCCCCGAAACTCGGACAGAAACTCGGACAGCCCTTTGGGAGGACCCTCGAACAGCCCCTCGGGCAAAAAGATCGAACATACGACCTCTCTACGGGGTTGCACACATACGGTGTCATCTATCCGGCAGGGCTTCGCCGTCCAGAACTAGTTCCCACCGGAACCCACACAACCTTTCGGCT
The DNA here is from genome assembly GCA_039707655.1 of Elymus sibiricus. Lineage (NCBI taxonomy): Eukaryota > Viridiplantae > Streptophyta > Magnoliopsida > Poales > Poaceae > Elymus > Elymus sibiricus. Next base: position 471,071,920 of record CM077675.1, on the reverse strand, counting down.
CTACGAAACTATTTCCCTGGGAGGGAGAGAGAAGCCAGAAATGTCATGGCACTTGTATGTGAGAAGGAAGTAAGTGTGGAGGCAGCCCCTCCACCTCTATTTATAGGAAATCCAAGGGGTAGGGTTTCTTGGCCTCCAAGCCTTCTAGAAACCTTTTTGGGAAAATATCCCAAAAGCTGACTTTTCCATAAATATCCCAAAAAGCACTTTCACTATTCACGACGACATTTTTCAGCGTCTGATCGAACTGAAAATATTCATGTGGGCTTAGAACATTTTCAGTACCCACCAAAATAATTTTCAACGCGAGCCGGAACAATTCCGGTTTAGTGATTTTCATCTGCGAAAAGCATCTGAAGCGGTTTCGGCAGCTCCGGAACATTTCCGGTTTTCATTCCGGAAAATTCCAGAAAGTTTCCAGAATGATTCTAGCACCCTCCAAGAATTATCAGGCATGTGCCGAAACCAATTTGACTTAATGGTATCCCCTGAAACAACTTTTCAGTTTTACCGAAACTGTTCCGGTGTTCTCTCTGCGGAACTTTTCCGCTGTCCGAAACTTTTTCGGTGTCCGAAAACTTTTTCGGTGATTTTCTCTCAGACTCCCTGTCTAGTATTCAGCAAATAGATGACCCTTAAGCGTGTGACCCTATAGGTTCGGTGAAGCATAGACATGACCCGGAACCCCTTCCGATCAATGATCAACATCGGAGCCGTGGACACCCATATTGACCCCTATACCCACACGAATGAATATTCGAGTGAACCTCCAGTTGCCGTGTGCTATTCCTGTTGCTTCGCGATATGTTACAAATACCCGAGGTGAGACATGTTGGCATCCCCGTGGATCAACAACTTGTCCACTATGCCAGTTACCTCGTTACCGGTATTGTTCTCTTTTCTCGTTTCTATGTTCCGGTATCCCTGTGATCAAATCACACTTGTGTCTGGCCAGACGATGATGGATACCGTAACTCCGAGAGGGCCCAGAGATATCTCTCCATCGTCGGAGGAGCAAATCCCAATCTTGAGCTATCAAGTTACTTAACATACTTTTTCATGAACCCGTAAGCCGCCGTAATAGCCACCCATTTACGGATGACGTTTAACAAACCCCAAAGTTCATGAAGCAAGCATGAAGAAACTCGACACTCTCATGGTCTAAGGAATTATGCAAACATTAACTATCTCTGTGCTATTAACCATTAACTAGTGACGATTGTATCTCATAGCATAACATCAATTCGGGTCGATTCAACACAAGTGTTCTACCAACATTGCGCCCTCAAAATTGCCAGCATAGCCATGCCCATGATCAGGAAAACAGGATCATCATGCAATACTTGAGCCAGTCTTAGAGGCCAGACTAGGAATACATTTTACCGTTTATTATTCCACACGTGCATATGAGTCTTCCTTCGAGCCTCGTGGTTATTGTAGACTCGAGAACCATAGCAGTTATAGCATGGAACATAAACATAATTATGAACAGGGAGATAATCAATAACATTTATTATTGCCTCTAGGGCATATCTCCTACAGACTCCCACTTGCACTAGAGTCAATAATCTAGTCAATGCTAATGCACTTTACACCTGTGGCATACCGGTGTAAAATATGCTTCGCATGTGGTATAGCTTGATGTCCAACGGATCTAACGACTTCAGCTCCGTGTGTAACTTTGCATATCCTCGCGTTTTCACGCTTTCACAAAATTCATATTTTGTGTGGACTTGGCTTTGCATATGTGTGAATCATTGGTCGAAACCTGATTCCTCAGACTGAGCTATGGAGCAACTATCTGCAATAGTGTCCCATAGACCAAAGTCATCTTGGAACCATACTAAGTTCATGAATGAACTATATGATTCAACAACTTCTTTGTCGCTTCTTAAGCGTCAACATACTTAGCCTTTGTTATAGAATTCGCCACAGTATCTTGTTTGGAACAATTTCCAACTACCGTGCCACCATATTGTGTATTACACAAAAAAACCTTAACTTAAATCAAAAATCGCATGGAGCATTGATGAAGACTGTATCGATGTAATTACTTTACAACGAGCACTTCATAATCTCTGCTTGCGAGAAAACATGTCATCACTACTACTACTCTAGTACTCAATGACATCTTTCACTGTTGTCCTATGATCAGTACTTTGATCACTTTGGTATCTATACTCGCAACAACTTTGGAGTATTGGACATATCTGGTTGTTTTTACATACCATGGAATACATGATTAATCCAAACACAAGAGTGTGTGGAATCACCATCATGTATTTTGCTCATCAGTGTTTTGGGACACCGAGTCTTGCAAAAACTCTTTCCATGTGACTTCGGCAAGAATCACTCCTTGACGTTTTTCAATGCTAAAAAGTTTTAGCATCTTGTCAATATGTATTCATAGCTTAGCCCCATTAGGTAAATCTATCTCCATAGATCATCATGCCTAATATTGAGGCTATTTAGCCTAAGCACTTCATCGAAAAACTATTTTCAAATGAAGTCCTAATTCGTATCAAGAAATTTATTTCCAATTAACAATGTGTCAAGTACACAAGGTTTTTAGAAATATTATTATGCTCCCACTTACTTTCTTGAATCACAAGTATCTTCGATACCCATTTGATGAAGTCAAACCCCTTTGACCATTCCATCAAAAACGAAGATTCCAACTCCACTTTGCTCTCTTCTGTCCATCGCTGGAACTCTGAAGTTTGCATACTTACTAGCATCCTCTGGATCGACAAATTACTTTGGACTGTATCACATACAAGTCCTAGGTTTCATTTCCATCAGATGGAAATCCTTTTGTCATCCATGTTTCATATCTCATGATTGAAATATGTATTAATTGCTAGTTCAACCCGAACCAACTTCAAGCATCGCTACGGTGAGACAATCTCATCGTAGTCAACTCCTTGAACTTGTTATTGCAACAAGTCGAGCTTTATGGATAAAACATTTTATCCGTATCAGTTTTTAGTTCCATAAATATTCGTTAGACTCTAAGTCTTCCGAAAGGTGTATCAAGATTTTAATCTCGAATCACTTATATGGAAACTATCTCGGATTGTATTGGCATTTAGCCAATTCCGGAGTCAGGGCCCATCAACGCTTCCTTGTGTATTGTAGGTATACTGTTGTCTAACAACAATATCTCGTTTGCGCACCTGATAGGTTTGCACGAGCTTTGCCTACGTGGTTCAGCTGCAAGTTCGACCGAAGTCCATACATTTTATTGTAGAGACTTCCGTATCAGTCGCAGTAGGAAACTCCAGAATCACTTCCAAGGTTTCTTTCCTTTGATCTGATGACGAAGATACTGATTATCTCGTCGAGTTGCACTGTCCTCCCACTCACCTTTTGAAAGAACTATTCTCTTTAAAAGCATACCGTTTTGCGGCAAAACCCTTTGCCTCGGTATAGTGGTGGGGGAATACCCAATCACTTGGGATAACCTTACAAAGTAGCACTTGTCTGATTTGGAATAGGTTTGTAACCTTTTACACAAGCCCCATATTCCAAATGTTAAGAAAAGATATAACATGGTTGGGCGTACCACACCATGGCGTCATTTCAACAGACCTGATGGAGCTCTTTTCAGTGTAAAAGCCGCAGTCTCTAAAGCATCACTCTATAAAAGGGATAATGGCAAATTTATTTATGTCATCTTTGATCTTACCATGTCATAAATGGTTCGATTACATCTTCTCGGACTTTTCACTTGCAGTGGTGTTCCGGGAGGTGCAAGTTATGAAACCCCTTTCATAACTCATCAGACATTCGCTAAACTTGTAACTCAAATATTCCTTTCTGCAATCGAATTGTAGAAACATAATTTTCTTGTTACAATAACTTCTACTTCATTTTTGAAAACCTTATGAATGAATTCAAAAGATCCAGACTTCGTCTCAACAAGTAAATATCCAGCAAATATCCATATATCTACTTGAGTCATTTCTGAAGATAGATAAATCCACTACTTGCAACAACATTTATTGGACTACACACATCACAATGTATGATCACCAATATGTTCTTTGTTCGTTCCTTATGGCCTGTGAACGGTATTTCAGTCACTTCACTTTTCAGAGGAAAGTTGCAAGTGTCAGATGATTCAAAATCAAACGACTTCAAAATCCATCATAATGGAATTTTCCATGCGGGTTTCTACAATGTGACCAAATGCAGTGCCACACTTGTGTGGTATTCTTTTAGTCTTGCGACATTTAGCGTCAGTGTTATGGATGTATCATATTTTCCATCAATATTCATAACATACATCCCATCTAGGACGGAAGCATGGCCCTTCATGTTATTCATAATACTGAACAACATTTGTTGTTTTATGAACAACTCTTTTGCAACAAACATTGTGCAATGGGCTAGAGTGTATGAAACTCTAAAATGAATTATGAAAGTAAATACAGAGGCAATGTATTAATATCAATATTCATAACATACGTCTCATTCATAATGAAAGTATGGCCCTTATGTTTTTCATAACACCGAACATCAAAAGTTCTCTTATGAACAACCTTCTTACAAGATACCTTATGCAAAGGGCTAGAGTGTGAAACACTAAAATGAATTATGAAAGTAAATACATAGGGAATACACCGATGGAAGGCATAGTAACTTTTACTATGTTCCCTATGTGTATCTTAACCTCATTCCTGGCTAGTCTTTCAGGCCATAGTAGTTCTTACATCGAGTTGCAACAGAATGCAATCAAGCGGGTATCTTTGTGATTAACTCACAATACCCAAGAATTAGTGATTAACATGTTTAACCATAATTCCCAAGAACTATATCTTTGACCAGCCTTCTATACATCAAAAACTTGTATGACATTCATACATGAGCTGGATATTCCAGTCTTCTTTCTTATTTGCCATTATACTTCTAACAGTTTAACTTTTAGTATTTCTCCTACTCTCAGAAGAAGCACCCAACTTAAGAGTGGCGATAGCCCCGGACTTCCTAGGCGTGAAAGTTTCACTAACACCCTTCGGACACTTCCTTTCTCTTTAAGTTGTTGTTTTATTCACCTTTCATCATATGACAGGCGTGCTCCAGGATCCCTCTCTTATCAGTCAAATGCCCAGTAAACACATTTACTAATAGTATGCAAACAAACAATGCTTTGGATATCTCATATCTTTTAGCCTTTGTCTGTCTCTAAAAATGATTTTCAGATTCCATGAATATCACATAACTATCAAAACTTTCGAAGTTCGGGTCTCATGGAAGCAAACATATTGCACTTTGAATGAAAAGGAATTCTAGCTTTTGGATCGAAGGACGAGAGTCATATCATCCATAGCATTAGCGGGAGAATACCGAAAGTATGCGATAGGACAAAGTCCTTCTCGGCACTATTGAGGACAATCCTCACATTACGTTTACCAACCGTAACGTTTTAACCAGATATTTAACAGCTATTCAATTTTAATTGGGAAGGTGGAAACGCGAGACATTCTTCTACAACTATTTTGCAAATTGCACTTAGACAGAGTTCAAAATTAACTGCACTGAGAATTAAACAAGTTAATTCTACAGTGCGCTCCCACTCAAATCAATATCTCTCATAATTGATTGTGAGTGATTCAAGACCCGCATATCCATTCAACGTCACGGTTCGAGATGAACACCCATGGCGTGAACTTCAATCGGTAGGCAAACTTGCCGATCACATCTCTATGCGATTCTTGTTCATCTTTCGATGCGCGTGTTCCGAGCTCATGACTTTCATGCCTGAACGTCAAGACAACCAAGTGATCTCGCTGCGAGGTCTCAACTCACCCGCCTCACACATCCCTAATCGTTCGCACCCATGGAGATCATGCAATGCCCCGAAAAGTTAGGTGCCGCGACGGTGCTACACTTGGGAGAACACTAACTACTTGATATTTTAGTGAGAGATCACCCTAATAAAAGCGACTACCGCGCAATCAAGAAGGGTGCATCATAAGGGATAAACATCTCAGGCAATTCATAATAGCATGATATGGTATAGCCCTTTCTGACGGAGAAGTCAAGTATCTCTTCGTCTTCGGCATTCGCGTCGGTGTTCACCTTTGCGAAGTTTGCCACCACCTTGTCGATGCACCACATAATATTGATGTCTCTATAGCTAATAAAATAAGTGCATTACTTAAGGTTGACACGCAGGTCATTAAAGTGACAATCATATGGCTCCAGCCATCATGCCGAATCATGACACGCAGGTCATGTTAATTAATTTACATCATTAAGGCATCTCATACATAATCAAATTAAATATGAGTACTGCTATACCACATCATATGCACATCTCATGTCATCCTGCAAAACCAAGTTAGACGCCTCTAATCGGTTTATACAAGATTTTATTTTACGTGGCTTCTAAGGTTTCGAAACAAACCGAAGCTACCAACGTCCATCATCAAGCATGATAATCCAAGTCGCTAGATTAACATTGCGGGGTGTATGAAACACGAGATAATAAAATCTCGAGCCCCATACTGAACTTCGTCATACGCGTGACCCCCGTGCAGATCACATCTGCATTGCCCTTACGTCTGCGAAATTTCATCTTTCTTTTTAACTACGGTGGAATTCAAAGAACTGTTAGCACTTCGTTGATCAATCAGGATCGCGGATTGCCAGAACTTTGAAACTCCACCATACCGTTATCAAGATTAGAAATATGCAAATTCCAGGGAAGCAACAAGAACATCGGGTAACAGATTTCATCTGCTACCCGCACAAATACTTTTCAGCAATAGAACTCATCTACTACCTAATTATGTTGAGCAACACCCATACATCTCCTGTATTCTAGATCGCAACCTGCATCTACGCATAGCACGGCTCTTGATGCCACTGTAGGGGAACGCAGCGGAAAACAAAAAATTTCGACCTACGCACCAGCCCAGGATCACTATGGAGACTGCATACAAGGTTTGATCTGTTTCGTTGACCGACTCGTAGCGCAGCGGAAGTAGAGTCGATGACGATCGGCGGTGCAGATCCCCGCAGCTAGGATTTTACAACCTCCCAACCGCGAGGATGTACTCCCTCGTCAGCTCACCGGACGGATCTCCGGGCAGCCCTTCGAGAGGCCTCGGGACAGTCCCTCGGATAGTCCCACCGGACGGATCCTCGGACAGCCCTCCGGGAGGCCTCTGAACAGTCTTTCGGATAGTCCCACCGGACGGATCCTCGGACAGCCCTCCGGGAGGCCTCTGGACAGTCCTTCGGGAGGACCCCCGAAACTCGGACAGAAACTCGGACAGCCCTTCGGGAGGACCCTCGAACAGCCCCTCGGGCAAAAAGATCGAACATACGACCTCTCTACGGGGTTGCACACATACGGTGTCATCTATCCGGCAGGGCTTCGCCGTCCAGAACTAGTTCCCACCGGAACCCAGACAGCCTTTCGGCTCTACGAAACTATTTCGCTGGGAGGGAGAGAGAAGCCAGAAATGTCATGGCACTTGTATGTGAGAAGGAAGTAAGTGTGGAGGCAGCCCCTCCACCTCTATTTATAGGAAATCCAAGGGGTAGGGTTTCTTGGCCTCCAAGCCTTCTAGAAACCTTTTTGGGAAAATATCCCAAAAGCTGACTTTTCCATAAATATCCCAAAAAGCACTTTCACTATTCACGACGACATTTTTCAGCGTCTGATCGAACTGAAAATATTCATGTGGGCTTAGAACATTTCCAGTACCCACCAAAATAATTTTCAACGCGAGCCGGAACAATTCCGGTTTAGTGATTTTCATCTGCGAAAAGCATCTGAAGCGGTTTCGGCACCTCTGGAACATTTCCGGTTTTCATTCCGGAAAATTCCAGAAAGTTTCCAGAATGATTCTGGCACCCTCCAAGAATTATCAGGCATGTGCCGAAACCAATTTGACTTAATGGTATCCCCTGAAACAACTTTTCAGTTTTACCGAAACTGTTCCGGTGTTCTCTCTGCGGAACTTTTCCGCTGTCCGAAAACTTTTCGGTGATTTTCTCTCAGACTCCCTGTCTAGTATTCAGCAGATAGATGACCCTTAAGCGTGTGACCCTATAGGTTCGGTGAAGCATAGACATGACCCGGAACCCCTTCCGATCAATGATCAACATCGGAGCCGTGGACACCCATATTGACCCCTATACCCACACGAATGAATATTCGAGTGAACCTCCATTTGCCGTGTGCTATTCCTGTTGCTTCGCGATATGTTACAAATACCCGAGGTGAGACATGTTGGCATCCCCGTGGATCAACAACTTGTCCACTATGCCAGTTACCTCGTTACCGGTATTGTTCTCTTTTCTCGTTTCTGTGTTCCGGTATCCCTTTGATCAAATCACACTTGTGTCTGGCCAGACGATGATGGATACCGTAACACCGAGAGGGCCCAGAGATATCTCTCCATCGTCGGAGGAGCAAATCCCAATCTTGAGCTATCAAGTTACTTAACATACTTTTCCATGAACCCGTAAGCCGCCGTAATAGCCACCCATTTACGGATGACGTTTAACAAACCCCAAAGTTCATGAAGCAAGCATGAAGAAACTCGACACTCTCATGGTCTAAGGAATTATGCAAACATTAACTATCTCTGTGCTATTAACCATTAACTAGTGACGATTGTATCTCATAGCATAACATCAATTCGGGTCGATTCAACACAAGTGTTCTACCAACATTGCGCCCTCAAAATTGCCGGCATAGCCATGCCCATGATCAGGAAAACGGGATCATCATGCAATACTTGAGCAAGTCTTAGAGGCCAGACTAGGAATACATTTTACCGTTTATTATTCCACACGTGCATATGAGTCTTCCTTCGAGCCTCGTGGTTATTGTAGACTCGAGAACCATAGCAGTTATAGCATGGAACATAAACATAATTATGAATAGGGAGATAATCAATAACATTCATTATTGCCTCTAGGGCATATCTCCTACAAGTTGCGCAATGAGAGTTGAAGACAGGTTCGGATGATTCACTAGAAGGTTTTTCCTCACACAAGTATGTGGAACAACATCGGTGACAACCCAGTGGATGTTATACTTCGGCACGTGCCCGTGCACCTTCCCAGGACAACCTGTTTCAACACATTTCACGGTATAGTCTGTTCGATTTGATATGTGTGTCCGGAAAACCCTCTGCGTGGACATAGCCCACTTTACCACCGCATATTTCAATTTCTTCTTTGTATCATACATAGAACCTATCTGGACTTGGTTCAGATGATACTGCCATGGAGTCTCATGGCCATCGTTGACCATGAGACCGGTCGATAGGTCCTGATCCCATGCGGCAGGAATCGGTACCTCCACTTCATCCTCGGAATTTTCAGAATCCAGATCCTCAGCCAGTCCATCCTCGTCCTCTTCCTCCATCACCTTCTGCATTTCCTCCCCTTCCTCATCGCCATCAGCAAAACCAGAACCATCTAATATTAGCGACCGGCTACTCTGCCCAGTATCGTTACCACACAAAGTGTGTGGCACGTAATCTGGATCTTCCTCGGGTTGGCTAGCATCCACATCCATTGGCTGTGACCCGGATAAATAAATCTCGTTAGCCACTTGACTGCCCTGCCCGGGTTCATACCCCCCCTCTGGTTGTTCGGTATTCTCCTCCTTCGCCACAGGTTGAACTAGGGCATATGGGTGGATTTTTCGGTCTCTGCAACGCCTTAACAAGGTTAACCACTTCTGGCTCCTATCTATCAGCATCAACTCCCACTTCACATTTTTACACGATTTGGTCCACAATGCTTGAATACTGACGGAACATACCCCAGGATCCAGCCCAAAAGTAGTTGTCAACCAGTACTTCAATTGTCTAATGTCCAGTCTGTCCGGGTCTGGAAGTGTCATGACACATTTTTTATACTCGCTAAGATCAACCCCCAACTCATTATATCGAACATTGCCAGGGCCATAGTAAACAGTCAAATTTACTGATTCAGACATTTTAACCTGTCAGACACTTCCATCTCATTAATCACAACGAACAAAATTATTACCCGCTACACTAACTAACCGCTAAAATGACATCACAAACCAATTAACACTAAAAAAATGTGACGCGTGATTATACCTTCGACGCGTGTCGCCACCTCACGGAGAACTTGCACCAACGGACAACACCAACGCCACCCCCTCGGCGGCCACCTCCTCCAGCCCAGCCAAACCACCTCCTCCTCCTCAACCGACCATGGCTTCTCCTCCTCACACCACGATGACTACAACTCACTTGTACACACAAATACCTATCCCATAGGCAAAAATATGACCGTAGGCTGCTGGAGATGGCTATGATCTACCGTTTCTGTGGTTTGGATTTGAATATAGCTGGAGAAACGAAGAGATTGGCGAGGGGGGCGATGTACAGAGAGAAAACGAGAGAGAGAGCTCGAACTGAGAAGGAACAGAGAGAAAGGAAGAAGAACGAGGTCGGGCTGCCTTATCCACCGTTTTCGGCCAACGGTTGGCCGAAGAGCTCTTCGGTCGCGGGCTGACCGAAGACAGTCTTCGGTCGACAGCGCACCGACAGCCCAGTCTTCGGCCCACCTAACAATGTCTTCGGCCCACGGGACGCCGAAGAGGTCTCTTCGGTCATCGGTAGACCGAAAACCCCCTTTTCGGCCAACGAACGACCGACGGGGTGCTACTTTTGAAAATAACGTGTTCGCACTGCTACTTTTCAAATTTGCTACAGAAAACGACCTAGTTTTGAAAAAAAATCTTCACTTTCCCCCATGCCAATATACGTAATGGGACACCGGCCCTCTGGTTTTTTTTTCTGTTGTAGTTTTATTCTTCAATAAAATAATTCAGGATTTCAAATACGCAACAATATTCCAAAAAAAATGTCAATTTCGAAAGAAAACTTTAAAAAATCATAAAATGTTCATTGATTAAAAAATAATGTTTGTCATTTTCCAAAAAACAAATCGCATATTCAAAAATGTTCATCATTTTGAAAAAACATTTTGCTTATTCAAAATGATAGAAAATTCAAAAACCGTTCCTGAATTATTAGAAATTGTTCACAAAATTCATAAACTGTTTGTGAATTACAAAAAGCTTCATTTATTAAAAAAAGATTGCCAATTAAAACAGAATGTTCACGAGTGTACCCAAATTCAAAAAGGTTTCGTCAAAACCAAAAATATCTTCATGAATTCAAACAGTGTACCCAAATTTGAAAAAATATTCATCGATTCAAAAGGTATTTGCCAATTAAAACGAAATGTTCACGAGTTTGAAAGAAATGTTAAAGAATTTTTTAAACAATTTTCATGATTTAAAAAATGCGTACAAATTTGTAAAATATATTGTTGAATTTGTGAAAAGTTTACATTTACAAGAAATTGTTCGTGAATTTGAAAAATGTTCGAATATAAAATTTTAGAAAATAAAAATAAAGATAAATAAAATAAAAAATAGAGTAAAAAACCACAGAAAAAGGAGGGAAATATAAAAAATAAAGAGAAACTAGAAGAAAAAACAAAGAAGAAAAGAAAAACCGATTTTGAGAAGGTTCTAGAACCAACTCAAAAAAGGTGGGGAAAAACCCAGACTGGGCCGGCCAATACACTCGACAGGCGCGCGGTGGGGGTACACGCTTGGTTGCTATTTATCGATCTTTGCGCAAAGCCCAGTTCCTATTCTGCGCCTTATGAGCCTCTTATAGTACAATTCCTAACAACTCACACCCCTTCGGTGCACTATGTTTGTAGATAGACCGGCCCATGTAGGTCTTTCATTCACATAGTGCACTGGATGGTGTTTTTCAATTATTGTAATCGAGGAGAGCTCCTATGTGACGGTTTCTGCGTCAAAGAGTCGATGTTTCGCACAGGGCGTGGCTCACCTGGGCCGGCCCATGTTGCAGTGGAACATTCGTGTGATGGAAAAACAACAAAAAAGTAACGCACTAGAGATGGGTTTCGAACCCGGGACTTCGAGGTAATGCGCACGCTGTTCTTGCCACTCCGACCGACAAGCTAGTGTGCTAGGTACGCAACACGGTAAGGGTGTGTTTGGATGTGAGGCAAGGGAAGCTCTAGCCTAGCTAGGCAAGGTTAGCCATTTGGTAAGCAAAATAAAACTAGCTTCTGGAAGCAATCTAGCCCTCAACTGCCAAGAAAACCTTGCCGATGGAAGATTGCAATTGTGGGCAGTTTTTGGCAGTTAAAACTGTGATAGGCCATTATCCAAATTACTAGCCTTGCTTCTAGCGGCTCTTGTCGAAGCGGGCTAGATAATTCTGGCCCAGCAAAGAAAAGTGAGCTAGCTACCAAACGCACTCTAAAGAAACGAACAGAAGCGGCAAAACCAAAACGATCACAAAATTTCCCCAAGTTTTTATAGTCTACAAAATTCCCCAAGTAACAACTAGGAATTTGTAACTAAAAGGGCAACCCGGTGCATATGAACTATAAGAAGCAACAGAGTTAAAAGTTTGAGAAAATTCAAAAGTTATTTTCTTTCTGAAATGTAAATCTTTTTTTAAACACGAACATTTTCAAATTTGCGAACACATTTTTAAAACCTCAAACCTTTTGTGAAAAGATGAACAATTTATGGGTTTCTCAAACATTTCTTTTAAAAAAGGAACAAAATTAAAAATGAGAATAATTTTTGAAACCACGAACAATCTTTTCAAAACACAAACAATTTCTGAAAAACATGGGAAATTTTTGAATACCGAACATTTTTCGAAATTAATAACAAAATTTCCAGAATGCACAGATTTTCTGAATTTGCAAACAAAATTTCAAAACAGGAACTTTTTTTGAATACGCGATTTTTTCTCGAAAAACTTGAACAATTTTGAAAGTCTCAAACATTTTTGGAATTTGTGAACAAAATTTGAAAACTCAAACATTTTTCGTAACTACGAACAATTTTTTCAAAATGCAAACATTTTCCGTAAATTTCCTGAACATTTTTTGAATTTGTTAACCAAATTTGAGAAAACAAACATTTTTTGAATGTGTGAACAAATTCGGGAAAGCTGGAACATTTTTTGAAATGCCAGAATATTTTGTGAATGTATGATCAAAAATTTGAAGGAAAACGGAAAATAAAACAAAAAGGAAAAAGCAGGAAAAGGAATAAAGGAAAAACTAAAATTAAAATGTGAAAAGAACAATGGAAAAAGAAAGCTTTTGTGAAAACATGAACAATTTTTGGGTTTCTAAACATTTCTTAAACAAAGAACAAAATTAAAAATGAGAATATTTTTTTAAATGACGAACAATCTTTTCAAAGCTCAAACATTTTCCGAAAAACATGGGAAAATTTTGAATACCGAATTTTATTTGAAATTACAAACAAAAATTTCAAAATGCGAACCTTTTTAGAATTTTCAAACAAAATTTAAAAACATCAACATTTGGTGAATATAGAAGTAATTTCGAAAAACTTGAACAATTTTCAAATTGTCAATTTTTTTTGAATTTGTGAACAAATTTAGAGCACAAATATTTTTCGAAATTACGAACAAAATTTTCAAAACGCAAACATTTTCCGACAACTCCGTAAACATTTTTTGAATTTTTTTTTTTGAAAATGCAAACATTTCTCGAAAAATCATTTTTATTGTAATTTTTTTAACTTTACAAATATTTTGAAAACGCAAACATTTTTAAAAATTTGGGACAAAAAATTAGAATCAGAAACACTTGTCCAGACTTATGAACATTTTCTGTAAACGCGAACATTTTTATTTGGAAACCCAAACATATTTTCAAACTTGCAAACAATTTTGAATTCTGAAATTTTTGAAATTTGCGAACTTTTGAAAAAAGAAACAGAAAAAACAAAGAAAATAAATACGAAGAAAGAAAAAGAAACGGTAACCAACGAAAATGAAAATAAAAGAAACATAAAGGGAAAAACGAAAAAGAAAAAACCTGAAAGAAAACCAGCCGCAAAAGACAACAGGAAAAAGAAGAACTGCTTCAGGGAACCTTATAGAAGGTTCCTAAAACCGGGAGAAAACCATCCGCCTGCAATAGCTACGCTAACCGCTAACAATTTATCATAGATCTATGACCAAAATTAATAAATTTGGCATGGAGTGTTCTGGAGGGTCCAAACCATATAAAGGTTATAACCATTTGTGTCCCTAAGGTCATAATCCTAATGCACATAATGGTCATTAAGCTGTGTAACACTGTTTATGAGGTTATTACGGTCCTATCATGACCAAATTATAAGTTCATAATCTTATGAGTGGAGGTGACTGGATGCCACCACATCATTTTTGCCTATGTGTCATGTCTACGTGTCAGTTTACCTATGTATAAACCTCACTTACAGGTCCATGTGTCATCCAAACCTACTATTCTAGTTAGCCTATGAACACACTCTAACAGATGTGTCCCAAAGGTCTGTGGGGCCCGTGTTTCATATGAACCTAGTCGCCTGCTGATTAGTGGCCCCGTCGCCATTTGCATGCTCACATGTCGGACCCATAGGTGGGGCTCACTATACCATGTGGGTCCCAAAATATTAGATTCCGCCTGCGAGAGCTAGAAAACGGATTTTTCTTACATCTATGAAAGAAATACTACATATATACCAAATGAATTCTTAAAAACCAAGAGTACACATTTCTCTCCTAAATATATAAAAATATAATAAAATTACAAAAGTGAAAATATATGAGGCCTTGCTAATTTCACAATTGTAGATGCTATTTTGATTTTCTAAAATAAAAAACACCTAAAGATACATTCAGGGCATGCTTGGCAGCCATTTCCGTCGGGCCTGGCTACCTCAAGCCTGGCTCATTGGAGACTGGCTGACAAAATGCAGCCTCTAAACCAACATCTGCCACATGTTTGGTTGCCCGCATCTAGTTCTCTCGCATTATGGGATAGCTTAGCGCATGGTGTTTGGTTGACTACATTGTGTGGACTCATAGATGAGCACGGTGTTTGGTTGTATACGCGGGATATGATTAAGAGCTAACACTTACACTAAGACACACACTGTGCCTCTGAAAGCACATATGTTCCCTTGGTGGTTTTGATAATTCATGACAACATACATTGTCTCTTGGACTAATATTTTTACCTAGTGTATTTCAGATAAAGTCCATAGAGGAAGAGGGGTTGGTTAAATGGATTGTGTGGTGTATCCCCAAGGAGATGAAGAGAAGAAGAAGAAATAGGATTGGCCAAGCTTCAAGCTACAAGACTCTACATTTTATATTCTGTGAGAAATCACTTTGAGTCCATAGGAAAGCCAATACTATTAAAAGGGGATGAGGAAATATGATGATCTGGTTTCTCAAGTGCTTAGAGATTAGCCACCAAAAATACTCACTCATTTTCCACAGAAAATCTTCTGTCCTAAGCCAAACTTGCAAAATCGGTGCCACCAACTATTTCCAATCGGCCCTACCGATTTTCAACTTAGACAGAACCCTGCCAAAACCCTAGCATCTCGGTGTAACCAAGATGTCATTTTCGGTCTCACCGAAGTCGTGACCAACTCTCTGTTAGGACGATTTTCAGAATCGGTCCCACCGAGTTCTGCAAATCGGTCTCACCGAGTTGATGGCCAAGTCTCTGGTTAGCCGTTACCCATTGTCGGTACCACCGAGATTTATATATCGGTCTCACCGAAAGCGCCAAAGTTGCCACATTTTGCACTAATCGGTGCAACCGAGTTTTTGCTTCGGTTCCACCGAGTTGGGTAATAATGTTGTAACGGTTGGATTTTTGGAGATGCCTATATATACCACTCCACCACCTATCACTCGTAAGAGAAGCACTCAGAACCATTCCACACTTCTCATATCCAATTTTCTGAGAGAGAACCACCTTCCCTTGTGTTGAGGTCAAGATTATCCACTCCAACAATATGGATCTTGATTTCTAGCCTCCCCAAGTTGCTTTCCATCCAATCAATCTCTTCTACCCAAGCCAAATCTGTGAGAGAGTGATTGAGTGTTGAGGAGACTATCTTTTGAAGCACAAGAGCAAGGAGTTCATCATACTACCACATCTATTACCTTTTGGAGGGTGGTGCCTCCTAGATTGGTTAAGTGTTACTTGGGAGCCTCCTTCTTAGTGATTGTGGAGTTGAACCAAGGAGTTTGTAAGGGCAAGGAGATCGCCTACTCCGTGAAGATCTACCCCGAGTAAGGCTAGTCCTCCGTGGACGTAGGCCACATGGAATAGTCAAGGTTGCTACTTCGTGGACCATTCGTGGGTGGAGCCCTCCGTGGACTCTCGTGACTGCTACCCTCCGTGGGTTGAAGACTCCATAAACGTGGACGTACGATAGCACCACCTATCGGAACCACGGGAAAAATCTCCATGTCTCCATATTGCGTTTGATCTTCCTATCTCAACTCTCTTACATATGCTTGTCTTTACTTTCCGCTGCCATACTTGTTGACTAGCATGTGTAGGGTGCACTAGACTTGTTAGAATTGCTAAAATCTGC
This sequence comes from Elymus sibiricus, assembly GCA_039707655.1. Lineage (NCBI taxonomy): Eukaryota > Viridiplantae > Streptophyta > Magnoliopsida > Poales > Poaceae > Elymus > Elymus sibiricus. The sequence goes on along the minus strand of CM077675.1, from coordinate 471,055,446 downwards.
CCACAACCAAAATTGGGAAAAGGATAGGTTTTAATTTATGCAAGTAGTCTATTCACCCCCCCCCCTCTAGACATACACTTCTAGTGATCCCTCAGCCTCGCGAATGCGGTAGACGGTGACCGCGGTGTCGCGTCCGACACGATGAGCGTGGAGTTTCGAGTGAGCGTTATTGCCGGCGCCGCGGAGAACTAGTTGCTAGCGTCGCTGCCGTAGGGAAAGTCCGTGCGGAGGAATGCCGAGGCAGAAGACGGGGAAGGAGAAGTGTAGTGTGTGTCGGACCATGACGACTGCGGTCGACGGTGGTCGTGGCTCCGCGTCCGGCACAACAAGCACGAAATCATGCGCGAGCAACCCCGTCGGCGGCTCGGCGAACTAGTCGCTAGCCTCATCGCCACGGAGAAATGTAGTGTAGACGAGTGTTGAGGTAGAGAATGGGGAGGAGAAATGTAGTGTGTGTCGGACCATGGCGATTGCGGTGGACGGTGGGCGTGGCTCCGCGTCCAACACGACGAGCACGGAGTCATGCGCGAGCGACCCCGTTGGCGTCGCGGCAAACTAGTTGCTAGCCTCATCACCGCAGAGAAATGCAGTGCTTGCGCCATGGCAGGGTCGGTATAGTAGGACGAGAGAGAAGAGGCCGAGATGACCGACGTCGAAAATGACTCTAGTGTAGTAGGATGCGGGAAGGTAGGTCAAGGGGAACAACGCCGACGTCGAAAGGGATGAATAACAGGACTCTGAGACAGGACAGAGGAGAAGAAATACAGTGCGCGCATAATTGCGGCGTCAGTGCAGTAGGATCGTCGAAACAGAAAACTTGCAACACGAATGTCGTGTAGAACTGCATGATGAAGCTGTCAGTCAAAGGAAATTTCAACCGGCCCATACGCGACGAATTTGACAAAATTTATATAAAATAGCTTCAAACGTGAACACAAAATTGAGCATTTACGGTCGACGAAACTACGAACCGATCATAGAAATGGAGTCGTAACATCGATGTACATCTTTTTCGTGTAGATATTTTCTTGAATCGAAGCACCGTTGTGTAGATTATAGGGAAGAAGGAAGAAAGGAGATTAGGGAGTAACTTAGTGGAGGTAGAAGAAGAAGCACCTACAGAGCTCGCATCCCTCTGGCCTCCTCTCGTGCAAGGGGCCCACCTATGTGCGCTTGCTGTGGCTCAGTTCAGCCTGGCTCGCAAGAAACTGCCGATCTGAGCATGCCTAGCAAGCCAAGCATAGAGGTGCTTTAAGTTCCGTACTTTGTAGGCTCAACAATGTACACATGTAACCAAACAACCCATTTTTTCCCGCGCGGGCCTGGTTGGGTCTAATGCGGGCAACCAAACACGCCCTGAGATGTTTGAATGTTCCTAACAAATGATTTTAATTATTGTATATTTATTGATATGATATAAGCATTTTAGAATATTTCTTAAAATATGAATTCCATTTTTTAGACACATTATTTGAGATAAATGTAGTTCACATTAGAATTGTAGCTAGTAAATAGATAACAATTCATTCACACCATGTAGAAAAAATGGATCAGTATACACATGTACAATGATGATTTCTTCCCTTGTGGAGCAATCTAATTAATTTCTATGATTCATAATTTATGTTTTGAAATTTGCAGAGGAGGAATTGCAAAGAAGGGGGGAGAATCTTGATTTACCTGGGTGAGAAATCTTGTGGAGAGATGGTGTTGCATCTTCCTCTTCTTTTTCATTTGATTTGTTTCTCCTTTCAGACTTGACCTCTGGTGGGCATCCATGGCGTCGTCGTCCTTGCATGGGGAGAGAAGAGGGGAAAGAAAGGAAAGTAAATGAAGAAAGGAAAGGGAAGATGGAAAGAAAAGTGTCTAGGGATCTTTTTTTTAGACAACCCCACAAAACTTTATTCAACCGTCACAAGGTTTACAGGGACGAAATCCAAATTCCCGGGCACTCCTAACCAAACATGGCGGCCGTACCCGAGAGGTAAAGCGTGCTTTACAAGATTGTGAGACTCCACATTAGAGGTTCTAAGTTCATGACTAATCAAATAAGAAGGAAAAACTCTAGATCGTTCTGTTATTTCATGTACCACAACCCCGTATTGCGCTGATGTGCCACTCTTGATCGCATCTACTACCACCTTGCAGTCTGACGCAACTGATATTTTTTGCAGGTAAAGATCCTCTCCAAGTGATAGTGCTTCGCGTATTGCCAAAGTCTCCAAAACTTCAGGATCATCAATGTTTTTGTAGACCATAGCCGATGCCCCCTGGTAGACTCCAACACCATCACCATCACGGCATATTGCCACCGCTGTACCAAATCCACCATGCCGTGCCGCTGCCGCATCAACATTTATCTTCATATGCTGCTCAGGAGGAGAAATCCACCCCCTTGTCCTCGTCGCGGCCACGCCATGCGGCCTATTGTCCTGCTTTACCAGCGCTTGTAGCTCGGCTAGGTAACTTGAAATAAAGCCATGAGTCGCATGAGGTGTTTGGAATATACCTTCATGTATGACTTTCCGCCGTGCTGACAAGATAGCCCAAAGTGTCACCACCATTGGAACAAGCTCATCATTAGGGAGTGATTCAAACATGGAGAAGAGCCAATTTTGTGCATTGTCATCTCGATTCATAGACATGTGTTGAACCAGCTCCTCCTTTGCCAATGCCCATGTGCTCCTGGACATTGTACACTCCAGTAAGGAGTGTCACCAGTTATCCTGCGCCCCACAAACTCCACACACGTCGGTGACAGCCATATTTCTGTGTTGGAGGACATCACCTGTAGGTAGCGAATGATGAGCAAGCCTCCATGTAATAAAATTTCAGCTTTGATGGCACCTGTAGATTACATAATGATCCCCACGCTTTCATCTCTCCCTGCAAATTTGAACTATGCTCCCCTTCATGGATCCCCGCTTCTCTACCCATTTTTATACGGTAACACATCTTATATGTCGATCATACCGAGAAGCGTCCTCGGGGATCCTCCGACCATGCCCAAAAGTCATCCACCTATCTACTGCAATGTGGAATTCTCAATATGGCCTCCGCGTCCACAGGCACGAAAACCTGTCTGATCACATCTTCTCTCCAACAAGCAGATGAGGGATCAATTAATTCTGCTATGAACTATGGTGGGTTCAGTACAAGAGAAGCAAGAAGCCTCATCATTCCAGCCTGGGGGATCCAGTTGTGTTGCCATACACGTGTTGATTTTCCATCTCCTGTCCTCATAACTGCACCCTGCCTCATAATATCTCTTCCATCAATTATTGCGCGCCAAATCTGAGATGGGTTTTGGCCCAAATCTGCCTCCATGATCGAGCAATCTGGGTAATAAGCTGCCTTCAGAATACGTGCACTCAAGGAATCAGGTTCATGCAAGAACCTCCATGCTTGTCTTGACAGAAGGGCTAGGTTAAAAACCTCCAGGTCTCTGAAACCTAAGCCCCCCAAGTTCTTCGGTTTTGTCATCACATCCCAGGATACTCAACATGGCTTCCATTTTCCTTGTTTAGATCCCCACCAAAACTGCCGAATAGTTGAAGTCACGCTCTCACATAGCCCCTGACGGTCTGAAACATGACATTGAGAAGAAAGGTATTGCTTGTGCCATAGACTTTATGAGAATCTCCTTACCCGCGACTGATAGTAATTTCTGCATCCATCCCCTTACTTTCTCCCATACCCGATCCCTCAAATACCTGAATGTACGGTTTTTCGAGTGGCCAACCTCTTTCAGCATACCCAAATATTTTTCACTTAACGACTCATTCTGCACCTGTAGGATGTTTTTCAACTGTCCTCGTAGTGCATCTGGGCACCCTTTGTTGAAAAAGATGGACGACTTGTCATTATTGATTCTCTGGCCAAAAGCATCACAATAAATACGAAGCAGGTTTGAAACCGAATTTGCACCCTCCACATTAGACTTAAAAAGCAACAGGCTGTCATTTGCAAACAAGAGATGGTTCACCACAGGAGCTGTAGGAGCCACCTTCACACCGCCAAGCACTGATCACTGAGAACTGGATTTTAAAAGGCACGAAAGGCCCTCTGCTGCTAATAAGATTTAGTAAGGGGAAATTGGATCTCCCTGCCGAATACCTCTGGTTGGTTGGAAACTATCAAGTTTTTCTCCATTAAAAAGGACTGGGAAGGACACTGATTTCACCATTCCCATGACCACATCAATCCACACCGGAGAAAGGCCAAGCTTGGCCATGATCGCATGCAAATATGCCCACTCGACTCTATCATGTGCTTTCATCGTATCTAGCTTCAGAGCACAAAGGCTATTGATCTTGGATCTATTCCGTTTCATAAAATGCAAGCACTCATAAGCACAGATGATGTTGTCCGTAATCAATCTACCAGGCACAAACGCCGACTGCTCCTCAGAGATAATGTCTGGCAGAATAACCTTCAATTTGTTTGCGACCACTTTCGAGGCAATTTTATACAACACATTGCAAAGACTGATAGGCCTGAACTGAGACAAGGATGTAGGGTTAGTAACCTTTGGTATTAAAACCAGTAATGTGTCATTAACACCTTCAGGGCTCTCCTCCCCTCTGATAATTCGCAGTACCACCGAAGTAACCTCCTCTCCGCACAAATCCCAGTGCCGCTGATAAAAATGGGCAGGAAAACCATCGGGCCCAGGTGCTTTCGTGGGAAACATTTGAAAAAGAGCCGTTTTCACCTCCTTGCTAGTGTATGGGGCGCATAAAATGTCGTTCATTGCCGGAGTGACCTTTCTAGGGACATGTCTGAGCACTTCCTCCATTCCCTGCACCCCGTCAGAGGTATACAAGGATTTGTAGAATTCCAGCACTAGAGATCTCAACTCAGCCGGATCTTCCGTCACAACACCCAAGGAGTTCGAGAGTGCCCGTATCATATTTTTCTTCGACGCATGCTGGCCCGCATGTGGAAGAATTTTGTGTTTCTGTCCCCGGCCGATAACCACTCGAGACGAGATCTTTGGCGCCACATTAGTTCTTCCCTATGATAGAGCTCCACTAATCTTTCATTAAGCTTGAGCTCCACATGCAAAGGGCCTGTCCGGGATGGATCATCACGTAACTGTTCAAGCTTGGCCTTGATTTGCTTAATCTCCTTTCGGACACTACCGAACGTCTCAACGCTCCATGCCGAAATATCCTTGCTAATGGTAAGCAATTTATCTCTGAAATCTCCCACCCCATAGCCGGGTGCTACATTGTTCCAGGTATATGCGATCTTGTCCCGCCATGATTCATGTGTTTCCCACATTGTTTCATATCTGAACACCTTTCTTGGTGGCCCACCTCTCACGCACTCGAGACTGAGCAAAATTGGTCCATGGTCCGAGGTTGCCGCTGTGAAGTGAGTAAGCGTTGCATTTGGGTAACGTGTCATCTAGCTGGCCGAGGCGAGCGCCCGGTCAAGTCGCACTCTGGCATAAGACCCGCTAGAAATTTTCTTCTCAAACGTCCATGGCCGCCCCTGGTATCCCAAGTCCATGAGCATGCATACGTCAACCGCATCGCGAAACGCCTGTATCTGTGCATTACTTCTATTCGCTATTCCTTGGTGTTCATCCGGTCGCAGAACTTCATTGAAGTCTCCAAAACACAGCCACGGCAAGTCACTTAAAGTGCTAATTCCTTTTAACATATCCCAAGTTTGGTATCGGAGGTGGGTTTGGATCATGATGATTTCTTCCCTTGTTGAGCAATCTAATTAATTTCTATGATTCATACTTTATGTTTTGAAATTTGCAGAGGAGGAATTGCAAAGAAGGGGGGAGAATCTTGATTTACCTGGGTGAGAAACCTTGTGGAGAGATGGTGTTGCTTCTTCCTCTTCTTTTTCATTTGATTTGTTTCTCCTTTCAGACTTGACCTCTGGTGGGCATCCACGGCGTCGTCGTCCTTGCATGGGGAGAGAAGAGGGGAAAGAAAGGAAAGGAAATGAAGAAAGGAAAGGGAAGATGGAAAGAAAAGTGTCTAGGGATCTGTGTGGCGGCTCCGAACAGGTGGGTTTCTACTGGTCTTATCGGGTTAACGTGCGTCTTCTTTGCCCAGCCGAAGTTGTGTTTTGGTGGGCTTGTGTCATTTGTGCGAAGCTAGGCCGAGTTGGGCTGTTTCCAGAATTCGACTGAATGATTTTTGGCCAGTCGATTTTAAATGATCTTGAGTTGTTTCTGTCCGTTGGATCAAGGATGAAGGGCAGATGATAATTCGGTTGACCTCAATTCATAATTGAGTCAAGATCCCTTGCCGGTCCCCAAAACAAAATAACTGTCCACCTGAAAGCTCAGTACATGTGGTGGCGGTAGGTGCTGGATTTAGGCAATACACGTTAACCGCCATGAATTCAACGATACTACCCACGGTAATAACCGTCTATTGAGCCTGCCCGTGACTACCAAATTAAGTAAGTCTGGAATGGCATTCACAACCAATCAAATCTCATCAATCTGAAATATCAGATACACTTCTCGTGTACTTGTAGTATTTTTTAAGGGCGATGCTAGGCGCCGGCAGTCCGGCCGAAGCGCCCGCCGGTCTGCTAATAACCGTTGGATCCAACTAATTTAATCCGTCCGATCGTAGTCACGTGGGCAGGCCGGCCGTCCTTTTCCTCCCTAAACTTCACAAACGTTACTCCATGCATACTTGACACTGTAAAAGAGGGAGATTATTTACTCCTCCCGCACTCAACTCTGGACGCTGACCCTTGTGTGCATCATAAGCCCAACGCCTCCAGCCATCGCCGCTCGCAGGTCACGGCATAGGTGTCGGCGGCGTCCAAGCAGCAGTCCCAGGGCCTCACAACTTCGAGCAGTGCGGGTCGCAGGAGCAGTAGCTCGTCGTTGCACCTAGTCGCCGCCATAGTAGCACGCCACACGCCCGTTACAGCAGCACCCTGCACCGTCGCACAGCTCCATCGGCGTCACCGCTTGCACCGTCATAAACCATGCCATCTACGGTTGAAGCTTTTTCTATCGCTGATTGTAGCTTTTTTGGGCGTCGGTTGTAGCTTCCTTATGCCTCGGTTGCAATTTTCCACACCGCGGGTCTTAGCTTTCCCAACCGTCGGTCACGGCCGTCGAGTCACCGGTTGCAGCTCCGCCGTCGGATGGTTGCATCTCGTCGTAGCAAGGTTGCAGCATCCCCCCATGGCGTCGCAGTGGTCGGGCGCATCGCCGGTTGCATCAAAAAAAATATGTCGTCGGTTCCAGCAAAAATTGGCGTCGGTTGGAGCAAAATGTGTCATCGGTTGTAGCAAAAAGCATCACCCGTGTTACCCAGCAAAAAACAGTCATCTGTTCCAGCAAAAATCGCCGTCAGGCCCAACAAAAAATCTCACCCGTTGTAGCATCGGTACCGGCCTGGCGCAGCTCATCGGCTGCGCGGCGACGCACTCTCCCACTCCCCCTCGGTAGTAACATCGCGTCGCCCTTCCAGCTCCACGCTAGATCTTGTCCGTGCTTGCCGCCGCGCTTGAAGCACCAAGGCCGACGTGAATTGATGTAGTAAAAAGGTCGTCGGTAGTAGCAAAAAATCGACATAGTTGCAGCAATAAAAGGTCATCCTCACCGTGTCGGTCGCAGCTAAGTTGTAAAGCACCATGGTTGTCATGAATGGATGTAGTAAAAAGGTCGCCGGTAGTAGCAAAAAATCGACACAGTTGCAGCAAAAAATGTCATCCTCACCGTGTCGGTCGCAGCAAAGTTGTAAAGCACCATGGTCGTCATGAATGGATGTAGCAAAAACATCACCGGTAGTAGCAAAAAAATCTAATACGGTTGCAGCAAAAAACGCCGGCGTCGTAAGTCGTAATGGTATGTAGCAAAAAAATAAATTCGGTAGTAGCAAAAAACAACAATGGTTGCAACAAAAAATATTGTTGCCGTCGTCACGGGTTCACAACTAAACCATGAATGATTGCAGCAAAAAATGTTGCCGGTAGTAGCATCTGCTATCGCCGGTTGCAGCAAAAAAATATGTGGCTCGTGTTCATCGTCGTCGTTTCTCCTCCGCCAGACGCCGGTGGCAGCACCGCTTCATTTTCCGGTGACGCCTCCGATTCCAGCATCAGCGAGCAGCGTTTCCAGCGCGAGAGATGTTGCATGCAGCATCCAGCTTCAAAAGCACGTCGATGTGCAGGCCAAGCCTCGTCTCCTCAGCAGCGACAGAAAAAGGAGCGCTGCGCTGGAAAAAGATAAGGTCGTTGGAAAAGAGGAGGTGCTGCGTGGACCCTTACGCCACATAGCAAACGTGTATAGGGCGAGCGGCTACATGGCCAGCGTCGCGCGCGTTGCGTGCCGAGCCGACCGGCCGAAACTTAACCGGTCGGCCGGTGTTAAACGTTTACCATTTTTTAATTCTTCCAATCTTCTAGTTGCCCAACATGTCACTGCTGTCTCACTCTCGGTCCACATGCACTGCTTGGCATGGCATGGCATGGCATGGCATGGAGAAGAGTACTTGGTCAACCAGTACACCCTAATTAGTAGTCGTCACATCCCTATATACAAGTAGCTAGCAAAGCTAACACTGGGTGGTATCTAACTTCCTATATATCCCCATTGCTTCCAAAGAGAATAGGAAGTGAGGAAGGAGAAATGGCCGGCGGCAAGGGAGCCGCGGCGGTGATGTGCACGCCGGCGTTCGTGGGGCGGGTGATGCGCAGCCGGTGCTACGTGGTGTTCGCGTCCACGGTGGTGATGGCGGCGTCGGGGTCGACCTACATCTTCGCGCTCTACTCCAAGGAGCTGCGGTCCGTGCTGGGGTACAACCAGCAGACCCTCAACACGCTCGGCTTCTTCAAGGACCTCGGCACCAACGTCGGCGTCGTGTCCGGGCTGGTGCAGCAGGTGGCGCCCACGTGGGCCGTCCTCCTCATCGGCGCCGGCATGAACTTGGGCGGCTACCTCATGGTGTATCTCGCGCTGACGGAGCGCACGGCGGCGCCGCCCGTGTGGCTCATGTGCATCTACATGTGCGTCGGCGCCAACGCGCTCACCTTCTCCAACACCGGCGCGCTCGTTGCCTGCGTCAAGAACTCCCCGGAGAGCCGCGGCATGGTCATCGGCCTGCTCAAGGGCTTCGTCGGCCTCAGCGGCGCCATCTACACGCAGCTCTACCTCGCCATCTACGGCGATGACGCCAAGTCGCTCGTCCTCCTCATCGCCTGGCTCCCGGCCGCCGTCTACATCTTCTTCGTGCACACCATCCGCGTCCTGCCCTACCGGCCCCGCTTGGAAGGCGAGGAGCCCAAGAGAAATCCCTTCTTCTGCTTCCTCTACATGTCCATCGCGCTCGCCACCTACCTCCTCGTCATGATCGTGGTGCAGAAGCAGGTGTCCAGCTTCTCCCACGCCTCGTATGCCATCTCCGCCACCGTGCTCTTGCTCATCCTCTTCCTTCCCCTAAGCGTGGTCATCAGAGAGGAGTACAACGCCGTCTCCCAGATCGAGGAATCTCTCCAGCATCCGCCGGCCATCGCCGTAGAGGAACCAGCATCAAGCGCGGTGAAAGACGACGACTACGAGCCAAAGTGCGGCATGACGGGCTGCCTCACCAACATGTTCAAGCCGCCGGCGCTGGGGGAGGACTACTCCATCATGCAGGCGCTCGTGAGCGTGGAGATGCTGGTTCTGTTCGTGGTGTCGGTGTTCGGCATCGGCGCCACGCTGACCGCCATCGACAACATGGCGCAGATCGGCCAGTCGCTGGGGTACCCGGCCAAGAGCATCAACACCTTCGTATCCCTCATCAGCATCTGGAACTATGCCGGTCGCGTCGGCGCCGGCTACATATCGGAATTCTTCGTCACCCGGTACAGGTTCCCTCGGCCTCTGGCCCTGACGGCCGTGCTCCTCTTCTCCTGCGTCGGCCACCTCCTCATCGCCTTCGGCGTGCTGCAGTCCCTCTACGCCGCGTCGGTGATCCTCGGCTTCTGCTTCGGCGCGCAGTGGCCGCTGCTCTTCTCAATCATCTCTGAGGTGTTCGGGCTCAAGTACTACTCCACGCTCTTCAACTTCGGCTCCGCCGCCAGCCCCCTCGGCGCATACGTGCTCAACGTGCGCATCACCGGACGCATGTATGACGCGGAGGCGGCCAGGCAGCACGGTGGCCACGCTGCCGTTGGCGACAAGATCTGCAAGGGGGTGCAGTGCTTCAAGCACGCGTTTCTCATCATCACGGGGGTCACGCTCGCCGGCGCGTTCGTGTCACTGGTGCTGGTGTGGAGGACCAGGAGCTTCTACAAGGGGGACATCTACGCCAAGTTCAAGGTGGCGCCCGCCACGGCGGGGGTCGACCGGAGCCACCAAGGTGAGGGTACACAGGAGGAGGCCAAGAAGGGAAAAACATGAAACAGAAGGTCAAAGATGAGGACTTTAAGCGATGACCAACTCATACTATCCTAATTTCATTTGATTAAAGCAATGTTTAGAGCATCTTTAACTAATTCCCTGGAATAAAAATTAGGTTTTACTACTCTAAGGGCAACTCTAACCAATCCCCTCTATACAACGGAGGATCCAGCGAAGCAAACCCTTGGTGAAGTATATTTACTCCACAAAGATTTTGTCGGACCTAGCCGATCATCTATATATAATGGAGTAGAATTTAAATTTGCATAAAATTTCAACCTACTTTCAATTTAAACAACCAAAATTGGCCACATTGTCTTGACAACCAAATTTAAATAACCGAAATGTAACACATTGTCTTGACAACCGAAATTTAAATTAAACTTAAACTTAAAACTAGAACTAAACATGAACTTAAACTTAAACTTACAACTATAATTAGTCTTCACCATCATCATCACCATGCTTGGCAAGGTCGAGCCAATCTTGTCTTGTCATCCCCTTCCATTGGATCCGGGCCGTCGTCGTCGGAGTCGGGGAAGATGCTCCGCCACTCTTCACCGTCGAACCCTCCCATTGCTCATCGTCGTCGGAGATGTTGATTACCTCCCCGTCGACCGCGCGCTCCATGAAGACCGCCCACTCTGCATCCACAAGCTCGGGGTACTCGCGGCGGAGGTCTGCCATGTACTTCTCGTCAGCGGTCTGCCATGTCCCTCGCCTGCTGCTCCTCCCGAGCCATGGCCGCGTTCACCACTCTGGGTGGCGGCGAGACGAGGTGTACGGGCGCCGTCGGCCACGGGAAATTGAGGCGCACCTCCGCGTTCTGGAACCAGTATTGCCACCGGTCGTATTCGAGCGCCGCGAGCTCCTCTGTGTGGAACGACCCGAACCACTTTTTAGTGTGGGTCTCGCGATCCGCTATCTCCGCCATTCACATCCCCCACGACCGCTGACGAATGCCGAGGTATTTCCTCTGCGGTTGAGGCGACGGAGGGACGTCGAGGAAGTCGAAGATGCGGCAGGCGGGGGCCGCATCGGCGTGGCGGCGGCGGCTCGAGGAGGCCCTGCTAGAATACCCGTGGCGGTGGGCGGCTGGGAACGGCGGCATGTGGTTCGGCCATTGGGAGGCAGGGGGCGTTGGGGAATGGTGGGGCCAGCACCGGCGGCGGGGATTGGGGAGGAGAAGAGGTAGAGAAGGCGGAGAAGTAGAGGAGGTGAAGTGGATTTGTTTACTCGGTCGCATAGCGGTGGAGTAAAAATAGGGGCAGTGGAGGCGGCCGAGGATAATTTATCCTCCACTATGGGCTATTGGGGATCGTCCAGGTGCCGGTTAGAGGAGTAAAACCGGGTTTTTACTCCTCTAGCCGATTATTGGGGATGGTTAGAGTTGGCCTAACACACACCTAACAACAAAACTTTTGGTCCACGCACTGCTCGACTTTTAAATATTCCCAGACTCCCAATGCAGGAGTAAAAGTTTCCCACTTCCACTTCTTCACCTTATCCATTCCATCGCCACCCAAGCACTACGCATCCCCTACCGGCGTGCCCACACATCCACTTCGGCACCACCCCACCGCCCAAATGAACGGATCCAGCTGGCGTAGGTCCCCACCACCGATCAGAAGCATCGATCCACGCCGCCACGTGTAGTACTAAGAGAGTGGTCATGGTGGGGTGTCCTCCTCCCACGGTGGTGCATCCTAGATCCTTGACCTGCCAACGCCTCAGAGGAAATAGCTCGACGTCGCTGCTAGTGCTGGTGCGAAGGATCGGGAGCTTCTACAAGGGGGACATCTACTCCTAGTTCAATGTGGCTCCCACCACGTCGGGGGTTGATGGGAGCGACCAAGGTGACGGTATATACGAGGAAGCCAAGAAGGGAAAGAACAAGAAGCAGGAGGTCAATGGTGAGGAGTTTAAGGGATGACCAACTCATACTATCCTAATTTCATTTGATTAAAGCAATGTTTAGAACATTTCGAACCGATTCCATGTAAAGAAGTAAAAATTCAGTTTTACTCTCTAAAGCGCATCTAACCGATCCCTTAGCTTCTTTAGAGGAGAAAATTTGTTACTCCATGCATTCCTCGACTCTTAAATATGCTCAGCCGCCCACTGCTGGAATAAAATTTCCCCACCCCCACCTCTCCACCTTATCCGTTGCCCTCCACCTCATGCATTGCGCAGCTGCCCAAGCACCCCTGCATCCCCCGCCTACACGCCCCCGCATCCACTTCGGCGTTGTTCCGCCGCCAAATAGCCGGATCGAGTCATCATAGGTCCTAGCCGCCGATCAGAAGCACCAATTCACGATGACTCACATAGTCCCGAGCCCGTGGTCGCAGAGTGCGCATCTTGGTTCACGACCTGCCACCGGCACATCAGAGGAAGTACCTCGGCTTGCGACATCAGGTGTGGGGGACATGGGTAACGGAGATCACATGCCGCAAAACCAATGAGCTCATTTGGATTGGCTCATTCCACTCGATGGTGCAGGCATGGGTACGACATCATATCGGTGCGCCTCCACACCAAAAAAGCAGGGATGAACTTCTGCGATGGCCATAGTTGACCCATGTCGACCCTCCAATGGCCTCCGCACGCTAGCTACGGGAAGACCGGGAGGCCCAAGAGTGCCTCGAGGCGGGGTGGGCCGATGAGAAGTACATAGTGGAGACAATAATAGGTTCACTATATGTGTTAGTATTCAGCTCCTTGCCCAAGTAGTATGTGACTAAACCCATGGCAAGCTCCTTGGATATTTTTCATAATTCATGGATTTGCACATGAACATTATTGACAGACCGAATTGGGCCCACTCAGAAAGCATGGACCTTTGGAGCCCATAAGTTAAAAAAATTAATAAAAAACGGCGGAATACATGTAATCATGTGAAGAGTGTATAACGCCTAAGATGTAGGAGGGTCAATCTGAATATCATGTTACCATCCATGTCGTATAAAAGTATCCCTCGTTGTTGCCTCCAAATGTGTACACACCTACGTAAATAGGTCTCGATTCTCCATACGTTATAGAGATGACCATAGACGAAGTGTACTAATACATATGTAGATAACCGAGAGCGTACTACTACATTTGGACATGACATGGTATGTTATTTTATATATGTACTAGCTACGAACTGTAACTATCATCATATATGTTGTGGAGTTAATTACTGTTAGAGTATCTACAACGGGATACAACAAATTCGACCCCTCAAACGTAAGTGGACGCGTCCGGTCCGGGCGCATCCACAGTGACCGGTCAGTCCTTAAATAATGTCTTCCACAACCAGATACCTCATTTAGAAACCTCAAATCCATACTATTACATGCAACGTAAACATTGAATCAGAGGGCTACACGATGACGGGGCAAATTTTGGGTCGGTCGAACTAGTGCCTAGCATCGTCCGGAGAGAGGGGGGGGGGGGGGGGGGGGGAGGGCGGTAGGGAATGTGGCTGCCACATAGACCAAAGCTGGGTCAGAAAAAAGGGTAAAAAATTGGATAAGGGAATGTTCTAAACAATACTTAGAGTTGGAGGGGTACCTTAACAGGTAATAATGTTCTAAACAGTATCTAAAATCGAATTGTGGGTTTTAAATTAGATTATGGTGTAAGTTCAAGGCTGTAAAACGGACTTATCTCAGTTATTATTAGAAAAGAAACCGTTATCCATCTAACAGCTGAGATGACTCATTCACTACTACTCCCTCATAAAAGTAGTACGATGTACCGTAAAATCCTCTACTATTTTTTCTTGTTTAAGTCCAAACCGAACTCACATGGCAGAGGAATTTAAATCCAGGCCGCCGCTAACGTACATTATTATGATTCAGATTTGGTGGCTGCTACCAGGTTTATTGCTTAGCTCAAGCTAGCTAAGATCGTCGAAGATCACCCCTTAAGAAGAAACGATCCTCAATGATCACCGTGAGCTGTGAGTACAAAGTTGAGACAATTTTTTTGAGACGGAGGGAGTACAAAATTTGATGGTGAACCTGGTTTAAATTAGCTTAGACCATGTCATGAGCGGGCAATATCTTCATTATCTATTATTTTTGTCTTTGTTGGTTTAATTCTGTGGACGGGGAGAGTTTGATCATGATAGGCTAGCAGCTCCTTCTCTGAAACACAGTAGCCACTATGATCAGCACCGTGGGCGTGCTCCTCCAGTCTGCATCAGACACACAAGTTGCGGCACGTCATCGGTCGGCCGTAGCTAGCGCCTGTGCCCTCGACAGTAGGCAACCGCTGCGTGTCCATTCCAATCCAGCCGCAGGGCAGCGGTTTTGGCATAAACCCCTTGACGTGTCGTACATCCATACCTGAAGCAATTTCTTCTACTCCCTCCGATCCATATTAGATACGTCCATTTGAGTGACAAGTAATATCGATCGGCGGGAGTAGTACATCCTTGGCTTATTTCTTTCAACAATAATATAACCTGCATTTTCTACTCCCTGCGTCCCAGTACTATGCTAGCATGTGGGACATTTCTGCAATACTTCGACCAAAAACTCTTCTAAAGAAAGTGAAAGAGATCATCTTTACTTGAGGTACCAAACTGGAGTAACATTGAAAATTAGTCGGGAAAAAAGGCATTGTAAGTGAAATTCACAAAATTCACACGCAGAGAATGACAAACTTCAGGCATTGTAACGAAATTTGAAGTATATAAGACAACAGCCAACGTTTTACAAACTCCTGGTACATCGTTTCCCATCGCCCAAGTTTTCATACAGAAGGGTTTTTTTGGCCCGGTTTCGTTACATTGTCTAATTAACTTACATCATATAACGCTATTGTTCTCGGGAGGACACCCTAGAGCTCAAAAAAAAAAAAAGAAACCTGTAATTATTTCTTCCTATCTTCATGCATCAGCACAACACCTGCTAGTTCACGTTAAAAAGCACCACAAATGTCAGGTTTCAAGAGGGGAAAGGATTGAACATATCAGTGAGTGCAACAGATCCTTATGTGCCTGTGGCGAATGATATGTACCTTTAAAAAATCTCGCTATCGTCCATTCACTTAGCAGATTTAATAGCCTGTCTTACAACTCAAGATTTTAGAACAGCTGGAGTGTGATCTTGAGCCTAGTCTGCTTCCACTTTGGCAGCTTGGCAAAAGCCTCCTTTGTCATCCCGAATTTCTCCCTGAACTCCGCCGAAGACAGGTACAGCTGCAACGTGCCAGTGTAGCAGTGTTAGACTGTCAGGTATGGAGGCGGCTTAGATGATACTGGCGTCATGAGAACAGTAGGATACCTCGCGCCTGGCTTGATCAATGTCTGTGACAGGATCGGTGGAAGATGTCCTCAGGCGATCATACGGGTACTCAGGAAGCCCTTCCACGTATTCGGGGTGACCCTCCTTTGGATCTTCTGTTTCGCTGGAGTTACCGTCTGCCCATCCTCCGCAGCAGGGGTACTCTCCTTGGCATTTGCCTCTGGTTCAGGTTTGCTTGCTTCAGGTTGGTGTTTGTTTACAGCAGTACCTGCTTTGGACAACGAAAGTGCATAGCAGGTAAGAGAACTATGTTTGCGAGCTACTAGAATATATTCCTTGCCGAGAATGCTAGCATACCTTTCCTTGACTTGGGTATCAGATTTGGTCTCGGCTGCTCGAACAAAGCGGAGATTGCAGCGATTGAATCAGCCCTTTGGGGTGGCTTCACGGGTTCAGGGGAAGTCTTTGGAGACGTCCTTGGAGACGGCTTTGTAGCAACAGGTGGAGTTGATAGATTTCGGGCATTTGGGTTCTCAAAGTTAGCAGCCAATGCAGTAAATGATGGCAATCTTCCTCTAACTCTTGCACGTTCAGGACTGGAAGATGTAGTTTTCCTCTGAGATTTCTCAGGTACAATAATGCATCGTTCAGTGTGTTATGATGTTGTCATTCTTCTTTTAGGCTTCTGCAAATTACAGAACCAAAAGTTAAGCTTTCTGATAAGGAATGCATATGCCACCTGGTAATGCCATTTTGTCATCTAAATGTTCATATACGAGTGTTCAACAAATGCTCAAATTTTGCATCTGATAGTACCATTTTTATCCTGGCATATACATGGTATTGGCTTAAAATATATCAGCAAAAAAAATAGACAGTCAGCCAATGGCATCACGAGGTTATTTCAGTTAGTCATGACTAATGAGTACCACCAATCTACAACCAGTCCTATTACTAATGTTCCAATCAAGAATGCTGCAATAACTTGGGAGAAATATACAGCCAAGCTCACCTTTGATCACAACCATCTAATAAAGCAGGAGTGCAGGATGAAAGACTATTTAGGAGGTTCAAAAGCTACAGAAGTCTTACATCTCTTATTGGTTTTACACCATTCTTCACTATAGACAGCCTCCTTTCAAATGAGTTATTACCATGCATCTGTGTCATTTATAGGACAAAAAACATGACATTAGCATCTGATGTTTACAGGATAGAAAAACATATCAACCCACAAGGCGAAATGCTTACAACTGATTTTGCAGAGTCCCAAGTGAAGAAGAACCTTGTGAAAAATTGGGGCTCGCTTCCTTCAGTGATAACATAAAGTGGTGTTTCTTGTGACAAGTTTTCCATTAGAATGTCAAGTTCAAGAAAATTCTGGCAGAAAAGGCACCTTCGTGAATCCAGCATAAACTAAAACAAGAAATCCACTTCCTATATACACTGAGAAACCATGACATTCTCACATACCTCGCCAATGCTCAAAGCATGTGCTCGGATATTTGCTTCCACATGTTGTCCAACCCATATAAAGACACATATATGACAGTCCAAAATATAAATTTCCTCTGTCATCATATCATCTTGCGTAAAATTGAATATCTCTCTAGCCTGCAACATCAGTAGACCAGCATTAATTTCTCATGATGTTGTCTTCTCTTCAATAATACATATAGACTTTAGAATTGCTCACCTTAAGAAACCCTTCATTACCCCAATGTATGCCACAGAAGATATTAATTCAAAAGGAGAAAATGGGTAAGTACAGTACGTAGTGAATGATAACCGTCTAAAAGAAATGAATGGAACAAGAAATCTTATGAACTCCTTTTACCTTTTGAAAAGGTGCAACAGAACAAATGAGAGTCTCTTTCTTGATCTCTCACAATCTTCTGTCTTGGGTACTCACACTTGCTTCCAAGTAACTTCCAGAATTGATCAGATTCTGATCCTTCCTTGAGCAATCTTGACTGGAGATTTGGCTGTGAATGAGCAAAATGGAAAGGGTCGGTGTTATGATATTGATAGAGCAGAGCAATCATAAATGAAGGTAAAGTACAAACATAAAGTATCGCAAAAGCAATTATTGATGTGATACATAAGCTGGCCAGATATAACTATGAAGCAGATATGTCAAGCGGTGAATATTAACTGCAATAACCATGTGAACTTTTATGACATGCTGTAGAATTGTGCATATTGACACACATGATGTATTTTTTATGCCAGTCGTGTACAGCAAGTGGATGTGTTTACTGCTAAGATAAAAAACTTCAGCCAAAATAACAATCCCTCCTAGAGAGTTTAGCTAAATCTGACCCTTCCGGTCAGTGCCAGCAACCGTACCATTCCGGGAGCACTACTCACCGGTGCGGCCAACGACATTGTTGACCTGGCTACGTGGATAAATTCAGCGCCACCAAGCACGGCACTGCCCTACCCAATATCAGCGTTAGAGAACCTGGTGCTGACCCTCTGCGGCATGTGAACACTCCACATGGCCACTCATGCACCCTTCGACGGCCAGAACAGGGGCACTGCCTATCTCTCTCCCTGTCAAATCCCAACTGCATCTGGTTGATTTTGCTGCATGTGCTCAAACCCTGATCCGTCCAATGTCCAAATATTTTGGAATTGAAATTAAATGTCCATTGAGCATTAGTGTACATGTAAAGTAGTGCTCAAGAAACATTTCACTGCAAACCCAAAACCAATAGCAATGCCAGTGTCAACTATGCACATATTTTGAAACATTGCATGGATTAGGTTTGAACATGAGGAAATTGATGAAAAAATAGCTCAATCCAGTGCAAATTCGAGATGGTGGTTTCAAGAGGGGGAGAGAGGTGTTACCCATGTTCTTTGCACCGAGGGTGCCGGCTGTGCCGGAAAAGTATTGGGTGAAAACTAAGTATGGGTAGAAACTAGAAACCGGAAAAAACCAAGTCAAAATCATCATTCAAATGTTTCAAAACTTTAGAACAAATACATGGCCCTGTTCTTTTGGTCGATTCTTCCAGAATCTTGAGAATCGAACCTCCCTAGAGTCTCCCAGAATCTCAAACCCATATTCTTTTTAACAATCCTAGCTACAGTGTGTTGGAGAGGTGTGTTCCACAAGCATGTAAACTTTCAGTTTCAAATTCAACTTCACTTGGGAGCTATTAAAAAACATAGTTCAACAACCAAAAAAGTGACACATGTGAGAATGGGAAATTACTGAAATCAATGCTGATTGTGTTTTTCCATAGCTCACGAGTGAAATTTAATTTGATTTTGAATTTTACAATGTGTGTGAAACATGTTACACTGTATTTTTGACAGAAACTTTGAAACATTAGAAGTTTAGAACGATACTCTTCAATTGATTTTCACAAGTTGCCACCAGCGAGGATGGGCACCTCAGCATCACCATTGAGCACGGTGCTAAGTAGTGCTAGGGTTGTGCTGCCTCAGTGCCAGGGTGGCTAGCATTGACCAAAAGGGTCAGATTTGGCTAAAGTTTTGGGAAGGGGTTATTTTATGCTGAAGTGTCGTGGCAAGATCAGAATTGTCAATTTTTACCAAATAAACAAGGAATATAAATCATCTCCACAACATGGTACAGATTCTTGTAGTGACTAATTGTCCATAATATTAGTTTTAAAATGAAAACTAGATAAGATTGGGAAATAGAAACACATACAGATAAATTATATATCATATTAAGTCAATCAGGGTGGTGAGGAAGCATAGCAGCTCATTTGAATGATCAACCACATTTGCACGACATGATCGTAGTCATACCTTGAGCACATCTAGCTGCCTCTCAGCAAGCCCGTGGTCCATTGAGGAGCTTAGTTTCCCAACCCAAGTAAATAGGGTGTCTCCATCGTGTAGTATGTAACAATAGGAAGAGTTCAGCGATGGTGCTGCCTGGTAAGAAGTACAGTATCAAACTTACAACATGTAGCACAAATAGGAGCTAGATAAAGTGGCCATAACATAATGAGGACAATGCCATGTGGAGTGAAGATAGATTGAAACCGAATGTACCGTGTCAACTTGAATCGCTTGCATATTTTCCGGTCCTGAACCTTGAACCCGGAAAAGTGCAACCTCATTTTCCGAATATGTATCATCCTCAGTGCAATTTTCTGATACATATTTCTTATATCCAGTACTAGCACCACCCTGCATTATTGATTTTTTTTTCACAATGTAAGGGTGCATATATTGTCAGAGTAAAATGAATGATACATTTGGCAGTGAAGCTTAGCAGAATGAGTTAGTAAAAGGCTGACCTTGAATATAACCAAGTTCTGAAATATAGTAAAGAACTCCATGGTCTCCTTTCCTTCATAAAGGCGAACCTGTGATAACCAAAGTGTTTTTAGGTTGAAATAATCAGGCAAGGTTTTACGAACCTTTCAGCCGCAGACAAAGTTGATTTATTTTACCAGAACTTCATGGACTTTTAGTGAATCGACCATCGTATGAGCAAGGGAAGTGGCTGCACTCCTCTCCTCCTGTCCTCACAAAAAATATATGATTAGGTAATTATTCTCCAGCTTGAGAGCTTTCAATGTATGTCTAGGAATGTGGCCCACTCATATTCTAATTAATACAAAGTTTTTCTCCATAAGATAAAAGGTATGCTCGATATATTCACACTTAACACAACACAAAGGCATCTTTAGATATAGTCTATAGTACATGTTAGTACAGCATGAAGGAAAATATATCCAAATTGTAAAAGAAGGCAGTGATTGCTGTCATGAATCTCAGATAGAAACAAATCTGAGAGGCAAGAAAACTTGCAGTTTACTAACTCCCATTAACCAGTAATATATCTAGTACATTTTCATGATCTTATACGCAACTTTTGGTTGAGAAATTTACACTCAGAAGATAGGACATGTTAAACAGTTACCTCAATACTCTTCTGGCCAAACCAAGTACCGATAAGACAATTCTCCCCATCATCACCACGGTAGCTATATTGGAAGATATAGCAATCTCCACTGTAGAACTTGCATTGTTCGTAGAATGAAAGGGAAGTCTTTTCACAGTCATCTACACGCCAAACCTGCAAGACAAATGTTTTCTAACAACATTTCAACAATTGTTTTCTCACCACAGTTCAACAAGCAAGAATGGACCAGCTATAATGGTGAAGTATGTGATTGGTCTTGTTGCAAATATTTAGCAAGAAAGGAAATTGAACTGACATGTAAGTTTCCTGTGCAGTCAATGTGTGCTTGAGACTCTTACTTCAAAGGAGCAGCTTTTGCCACACCCCTTACATGAAATCCTTGGCGCTTCAGAATGGCTACAAAAGGACATTTTATGTATCAATAAGTTTTAACAGTGATAGGGAAAAAATATATAATCCATGACTAACAACAAAAATTAATCCATGAAGTCGATGCTAACCTGCAATTTTTCCTCTGCTTTCATCTGATACAACCGTCTCAACTTTCTTGGGCCATTTATTGAACTTCGACCGGAATACAACCGTCTCGAATCCTTCCATGAGATGAATTACATGACATCTTGGTCGATTTCCTTCACGCAGTAATTCCTACAGAAGTGAGAGTACGAGCACCATCATGGAAAAGTGAATGTTAGTAGTGATCTTGATTAGAGGTACTAGTTCTAATTTAAAGTTAATTAGATTAGGTAATTAGAACGTCCGGCTGGCTTGCACGCCGGTGGTACTAGTCCGGTTTGGACTATGCTAGATCAATCAGGTATGTTGCCGTTTTATATAGGTAGCCGGTGATGATAGTCCGGTTAGGAATTCTATCCTGGTCGTGTCCAAGTAGGTCTAGGTTGTTTCGGCTGCTGCTCCTGTATATTTATATACAGGACGGCTGCGTGAGTTTTGTACACGCCGAGAGAAAAAGGAGAAAAGAAATAAACAGAGAAGAACAAGGCACGACAGGTGCCAAAAAGGTTTTTGTGTACGCATGTTCGTTGTGCTTTCATGTGATTGATTCATGGGCGGGATTCCAACAGTGAATACTGGCCATTGCAAAAATAAAATTACTAATCTGGCCTAACCAAAGCTTCAGGTTGCCACATTTCCATAAGCAATTATATGGTTCATCACCTGTGCTAACTTAGTATCTCTGTGATCCACCTGCCATAGGATTTTTTCCCTAATGATACTGAAGTTGTGGGAACCAATTTAGCTGGCTATGAACCAGAAACTCTAAAGAGAGTAACCATAATCTAAGATGCTAAATTATCACCAACCATAAAAATTATTCAGTCCAAAGTGCAGAAACTAGAAGATATTACTTCAGCGGCCAATCCTGCTCGTTTCCGAGATTCAAGTACTGTTTCTCTACCCATCCAGACATAAAGTTCTGATTCACAGTCCAGAAGGTAGCACTTCGTTGAATCTAGCAGCGCTCTTGTTAGGTTTTCACAATCCATGGGAAATGTTTGGCCCTCATTTACACTGAAAATATAAAGGAAAATAATATTATCAGAAGGAAAAAACAGATGTGCAACTTAACCGCAGATATAGAAGAGATTGCATTTACTGTAGAAAGAATTGAAATTCCCTATGACATGTTTCCTGTAATATATTACCAGAGCAGCTTTGAAGGGAAAGCAGTGTCTTCTCCATTGAGCTCAGAAAATGTCTTTTTTGGCAGAGGAGCAAATCCACCAAAGAGACCCCAAAACTCACCAGCATCAGCGTCTGCCATCAACTTCCCATCATCTGTTGAAAGAGTATATTATAATTCTGGAAAAAAGGACTTTGTCCAATTTAAACCTTTTGTGCAGACACGAACTTACCAACCACAGCCACATCGCATTTTCCTTCATGGTTGGCATCTTTGAGGTATTGCACAACCTCGAGGGCTTTAGCCCTCTCTTGAATACTCGAATTCGATCCATTGAATTGGAATATCTTTGACTTAGTATCCAAAATAAGTATGTCGTCATGGTTCAGTGATGACCGTGCAAAAGGAACCTGTTATAGCGAAGAGCAACGTGGCATGTTTGTTTGGTAGCTTTCACAAAAAATGGCAGTCACAAAATACAAGCAGACTTTTTTACAGGCGATGGAGAAAAAAATATTCACCTCTTTGACATGGACCGTGTGTTTTCCTTTGCAGACAAATAATCGTGCAACATGCTCCTGCTCATTGACTACAGCCTGACTAAACCCAGATGCAGCTTCACCTTCCTCTGGTATGATACAAGGTTTAAAGTATGAAAGAAATTTTTCAGTCTCGTTTCCTTGCAATTCACGGTATTGTACAGCACGTCCACCAAGAGCAGCATCCAGTTCCACAGTCTTGATCACAGCTATACCAGCTTCATCCTATTTAGTAATTAAACTAAAACAAGTAAGTTCGGTATTTCATTTACTAGGATATCTGCAACTAGCTAGGATGAGAGCTTGAAATGTGATAACAAACCTGACTGGTATCTTTTCCAAGCCAATAATGGATCTCTTGACGAAAAGTACCATTTTTAAGTGCGGACGTCTGTTCCAATGATAAAGAAATTATCAATCTCAATATTATAAATCAGTTCAACCAACTCCATTCTCAATATATGACAAACAGAATAATTAATTACTAGAGAGGTGGCATATCTTGAATACGCCGACGATATTCTCATCATCATTATTACATCACATAAACAAGATGCGAAAGAATCAAACATGTTAGAAAATAATAACTGCATCCAGTATAAGATTGCTTCATTACGGTAAGAAATGAGGCAGGATAGATCATTATTTATGTGACAAACATATTGAATACGGTGACGATATTCTCAGCATCACATAAACAAGATGCGAAAGAGTCAAACATGTTAGAAAATAATAGTTGCATCCAGTATAAGATTGCTTCATTATGGTAAGAAAGGAGGCAGGATAAATCATTATTTAGGCGGGATAAAATACAATTTTAGGAATGAAATTAGTTGCATTGTTGACAAACATATAGAGCTCTAGACAAATTTCCCTTACAGAATTGATCACAGAACTTAGACACATCTACACAATTCAGAAAGGGTAGAGTACCTTTAATATTACGTAAGAATCTCCGGCGAAAAATTTACCATGTGATTCCCTGGGAACAGGAACAACCTGCAACTTTTCGATCCGCCATATCTCCAGTCCACTAAGGGTTGTTAAGGATGACTATCCACGGATAAGTTAACAAATACTCCTGTATCAAAATACAAGATGTTTTTTTATACTATCATAGTGTCAAAAAACGTCTTATGTTTTGATGTGGAGGGAGTATTATACAAAGTGATGTAATTGTATACCAATTGCAGTATCATGCTCGCTAATGTATTCACTAAATTAGATATTTTTGCAAGACTTCCATTCATCAAATGTGTAGCTGACCTATGTGTACTATAAAATTCCTATTGAATACGCATCATAAATTTAAAACAGCAGTGCATAACAGTAATGAGAAATAATAGTATATGTAGGATATAGACCAACATAGGAAAAACAAGTGAAAATTATTATGTAATTCGGTGTAAAAATTAGCAATTGAAGGATACTCCTTTTGGCCTGCCCCTTTGAAGACAGGATCCACTTCCCGCATTGAGATCACCATAGTACACCTAGATTTTAACTAGCTTGTGCTTCGATAGAGAAAAGAAGGCGTGGGCTGCAAGCAGAAAATTCGTAAGTAGAAATTCCATATGCAACAGTGAAAGCTTTTAAAAAATCTTGAACAAGAACATTCACAAACAGTACAAATTACTTTTCACATACAGAAACCCAAAAGCATAAAATGCATGCTACTCAAACAGCTCACTGAGAGCAGCACGATACCAAAACCTTGAGAGTTTGCCCATAACAGGGGCAGCAGTCCAGAAGACTTATTTCGATACAGTCAAAGGTTTGACAATTAACCAAACAGATCCAATGTCAACCATCCTCGAGTATACACCAAGAGTTGCTCATATCCAATTGAGCGTGTATTGCAACACAGACTTAAGATCTGCAATGACCAGCTAAATTAACCGTCTTAACATTTACAATCACTAGCTAATTTACAAAATTAGATAAATGTAGACAATACGTGTTGCTTTTCCTGCCAAAGTAGCACCGCTCGTCAATTCTGATAGTTTCTCAGTTCTCAACTTGTGGAGCCAACCTCCGCAGCAAGGGCACGGAGGGCACGGAGCAGAGCAAGGCTGAGGCAGAGCCGCGGCGGCGTGGCAGAGCGCGAGGCGGTGGACTCTTCCTGACGGTCGCCTCTTCTCTGGACGGACGGCGTAGAACGAGAAGCTTGGGCTCGCATCCATTCCGCCCGCCCCTGATACGGAGCACCAGAATATGTGGCCGCGTGGGCAGGCTTGGCGGCCGATCGGATCTGGGCTGCCGGAGCATGGCACAGGGGCCGCCGGTGTGATTTGGCATGCGCAGGGGCCGAGGCTGACGGGATCTGGGCTTTCTTGGAGTGGAATGGCCCTCTTGGAGTGGGATTGACAGCGGCGGCGCACTGGGCGACGGCGAGTTGGTGGCCAGGAAAGAGCATGCGCGAACGCATCCTAGCGCGGGGCGGGGCAAGGTGCGGACACCGGCGGCAACTTGGTTGACGGCGGTGCGCGCAGTGGGCGGCATCGTCCAGCAGTGAGGGACAGAAGGACTGAGTGACACAGATCCTATCCAACTCACGAAAACAACGGAAACTCGTACTGCATGACGAGGCTTGGAACAGTTTCTCTGCTAAGCCTGACACCCAGCTGACACTCGACGACACCGACGCCATCAATCAGGTTGGAGCCATCGTCTTGCGACCTCAGGCAAGAACTGAATCGACTTCTTCCCGCTGGACAGATCCAACTCAAGGAAAACAAACAACGAACGAAACTCTAGCTAGGAACGCCGCCTCCACCACCGCCACACAGTGGCACGGATCACGACGGGCACAGGAAGAGAAACGAAGCGGAAACCAAAAAAAAAATCCATCCGCCACACGAAGGACCACCAAAGAGGCCGGATGTTCCTCCGCCAATTAATTCCGGCGATCCAGCAGATCGGATCCCCGGCAACGCACGCCAGCCCCGAAAAGCCAGTCGCGCCGTCGTCAACTCGCGGAAACGCATCTGTAAGCGAACGCATCCATTCCCGTCCAAGTAAAAGATGATTAGGGAGGAGCAAGACACGGGGAGGATTCGGTCCATACCTTGGGGTCAGGGTCGAATCGCGGCCGGCCGGTTGCTGTCGCCGCCTGCCGGCTGGAGTTAGCACGGGGGAAACGGACGCGCGCGGGTTTACCTGGGCGGTTGATCCGTCCGTGCCACGCGCCGGCTGCACTGGTAGACGGGGAGGCGAGCCGACGGCCCGACTGCGGAGGAGGAGGGATGGGGAGCGGAGGAGAACGACGACGAGAAGAGAAGAGACGAGACGGGACGCGAGGTGCAGGCTGGAGGCTGGCTGCGGGTGGCGGAATTCGTCGGGGGGTCGGCGCTACATATATCCACGGGACAAGAAGACGAGGGTGCCGCTGCGCCGTTAGCTTGTCCTCCTGGCCCTAGATGACAGATCGGACAGCGTAGAAACGGCTTGGCAGGAAAGGGGCTAGGGTTGAAAGGGCCAATACTAGGCAGGTGGTTGAAGTTTGAAAACGGGGAGGGCGGGGTCGTGCATTTGGTCCAATTTTTTTCCCTTTATGCCAAATAATTCTTATATCACTGTAAACTTAGGGATTAAAATCACGTCTAATAATGTCCAAGACGTTCTCAAGACCAAATTCAAGCCACACATTCGCTCGTTCGGCATTGCGATCTGCCAAAGGTTGCCATGAAGATGAAATGACTTGCAGAAACTGCAGTACGTACGAGGGAGAAATGAGTAATACAAGAACTACGTTCCTTCGTGAAGAACAATAATAATCTCTCTAATCGGAAAAGCATATTTTGATTCGTTGATTTCCGCGCTCTTCACCATTGATACAACCTCCAAGCAATTGGTTTCAACATTTCCTGCTAAGCTACTCCATTTCATAGCCAAAGAAAGCCCCTCCATGATAGTAAGAATTTCATAATCCAAAGCCTCATTGCATGAGAATGATGAATTTGGTCCAAAAGGTGAAGGTTCCAATTCACCGAAAATTCCAAAATGCGATTATATTTAGCTGAGGAGTTCCACCTGCTGGCTTGTCGAAATAGAGATTCCGAAATACATAGTTCGTGTTGTTCTACTCTTGTAAACAAGGGTCGAGCGTTTTTACGTACCATCCATGTTAGGCTTAGTATTGGCGTAAAATTGTCATGGTTGTTATTTAACTGCACTCCTCAGCTATTCGTTAAACGGCTAGTTAGTTTTGCCGCGAAAAGAATTTTTTTATATGACCGTCGACATCAAAGTTATGGAAATATCACTAACACATGAAGAACGCTTGGGCTCGTCGCAGCAAAACGGTTATAATATCGCGTTATCGTGTAAAATAACATCATTGTGTCACTCAATTACATACACCACGCTAGTTCACACTTGTGTGACAAAATGGCGCGAAAAGTTGCCCAGCTTACTTCGATAGCATTCCAAGTATTACATCACCAGGGGCATGTCATAATTTGGCACACGAAAACGCCGCCTTAGAAATGAGTATCCGTTGCGCCTAGGTATACGTAGGGCACGAAAATATGTAGCACATCCAGCATGGTGTAGGGTAGCCAATTATGAAAATATTCAATCTATGGAAAGTATTTACTCACCACCAAAGTTGGCCAGCCAAGAGAAGCAAATCTACACCGGTGGTTTCGATAGTTATGGAAAGGCTGTCCATTAAATACTCCATAGATATTCCAAATAATCCATGATATGCGTGATTTCATTCCTGGCATTTCATTTACCCGAGTGCAATTAAAGGTTAAATTTAGAGAACTATTTAGTGTCTAGACCGGACATTGCAAGGGTGCCACCCAGAGTTACCTAAAACGTGCCGTACATGGACCATCTGTAAGTATAATCCCAATTAGGCGCTGGGATAAAGCGACCGGCTGGGCTATGTACCATCTGTATGTACTGCTTAGTTGTTGACTAATCATAGGATGTGGTACTATGGAAAGAAACAAAAAAAAGTGTGGGAGCTGAGACCGGGATCCCATAGTTACATAGGTTATCACATCCACTGGACCCTTGTGGTCCGATCAGTCAGTCCCTAGCGATCTAAATCGTCCGATCTCAACCCTGACCAACCTCGACCGTTGGATATTTCATGGATAAACCTGACCCATTGGAAATTTTAACGATGGCAAAAGTGAGCTATTTGATAGTTTCGATGGGAGCAGAACAAATATTTTGTACCGGGAGATATAAAGGACAGCTGCCGCATGATAATACCCTAGCTCGCCCTCACCCTCTCCTCGTCCCGGACACACCATTTATCTTCCTCGAGCCACCACCCCCTCTACTCAACTTCCACTGTTCGACCTCCCCACCCCACCTCCTCTATCTTCCTCGCACCGCCACCCCCGCCTCCTTTCCTCCCGCCGCTCACCCTGTAGGGGAACGTGCTACACAACAAAAATATATGCAACATGATAACCCCCAGAATGTCTATGAAGATGAGGCTAACGATCAAATTAACCGTCGGAGCAGATTAGCAAAAGGAGTGACGAGTCGATGCAGCTCAACGATCCCGTCGATTCCCGCGGCTAGGTTACACCTCCCAGCCGCGACAAGAGTTCACCAAGTCGAGAGTCGAAGTAGACGGCCCCTCTGAGGTGTCCACAAATTCTGTGGTAGTAGTCCGGCAGAGCTTTGACGTCCAGGAAGAAAAAACTTCGAGAAAACTAAAGAGCGAGAAAGCGTAGCGACGCTTCTCGTCTAATTAGGAGTCTAATTCACTTAGACAATTTATATCGAGATTAGAGCATGTCTAATTAAGAACCTAAACACTTAGGGCAATTAAACCGGAAGAGTGTGGAGCTATGTGAGAGAGAGGTCCCTTATTTTTGGTGTATCCGAAGGGGGAGCCCTCTCCACATATATATAGGTGGAGGAGGAGGAGGGGCGGCGGCCTAGGGGGAGTCCTTCTCCTCCTCCA
The DNA here is from genome assembly GCA_039707655.1 of Elymus sibiricus. Lineage (NCBI taxonomy): Eukaryota > Viridiplantae > Streptophyta > Magnoliopsida > Poales > Poaceae > Elymus > Elymus sibiricus. Next base: position 471,026,788 of record CM077675.1, on the reverse strand, counting down.
CTTGGCGGAGGATGGAAAGTTTCCCTCCCTAGCAGGATTCGACCTAGAGACCTACCATGTCCCTGTAGTGCCCCATGTGGGCCCCCGTGGTTGTCCTAAGGTCATCATCACATGACTCTCCTTCAGACTTTTCTTCCACAAATAAAATCCCAGAATTTTCTGATGGCTCCGGAACCCATTCCGATGACCCTGAATTTTTTTTCATATATAGATCTGGACTGTCCGAAATCATGTTATACCTTTCTGGAATTTCCAGAACCATTCTGAGACCATCCGAAACACTTTTGAACTATTTGAAACTCTTTCGGCGCTCTTTTAACTCATTTATCATTTCTTCGGTTATCAGGACTATAATCGTTAAATGTGTGACCCTATAGGTTCAAAAATAAGAGGACATGACCCGGAACCCCTTCCGGCCAATAGTAATAGCGGGATCTAGACACCCTTATTAACTCCCGCATATTCACAGAGTTCTCAAGTGAACCTTTCTTTACGAGTACCATTCCCATTACTTTGTGATACTTTTACGAAACCCGAAGAGAGATTATCAGTATCCCCGTGATCAACTCCTTGATCACTATATCGGTTATCCTCGTTACCGGTTTGGTTCTCTTTACTCGTGTCCATGTTCTGGTATCCCGTGATCATAATCACGAGTCTCTGGACAGATGATATGGATACCATAACACCGAGTGGGCCCAGACAATATCTCTCTATCGTGAGAGCAGCAAATCCTAGTCTTGAACTATTGCTACCGAGACATACATTTCAAGAATACCCGTAAGTCACCTGTATTCACGTCCAATTACGAAGTGACATGTGGTAAACCACAAAGTACCAATCCGGCATGTTGGTATGCAATATTCTCATGGTCCAAGGAACAACGCAAACGTGAACAAGTTATATGAAGTTTCTATAACATAACAACGATGCCATCTCTCAGTAATTCATAAGATGGGTGTATCCAACTCCGTTGATCTCAACAACGGTGTTATCATATATTGATAGCATCCTTGTTGCACTTAACAATGCTCATGATCAGGAAAACAAGATCATCAATCAATATATGAGCTAGTCTTACAGGCTAGACCAGGGATCACTTGATGTTTATATTCCGACACATGTATTTAGGTTTTCCTTTGAATCCCATATTCATGAACTACTACAATTGTAGCGTAGAAACATAAACTTAATAATGAAAATGGAAATATAATAATACATTTATTATTGCCTCAAGGGCATATTTCCAACACACCCTTCCTGCCCCACTTCTTCTCCTCTCTGTGGTCGAGGTCATAAAGCCACCACACTCATCTTCCTTCCTAGACATCTCTTTCCCCTCGCTCCACCCTGATCCTGACATGACAAGATAGGGCACATGTCTTCACAAGCTCTCTTCCTCTAGGACGTCGTAGTCCCCTCGTCATCGTCCACCTCCCCGTATTCGCCCCCTACTGTTGGATGTCGTCCTTTGCAGCTTCCCCTTGCCCTCTCTCATCGATTAAGTAACCATCGTCGACCTGCCTCCCCTCGATGCCATTTCTCCACTTCCATTCCAGAAACAAAAGTACAACTTGCAAGTGCTAGTCGCGAGCATGAGACATGTGGGAGGTCGGCACTGGTGTTGGAGTCCTGGGATAGGGGGTGTTTGCCACATCGGCCCGCAGATCAGGGGCCGGGCCGAGGACCCACCAAAGACTGATAAATGGACCATGTTGACCCTAGCCGTTGATGTAATAAAGATGAAGATCTCCTGAAGGTTTGGCCTAGACTTCAAGCGTATTCGAAGAATCGGCATCCTTATCCCTTGATCGCAACCAACCATTTGTAAACCCTAGGTACCCCCGGCGTCTATATAAGCCGTGGGGTTTAGTCTGTAGAGACACATTCCAACACTACTAGAGAAAAGCCTATTAGTAGCGCGGCGTTTTCCAGTATAAGTAGTGCGGGCGGCCGCGCTACTGCCATGGCGCTATAGCTAACAGTTAGCATTAGCGCGGTACGAACCCGCGCTACTGGTATTAAATGTATCAGTAGCGTGGGTCGATCATGCGCTACTGATAACTGTTAGTAGCACGGTTCTGTATCCCGCGCTACCACTAATGTTGCATATTTATTTTTATTTTATTTTATTTACACACAGTTATACATATTAATATAGAACATCAATAATAATTGTGCAAGAACAACATTTAGATTAAAGTGGATGGGTGCAAAGATCAAGTTAAATTAGTAGGAAAATATGATGTTATGACGGCACACAAGTGTCGAATAAAGGAAATATGATGTTACGACAGCACACAAGTGTCGAATGAAAGGATTCCCTTTATTCGACACTTGTGTGCCGTTATAACATCATATTTTCCTACTAACCCAACTTAATCACTTCCACCCATCCACTTTAATCTAATCCATGCCATCTAATAAACTCATCGTCCTTATTCACATAACAACTTATCATCATCTTAATCATCTAACAACTCATGACAAGTTAACCGTTACTACACAATGTCATAAACTAGAAAAGGTCCTCTCTCTTAGTTAGCACATACTATTCTCTCCTAGGTAGAACCTACTACTCTCTCCTAGGTAAAATAGCATAAAACAGGTAAGCTCCTCCCACTCATTTGTGAAGAATAGAGATCCACCTATCTCCGACATGTGGCCTGCGCAAATCCTTCGCGCCTCCGCCAAGTGGTTGTCTGTGGTCTTTCATTATTTTGCTAAATCCTTTGAGTTTCAGGCTTTCATCCCTTCTAGAAACCGAGTATGCATTGCGCAAAATGTAGGAAACCATGGCCTTAAGCTGATTACTTTCAAATAACCTTCTACAAACATCAGTTCAGGTACAACCTCTGATGAGAATTTCTGTTGAAGAACATAATAATAACATAGTTAGCAATTTAGTTTTGCTTAAGAAAAATTTATGTATGCAAAAGATGGACTAATTAATGACACAATAGTAAAAAATAATCTTACCATGCTATCTACATGGAAGTTACCATGGTTCAACTCGTGCACTAGTGGCACGTATTAAGAATAACTTTCGCCAATATCTTCATAATGGATCTTAAAATATGAACATCATCAATAAATAATATCAGATGATGTTTCTCCAACAAAGTTAGCAGATCGGAGCCGGGACTGTAGTAGGTCCGGTCTACTATATTTTGAGTATTTGTCGAAGAAGAGAAATAAGCTGACAATTAAAAATAAACAAGTTAAGTAGGAATGAACACCAACTATTTTTAAATAAACAATATAAATTACTTAATAACTGTGGTTGACAAACTCACATTGAGGTAAAACTGGAAGCATAACCACATCCACCCAAATGTCGATATTATCTTCAATATCGTCTTCAGGACGAATATCGAAGGTTATGTGCATATCCTCCTGAAATCCATATGCCTTGGCTAGAGCTTCCCAATTTGAGCAACCAAAATGTGAGTGAATAACTGCATTGTACAGTTTAACCAGAAATGCGTGACCATGTTTAGTCCTCAGGTTAGCGCTCCTCGTCTCCATATTCTCACTATCTTGAAAATCGAGCTTCCCCAAGACATACCATCTTGCATGGCAGGCCATGCACTAGTCGTATTGTAAAAAACGGAAATTACGCGTGGAAGCAAAGAAACAAGAGTCATGATTAATTACGAAAAAATTCTTGTCATCGTTGCGTACCGTAAAAACATCGAAGGTCTCGTCCAGCTTGATGGTGAAGAACTTACCGTTTCGCAGGTGAGGCATGTCGCACATAACCTGATCCTCGCCGTTGTCAGACATTTCCTGTGTTCATAATTCAAAGATTAAAAATCAACGATAATTATACAAGAAACTATTCAGCATGGGTTGAATTTCGGTCCGTCGAGGCTTCCTTAAAAAACTCTAATATCTCATGGTGTATATGGTGCACACTCTCTCACACTGATACGGTGGTGTATGTCGGTGGACACTCCTCTCGACAGAAACTTCGACCGTCGGTGCTGGCCGCTCCTTCATTCGTCCCCGCGTGCATTACCAAAATGTTTAGCACACGAGGAAGAAGAAGGAGCGACCCCCATGACAACGGTTGGGATTCTTCCTCTGATATTTCGACCGTCGGTGCTGGTCGCTTCCTCTCCCACTCTCGCGCATTATACCAATGTATATATCGCGAGAAGAAGAAGAGGAAGCGACCCCCACGACAACAGTCGGGATTCCTCCATCAAGAACATAGTGAAAGTCACACTAGGATCTTCAACAGACTAAACTACCCTCATAAGCATAAGTCAATTAACATTGCATTTATGGAGTAATGGCATAAAAATGGCCTATGTTTTGCCGGAATGTCATCTCATTCCTGTCCTACCAAATTACGGGTACTCGATATTACCTACTTTCTAGCACAAGTCATGCCAAAATTTCGGCATGGCCTTTTCTAAAAACAGGACATATCGAGCGCCTGAAATTTGCCAGAATGGAAATGAATCAACATTCCAGCAAAACATTGGCCACTCGGAGGTGTTCCCTGCAATAACATACACACATTTCCAAATGGACCTAATTTTTTACTAAAAAATTCTAGACATATTTTTTTACTAAAAATTTCTAGACCTAATATTTCTACTACAAATTTATATTAGTGAATTCCTAGAAATTTGATACCTAAAATTGTCTACTCTATACAAAAAAACCTACATTGTACAAGCAAGTTCTACCAATGCATTGGACAATCTACAAGAAAAATACCTACATTCTACAAGAATAGAGGGAGGAGGGAGGGAGGAAAGTGGAGGGAGGAGGGAAGAGGGTCGATGGCCGGAGGAGGGAGAAGGAGCAGAGACCGGAGGAGGGAGATTGAAGGGACAAGATGGAGGGGGAGGAGGGCGAGGGCCGGGGAAGGAGGGCGAGGATGGAGGAGAGAGGAGGGCGTGGGGGGGAGGGGGCTTACGACAATGGAAGAAACGACGGTGCGGCAACGACGGCGACAGTGACGGTGTGGCAACGGCGAAGGTATGAGCGAGAAACACATAGAGTGTGGAGGGGAGAGTGAGCAATGCGGGCGGGGAAGAGGATAAGGGTAGAATAGCAGTAGAGCGGGTCGGCGAACCGCGCTACTGCTATTGCTTTAGCAGTAGCACGACAATTAAAGCCACGCTGTCGCTAGGCAGGGCCGACTAGGTGGCACAGTGCGAGCGTCCTTGCAGCGAGTCTTTTCAAAATGCGCTACTGCTAAACTACTTAGCAGTAGCGCGCTTCCACGACGCGCGCTGCTACTCTGCGTAGTCGGGTGGGTAACCATACCAACATCACTCTTTATTCTCCCGCGCTACTGCTAAGTCTGGAGCAGTAGCACGTTTTATTGACACGCACTACTGCTAAGTAGCAGTAGCGCGTTCCTCTAAGTCGCGCTACTGTTAAATATCCACCTATAGGCTTTTCCCTAGTAGCAAAGGTTTAGAGTTTATAGCATCTTCATACGATATCGGGGTAGATCAATCTATACTATGTATCCATCATAATAAAATATATAAGAAGCAGGACATAGGGTTTTACCTCATCAAGAGGGCCCGAGCCTGGGTAAAACATCCACTACAAGGTAAAACATCCTCTACAAAAAAATTGATATACTGTGACGAAAATCCTCATGATGATGGTTGAAAACGTCACATAAATACCTAATACGCGACGTTCTGTAGGTGAAATAACCTATTACTGCAAATCGGTGATGATTAACGTCACTGAATCGCCACGGCAATTTAGTGCTACTTGAGATGCGTTAGGATTTTCCCCCGAAGAGGAAGGGTGATGTAGTAAAGTAAAGAAAAGTATTTCCCTTAGTTAACAACCATGGTTTATCGAACCAGTAGGAGTACAAGCAATCAACCTGTTAGCAGCACCTACACACAAAAGATCAAATACTTGGACCCAATGCAGGCAAGAGGTTTTTCAATCCCCTTATACTGTAGGGTAACGTAGCAGAAAACAAAAAATTTCCGACCTACGTACCAGCCCAGGACCACTATGGAGACAGCATACAAGGTTTGATCATTTCATTACCGACTTGTAGCGCAGTGGAAGTAGAATCGATGACGATCGGCGGTGCAGATCCCCGCAGCTAGGATTTACAACCTCCCAACCACGAGTGTCGGTGTACTAAAGTATGGCCCCCTTTAGTACCCCTTACTTGTGTACGGGCAGTTGTAGCCGAACCGCGGCAGGCCTTGCCGGGGAATAGCTAGGAGCAACCTCAAGACGAAGATAGTGCTTGCCGGCGAGGAGCGAGCCGGCAAGCCAGGAACCCGGCAAGCCTTGCCGGGAAGAGACATTCAAGTCAACGGCCGGACTAGAAGGCAGAAGGACAAAGGGGTGCGAAGGCCCGGCAAGACCCTTGCCGGCAAGGCCTCGCGCCCGGCAAGACCCGGTCCCGGCAAGCCCCGGGCCCGGCAAGGATTCAGCCCCGGCAAGGCTCTGCACAGTGTAGCGCTATCGCTCCTGCGCAGCGGCCAGCCTTGTCGTTTAGGGTTTGTCCTCATGGTGACGTGGCGCGATGCTGGCCACGAGATGCTTAAGCGGTGCTGATGGGATGGCTGCTTTTGCCCATCCCCTGTAAAGCTTTTCCAAGCCCGAGACGCTGAGGGACACCTCGACGGACACCTCATGGTGCATTTAATGAGCTTGTCCTAAGCCGTCAGGGTTAGGTATGATAACACTGTAGTGACCCTGTAGCTACTTTCCACCTCATACCTTATCCCTTACGCCACTGTGGTAGCCCCTTTGACTCATATAAAAAGGAGGCCCAAGGCATAGCTACAGGGAAGGGAGGGGAGCACTTCGGAAGCTCATTCTGCATGCGTAGCTGCTACTGTAGCTCCCAGAACTTGGCCAAGAACGTCCACAATAATACCATCAAAGCAGGAGTAGGGTTTTACGCATCCGTGCGGCCCGAACCTGGGTAAAATCCCCGTGTGCTGTTCGCTAGTTCTGCTCTTCGTGCAATCCTCTCCCCTTGCCGAACCGTGAAGGGATCTGCTCGATAGCGATCCCATAGGTGTTCGTTTCCCACGACATCTTTGGCGCGCCAGGTAGGGGGAAGGGAGGAGACTCCCCGGCGAGAACGCCGGCGCTGGAGTCAACTCCGAGAGCGATGACGCTCCTGCCCCGGCAAAGAAAGGGAAGCGGAAGAACAGGAAGCGCAAAGGCAAGGCCGTGCTTGCCGTTGAAAGTTCCGGCAACATCGGCACCGCCAAAAAGTCCAAGACCGACGACCCCGGCAAGGAGGTTGCCGGGTGTGCGGCGTGTCAGGCCTTGGCGGCTACCGATAAGCCAGAAGGATCCGGCAAGCAGTACTGCAAGATCCACCGAACCAAGGGCCACGACCTCCAGGACTGCCGGCAAGTAGAGGAGCTTGCCGCGAAGCAGCACGCCGAGTACGAACGACGCGACAAGGAGCGAGCCCAAGATGGTGCCGGAGGGTCCGGCAGGAAGCGCGGTCGAGGAGGACGACGCGGCAAGCCTGGACAGCGGCAAGAGAAGCCTGCTCGGGGCCGCGGCAGGAAAGAAGGAGATGAAGATGCAGATGAGGGCGATGACGAGTCTAGCGAGCGGGAGTTTCAGAAGGCCACAGAGGTTATGTGCGTCGACGGAGGCGCCTCGCTGCATCTTTCTCACCGCCAGCTCAAGCAGTGGGCGCGTGAGATTCTTGCGGCCGAGCCCTCTCTTGATGCGCAGAAACCGCTGAGGTGGTCCCACACGCCCATCATTTTCGATGCCGAGGATCACCCTGACCGCACTACTGCTGTCGGGTGCTTGCCGTTGTTGGTCTCGCCAACAATTCGCAACCTCCAGGTAACGAAGATGTTGGTTGACGGTGGTGCCGGCCTGAATCTCATCTCGCCGGACGTCCTCAAGAGGCTGCAAATTCCTGATGAAGACCTCGAAGAGACAGGCTCCTTCCAAGGGGTCAATCCAGGAAGATACCAGCCCAAGGGCAAGATCACGCTGCCGGTAACATTCGGCAGCGAGCTAAACTTTCGGACGGAGAAGGTCGTCTTCGACGTCGCCAAGATTCCGTTGCCGTACAATGGGATCCTTGGCCGCCCCGCGCTGGCCAAGTTCATGGCGGCATCGCATTACGCCTACAACGTCCTAAAGATGTCCGGTCCGATGAGTGTCATCACTGTCCACTCCGACAAGAAAGACGCGCTCATTTGCACCGACAAGCTCTACCGGGAAGCAGTTGCAACGTCCGCCGCCAAGGCGCATGCTCCTGCCGTTCAAGATCCCGGCAAGAAGAAGCCCGGCAAGACCCCTGGTACAAACTCCGGCAAGCGCGCCTCTCCGCAGTGCTGCGCTACCGTCGAGGATGCACCGGGGAGCTCAGCCGACCAGACCAAGAAATCCAAGGCTGCTCCGCCTGAGACCAAGAAGGTGCCTGCCAAGGAGGACGGGACGGGAGGAACTTTCACCATAAGTTCCACCCTTGATGACAAATAGGAAAGCGCGCTCGTTGCCTTCCTGCGGGCGAATGTCGATGTGTTTGCATGGCAACCGTTTGACATCCCCGGTGTTCCCAGGGAGGTAATTGAGCACCACCTAGCTGTCTGTCCTCACGCGCGGCCCGTCAAGCAGAAGGTGCGGAAGCAAGCTTTGGAGCGGCAAGAGTTTATTGCACAAGAGATCAAGAAGCTTGAGGCGGCAGGCCTGGTTAGAGGAGTCCTCCATCCTACGTGGTTGGCCAATCCAGTTGTTGTGCGCAAGGCGAATGGTAAATGGAGGCTATGTATTGACTTTACAGATATCAATAAAGCATGCCCAAAAGATCCTTTTCCCTTGCCGCGCATCGACCAGATTGTGGATTCCACTGCCGGCTGCGATCTTCTGTCATTCCTTGACGCATACTCAGGCTATCACCAGATCTTTATGGCGAAAGAAGACGAAGAGAAGACCGCATTTATCACCCCATGTGGCACATACTGCTTCTTGCGTATGCCTTTCGGGCTGAAAAGTGCTGGGTCGACCTTCGCTAGAGCTGTCCAGATCGGTTTCGAGACCCAGCTCCATAGAAATATGGAAGCTTACATGGATGACATAGTGGTCAAAACCAAGGAAAGAGCAACGCTCATTCAAGATCTGGAGGAGACATTTGCAAATTTGCGTAGGATCAACCTGAAGCTCAACCCGGAGAAGTGCGTGTTTGGCGTTCCATCCGGCAAGCTTCTCGGGTTCTTTGTATCTCAGCGTGGAATTGAAGCTAATCCCGACAAGATCAAAGCAATTGAGCAGATTGAAGCACCAAGACGAGTCAAGGATGTGCGCCGCCTCGCCGGCTGCGTCGCTGCTTTGAGCAGGTTCATCTCAAAGTCTGCTGAGCGCGCCCTGCCGTTTTTCAAAATTTTGAAGAAGGCAGGTCCACTGAAGTGGACTCCGGAAGCGGAGGCAGCGCTGCAGGATTTGAAAAGGTACCTCTCCTCTTCGCCAGTACTAGTCGCGCCTAGGCCACAAGAGCCGTTGCTGCTATATCTAACGGCAACAAATCAAGTGGTTAGTGCTGCGCTGGTGGCGGAGAGAGAAGCAGAGGAGGATGCAGCGGCAACGGCAGGCCCGCCAAGCGGCTTGCCGGGGGTAGCCCCGGCAGAGTCTGGTGCCGGCAAGGAAGGATCCGCGCAGTCAAGTTTAGCAGAACAGAAGAAGAAGATGGTGCAGCGCCCAGTCTATTTCGTCAGCTCCCTGTTGCAGGGGGCTAGGTCGAGATATTCTGGTGTGCAGAAGCTGCTCTTCGGCCTTCTCATGGCCTCGAGGAAGCTGCGCCATTACTTCCAAGCACATGAGATCACCGTCGTCACTCGCTTTCCGTTGCAACGGATTCTCCGGAACCCGGAAGCGACTGGCAGGATTGTAGAGTGGGCGTTGGAGCTGTCATGCTTTGGTCTCAAGTTCGAAAGTACTTCAACTATCCAGAGCAGTGCCTTGGCAGAATTCATTGCAGAATGGACGCCAACGCCAGACGACGAAGTTCAAGAATCAGTGACCCCCGGGAAGGAATCAGGGCAAACATGGGTCATGTACTTTGATGGAGCCTTTTCGCTGCAAGGCGCCGGTGCCGGCGTGCTGCTTGTCGCACCCACCGGAGAGCACCTCAAGTACGTCATCCAGATGCATTTTCCCCGGGAGAGATCGACCAATAACACGGCAGAGTATGAAGGGTTGCTTGCCGGTCTCAGGATCGCGGCAGACCTTGGGATCAGGAAGCTCATCGTCAGGGGTGACTCCCAGCTCGTTCTCGAGGATGGATAGGTCGAAGGCGGCCTCCGTCACAGTGCTTGGCGGAGGAGGAGAGGTCGTTCTGGGGCGCTTGCCGGCGACGGTTTGCCGCGTTGCCTCGCTGGCAACGGCTTGCCGCGCCGCTTCGTCAGCAGCCTCCTTGCCAGAAGCTTCATCGTTTGGCGCTGGCTGGTAAGCAGGAGCGCCGGTGCTGGCCTTCCGAAGGATGCGCCTCCGTGCCTGTCGAAGAGCTGGGGGCTCCTCTTCCTCCTCCTCTTCCTCATCGGCGGCCGCTCCAACAAAAGGGCCCCCGGTAGCGGCTCCGCTCGTCTCCCCGGCAGCCTGACCTCGCCCGGCAAGATCTTCCCGCAGCAAGTCCTCGCCCTCGCTGGACTCGGCGCTGCCGGCTTCTTCGGCAAGGTTCGCCTCTTCCGCCCTGTCGGCGATGTGGGCGAGCTCCTCCTCTGTGGTGGCGCGGACAAGGTCCTCCTCGCGGATGGCCTTCTCCGTCAAGTTGTCGAAGAACGCCAGCACCTGCTCCGCGGACGGCTCGATCCACCTCTTGTCGATGCTATGGGCATTGAACACCGGCATCATGGTGATGATGGAGGTGAGTGATGAGTTGTTGCACAGTGGAACGACGCCCGCCGGCAAGTTCCCCACTGTTCCAGAATTGAAGAGTTGTTGGCAGAGGGCTGCGTGCCCCATGGCTGTTAGATTATTATCCAGCCCAGGCCGCACCCTCATGACGTCGGCGGCATTCGTGTACTCCCAGGCAGGACGCCCTTTGTTCTGCAGTGGGGCGATGCGCCGGCGAAGGAAATCTGAAGCAATCATCTCCACCTTCAGCCCGACAGCCTTGAGGCGGAGTATCCTGGTGGTGGCGATGGTCAGCTTGCTGTCGTCAGGGTCCGCAGCACCCCAATCCTTGCCGCGGACCACCTTCTGCTTCCGCACCTCGCAGAACGGTAGGGGCTCCTTTTCTCGGACCCAGCACCACTTGCTGCGCCACTCATCCCATCTCTCGCGATAGAGCCCCTCTGGGTACGTCTCCTTGGTCGCCGTCCTCGGAATCCAAGCGATGCTACCGGAGAGGGCGTCGCCCTTTTGGGTGCGGGGGTAGAAGTAGTGCCGGAAAAGTGCTGTGCTCGGGATGACCCCAACGAAATTTTCGCAAAGGTGCGCGAAGACGGACATGCAAGTCACGGCATTCGGCGTGAAGTCTAGCAGCTGGAAGCCGTAAGTGATCATGATATCTACGAAGAAGTCCGAGTATGGAGGGCAGAGGCCGCACCAAAAGTAATCGGCAAAGAAGGGATAATCCCCTGGCTCTGCCCTACGAGAAGCTACACTCACTTTGGGAGCTGGATGCGCCGTGGTCTCCTTCGCCCATGCGAACTGGTACCTCTTCTTCAGGGCCTTCGCATCAAGCGTCGGGGGGAAGACAGCGCGCTCCTTCCGCATCTTCACCAGCTTGCTCTCCGCGGCGGCCGCTTCCTCCGCCTTGCCCTTGCCCTTGCTCGGCTTGGGCGGCATGGTGGCTATGGGAGTGGGCGTTGAAGACGTCGAGAGCGCGGTGGAGGCAGGCGGAGGGAGAAAAGCTCTGTTTTGGGTGCAAGGAAGAAGACGATGGCGACGGTTCTGAGATTGAGATTGGAAAGGTGAAAGCGATGGGGGGTAAATGAGCAGCGTCTCTGCGATTCCTTTTTTATGGGGAAGGCGCGGGGCTGGCTCTTTAACCGCCCGCTTTTACTGCGCGCCCACGTCTCCCATGTCGCGCGATTAATGCGCGTAGTGGAGGGGCGTGGAAAAAGAGATCATGATTACGGACAGTTATTCCCTGCCACGTGCACCCGTGCACTGTTTTGGGCCTAGCCCAATAGGCCTGGCATCCGTGTATGGCCTAGGCCCGGGGGCTCCTGTCGGTGTACTAAAGTATGGGCCCCTTTAGTACCCCTTACTTGTGTACGGGCAGTTGTAGCCGAACCGCGGCAGGCCTTGCCGGGGAATAGCTAGGAGCAACCTCAAGACGAAGATAGTGCTTGCCGGCGAGGAGCGAGCCGGCAAGCCAGGAACCCGGCAAGCCTTGCCGGGAAGAGACGTTCAAGTCAACGGCCGGACCAGAAGGCAGAAGGACAAAGGGGTGCGAAGGCCCGGCAAGACCCTTGCCGGCAAGGCCTCGCGCCCGGCAAGACCCGGTCCCGGCAAGCCCCGGGCCCGGCAAGGATTCAGCCCCGGCAAGGCTCTGCACAGTGTAGCGCTATCGCTCCTGCGCAGCGGCCAGCCTTGTCGTTTAGGGTTTGTCCTCATGGTGACGTGGCGCGATGCTGGCCACGAGATGCTTAAGCGGTGCTGATGGGATGGCTGCTTTTGCCCATCCCCTGTAAAGCTTTTCCAAGCCCGAGACGCTGAGGGACACCTCGACGGACACCTCACGGTGCATTTAATGAGCTTGTCCTAAGCCGTCAGGGTTAGGTATGATAACACTGTAGTGACCCTGTAGCTACTTTCCACCTCATACCTTATCCCTTACGCCACTGTGGTAGCCCCTTTGACTCATATAAAAAGGAGGCCCAAGGCATAGCTACAGGGAAGGGAGGGGAGCACTTCGGAAGCTCATTCTGCATGCGTAGCTGCTACTGTAGCTCCCAGAACTTGGCCAAGAACATCCACAATAATACCATCAAAGCAGGAGTAGGGTTTTACGCATCCGTGCGGCCCGAACCTGGGTAAAATCCCCGTGTGCTGTTCGCTAGTTCTGCTCTTCGTGCAATCCTCTCCCCTTGCCGAACCGTGAAGGGATCTGCTCGATAGCGATCCCATAGGTGTTCGTTTCCCACGACAACGAGGATGTATACCCTCATCTGCCCCACGGACAGCCCTCCGGGAGGCGGTCTGACAGTCCCCCGGACGGTGTCACGGACAGCCCTTCGGGAGGACCATCGAAACCCGGATAGTCACTCGGACAGCCCTTCGGGAGGACCTTCAAAACTCGGACAGTCACTCGGACAGCCCATCGGGAGGCACTCTCGAACTAAGACCGAAACTACGATCTCTCTACAGAGTTGCACACATACGGTGTCATCTATCCGGCAGGGCTTCGCCGTCCAGAACTAGTTCCCACCGGAACCCAGACAGTCTTTCGGCTCTACGAAACTATTTCGCTAGGAGGGAGAGAGAAGCCAGATAACATCAGATGGCATGTGTATGTGAGAAAAGAGTGAGAGTGGAGAGTGCATCTCCACCTCTATTTATAGGAAAACCCAAGGGGTAGGGTGACACTTGAAATACCCAAAATGCCCTTCACAAGGGCACAAAGGTAAAAGCAAGTGGGCAGCCCTTATCCTTCCATGTCATCCCTAGAGATATTTGTGAGTAAAGCCCCAAAAGGTGGCTTTCCATAAAGTAATCCAAAAAGCACTTTCACTATTCACGGCGACATATTTCATCGTCCGTTCGAACTGAAAATATTCATGTGGGCTTAGAACATTTCCAGTACCCACTAAAATAATTTTCAACGCGTTCCGAAACAATTCCGGTTTAGTGATTTTCATCTGCGAAAAGCATCTGAAGCGGTTCCGGCAGCTCCGGAACATTTCCGGTTTTCATCCCGGAAAATTCCAGAAAGTTTCCAGAACGATTCTGGCACCCTCCAAGAATTATTAGGCATGTGCCGAAACAATTTTGACTTTATGGTGTACTCCAAAACAACTTTTCGGTTTAGTGATTTTCATCTGTGAAAAGCAACTAAAGCGGTTCCGGCAGTCCGGAACATTTCCGGTTTTTGTCTCTGAAAAATCTGAGAAGTTACCGGAACAATTCTGGTACCTTCCAATAATTTCCACGCATGTGCCGAAACCAATTTGACTTTATGGTACACTCCGAAACAACTTTTCGGTTTTACCGAAACTCTTCCGGTGTTCTCTCTCTCCGGAACTCTTCCGTTGTCTCCGAAACTTTTTTGGTGAATTTCTCTCAGACTCCCTGTCTAGTATTCAGCAGATAGATGACCCTTAAGCGTGTGACCCTATAGGTTCGGTGAAGTATAGACATGACCCGGAACCCCTTCCGATCAATGATCAACATCGGAGCCGTGGACACCCATATTGACCCCCATACCCACACGAATGAATATTCGAGTGAACCTCCAGTTGCCGTGTGCTATTCCTGTTGCTTCGTGATATGTAAAAAATATCCGAGGTGAGATATGTTGGCATCCCCGTGGATCAACAACTTGTTCACTATGCCAGTTACCTCGTTACCGGTATTGTTCTCTTTTCTCGTTTCTGTGTTCCAGCATCCCCGTGATCAAATCACAAAGTGTCTGGCCAGACAATGATGGATACCGTAACACCGAGAGGGCCCAGAGATATCTCTCCATCGTCGAAGGAGCAAATCCCAATCTTGAGCTATCAAGTTACTTGACATACTTTTCCATGAACCTGTAAGCCGCCGTAATAGCCACCCATTTACGGATGACGTTTAACAAACCCCAAAGTTCATGAAGCAAGCATGAAGAAACTCGATACTCTCATGGTCTAAGGAATCATGCAAACGTTAACCTTCTCTGTGTTATTAACCATTAACTTATGACGAATGTATCTCATAGCATAACATCAATACGGGTCGATTCAACACAAATGTTCTTCCAACATTGTGCCCTCAAAGTTGCTGGCATAGACATGCCCATAATCAGGAAAACAGAACCATCATGCAACACTTGGGCTAGTCTTAGAGGCCAGACTAGGAATACATTTTATCGTTTATTATTCCACACGTGCATATGAGTCTTCCTCCGAGCCTCGTGGTTATTGTAGACTCGAGAACCATAGCAGTTATAGCATGGAACATAAACCTAATTATGAACAGGGAGATAATCAATAACATTTATTATTGCCTCTAGGGCATATCTCCTACAGACTCCCACTTGCACTAGAGTCAATAATCTAGTCAATGCTAATGCACTTTACACCTATGGCATACTGGTGTAAAATATGCTTCGCTTGTGGTATAGCCTGATGTCCAACGGATCTGACAACTTCAGCTCCGTGTGTAACTTTGCATATCCTTGCGTTTTCACGCTTTCACAAAATTCATATTTTGTGTGGATTTGGCTTTGCATATGTGGGAATCATTGGTCGAAACCTGATTCCTCAGACTGAGCTATAGAGCAACTATCTGCAATAGTGTCCTATAGACCAAAGCCATCTTGGAACCATACTAAGTTCATGAATGAACTATATGATTCAACAACTTCTTTGTCGCTTCTAAAGCGTCAACATACTTAGCCTTTGTTATAGAATTCGTCACAGTAACCTGTTAAGAACAATTCCAACTTACCGTGCCACCATATTGTGTGTTACACAAAACCCTCAAATTAAATCGAAAATCGCATGGAGAAATGGTGAAGACAGTATCGATGTAACCTTTTACAACGAACTCTTCATGATCTCTGCTTGCGAGAAAACATGTCATCAGTGCTACTTTAGTACTCAATGACCCTTTTTCACTGTTGTCCCATGATCAGTGCTTTTGATCACTTTGGTATCTATACTCGCAACAACTTTGGAGTATTGGACATATCTAGTTGGTTTTACATACCATGGAATACATGATTAATCCAAACACAAGAGTGCGTGGAATCTCCATCATGTATTTTACTCATCAGTGTTTTGGGACACCAAGTCTTGCAAAAACTCTTTCCATGTGACTTCGGCAAGAATCACTCCTTGACGGTTTTTCAATGCTAAAAGGTTTTAGCATTTTGTCAATATGTATCTTTGCTCAGCCCCATTAGGTAAATCTATCTCCATAGATCATCATGCCTAATATCAAGGCTACTTAGCCCAAGCACTTCATCGAAAAAAACTATTTTCAAATGAAGTCCTAATTCGTGTCAAGAAATTTATTTCCAATTAACAATGTGTCAAGTACACAAGGTTTTTAGAAATATTATTATGCTCCCACTTACTTTCTTGAATCACAAGCATCTTCGATACCCATTTGATGAAGTCAAACCCCTTTGACCATTCCATCAAAAACGAAGATTCCAACTCCACTTTGCTCTCTTCTGTCCATCGCTGGAACTCTGAAGTTTGCATACTTACTAGCATCCTCTGGATCGACAAATTACTTTGGACTGTATCACATACAAGTCCTAGGTTTCATTTCTATCAGATGGAAATCCTTTTGTCATCCATTTTTCATATCTCATGATTGAAATATGTATTAATTGCTAGTTCAACCCGAACCGACTTTAAGCATCGCTACGGTGAGACAATCTCATCGTAGTCAACTCCTTGAACTTGTTATTGCAACAAGTCGAGCTTTATGGATAAAACATTTTTATCCATATCAGTTTTTAGTTCCATAAATATTCATTAGACTCTAAGTCTTCCGAAAGGTGTATCAAGATCTTAATCTTGAATCACTTATATGGAAACTATCTCGGATTGTATTGGCATTTAGCCAATTCCGGAGTCAAGGCCCATCAACGCTTCCTTGTGTATCGTAGGTATACTGTTGTCTAATAACAATATCTCGTTTGCGCACCTGATAGGTTTGCACGAGCTTTGCCTACGTGGTTCAGCTGCAAGTTCGACCGAAGTCCATCATTTTATTGTAGAGACTTCCGTATCAGTCGCAGTAGGAAACTCCGGAATTACTTCCAAGGTCTCTTTCCTTTGATCTGATGACGAAGATACTGTTTATCTCGTCGAGTTGCACTGTTCTCCCACTCACCTTTTTGAAAGAACCATTTTCTTCAAAAAGCATACCGTTCTTTGTGGCAAACCTATTTGCCTCGGTATAGTGGTGGGGAAATATCCAATGACTTGGGATAACCTACAAAGTAGCACTTGTTTGATTTGGAATAGGTTTGTAATCTTTTACACAGGCCCCATATTCCAAATGTTAAGAAAAGATATAACATGATTGGGCGTACCATACCATGACGTCATTTCAACAGACCCGATGGAGCTCTTTTCAGTGTAAAAGCCGCAGTCTCTAAAGCATCACTTTAAAAGGGATAATGGCAAATTTATTTATGTCATCTTTGATCTTACCATGTCATAAATGGTTCGATTACATCTTCACGGACTTTTCCCTTGCAGTCGTGTTCCGGGAGGTGCAAGTTATGAAACCCCTTTCACAACTCATCAAACATTCGCTAAACTTGTAACTCAAATATTCCTTTCTGCAATCGAATTGTAGAAACATAATTTTCTTGTTACAACAACTTCTACTTCATTTTTGAAAACCTTTCGAATGATTTCAAAAGATCCAGACTTACGTCTCATCAAGTAAATATCCATATATCTACTTGAGTCATTTCTGAAGAGAGATAAATCCACTACTTGCAACAACATTTATTGGACTACACACATCATAATGTATGATCACCAATATGTTCTTTGCTCGTTCCTTATGGCCTGTGAATGGTATTTCAGTCACTTCACTTTTCGGAGGAAAGTTGCAAGTGTCAGATAATTCAAAATCAAATGACTTCAAAATCCATCATAATGGAATTTTCCATGCGGGTTTCTCCATTGTGACCAAATGTAGTGCCACACTTGTGTGGTATTCTTTTAGTCTTGCGACATTTAGCATCAGTGTTATGGATGTATCATATTTCCATCAATATTCATAACATACATCCCATCTAGGATGGAAGCATGGCCCTTCATGTTATTCATAATACTGAACAACAATTGTTGTTTTTATGAACAACTCTTTTGCAACAAACATTGTGCAATGGGCTAGAGTGTATGAAACTCTAAAATGAATTATGAAAGTAAACCCAGAGGTAATGTATTATTATCAATATTCATAACACACGTCTCATTCATAATGAAAGTATGGCCCTTATGTTATTCATAACACCGAACATCAAAAGTTCTCTTATGAACAACCTTCTTGCAAGATACCTTATGCAAAGGGCTAGAGTGTGAAACTCTAAATGAATTATGAAAATAAATACATAGGTAATACACCGATGGAAGGTATAGTAACATTTACTATGTTCCCAGCGTGTATCAAGACCTCATTCCTGGCTAGTCTTTTAGGCCATAGTAGTTCTTGCATCAAGTCGCAACAGAATGCAATTGAGCGGGTATCTTTGTGATAAACTCACAATACCCAAGAATTTAGTGATTAACATGTTTAACCATAATTCCCAAGAACTATATCTTTGACCAGCCTTCTATACATCAAAAACTTGTATGACATTCATACATGAGCTGGATATTCCAGTCTTCTTTCTTTCTGCCGTTATACTTCTAACAGTTTAACTTTCAGTATTTCTCCTACTCTCAGAAGAAGCACCCAACTTAAGAGTGGCATTAGCCCCGGACTTCCTAGGCGTGAAAGTTTCACTAACACCCTTCGGACACTTCCTTTCTCTTTTTGTTTTATTCACCATCATCATATGAAAGGCGTTCTTCTGGATCCCCTCTTATCAGTCCAATGTATGGTAAACATTTAACTAATGTTTTGCAAACAAACATTGCTTTGGATATCTCATATCTTTTAGCCTTTGTCTGTCTCTGAAAATGATTTTCAGATTCCATGAATATCACATAACTATCCAAACTTTCGAATTTCGGGACTCATGGAAGCAAACATATTTCACTTGACCGTAACGGAATTTTAGCTTTTGGATCGAAGGACGAGAGTCATATCATACATAGCATTAGCGGGAGAATACCGAAAGTATGCGATAGGACAAAGTCCTTCTCGGCACTCTTGAGGACAATCCTCACATTAGGTTACCAACCGTAAAGTTTTAACCAGATATTTAACAGCTATTCAATTTTAACAGGGAAGGTGGAAACGCGAGCCATTATTCTACTTATTATGCAAATCACACTTAGACAGTGTTCAAGATTAATTGCACTGAGAATTAAACAAGTTAATTCTTCAGTGCGCTCCCACTCAAATCAATATCTCTCATAATTGATTTTGAGTGATACAAGATTGAGACTTCAATTCATCGTCATAGAATCATCATCTCATGACGGGAATTTTAATCGGTAGGCCAACTTGCCGATCACATCTCTATGTGACTCTTGTTCATCTTTCGATGCATGTGTTCCGAGCTCATGACTTTCATGCTTGAACGTCAAGACAACCAAGTGATCTCGCTGCGAGGTCTCAACTCACCCGCCTCACACATCCCTAATCGTTCATACCCATGGATCCATGGCGCACCCCGAAAAGTTAGGTGCCGTGACGGTGCTACACTTGGGAGAACACTAACTACTTGATATTTTTGTGAGAGATCACCCTAATAAAAAGCGACTACCGCGCAATCAAGAAGGGTGCATCATAAGGGATAAACATCTCAGGCAATTCATAATAGCATGATATGGTATAGCCCTTTCTGACGGAGAAGCCTTTTATTTCTTCGTCTTCGGCATTCGCATCGGTGTTCACCTTCGCGAAGATTGCCACCACCTTGTCGATGCACCAGATAATATTGCTATCTCTATAGCTAATAAAATAAGTGCATTACTTAAGGTTGACACGCAGGTCATTAAAGTGACAATCATATGGCTCTAGCCATCATGCCAAATCATGACACGCAGGTCATGTTAATATTACATCATATAGTCATCTCATACATAATCAAATTAATATGAGCACTGCTATACCACATCATATGCACATGCAAACCATCCTGCAAAACCAAGTAAGACGCCTCTAATCCGTTCATGCAAAAACTTGTTTTACGTGGCTTCTAAGGTTTCGAAACAAACCGAAGCTACCAACGTCCATCATCAAGCATGATAATCCAAGTCGCTAGATTAACATTGCGGGGTGTATGAAACACGAGATAATAAAATCTCGAGCCCCATACTATACTTCGTCATACGCGTGACCCCCGTGCAGATCATATCTGCATTGCCCTTTCGTCTGCAAAATTTCATCTTTCTTTTTAACTACGGTGGAATTCAATGAACTGTTAGCACTTCGTTGATCAATCAGGATCGCGGATTGCCAGAACATTGAAACTCCACCATACTGTTATCAAGATCAGAAATATGCAAATTCCAGGGAAGCAACAAGAACATTGGGTAACAGATTTCATCCGCTAACCGCACAAATAATTTTCAGTAATAGAACTCATCTACTACCTAATTATATTGTGCAACACCCATACATCTCTATGTATTCTAGATCGCAACCTGCATCTACGCATAGCACGGCTCATGATGCCACTGTAGGGTAACGCAGCAGAAAACAAAAAATTTCCGACCTACGTACCAGCCCAGGACCACTATGGAGATTGCATACAAGGTTTGATCATTTCGTTACCGACTCGTAGCGCAGCGGAAGGAGAGTCGATGACGATCGGCGGTGCAGATCCCCGCAGCTAGGATTTACAACCTCCCAACCGCGAGGATGTATACCCTCATCCGCCCCACGGACAGCCCTCCGGGAGGCGGTCGGACAGTCCCCCGGACGGTGTCACGGACAGCCCTTCGGGAGGACCATCGAAACCCGGACAGTCACTCGGACAGCCCTTCGGGAGGACCTTCAAAACTCGGACAGTCACTCGGACAGCCCTTCGGGAGGCACTCTCGAACTAAGACCGAAACTACGATCTCTCTACAGAGTTGCACACATACGGTGTCATCTATCCGGCAGGGCTTCGCCGTCTAGAACTAGTTCCCACCGGAACCCAGACAGCCTTTCGGTTCTACGAAACTATTTCGCCGGGAGGGAGAGAGAAGCCAGATAACATCAGATGGCATGTGTATGTGAGAAAAGAGTGAGAGTGGAGAGTGCATCTCCACCTCTCTTTATAGGAAAACCTAAGGGGTAGGGTGACACTTGAAATACCCAAAATGCCCTTCACAAGGGCACAAAGGTAAAAGCAAGTGGGCAGCCCTTATCCTTCCATGTCATCCCTAGAGATATTTGTGAGTAAAGCCCCAAAAAGTGGCTTTCCATAAAGTAATCCAAAAAGCACTTTCACTATTCACGACGACATATTTCAGCGTCCGTTCGAGCTGAAAATATTCATGTGGGCTTAGAACATTTCCAGTACTCACTAAAATAATTTTCAACGCGTTCCGAAACAATTCTGGTTTAGTGATTTTCATCTGCGAAAAGCATCTGAAGCGGTTCCGGCAGCTCCGGAACATTTCCGGTTTTCATCCCGGAAAATTCCAGAAAGTTTCCAGAACGATTCTGGCACCCTTCAAGAATTATCAGGCATGTGCCGAAACCATTTTGACTTTATGGTGTACTCCGAAACAACTTTTCGCTTTAGTGATTTTCATCTGTGAAAAGCAACTAAAGCGGTTCCGGTAGTCCGGAACATTTCCGGTTTTTGTCTCTGAAAAATCTCAGAAGTTACCGGAACAATTCTGGTACCTTCCAATAATTTCCAGGCATGTGCCGAAACCAATTTGACTTTATGGTACACTCCGAAACAACTTTTCGGTTTTACCGAAACTCTTCCGGTGTTCTCTTTCTCCGGAACTCTTCCGTTGTCTCCGAAACTTTTTCGGTGAATTTCTCTCAGACTCCCTGTCTAGTATTCAGCAGATAGATGACCCTTAAGCGTGTGACCCTATAGGTTCGGTGAAGTATAGACATGACCCGGAACCCCTTCCGATCAATGATCAACATCGGAGCCGTGGACACCCATATTGACCCCCATACCCACACGAATGAATATTCGAGTGAACCTCCAGTTGCCGTGTGCTATTCCTGTTGCTTCGTGATATGTAACAAATACCCGAGGTGAGATATGTTGGCATCCCCGTGGATCAAAAACTTGTTCACTATGCCAGTTACCTCGTTACCGGTATTGTTTTCTTTTCTCGTTTCTGTGTTCCAGCATCCCCGTGGATCAACAACTTGTTCACTATGCCAGTTACCTCGTTACCGGTATTGTTTTCTTTTCTCGTTTCTGTGTTCCAGCATCCCCGTGATCAAATCACAAAGTGTCTGGCCAGACGATGATGGATACCGTAACACCGAGAGGGCCCAGAGATATCTCTCCATCGTCGGAGGAGCAAATCCCAATCTTGAGCTATCAAGTTACTTGACATACTTTTCCATGAACCCGTAAGCCGCCGTAATAGCCACCCATTTACGGATGACGTTTAACAAACCCCAAAGTTCATGAAGCAAGCATGAAGAAACTCGATACTCTCATGGTCTAAGGAATCATGCAAACGTTAACCTTCTCTGTGTTATTAACCATTAACTTATGACGAATGTATCTCATAGCATAACATCAATACGGGTCGATTCAACACAAATGTTCTTCCAACATTGTGCCCTCAAAGTTGCTGGCATAGACATGCCCATGATCAGGAAAACAGAACCATCATGCAACACTTGAGCTAGTCTTAGAGGCCAGACTAGGAATACATTTTACCGTTTATTATTCCACACGTGCATATGAGTCTTCCTCCGAGCCTCGTGGTTATTGTAGACTCGAGAACCATAGCAGTTATAGCATGGAACATAAACCTAATTATGAACAGGGAGATAATCAATAACATTTATTATTGCCTCTAGGGCATATCTCCTACATATACTTGTTGAAAGCAAGGATTAAATCTGATAATGGTAGATCGATAAATTGCAAAGTAAAATAAAAGTAAATAAAGTGCAACAATATATTTTTGGTTTTTGCAATATGATTAAAGTAGACCTGGGGGCCACAGTTTTCACTAGAGGCTTCTCTCTTTTAGCATAGCATACAATGGTAGAAAAATTATTGTTGGGCAATTGATAAAAAACGCATAATTATGATGTTATTCATGGCATGATCATATACATAGGCGTTACGTCTGTGGCAAGCAGACTGGCTCCTACCCGCATCTACTACTATTACTCCACTAATCGACTGGCTCCTGCCTGCATCTATGGTATTAAGTTCATAAAAAACAGAGTAACGATTTAAGCAAGATGAAATAATGTATCGAAAGAAATACAAGGAATATGTTCAGACCCCGTCGTTTTATCCTTAGTGGCAACAATGCAATACGTGCCTTGCTACCCCTACAGTCACTGAGTGAGGACACCGCAGGATTGAACCCACTACAATGCACCACTTCCAGGGAAGATCGATAGATCAACCTGGCCAAAGAAAACCCATAGATCGGAAAGCACTACATAGCTATATAAATTACACATGATACAATTCGGAATTGACTCAACTACTTTCAATGAATAATCTGATCATAAACCCATAATTCATCGGATCCCAACAAACATACCGCACCAAAGAATTACATCGGATAGATCTACGAAGAGAACAGTGTACTGAAGATCAAAGAGAGAGAAGAAGTCATCTAGCAAATCACTATGGACTCGTAGGTCTGTGGTAGACTATTCACACATCATCGCACAGGCAACAAGGTTAACGTAGAAGCCCTCCGTGATCCATTCTCCCTCCGGCAGGGTGCCGGCAAAGGACTCCAGACGGGATCGCAAAAGAACAAAGACTTTTGGGGGTGGATTTTTTTCGGGTGGTTCTATTCGGGTTTTGGAAGTTTTGTGAATTTCTAGAAGCGGAATGATGTCAGACGGAGCCAGAAGGGGCCCACGAGGCAACAGGACACGCCTATCCCCCTAGGCGCGTCCTGTTGTCTTGTCATCTCCTTGTTTGTCATCTGGACTCCCCTCAAAGCCTCTAGGGTGTTTTGTGGTCTAGAAAAAATCATCAAAACGTTTCGTAGCATTTGGACTTCGTTTGATATGGATTTTCTGTAGAACCAAGAAAAGCAGAAAACAGCAGCTCACACTAGGCACTGGTTTAATAGGTTAGTTTCCAAAAATGATATAAAATTCATAAAAAGTATCTAAGATATATAATATAATAGCATGAAATAATCAAAAATAATAGATACGTTGGAGACGTATTACTGACTGTCAAGTTCTACGACGGTCAGGTAATTTCCATGACGAACCTACTACAGTCACCGATTCATTATGAATGTGTGACTCATTTTTTAGTCATGTAGCATCTAGCAGCATGACCCATCACACATGCTTCGCCGATTATTGAGCTGTTACATCCATCCATCAATGTTTCTGTACGAGACCCATAAATTATTGGTGACAGGAGACTTGCCATGGTTTCCTGAGAGGTTACTTATCACGGTAATTTTTATGTCTATTATAAATAAATAGTGACTACAACACCCCCCCCCCCCCCCCCTCTCTCTCTCTCTTTAAAAAGTAGTGGCTGGTATGGCGGTGCAGTTGTTTCTTTCTAATTAAAAAATGAAAATGACATTGTATAAGCAAAAAAGATCTATACCGAAGTTCGAACATGTGACATCCTCTAACGGCTTGGCTAAGAGGCAAGAGCTCAGGTTGTAATGTACGTAGTGTTAACGCGAAAGTCCTGTTCTCCTCGCGCTCTCAAATGCTTCCTCGTGAACAGTAAAATAAAATAAAAATAGTAAACAAATTTAAAAACTTCTGAATTTTTTTGGTAAACTTTGACAAATGTTGTACATGCATACCAAAATTCAGCACAAAATAACATTCGTGGAAGTCGTGACGAAAAAAAAAATCAACAATTCAAAATGTATTCAAAACTAGTATTTTTGGAGCATCAATTTTTTTTTTTTTTGCCACGACTTCCACGAATGTCATTTGGAGCTGAAATTTTGCAAGCATACAAAACATTTGTCAAAGTTTATCACAAAAAAAAATCAGAACTTCTTAAATTTATTTACCACTTTTTATTTTACTGTTCATTAGGGAGCATTTGAGCTCGGGAGCAGAAACTCTATATCCGTGTTAACGCTTCTTTATTATAATTTTGCACTATGCCGTGTATACCAGCAAGTTGTTACTTCTCCTAGTACGTTTTGACTACGGCTATAAGTTACTGTGTATTTTTTCAGGATGAATACGGTAGTTTAGTTGATGTGTACCAGATCAGGTTTCCTGGAACTGGGTTTTGCTGCTGTTTTGCCTGTTCCGTTAAATGGATGGATGTGTACCTAAACCACTTTTTTACCGGAGACAATTGTGAAAACAGAAAGGCAAGAAAAAACTAATTTATTATTTGCCTTCATTATCCAAAATGCAATTATATATTCAGATTATTCTACTATTAAGGGTCTTATCCACCCACTACCTCTCCCCCGCGCCCGCATCCAACAGCGAGGCGAGTTTGAAGGATCTTGGCGCGCACCCAACCAGCCACCGCCGCGCCCTCGAGTGCTAGCGACGCGTGCCTTCGCCCGAACGGCTTCTTCCCTCTTTGGTCAAGCCCCAGCCGCCACGCTCCCTCCAAGCTCCGGCTACCGCGATTGTTCCCCACAAGGACTGGGTGCCACACCTCGCCGTATACATCGGAGCCGCCAACCCGCGACACAGGAGCGGCCAATCTTGACTGGCAACATCATATCCTCATCCCCGCCCGCCGTGGTTGGATCCTCCCGCGTCGACCCGCCCCATCGGAGCATCCTGCTATCCCACCAACTCGCCGGTGTAGCTTTCCCCACTTGTTTGTTCCTCCTACCCCATTCGATCCATGTATGTGTCAGTGTTATGCTAATAGGTTTTTTCACAGTCAGATGATCAAGGTTTAACTGAATTTCGTCTAAAATAGTGTTTGCCACAGCCTGATAATCATGCATCCTGATAATGTCCAATAATTAGGTTACACTCAATTTAGTTCATACTGTACAATGATCTATTGATTAACTGAATTATAGATGTTCTTCATTTCCATGGATGTTATTTATCACAATATATGTTCTCCGATTCAGACCATATTCTCTGTACGTTTCAAAGTGGCAACTTCACAAATTATTCAATTAACCTTCATTATTGAATTATTAATCTCATGTGTAAAAGTTAGAGGATGAACCAAATCTAAAGTTAACTGTGCTCTACCAACCATGCAAATAATCTAAACAAATTATGGTGATGGCTAATTGGCTAGTTAAACAAACGAGCTTGGAACAACCTTATTTGTAATTTGAATACGCATGAATGACATTTTGGTGCACACTAGATATTTATGAAAGTATTTTTTAATACTTGCAGCCTTGGATATGTGTGAATGTTGGTAACACTAGTTCTGTTTAATTTTCTCGGTCTACCATTTAACTTCATAGCATCAACTCCTTGCTCTTTTATTGCTCTGTTTTCAACAGTGTAAATGTAATTGCAAGGAGAGAGACACTGATGGATATAGGCAGACAAGTTGGGGCACAGGTGCTGTGTAGTTGCATCATGGGCTGAACCAATGACCATGCAAAAAAAGAAGGAAAATAGGGGAGAAAGAAAGGAGAATCTCGTGGACCAGGTTAGATGATTTCATCACCGTTCAATGTTCCATGGGCTGATTCTTATCATCACTTGCACTATAAGCATAATAAACAATTGACTAATCACCTGCATATTGCTGATTCACATTTTCTCTCCCTCCACTCTTTGCTCTCCTAATTATCAATCTAGATGATGGTTTCCCTGTTCATTGACATCCTATTAGAACTAGTGGATTCACTACCTTATTTTTCTATAACTTGTTTCATCCATGTTGATCCATGTATATGAAGGTTCTACCATGCAAAAGAAAACAAATCCTGAAGGTCTGCTTCAACAGCACAAATCCGAGATCCTGACGAAAGAATTGAACAGAACGATAGAGATGCAAGAGATGCAAATAACAAGTACCCCTCTTTTTTCTCTTTCGGTTCTTGTTGTTTCTTATTTATTTTTATTTTGTGCGCATAGTGCACTCATGACAGTGAAATTGAAAACACAATTGTGTTGTTGACTTGTTGTCTTATTGATGAAGCTTGCTGCTTTTCAAGATTGATAAGTGAAATATAGCTCTTGGTTATGCATGTCTTTAATTATTATAACTTACTGCTGGGTTTATTGTTTCATTGGCTCCTCCGCACGCTTGTCTAGACATTTAATATTGTGCTTCTCATTTTCGATTCATAATTTGATAGACTATAAATTTTTAGTGACACTCTTGCACCTTGTTGTCTTATCTATTTTCATCTAATGATTATGCAATGCTGCTTTGTTTTGTCATTTTACAGGCACTGGGCGGAGTTAGCCGCAAGACTTGAAGCACATGAGAGATCACTTGGAGAGATGGGAAGGAAGCAGCAAGAAAATTGGTGCTAAGACGAGTCAACAAGACAAGAACGAAGCCCGGGAAAAGAAGCAACATGAACAACACTTTTGTGGTCTTTACTTATCTAAATATTCCTCATGAACTAAAACCACGACAAGTATTTTGGAACGGATGGAGAACTTCCCAACCTTTATATTGTTGTTATTGTCAAACTTGTGAATCCATGTTATGTTTTACTGTCATTTCTATTTGAAGGACGATTTGGTTGAGATGAGTGAGTTTATAATATGATTTGTCTTTCATTTCAATCTATAATGTCATTTGGCTCTAACTAAATTATATAATTTGATGTGAATTAAATACATATTGTGATATGCATCTGGAATATGTTGGATTGATAAATAATCGTAATTTAAATATAAATTAAATTAAATATATTTTGATGATGTCATCTTCATCGGTCATGAAAGTATGATGTTGTCATGTGCGGTTTATAGCATTGGGATAGTTTTGTTGGTGTTGACGTGGCATCAAGTTGCATGTCGGGGGCAACATTATGTTGTGAAACGAGAGAACATCACACGATGCCATGTGGCATCAACGACGACATCTGGCCGTACGGTTTGGCAGTATGGAAAACACCGTGGATACACACGGCATGCCTACTTCCCCGGGCTGGATGTCAGATCTGCACCCGGGATCCATGGATATCATCGCCCATACCTCAGATTAAATCTCGGAGCAGACCCTCGATATAACCTCTTTCACAAATCGAGCTTTGAGCTCAGATCCCAACATTTCCTCTCTGGTTCAGGCGTTGAGCCTATCCGATGAAAATTCTGACGTGTCACCATGCAATACCTCGATTCAAGTCAAGCTAGGCCTCACCTACTGTCAAACGATGAGTAGACACGACCTTCTTGTTTCAACAAAATGCTGGACCAAACCCAAAGCCTCAGAATCTCGGACGGATGGTCCTTGGTCCATGATCAGGCCAGGTTTAGATTCGGAGGGGCGGAAATTTTCGCCGCACCCACCACCCACTCAGTCACCACGATTGAGGACTTAACCGACATGCTTGACTATGCCTCCAAGGAGGCCATGGACATAAAAGTGGACGTAGACGATATGTCATATACAGCGTCATCTCTGATATCCGCTTATACTGGGAATTGGGTGGCCACGTCTACCCATGGCGTCTACATGGTAGACACTCCTAGGGATGACAAAAGCAAGAGAAAGGTGAAGAGCCACCCAAACGCCAACGTCGAAGGCATCGTAATAACATGACATGTACTTTTCATATGTGTCCACATAGAGATTGACTTACTACTTTTGATTCCACTACTGTTGGTTGTTCCCTTTCGGTTTTGATAATTCACAATGGAAGATTGAAGGCATAGGTCTGGTTTGAATCAAGATGTTTGATGGCACAATCAAAACTTTAACAGATGTTCGGTATGTTCCGAAGATGAAGAGAAATTTTATCTCTGCGAGTGCCCTTGATGCAAAGGGTTATAAGTATTCAGGTGGAGATAACATTTTGTAAGTCACCAAAGGTTCTCTTATTGTGATAAAAAGCGACTTAAGTTCGACCAATGGTCTTTATTACCTTTGAGGTTCTACCTTTTCAGCTAATGGTACTCCGGTTATTTCAAAGAATTACAAATGTGATGCTATTGGCCTTTGGCATATGCATCTTGAACATATGAGTGAACTTGGTTTGGCAGTGTTAAATAACAGAGGCCTTCTTGATGGATATGAAACTGGCAAACTGAAATTTTGTGAGCATTGTATCTTTGGCAAGCACAAGAGGGTGAACTTCAATACTTCGGTTCATACAACTGAAGGTATTCTTGATTATGCGCATTCTGATTTGTGGGGACCGTCTCGTAGAAAGTCACTAGGTGGTGCTAGTTACATGTTGATTATTGATGATTACTCGAGAAAAGTATGGCCTTATTTCATGAACCATAAATATCAAGCATTCTCAGCTTTTAGGGAGTGGAAGATTATGATTGAATGGAAAACTAAAAAAATGTAAAAATACTCCGCACTAATAATGGTATGGATTTCTGTTCTAAGAAATTTGTGAATTATTTCAAATTTGGAGGCATTGTCACGCACTTCACCGTTCCGTATACTCCTCAATATAACGGTGGTACTGAGTGTATGAACATGACCATTATTTCCAAGGCCCATTGCATGTTATCCGATGCAGGTTTGCATAGGTGTTTTTGGGCTGAGGCCGTTTCCATAGTATGTTATCTCATTAATCGGTCACCATCCATTGCTCTTGATAAGAAAACTCTAATTGAGGTATGATCTGGTTCTGCTTATTATTCAAAGTTGAGAGTTTTTGGTCGCACTGCTTATGCTCATGTTGATAACGGAAAGTTGGAGCCTATGTATGTTAAGCGCATCTTTCTTGGTGACAAAGCTTGTGTTATAGGTTTTAAATTGTGGAATCCTAAAACCCAGAAGGTTGTTATTAGCAGAAATGTTATCCTTAATGAATGTGCTATGTTACATGATGTTCCATCTATTAATGTTCCTGTTGAGAGTGAGCACAAGTCTACTGTTCGGTAGCCTACTGTCGAGGTGGAGCATGTTCATGATTCATGTGATACATCTGCTAAAGAAAATGTTGATGCACATGCGGAACACGTCGTTGATGATGAACATGTCAATCCAAATCAGCCTATTGTTCCACCGGGTTGGAATATCACACGCTAAAGAGTTAGACGGGGTAGTAATGCTCCTGGAAGATGAATTCAAGAGTGTAATATTTTTACTTTTGCTTTATCTGTTGTAGAAGAAATTGAAGGTAATGTTGATCCTTCTTTGTATTCGGAGGCTATTATTTCTGGTGACAAAATAATAAGTGGATGACTTAGGCATGATGAGATGGAATCACTTGAAAAGAATGACACTTGGGACTTAGTAAAGTTACCTAGAGAGAAGACACACATTCGTTGCAAGCGGGTTTTAAAAAAAAAGGACCGCGTTTGTCCTAATGATGATGCAAGATATAAAGCAAGGTTACTTGATAAAGGTTATAACAAAATTCTAGGTATTGATTATAACAAAGTCTTTTCTCCTATTCTGAAGGAGAGCTCTATTCACACTTCAGTAAATATTATTGACATGAAACTTTAGATGTTAAAACTGCATTCTTAAATGAAGAATTAGCAGAGGATATTTATATGGAATAACCTGAAGATTTAATTATACCTGGAAAAGAAAAGCTGGTCTTTAAATTACAGAATTGACTTTATTGATTGAAGCAGTCCATTTGACAGCGTTCCAAGAGATTTGACACCTTTATGATGTGTCTAGGTTTGAGAAGATCTAATTATGATTCCTTTGTTTATTTGAAAACTGTTAATGATATGTTAATTGCTTGAAAGAGTATGACACAGATTAATGACCTAAAGAACCGATTGAGTAATGAATTGGATATGAAGGATTTGTGTGCAGCAAAGAAAATACTACTAGGAATGGAAATATCCAGAGATAGACCATTTGGAAAAGTATATCTAAGGCACAAGGGGCATATTGATAAAGTGTTTCGCCGTTTTAATAGGCATAATGCCAAGCCAGTTAGTACTTTGTTAGATACACACTTCACAGTATCATTAGCCTGATGTCCTAAGTCAGATGCTGATATTGAGACATGTCTAGAGTTCCCAATTCGAGTGCAGTTTGTTCACTTATGTATGCCATGGTTTGTTCTCGTAAGGATTTTATCATATGCATCGTGTGTTTTCAGTAGATATATGGCTAATCCTGAAAAAGAGTATTGGAAAGCAGTTCGGTGGATTTTCGGATACCTGTGAGGTACATCTAATGCTTACTTGTAGTTTGGGAAATCTAGAGATGGTATTGTTGGTTCTGTTAATTCTGATTTTACTGGTGATTCAGATAATAGAAGATCACTCACAGGTTCCGTTTCCACCATTTGTTGTTGTGCTGTGAGTTGGAAAGCAACTTTGTGGTCTATTTTGTCTTGTTCCACTACTGATGCCGATTATATGGCTATTTCTTAGGTATGAAAATAAGTTATCTGGTTGAGAGGTTTATACACTGATATTTGTGGAGATTCATCTTTCCTTCCCGTATTTTGTGATAGTCAAAGTGCTTTATGTCTTACAATATATCCAATGTATCATGAGAGAACAAAATACATTGATGTCAAATTTCAATATTTTCGTGATGTTATTGTTGAAGGTGATTTATAGGTATGGAAACGAAGTACGCATGATAATCCTACTGATATGGTGCCAAGCTAGTTCCTACCAATAAGTTTGTGCTTTGCTCCGGCTTAGTTGGTATTTCTCACAAGACCTATGGACTTTGACGCACAAGGTGTTTACGCTGATTTGGATGGATTTATTTAGTTTCCTGGATTACTCGAGGGAATTTGGCTCAAGATGGAGATTGTTAAATTCTGATCAAATTTCTACTTTGTCAGACTAGACGTTGTACAAACAGTGTGAGACGTTGTGTTGATGCCAATGTGTGCGTACGAGGACAACTCATCTACTTGTCCTTCAAGGACTGTTATATATTACCCCTCGTATGAAACCATGTAGTCGCACTTGCAGACGGCTATGAACTTGTGGTTGTAATACTTCTCCATCATAGCTGTTGAATATATGAGCAAATTACTACAAGATTTAATCCGAATAAACAGTAAATAAATCATGACAGCAATAGTATAGGCTAAACTAATCATGCAGACTAGCATAGTAAACAAGTAGATCGAATCTACGGCAGAAACTAGACACAGAAATTCTAGCATGATCTCAAACAGAGAGGACAAGATTGCATATGGTGCAGCGGGAGCCGAATCCCCAGTGTTGATGTTGCCGCTCATGTCGTTGAGGAAGAGGTTGCCGAGATCGGGGAAGAAGTCCTCGTCGAGGAAATCGTCGCTGCCAGCAGTCGCGCAAGTGCGCTCCCAAAAAACCTGATCGCCCCTCTCCCGTACAGGATCACGAGAGGCGGGGTTCCGAAGGCCTGTTGTCCCTTCTCGCGGTGCACGCCGGAAGGAGGGATGGAGAATACTTGGATGGCGGCGCAATGATCTGGAACGGTGCGAAACCATATGTTGTGTCGGCGGCTAGGGTTGGCAGGGACCTCGCGTATATATGCACAGCAGGGTAGAGAGACGTGGACTGGACCCACGTTCGAGTCGGTTACAGCCCACGATCCGACGTCTCAGATCGTGGCGCGTCTGTTATGGACTCTCCGTTCCCGACCGGCAAAAATAAGTGCGTAGGTATGAGCTCGGTTCGGCTCAATCCCACAACCCGCAGCGCGTCGTGACGAGGCGTGGCGTGGCGAGGCGAGCGAGGAGGAGGAGTGCGCAAGGGCCCCTTCTATTCTCATTCTCTTACAAGTGCTAGAAGGGCTCGCCTTATAAAGAGGTGCAACTCTCTCCCAACTAGCAGTATGGGACTAAACATTAGTCCCACTCACACCACACACAGCCATGCAAGATGGGTCATGAGAATTTCAGATTTTAGTTGGGCTTTGGGCCAAAGACCTAATAGCAAAAATCCAACAATCCCTCACAAAGTCTCATTGGCACATATCATCATTTGTTCCAAAACATTGTTTATATACCGGTGCTTAATGGAGACTGTTAAGTTGAACTTCCATTTAGAATTTTATGCTACACTAGATCACAAGTTGAATAGTGGACTATGCCTTGAACTACAAGTTTTCTATGAGACTAGTTTCACACAAATACTTGACCGATACTGGGTTGCCGCAAGGCTTCCCTGCGGGTGGAGCGTATACATCATACTCCAAGGCCTTTCATGAATTTATTAGAGAACACCCTATTCTCACAGACTGCGACGTTTAACAGTCAAATTCATATAGGTGTGTTCCTCAGGATATGCTCTGCAGGACAACATCTCTGCTTACCCAAATAAGCCACTTGGAGCACATTAAGATAAATATCAACCTGCCATGCAGATTATGAGAGTATTGCATCTTCACGGAGTGGGATTGCAAATATAGGGATACTCTCCTTCCAGCTGCCCAACAGCTTGTCTCCCACTTCTACTTCACGGGATCTCCGATCACATAGAGTGGGTTACCACTATGGACAACTCATATGGTGGGTCTCAAACCCATCTCCACCAATGCATTATCTATCACATTACGTGATAAACCCTTTGTAAAGGGATCTGCCAAGTTTTTAGACATTTGGATATAGTCCAATGCAATAACTCCGGAGTTCTTCATTTTTCTAACAGGTTTCAATCTCCTCTTCACATGCCTTGAGGACTTCATATTATCCTTAGAACTATTTATCTTTATGATCACAGTTTGATTATCATAGTTCATCAGGATAGCGGGTATTGGTTTCTCAACCACAGGTAAGTCCATCAAGAGCTGACGAAGCCACTCTACTTCAACAGTGGCCGTGTCTAATGCTGTGAGTTCTGCTTCCATAGTTGACCTCGTTAAGATGGTCTGCTTGCAAGACTTCCAGGAAACACCGCCACCGCCAAGTGTAAAAATATAACCACTTGTGGCCTTAATCTCATCAGCATCAGATATCCAGTTTGAGTCACTATAACCCTCCAGTACCCTTGGGTACCCTGTATAGTGAATCCGATAGCTCGCAGTGCCTTTCAAATAGCACAAAACTCTCTCAAGCGCATGCCAATGACCATCTCCCGGGTTTGATACAAACCGGCTTAGTTTGCTCATAGCAAATGAGATGTCAGGCCTCGTGGCACTCGCCAAGTACATAAGCGAGCCAATAATCTGAGAATACCTCAGTTGATCTCTAGCAATTCGTCGATTCTTTCGAAGCAACACACTAGCATCATATGGAGTTGGAGAAGGCTTGCAGTCGCTATACCCAAAACGAATCAAGACCTTTTCCACATAGTGAGATTGAAGCAGTGTAATCCCACCATTCCCATCTCTCAGCAGCTTGATGTTCAGAATAACATCAGCTACTCCTAGATCCTTCATCTCAAAACAGCGAGATAAGAAATCATTAACCTCCTTGATTAGATCAAGGTTGGTTCCAAAGATCAGTATGTCATCGACATACAGACAGAGAATAACTCCTTCGCCCCCACCATGGCGATAGTATACACACTTGTCAGCTTCGTTTACAACAAAGCCTGCAGCAGTTAATGTTCTTTCGAACTTCTCATGCCACTGTTTAGGAGCTTGCTTAAGGCCATATAAAGACTTCAATAACTTGCAGACCTTTCCTTCCTGACCAGGTACTACAAAACCATCAGGCTGATCCATGTAAATTTCCTCATCCAACTCTCCTTTGAGGAAAGCCGTCTTAACGTCCATTTGATGAACGAGAAGACCATGTGAGGCAGCCAATGATAGTAGCACCCGAATAGTGGTCAATCTAGCCACAGGTGAGTAAGTATCAAAGAAGTCTTCACCTTCTTTCTGGGTATAACCCTTGGCCACAAGCCGTGCCTTGTACTTTTCAATTGTACCATCAGGTCTAAGCTTTTTCTTGAACACCCACTTACATCCCACGGGTTTGCACCCATAAGGACGATCAGTGACTTCCCAGGTTCCATTAGCTCAGATGGAATCCATCTCGCTATGGACAGCTTCCTTCCATTAGTCAGCATCAGAAGACGCATAGGCTTCTGAAAGAGTCCTAGGTGTGTCATCCACGAGGTACACAATGAAATCATCACCAAAAGACTTTGCAGTCCTTCGTCTCTTACTCCTTATAGGAGTTTCATTGTCATCCTCCTCAGGATTCTCAACGTGTTCCATCGCAATGGTGGGTTCAGGAATTACAGAAAATTCCTCAGTAGATAGAGTAGGTATCTCCTGATTTGATGAGTTAGGCATATCCATCATAGGAAATATGTCCTGAAAGAAAGTCGCATCATTCGACTCCATAATCGTACCAACATGCATGTCGGGTACCTCAGATTTTATTATCAAAAATCTATAGCCAATGCTATGAAAAGCATAGCCCAGAAGAACACAATTCACGGTTTTTGGTCCAAGCTTACGCTTTTTGGGAATTGGTATATTGACTTTCGCCAAACAACCCCAAGTACGTAGATAAGAGAGTTTCAACCTTTTCCTTTCCCATTCCTCAAATGGAGTAATGGTTTTATGCTTTGTGGGAACTCGGTTTAGGACATGGCATGCTGTCATTAGCGTCTCCCCCCACCATGCCTTGGAAAGACCCGATGTGTCTAACATGGCGTTAACCAAATCAGTTAGAGTTCGGTTCTTTCGTTCGGCCACCCCATTTGACTGAGGTGAGTAGGGAGGCGTCCTCTCATGAATTATACCATGTTCCGCCCAAAACGAATCAAATTCATTGGAAAAATACTCTCCACCACGATCACACCTAAGCCGTTTAATTTTCCGATCAAGTTGGTTCTCTTCTTCAGCTTTATAGGTTTTGAAGAAGTTTAAAGCCTCATCTTTTGATTTTAGAAGATACACATAACAATATCTAGTGGAGTCATCAATCAACGTCATGAAATATTTCTTTCCACCTTTTGTCAACACGCCATTCATCTCACAAAGATCATAATGGATAAGCTCTAGTGGCACCAAGTCTCTCGCCTCTGCAGCCTTATGGGACTTGCGAGGTTGCTTAGCTTGCACACACACTTGGCACTTGGAGCCCTTGACAGTAATGAATTTCGGAATTAAGCTCATATTGGCTAGCCGCGTCATGCAACCAAAGTTAATATGACAAAGTCGCGAATGCCAAATATTAGACTCATTATCGTGGAAAACATTATTAATAACTTTAGTGCAAATATCTGACAAAGACAGGCGGAACAAGCATCCGCACTCATAGCCTTTTCCAACAAATTGTCCATACTTATAAATAACAACTTTATTGGACTCGAAAACCAACTTAAAACCATCTCGACACAAACGGGAACCGCTGACGAGATTTTTATTGATGGAGGGCACATGATGAACGTTCTTCAGACGCACGATCTTCCCCGAAGTAAACTTCAGATCGACCGTACCGACCCCTCGAACAGTGGCATGTGACCCGTTCCCCATCAGCACGGGAGAAGTCCCTGTGACCTGGTTAGAAGAAAACATAGAGGCATCAGCACAAACATGTACATTAGCACCGGTGTCAATTAACCAATCTGGAGAATGACAAACTGAAAGGATGGTAGGAAAAATACCGTACCCAGAATCCTTCATATCAGTATCACCGATGACAACATTAGCGGACTTGCCGCTCTTCTCATGTTCGCGCTCCTCATAGCGGTTAGGACATCTCAGAGCCCAGTGATTAGGATCACCGCAGACATGGCATAGTCCCTTCCCCTTCTTATGAGAATTCTTCTTGAAGTTGGTAGATTGTGACGGCTTGTTCTTTGCAACAAACTTGCCTTTGCCCTGAGATTTGTTCTTGTTGTTTTGGGGCTTGTTGAGATGGAAGTTCTTCTTCTGCACCACGTGGGCACTAGAAGCTCCCTTAACAGCTCGAGCACGTGTGTCTTTTGTTCTCGCCTTCTCTTCAACATCAAGAGTTCCAATGAGATCCGAAACGGAAAACTCCTGTCTCTTGTGTTTCAGAGAAGTAGCAAAATTGTTCCACGAAGGTGGAAGCTTGGCAATGATGCCTCCGGCCACAAACTTGTCCGGCAACACACACTTGAAGTACTCAAGCTCCTTCGTGAGAGACTGTATCTCATGAGCTTGTTGAACAATAGAGCGCTCATCAGTCATCTTGTAGTCATAGAATTGCTCCATGACGTACAACTCGCTGCCAGCGTCCGAGGCCCCAAACATGGCCTCGAGCGCAGCCCACATGTCCTTGCCGTTGTCAAACGGCATATACGAATCCACAATGGAATCGTCAAGAACACTCAGAAGGGCGCCCTTGAAGAGGGTATCGATCTTCTCAAAAGCTTCCTATTGTGCAGGATTAAGATCGCACTCGGGCTTACCCTTGGTGGCGTCATAGCAGTACATAGTCTGAAACCATTAGACTGCTCTCGTGCGCCACCTCTTATTTTGCACCCCGTTGAAAGGGGGCGGCTTTAGATGCGCAGCAAAACCACTTGGAGTAAATTGCCTATAATCAGGTTTTTGGATTGTTGAATATATGAGCAAATTACTACAAGATTTAATCCGAATAAACAGTAAATAAATCATGACAGCAATAGTATAGGCTAAACTAATCATGCAGACTAGCATAGTAAACAAGTAGATCGAATCTACGGCAGAAACTAGACACATAAATTCTAGCATGATCTCAAACAGAGAGGACAAGATTGCATACGGTGCAGCGGGAGCCGAATCGCCAGTGTTGATGTTGCCGCTCATGTCGTTGAGGAAGAGGTTGCCAAGATTGGGGAAGAAGTCGTCGTCGAGGAAATTGTCACTGCCAGCAGTCGCGCAAGTGCGATCCCCAAAAACCTGATCGCCCCTCTCCCGTACAGGATCACGAGAGGCGGGGTTCCGGAGGCCTGCTGTCCCTTCTCGCGGTGCACGCCGGAAGGAGGGATGGAGAAGACTTGGATGGCGGCGCAATGATCTGGAACGGTGCGAAACCATATGTTGTGTCGGCGGCTAGGGTTGGCAGGGACCTCGCGTATATATGCACGGCAGGGTAGAGAGACGTGGACTGGACCCACGTTCGAGACTCTGATCGTGGCGCATCTGTTACGGACTCTCCGTTCCCGACCGGCAAAAATAAGCGCGTAGGTATGAGCTCGGCTCGGCTCATTCCCGCAACCTGTGGCGCGGCGTGACGAGGCGAGGCGAGCGAGGAGGAGTGCGCGAGGGCCCCTTCTCTTCTCATTCTCTTACAAGTGCTAGAAGAGCTCACCTTATAAAGAGGTGCAACTCTCTCCCAACTAGCAGTATGGGACTAAACATTAGTCCCACTCACACCACACACAGCCATGCAAGATGGGCCATGAGAATTTCAGATTTTAGTTGGGCTTTGGGCCAAAGACCTAATAGCAAAAATCCAACAATAGTAAATTGCACCGTCATGCGTCGTGGTTTTTTTTCGCAAGGGTTTTTCTCCTTAAATATATGTCTTTCTTGTCTCATTTATTCTCATTTTATCTAACGGGGAACAAACACCTACAGACCACAATTGATCACAATTGAGTCGATTTCTCGCTAGGCCGCTACAGAACAGATCCAACTCACGGAAGAGCAAAATAACAACAACGGAAACTCTCCTCTAGTTATAGTTCCTTCTACCCGGCGAGCCTTAGAACAGTTTCTCTCTAATATAAATGATACCTACGCTAAACAGATCAGATCACCAAAGCAAAAGTCAATCAGCCACAGGGTGACAGGAGCACGTTCGCTCCGCGAGCCACCTAGAACTCAGCCCTTACTAATCCCATCCGAAAAAGCTGGACATATCGAGTAATGGATAGACTAACAGACCACAAAAACAAAAGTCGTTCCCCAGGTGAAATCCAGGAAACGCCCGTACCTTCTATGCTGACCCCGTCGCGGCCAAAAGACCAAGATCGGCCCGAGAGCAAAGCGCGCCAACTACCCGCCAAGCAGATGAATCTCTATCATCAATCCCATTTCTGTTCAAGTAAAAGATGATTAGTGATGATACATGGGAGGATTAGAGACTTAGAGCGCGAACAAACCTTGGGTTTGGGTCGCGGATGGCATCGAATCTCACTCGGCGCCTGTGACCAACGAGCAATGTCACTATGGATGGACGACGACTGGAGGGCGAGACGCGAGGTGACCGACTTGTTTGGGGGTCTCGGTCAGCGGTATGTATATATTTCCTGGAAGGAAGGGCACATCACGTGCGCCGTTAGGTTTTTGTGGCCCTAGATGATCGATCGGACAGTGTAGAAACGGGTTGGTACGAAAAGGGTCTAGAGTTGAAAGGGGCAAAAGTTGGTAGGTGGTTGAAATTTGACTCAAGATATTCCAAAGATAGATATATATGCGAATACACACGGTTGTTTTTCCTTTGCAAGGAGATACGCACGGTTCTGCAATTACTGAAACGATTTATTAGTGGCCGCGTACTGACTAGGCAGCCCAGTCACAGCAAGCGTTCTACCCAGAGTTACCTAGAATGTGCTGTGTAAATGGACAATGTGTAAATACTACAATTCCAATTCCTCTGGGTAAGCGATCGACTATACACATACTGCCTGTCCCGTTGAGCTGTTCACTGATCATATATGGTGTGGACCTATGGAAAGAAACGAAAAACATGCAGTACCAGGATTACTAGGATAGCCCGGCCGTGCACTCCGTCCGTAGAGGTTGGCCGCCACCACCCGCTGGTCCACACAGAGGTGAGGAAAGGGATCGGACAGTGATGGGGCGCCATGATTGAGTTGGTGATGGTGGGAGGGACATGCCCAGTTGGATCTTTGGAGTTATGAACTTCCTTTTTTAGCGACCGTTACAGAAGACTCCGAAGGATAATAAATTCCAGAAAAAAATGCATAGAAGACCCTAAATTGAAATCGAAGGAGACACCTGACTCCGCCTACCTCTAACCGCATCTGGTGCTCCAAAGCACCCATCGCCCGTTGAATGTCTTCGTTGTTGCCTTTGGAGTAGACTAAAACCACCAGCAACTAAACACTTGTATAGGTTCCCTACCTTCCCTCTTTTTTTTTCTTTGTAATATTTTCCTTTATTTTCTCTATATACTTGGATGCTATATGTGATGGTGATTGTTGTGATGTTAGATGGATATTTTCCCATAGATGCTATCCTGCGCCGATGATGTTAGAATATTTGTATAATGTTAGGTGCTAATTTTGATGTTAGGTGACGTCAGATGATGAAAAGAGATATAAAATAAAATAAAAGAAAGACATGAAAATAAAAGAAAATAAAAATAAAAAGTCTATGCTTTATATTTCTATGTGTGAGTGTTAACAAGAATTTCAAAATAGAAGGAATGAAAGTAAAGAAATGCTTTGTGTAATGAATTAATACTAATTTTTTGCCTTCTATGAAAATATAATTGTTTATTTCACAGGCCCTAAGTTTAGGAAAAAAAATTCTAGGAAGTTTTCATGGTTGCTCAATTTGCTTAACAAATTTTCTTAGATAATTTTTCTTAGGTAATTTGCTTAGAAATTTTTCTCAGGTTATCTGCTATGAAATATATATGTATGATATCATACCTTCTTAGGTAATTTTCTTAGACAATGTGTATGTGAATGCGCTAGTGTGAACATTTTTCTAGTACTATGAAATGAATTGTGGTGGCAGAAAAAATAGGC
Organism: Elymus sibiricus; assembly: GCA_039707655.1. Lineage (NCBI taxonomy): Eukaryota > Viridiplantae > Streptophyta > Magnoliopsida > Poales > Poaceae > Elymus > Elymus sibiricus. The sequence continues at coordinate 470,986,204 of CM077675.1, read as the reverse complement.
TGTCATGGTAGCTATACATAGCTAGCACAATGGTCTTTCACGTAATATTATTTCAATAAGATCACCTATGCATAAGCCCACAATTTATCTTCTTCAAAAGACCATCCTACCTAACTATCATGGAATATCTATGCCATTCTGAGATATATTGCCATGCAATATTTTTCATCATTACATGACTAGATATGTTTTTCCTTGTTGTCATTTTGCTTTGCATTATCATATACAGTTGGCATGATATTGTTGTGGCAAGACCACCGTTATTCATTGTTTCACCTATGCTATGAGATCATTGCATATCCTGGTACACTGTTAGACGAATTCATTAGATTGCGTACATCATCTTTATCATTTGTTCAGTTGAGTTGTATGTAAATTCAAAGTGTGTTATTTTTCATTACAGAGTATTTCTCGTACTTTGAGAGATCAAATAAATGATGCACCGGTGGATCAATAGAGAAAAATAGAGTTGTGAGAGAATAAAAAGGGAGGAGAGAGGGAACAACACTACTATTATTTTTAGTTTATACTTGTGCTTCAAAGTTGAACCTCGTTTGAGAGCCGAAAAAATAGTTCCAGCTGCAAATAATTTTTGGAAATTGTTTGTGCAATAGGACTTTCTATGAGAATTACAACATTCCTCTAAAATTAATTAGAGTTTCTATATGGCCCAAATAAATGTCATGAACTCCAAATAACATTCTAGTCATTATCGACTATATATAACAGGGGACAAGCCATGTTGTCTCCTACCTGACAATTGCCTTGCTTTGAATAATGATTAGAATATTTGAAAGGTCCAATTTAAATATCCAACTAAATATTTCGAAACTCCCTCTTATTCCCTCTCATTTGAATATTAAATAAACTCCAATAATTTTGAATCCAAGTAAAAATTTAAATAGAAGTATCCAACACAAGAAAGTTTTAATTCATCTGTTTGAATAAGTAACATGTTACAGGTTTCGTCTTCACTAACAATTGATGTTGCGGTAGAAACTTGGAAATCTTGCAGTTCAACAAATTCGCCAGCACATCCCATTGTAGCATGGATTTACACTTGATCTTTAGTAGCGTGCGGAACGGGGGGCACAATAACGCCTCCGAAAGCTTTAGCTTCTGTGAAAACAGCCACATCAACAAGGTCTTCTACAACAGTAGCGATGGTTTTCCCTGCAGCGAGCTGATGTACAGCTTCACCATACACAACAGCTGAGGAAACCACAGGCACATCGGTTGCATATTCATATGTTGCTGCAGCTTCGGAATAAGCCGAGGAGCCCGTTACACCATCTTTTTCATCCTCATTTGGAGATGTCGCCATGGAAGGTTCTTCAATACCAACCACTCCTTGCAGCGCCGGCTGTGATGATGTGTCTCTGAAGCGAGTAGAAGTCCTACTCTTGGTAATTGAGACCTTCCTCACAGCCTTCTTTACCTTTCTCTTGCTGAATTTTTTGAAAGGTAAAAAGGGAGAAGGAAATATGTTATCAGACATTACTACTGTAAATTATCATCCAATTTTAACTAAGTTATCTATGTTACAGAAAGAAATGGTACTAAAAAGTTACACAAAAATACGAGATTCACCTTGATGTCATATCGCATGAGTAATTGTCTGTCGGGCTACTTACATGAGAACTGTTGCAAAAAAAGAAATATTAAAAAAATGTGAGAATCAAATTAGTGCCTATTTTATGAAACATAAAAGAAAACAAAAAAATTAGGATTTGGAAATACCTTGTTCCTGAGACATTGGATGACGCCTTAGCCATATCAACCTGCTTGGTAGATCTCCTATAGAAAAATGACAATGTGGTTGGAGCAAAAGTAAACAAAGTGTAAAAATGAGAAGTATAAGTCATCAAAGTCAAACTATTGGAGTTACTATAGAATCACACCTAAAACTACTATACAGTGACTCTTATAATTACCATACAGTGATGATGAAACCGAAAAGAAAAAGGAAACACAATGATAGCTCACCTGGGCGAATCTTGCTTGTTCCGACTGGGGGGGGGGGGGGGGGGGGGGTGGAATGGTTTCACTGGTGACTTTATCGGGGAAATGAATCCCGAGCTCTTGGAAGACAATGCTCTCCGATAGAAGGGCAGGGTGAACTGGTGCAACTGGTTGTGGCGGAGAAGGTAGCCTCAATTTCTTGCGCCTCGTGTAAGTGATATCCAAAGGCTTCACAAGAGAAGCACTGCATCTCTTCAAGGAAGATTTAGGTGCCACCTCAACCTGCGTGTCTGTTATATCTAGCTGGTTAAGCATGCCTTCCCGTTCATCAACTGATGTCGAGCGAGAAGGTTTAGTCAACATAATTTGGGACTCAAGAACAGGTTCATTCCCCACACGAGATGGCGTGCCTTCGTCATTTGCTCCTCCGCTGGCCGACACATCTGCATTTGTAGCAGCACGATCCCGAGCATCTACATACGCTTCCCCACTGCCTGAAGCATCATAGGGTCCTGCTTTAGTACGAAAAACAATTCCATAATATGTATCATCATCGGAGTCGCTATCGTCATTCTCACCGCCACCACAACCGCCACCCTGGCTTTGATCATTGGTATATGACTCATAAACATGTTGCTTGCCAAGAATGTTTTCTCGACGGGGACAGACTGAAGGAGGGGTCCTTGTAATATTATCGATAGCAGAAGAGAGCCCCCTAAGACAGGTCTCTAGTTGACAAGAGACCTCTGCACTACCTTCATCATCCATGGAAGTAAAACCATGCACAAGCTTACACAGGAGGCCCATCACACGTGATGAAAAATGGCCCACAAGCGCAGAAGCTTTGACTAATTTCTGCTCATAAAAGATGCAATACAAAAATGTCAGAATAATAAAGATCAACATAAATGAATTTGCAGCAAATGTAGACTGTCTCACGACAAATATAAAATTACTAGGGTAATCCGAGTAGATGTTACCCTAGAGATAGAACATAAATTAGTAGACTTTCTATAAAAATGTGATGTACAAATAAATAAAAAAGCACACACCTGGCTACTGCAGTTTGGCGCAGCGTGAACACGCATGAATTTATCAAGACCTTGAAAACCACCAAACAAACACAAGTCCATACCAAACCTGGGTTTTAGCTGGTAGATTACGAAAAACCCACAAAAAACAACAAAATGCAAATTAGTAGAACGAAAATGCAGCTGCAAGATTTGCATAAACTGAAGAATAAAAATTACCGCTAATTTCCCATAAGAAGTGTTGTCCGTCCGAATGTCCTTGCGAAGCACTTCAGAGATCAGCTCATTCGTCCATACATTAATTGGAAAAGCCCCATCAGGCAAAACGATACCAAGACCAGTAAGGTCAATAGCATCAAGGTATAGAAGCTGGAAAATGTTCTCGTGGTTAGGATACACAAACAAAAAACAAGAAAAATAAGAATTATAAATTTTTAAAATAAGCGAAATTCCTAACATTGTAGAAGAGAAGGCAACCCTTCGTAGGCTTGCCCTCTAAAAGCGCCTTGTGTAGCTCATCAGCGATGAACTTGGACCAATTGAGGTTGCATACATTGTCAATGTCTTGCTGAAAAGTACAATAAAAGAAAGGGGAAAGCAGAATTTAACATTGGGCATAGCAGTATAGTTACCATAGTAAAACAGAGAAAGTTGACATGGTGAAGAGACCATGCAAAAAAGAGGTAAAAGTTACCAGCATAGCATACCACCTGGTGTTGACGTTGTTGGAGGTTGTCGGTGCTATGACAGTATTAGCAGCGAGCATAAGCCACATGCGCTTGAACTTGGTGTCGGAGTTGTTGGAACTCGTGATAAGCTCGAGGAGTTCTTCATTTTTCGGCGCATATCCAAGCTCACCAAACAAATCACCCGCAAGCTGAAGCTCGGCTTGCATAGGCAGCCTGTACGTAACATCATCCCCACCATGAGGAACACCCATTATTCGATGCACAGACTCTTCGTTGACAAGAATCCTCCCCCAACCTGAAACGACAACCTCACGGGAATCGGGGTCATATAGACCAGCAAGCCACTGACTAAGGCGGTTGAATGGGGTGTCACACTTGATGTTCCAAAAGGTTTTGAAGCCCATCTCATTGATAGCTTTTTTCCTGTCATAAGACATGTCCTTACAAGCGGCCAGAAACGGGCTGAAAGACGCCCTGTTTTGATCTATGGGGGACTTCAACTTCGTCAAAGAATCTGCCTCCTGAATTGCGGCATTTCCTTTGTCTTTTCTTTCCATTGTGCCCTGTCGCATACAAGAGGATGAAAACAGTTAAAAATGTCCCACAAAATATTCTGAAAAATATAGAAATGTCGGAGGGGAGAGTGAACTTCATAATCAAAGTATAAAATCACCACATGAAAAACCATACCACCACTTTCAAATGTACATGATGAAAAATACTGAGAAATAACCTGGTGAAATCTGCTACTAAAGGCATGGTAATTTGAATAAAATGTACATGGTAATTTATACACAACCGTCCAGGAAAATACAATTTGACAGTCATAGACATGAATGAAATTTACTCATGGAATATCAACAAAAATGTGCTAAATTATCAATGAGGAAAACCAGAAGGGTAAATAACAGTACATCAGACACATCAGTTAGTAAACTTGCTAATAATTGACTAGTAGTTTATACAAGGCAATTATACATAATACTGATGGTAATTATGCAAAGTACAGACCAGAGCCACCAAACATAAGTGCAGAAACACATCATAAATTTATAGCAACAAAAGAACAGCGGGGATGCGCCCTAACTAACAAAAATCAAATCAATTTTTGATATGAACAAAAATTAAGAGACTAGTGACTTTGCTACAGCAGGCATGCAGATTTCCGAAGGAAAAATCGGATAACTACTATATGACCGACAAGTTGAAAAAACAAATCCCAGAGCTTACAAACCTTGGTACACTAGCTAGAACAGCAAGCGCGATAAATATTAGATTTAAATTAAAAAATGAACGGACAAAATGGTATACAATTGTCAGGCTACAAACCTGATTACTAAGATGCAAGGAGTAATAACTATAGAACATGAACTATGGGGATAACTGCCAGTGGCTAAATTACTGCACATAATGTGAGCAAAATACATGTCTCAATTAAACTAAGTCAGTTATAACTCAAGGGTATGCCTGATTACTTAGGTGAAAAAAGCCTGATAACTACAAAGTGCATCCTTCAGCCAATTTCAACCCAGCATCATACAAGTTTATGCTGATAACAAAACAAATTTCATTTCCAATTAATGTGACACCGGCGAAAATCCTGGTGATGAAATCAAATCAACCAGCAAATTAAAACACCCCAAACACTAAATAAACCCCAGTCCTCAATAGACTGTAGACAAACCAGCAAATTAAAACACCCCAAATATTCTCGCTCTCCACAAAAGCAAATGCTAGTGGGACTACTTGATTTTGACCGTCTTGACCAATGGCGGTGAGGATCTGACCCTTGTACTTGCCAGTGAGAAATGTGTCATCTACACATATCACCGGTCTACAATGACTGAAAGCTTCGATGCATACACCGAAAGAGAAGAACAATCGATGCAGCACCATCACAGTTGGGAACTCCGGCATGACCAAGTCTTGGATGTCAACATAGGTGCCTGGATTCCGGTACTGCAGTGTGCGGAGGAGACGGACAACACAGTCATATGCATCGAAATACGAACCAAATCTCTTCTCAAGCGCCATGTGCTTAGCCCTCCAAGCCTTGCCATAAGAAATTCTGTAATTGAACCTGACGAAGACTTTTGTCTGGATAGCCTTCACTTCCATCGCCTTGCTCTCCACTATCTCACTGTAAAGCAATCGAGCAATAAGCGTGGACGAAAGGTTACCATGATCTTGAGGGATATACAGAATAACACATGTGTGATGTACGAAGTCACTGATCACCCAACTTGTGCCATACTTTGGGAGATAGCCATGCACCCTCGCAGGACAATCATCGTTCTTGCATACCATTGTCAAAAATTTCTGACTAGACACAGCAGCTCTCAAAACCCTTTGCGTGGACATTGCCCACTGAGTGATTGCATCCTTCAGAGCTTCCTTGTTGGGGTACATACCACCCGTTGCAATGTTGTTCTGGTGATATTGCCAGGCAGAATCATGGCCATCATTCACGGTCATTGCAGATGAGAAGTCATGATTCCATGCTGCAGGATTAGGCACCACCTCTACGTTCTCATCTTCATCCGACTCGTCGGAATTATCAGCATGAACAATATCAACATCTGTATCTTCATCTTCCATCAGGTTTCGCATTTGGCCATCTACCTCGTCAGCATCAGCCTGGCCAACGTCATAACCATCAGCATTTCCTCCTTCTACCTGACTACTCTGCCCTGATTCGTGGCCATCATATCCATCATTTGACGGATCATCTAACATAGATAAATGTATCCCTGCACTGCTCTGGCCAGGATCATAACCACCCTCGCCTTCAGGGGCACTGACCTCCTTCAGGACAGGAAGCACTAAGGCGCAAGGATTTACTATCCTTTTTGCACATCCTTGCAACCAGCGCACCCACTGAGAGTCCCGCTCGATTGGCCTCAAATAAAAGAAAATATTCGAACTTGACCGGCTCCACAATGCATGAACACCGACGGTGTGAGTTTCAGTATTATACCCTAAACATCTTGTCAACCACTCTGTCAACTGACTAACAGACCATGTTTGAGGGGCACTAATTGGCACCACTATGTTCTCGAACTCACTAAGATCAACTCCCAACTGATTTGTTTGGACAGTACCATGACCGTAGAAAAAAGTGAACTTCACTACATCTGACATATCTGCCGACCTAAAATATTCAACATGGAGAACTATTCAACAGCAAGTCAAACTTATAATATATTATGGGATATTATCGGTCCACTTAAAAATATTTATAAACTGAAATATCAGACATCTAAAAATATTCCGGAATATTACCGGTCACCTAAATATTAATGGGCAACTCTACATTACCGGGCGCCTACGTATTATCGGTCACCTAAATATTACCGGACACCTAAATATTAAAAGACAACTATATATTATCGGACGCCTAAATAATAACGGACACCTAAATATTAACGGACAACTCTATATTACCGGATGCCTATATATTACCGGACACCTAAATATTACCGGACACCTAAATATTAACAGACAACTATATATTACCGGACGCCTAAATATTAACGGACACGTACATACTTGACAACAAAATATTATCGGACCAACTAAATATGTTAAGATATATTACCGAACCAACTAGAAAATCGCACAAGTAATATGACACACAAAATGTAACTTGTATTATACCCTTCAAGCGTGCGAAGAAACGACGAACGACGGCCCTCAATCACCAGAGAGCACCACCACCACCTCCACGTGCAGCACCGCACCCCCTCCTCCACGTGCAGCACCCCCTCCTCCACCACCTCCACCTCCACCACCTTCACCTCCACCACCTCTTAAAAAATGCTCACCACAACCAGCACGAGCTATCCCATCGCGAGATCGAGGTCTTCCTTGCCTCCTCCTACCCTCTACAATGCAACTACGGTGGAAAACGGGGAAGAAATCGGCTAGAAAATGGGTATTAATTCGGTGTAGTTTCGGGTTAGAAGAGTAGAAAAGAAAAAAGGTGGAAGAAGGAAGGAGGGAGGAGGAAGAAGGAGCGCTGCGGGCTTATCCGCTCCCTGTCGGCCTCGGCGGGGCCGACTGACGGCCATTCGGCCACTGGAGAGCCGACAGGCTCCTGTCGGCCTATGTGAGGCCGATAGATTGCCTGCCTGGCCGAGTGACGCGGCCCGGCCAATGGTCGGCTGCCACGGGGCAGAGTTGACACTTGTCGGCTCCTTATAGGACGACAAGCTCCAGTCGGCCTTGAGGAGGACGACAAGCTCCAGTCGGTCTAGGCTAGGCCGACGGTATATTATTTTTGAAAATAACTCAAACTGCGTATTATTTTTCAAATTTATTAAAAAAATGTATTATTTAAAAAAATTTAGCTATGTATTAGTGGCCAGCCCAGCCACCGCAAGCATTTTACGAGTTACCAAAAATGTATCAGGTACATGGACCATGTGTAATATAATCCCAATTAAGCCGCTGAGGTAAGCAATCAGATGTGCACATACTTCCTTCTAGGTGAGCTATGGAAAGAAACAAAAAACGTGCGGGGCGAAGATTACAAGGATAGCCCAGTCGTGCAATCCGTTCGTAGAGGCCAGCCTTCGCCCACAGGTAGGCCACATGGAGGAGCAGAGCGGGACATGAGAGCGACGGGGCGCCTCGATCACGCTGATGATGGTGAGAGGGACGTGCCCGGCTAGATTTTTTGAGTTCTGAACTTCCTTTCTAGCGACACTTATTCTGTCGTAGCATAATTTAGGAAAAATGCATTAAAAGACCCTAGGGAGTATGAAGTCATGAACAAGCCCTCACAAGTCGGTGCACGCCACTCCTTCATCACACTTCGAAAGTTTCCACCACTGCCGAAGTTGCCATGCCCAAATCTATGACAACACCATTGTGGGGTTTGCTTTAGTACCCGCATAAGTTGCCAATTCCGCAACTGTTGATGAGCAGCGAGGCCGAAACTATTGTCGCTCATCAACAGGGGACATTCCGGATGTTTGTTAGGCTATATATGCATTGTATCCATTGGCCTAGATTGAAGGAGACAGCCTACTCCGCCTACCGCATGATTGTATATGAAAACGTAATTATGAATATGTTATTGATTATTGTATGTTTCAGTATTATCTTCCGTAATGACCTCTAACCTTTTCTATAAATATCACAAATAATTTCCCTCTCATGAGATCTTCACATATACTACCCACTATTTGTGATATAAAAAAAGAGCTCGATAATAAACAAATGAACATTCTATTCAAGCCGAGTACCCAATGAGGGAGTCAATAAAAACCCAAGTTGCAGAAAATTATTAGTACAAAAAATGGGATAATTTTTTAGGTGATTGAGCCTCATTCAACGCAATTAAGTCTAGGGGGGCATATTCCGCATTATTCTAAAAACACAGTGAAAGTTGTAAGAAATAAAAAAAAGTAATACCAAAGGTTGGCCAAATATTTATTGTCAGTTCCATTGGTGCGTTCCATAGTTTATGTCTTGGTTTCACGTGCCAACCATCTCTTCATTACTTGACAGTTTTTGTTTTCACCATTTATTTTTATTTCTCATATATGTCTCCATCAGTTTGCTTCGCTACTTTGGGTGGCCTCCCTCTTGGACGCTTCATAGTTTTGGAGGAGTTTGCTTCTTTCCTCTTAGGCTCCATGCCTTTCTTCTTGATTTCTTGGTGCTCATTGGGTGGATCTAAGTCTGTAGAGCTGTTGACTTCTTCAGCTATAAAAAAATAAAATATAAGTTATTAGGAACGAATTACAAATATGATCCATACACTATTCATATACACTTTTCCGAAGGAATCATGATGATTTTTATTACTTTCCCTTTTTGTCAAAAAATGCAAGCAATGTGTATTATGGGCAGAGGGGCGGTATTACATATATCTTAGTATGTTTGTTGAAATTTTAAATATGCAACGAATATGTTTTTCAAGACAACATGTATACTTTGCTACTACTCTAAAGTAATAACACAATTGTTTGCAACTATAGTTTAATATTATTGCACAGAAGTGCCAAATTGACTGGAAGATCCATGTTTGATTCCGTTATTAGTGTTCAATTCATAAACCTCACATGATGATAATATATGTATATCCTTTATTTATTCAGTATTATAAATTGGCGTATCGTGCACGCTTTCCATAACCCAGGAAAATCGTGTATAAAGACATTAAGCAACTTGAAAACGCTAGAATTTACATATAGTTTATGAAACTAATGGACATGCTGATATATAACAACAGAAAACAAATCTGAATGCTCTAGGGTATAATCCCACAAAAAGAAGAATACATATAAGTGTACACCCAAATTTATTTCCCCACAAGATTATGTAGTAGTATGCATGAGATTTTTTTTTCCTCATTGACATACTTGTTAGTAACATATTTTCTACTAGCACATGCTATTTCCATTTCTCCTCAATAACAATAGTAAATTATCTATGGTAACTTTACTAGATTGGATGGGCGAACCTAAAGAAAACAGTACGGGCGACACATGCATGGATAAATGAAGATCATAGCAACGATGGCAGGGTGTACTGTTGGAAATATGCCCTAGAGGCAATAATAAATTGGTTATTATTATATTTCCTTGTTCATGATAATCGTTTATTATCCATGCTATAATTGTATTGATTGGAAACTCAAATACATGTGTGGGTACATAGACAACACTGTGTCCCTAGTAAGCCTCTAGTTGACTAGCTCGTTGATCAAAGATGGTTAAGGTTTCCTAGCCATTGACATGAGATGTCATTTGATAACGGGATCACATCATTAGGAGAATGATGTGATGAACAAGACCCAAACTACGAACGTAGCATATGATCGTGTCAGTTTATTGCTATTGTTTTCTGCATGTCAAGTATCTGTTCCTTTGACCATGAGATCATGCAACTCCCTGACATCGGAGGAGTACCTTGTGTGTATCAAACGTCGCAACGTAACTGGGTGACTATAAAGGTGCTCTACAGGTATCTCCGAGGATGTCTGTTGGGTTGGCATGGATCAAGACTGGGATTTGTTACTCCGTGTGACGGAGAAGTATCTCAGGGCCCACTCGGTAATACAACATCACAATGAGCCTTGCAAGCAATGTGACTAAAGTGTTAGCCACGAGATCTTGTATTACGGAACGAGTAAAGAGACTTGCTGGTAACGAGATTGAACTAGGTATAGAGATACCGACGATCGAATCTCGGGCAAGTAACATACCGAAGAACAAAGGGAACAGCATACGGGATTAACTGAATCCTTGACATAGAGGTTCGACCGATAAAGATCTTCGTAGAGTATGTAGGAGCCAATATGGGCATCCAGGTCCCGCTATTGGTTATTGGCTGTAGAGGTGTCTCGGTCATGTCTACATAGTTCTCGAACCCGCAGGGTCTACACACTTAACGTTTGGTGATGATTAGTATAGTTGAGTTATTTTGTTGGTGACCGAAGGTTTTTCGGAGTCCCGGATAAGATCCCGGACATGACGAGGATCTCCGGAAGAGTCCGGAGGTAAAGATTGATATATGTGATAATAGTGTTTTGGTTTCCGGAAGGGTTCCGGAATTCACCGGAAGAGGTTCCGGATGTTTCCCGAAATGTTCGGATACGAGAACACTTTATTTGGGCCAAGGGGTAAAGCCCACGAGGCTTAGGCAAGGTGCAAAAGGAAGTTTTGCTGGCGTCTGGGGCGGTACTACCGCTTATCGTAAGCGGTACTACCGCTACGGGCGGTACTACCGCTTATCGTAAGCGGTACTACCGCTACGGGCGGTACTACCGCTTATCGTAAGCGGTACTACCGCTTGTGCGTGGTACTGCAGGGATCCGAGTTGGACTCTTTCCCTGCGGGCCAAACCGACCTTGTGCGGGCAAAACCGACCTGGAGGAGGCCTTTACTCCAAGTTTAGACCCCAAGGCTCAACATATAAATAGAGGGGCAGGGCTAGCACACGGGACACATCAAGATTTCCCCAAGCCGTGTGCGGCAACCCTAACCCTCTAGTTCTCCCGTCATAATCTCCGTAGTGCTTGGCGAAGCCCTGCAGAGATCGTTCCTCACCACCATCACCACGCCGTCGTGCTGCCGGAACTCATCTACTACTTCACCATCGCTCGCTGGATCGAGGAGGTGAAGGCGTCATCAAGCCGTACGTGTGTTGAACGCAGAGGTGCCGTTCGTTCGGCACTAGTTCGTGATCGGATCGAGGGACGACTTGCGATTTGGATCGCGGAGACGTTCGATTACATCAACCGCGTTTCTTAACGCTTCCGCTTAGCGATCTATAAGGGTATGTAGATTCACTCTCCCTCTCGTAGATGCTCATCACCATGGATAGATCTTGTGTGTGCGTAGGAAAATTTTTGTTTCCCATGCAACGTTCCCCAACAGTGGTATCAGAGCTAGGTCTATGCGTAGATGAGATCTCGAGTAGAACACAAACGAGTTGTGGGCGTGGGTGTATACATATTGCTTGCCGTTACTAGTTGATATTTGATTCGGCGGTATTGTGAGATGAAGCGGCCCGGACCAACATTACGCGTACGCTTACGCGAGACAGGTTCCTTCAACTGACATGTAACTTCGTTGCATAAAGATGGCTAGCGGGTGTCTGTCTCTCTCACTTTAGTTGAATCGATTTCAATGAAGAGGGTTCTTTTAGAAGATCAAAAAGCAATCTGAACGGTTCTTGCAAACCCGTAGCAGCCACGTAAAATTTGCAACAACAATTAGAGGACGTCTAACTTGTTTTTGCATGGTATGTTGTGATGTGATATGGCCAATTACATGATGAGATATATGTGATGTATGAGATAATCATGTATTGTATAGAATATCACGACTTGCATGTCGATGAGTACGGCAACTGGCAGGAGCCATAGAGTTGTCTTTAATTATTGTATGACCTGCGTGTCAATCATTAAGCGCTATGTAATGCTTTACTTTATCGCTAAACGTTAGCAATAGTCGTGGAAGCAACAGTCGGCGCGACAACCTCATGGCGACACGTTGATGGAGATCAAGATGATGGAGATCATGGTGTCATGCCGGTGACGATGGAGATCATGCCGGTCCTTTGAAGATGGAGATCAAAAGCACAAGTTCATGGCCATATCATGTCACTTATGATTTGTATGTGATGTTAATCCTTTTATGCATCTTATTTTGCTTAGGACGACGGTAGCATTATAAGGTGATCCCTCACTTAAATTTCAAGATAAAATTGTGTTCTCCCCGAGTGTGCACCGTTGCGAAAGTTCGTCGTTTCGAGACACGCCGTGATGATCGGGTGTGATAGACTCTACGTTCACATACAACGGGTGTAAGCCATGTTGCACGTGCGGAACACTCGGGTTAAACTTGACGAGCCTAGCATGTACAGACATGACCTCGGAACACAAGAGACTGAAAGGTCGAACATGAGTCATATAGTAGATATGATCAACATGAAGATGTTCACCATTGAAACCACCTCAACTCACGTGATGATCGGACTTGAGTTGGTGGATTTGGATCATGTTACACTCGAATGACCGGAGGGATGTCAATTTGAGTGGGAGTTTTTAAGTAATATGATTAACTAAACTCATTATCTAGAACAATAGTCTAAGTTGTCTTTGCAATATTTATGCTGTAGATCATGGCTCGCGCAGTAGCACCCCTGAATTTTAATGCGTTCCTAGAGAAAGCTAAGTTGAAAGATGATGGAAGTAACTTTGTGGACTGGACCCGTAATCTAAGGATTATCCTTACGGCTTCCCAGAAGGCTTATGTCCTTGATGCACCGCTTGGTGATCCACCCGCTCCAGTTGAGTCTCTAGACATTGTGAACGTCTGGCAGGCTCGTGCTGAAGATTACTCAATAGTTCAATGTGCAATATTGTATGGCTTAGAACCGGGACTTCAAAGACGTTTTGAACGTCATGGAGCATATGAGATGTTCCAGGAGTTGAAGTTTATCTTTCAGAAGAATGCCCGGATCGAGAGATATGAGATCTCCGATAAGTTCTATGCTTGCAAGATGGAGGAGAACGGGTCTATCAGTGATCATGTACTCAGAATGTCTGGGTACTCCACCCGTCTGACTGAATTGGGGATGCCTCTTCCGCCAGAGGCTATCACTGACAGAGTTCTTCAATCATTGCCACCTAGCTACAAGAGCTTCGTGTTGAACTATAACATGCACGGGATGAACAAGTCAGTCGCCGAGCTGTTTGCGATGCTGAAAGCCGCTGAGTCTGAAATTCAGAAGGAGCATCAAGTGTTGATGGTCAATAAAACCACTAGTTTCAAGAAAAATGGCAAGGGTAAGAAGGGTAACTCCAAGAAGAGTGGCAAAGCAGTTGCTCCTCTCGTGAAGAAACCCAAGGCTGGACCCAAACCAGAAACTGTGTGCTTTCATTGCAAGGGAACTGGACACTGGAAGCGGAACTGCCCCAAGTATTTGGCTGACAAGAAGGTGGCCAACAACAAACAAGGTATATATGATATACATGTTATTGATGTGTACCTTACCAACTCTCGTTGTAGTGCCTGGGTATTTGATACCGGTGCGGTTGCTCATAATTGCAACTCAAAACAGGAACTGCGGAATAGACGGAGGCTGGCAAAGGACGAAGTGACGATGCGCGTGGGAAATGGTTCCAAGGTTGATGTGATCGCCGTCGGCACGCTCGCTCTTCGATTACCATCGGGATTAGTGATGAACCTGAATAATTGTTATTTAGTGCCTGCGTTAAGCATGAACATTATATCTGGATCTTGTTTATTGCGAGACGGTTACTCATTTAAATCAGAGAATAATGGTTGTTCTATTTATATGAGTAATATCTTTTATGGTCATGCACCCAATGTGAGGGGTTTATTCTTATTGAATCTCGATAGTAATGATACACATGTTCATAACATTGATGCCAAAAGATGTAGAATTGATAATGATAATACCAATTTCTTGTGGCACTGCCGTTTAGGTCATATTGGCGTAAAACGCATGAGGAAGCTCCATGCTGATGGACTTTTGGAGTCACTTGATTTTGAATCACTTGACACATGTGAGCCATGCCTCATGGGAAAGATGACTAAAACGCCGTTCTCTGGAACAATGGAACGGGCAAGTGACTTGTTGGAAATCATACATACTGATGTGTGCGGTCCGATGAGTATTGAGGCGCGCGGTGGTTATTGTTACTTTCTCACCTTCACTGATGACTTAAGTAGATATGGGTATATTTACTTAATGAAACACAAGTCTGAAACATTTGAAAAGTTCAAACAATTTCAGAGTGAAGTTGAGAATCATCGTAACAAGAAGATTAAATTCCTACGATCTGATCGAGGAGGAGAATATCTGAGTTATGAGTTTGGCAGTCACTTAAGACAGTGTGGAATTGTTTCACAATTGACACCGCCTGGAACACCACAGCGTAATGGTGTGTCCGAACGTCGTAATCGAATCTTATTGGATATGGTGCGATCTATGATGTCTCTTGCCGATTTGCCACTATCGTTTTGGGGTTATGCATTAGAGACAGCTGCATTCACTTTAAATAGGGCACCATCGAAATCCGTTGAGACGACGCCTTATGAACTTTGGTTTGGCAAGAAGCCAAAGCTGTCGTTTCTTAAAGTTTGGGGATGTGATGCTTATGTCAAAAAGCTTCAGCCTGAAAAGCTGGAACCCAAAGCGGAGAAATGCGTCTTCATAGGATACCCAAAAGAGACAGTTGGGTATACCTTCTACCTCAGATCCGAAGGCAAAGTGTTTGTCGCTAAAAACGGAACATTTCTTGAGAAAGAGTTTCTCTCGAAAGAATTGAGTGGGAGGAAGATAGAACTTGATGAGGTTGTTGAACCTTTACTTCAACCTGAAAGTAGCGCAGCACAGAAAGATGTTTCTGTAGAGCCTACATCAGCTGAAGAGGAAGTTAATGATGATGATCATGAAGCTTTGGATCAAGTTGCTATCAAACCTCGTAGGTCGACAAGGACGCGTACTGCTCCTGAGTGGTACGGCAACCCTGTCTTAGAAGTCATGTTGTTAGACAACGATGAACCTACGAGCTATGGAGAAGCGATGATGGGCCCGGATTCCGAGAAGTGGTTAGAGGCCATGAAATCCGAGATGGGATCCATGTATGAAAACAAAGTATGGACTTTGGAAGTATTACCTGAAGGGCGTAAGGCCATTCAGAACAAATGGATCTTTAAGAGGAAGACGGACGCGGACGGTAATGTCACCGTCTATAAAGCTCGACTTGTGGCAAAGGGTTTTTCACAAGTTCAAGGAGTTGACTACGATGAGACCTTCTCACCCGTAGCGATGCTTAAGTCCGTCAGAATCATGTTAGCAATAGCTGCCTTTTTCGATTATGAAATTTGGCAGATGGATGTCAAAACAGCATTCCTTAACGGTTTCCTTAAGGAAGAGTTGTATATGATGCAACCAGAAGGCTTGCAGTCGCTATACCCAAAACGACTCAAGACCTTTTCCACATAGTGAGATTGAAGCAGTGTAATCCCACCATTCCCATCTCTCAGCAGCTTGATGTTCAGAATAACATCAGCTACTCCTAGATCCTTCATCTCAAAACAGCGAGATAAGAAATCATTAACCTCCTTGATTAGATCAAGGTTGGTTCCAAAGATCAGTATGTCATCGACATACAGACAGAGAATAACTCCTTCGCCCCCACCATGGCGATAGTATACACACTTGTCAGCTTCGTTTACAACAAAGCCTGCAGCAGTTAATGTTCTTTCGAACTTCTCATGCCACTGTTTAGGAGCTTGCTTAAGGCCATATAAAGACTTCAATAACTTGCAGACCTTTCCTTCCTGACCAGGTACTACAAAACCATCAGGCTGATCCATGTAAATTTCCTCATCCAACTCTCCTTTGAGGAAAGCCGTCTTAACGTCCATTTGATGAACGAGAAGACCATGTGAGGCAGCCAATGATAGTAGCACCCGAATAGTGGTCAATCTAGCCACAGGTGAGTAAGTATCAAAGAAGTCTTCACCTTCTTTCTGGGTATAACCCTTGGCCACAAGCCGTGCCTTGTACTTTTCAATTGTACCATCAGGTCTAAGCTTTTTCTTGAACACCCACTTACATCCCACGGGTTTGCACCCATAAGGACGATCAGTGACTTCCCAGGTTCCATTAGCTCAGATGGAATCCATCTCGCTATGGACAGCTTCCTTCCATTAGTCAGCATCAGAAGACGCATAGGCTTCTGAAAGAGTCCTAGGTGTGTCATCCACGAGGTACACAATGAAATCATCACCAAAAGACTTTGCAGTCCTTCGTCTCTTACTCCTTATAGGAGTTTCATTGTCATCCTCCTCAGGATTCTCAACGTGTTCCATCGCAATGGTGGGTTCAGGAATTACAGAAAATTCCTCAGTAGATAGAGTAGGTATCTCCTGATTTGATGAGTTAGGCATATCCATCATAGGAAATATGTCCTGAAAGAAAGTCGCATCATTCGACTCCATAATCGTACCAACATGCATGTCGGGTACCTCAGATTTTATTATCAAAAATCTATAGCCAATGCTATGAAAAGCATAGCCCAGAAGAACACAATTCACGGTTTTTGGTCCAAGCTTACGCTTTTTGGGAATTGGTATATTGACTTTCGCCAAACAACCCCAAGTACGTAGATAAGAGAGTTTCAACCTTTTCCTTTCCCATTCCTCAAATGGAGTAATGGTTTTATGCTTTGTGGGAACTCGGTTTAGGACATGGCATGCTGTCATTAGCGTCTCCCCCCACCATGCCTTGGAAAGACCCGATGTGTCTAACATGGCGTTAACCAAATCAGTTAGAGTTCGGTTCTTTCGTTCGGCCACCCCATTTGACTGAGGTGAGTAGGGAGGCGTCCTCTCATGAATTATACCATGTTCCGCCCAAAACGAATCAAATTCATTGGAAAAATACTCTCCACCACGATCACACCTAAGCCGTTTAATTTTCCGATCAAGTTGGTTCTCTTCTTCAGCTTTATAGGTTTTGAAGAAGTTTAAAGCCTCATCTTTTGATTTTAGAAGATACACATAACAATATCTAGTGGAGTCATCAATCAACGTCATGAAATATTTCTTTCCACCTTTTGTCAACACGCCATTCATCTCACAAAGATCATAATGGATAAGCTCTAGTGGCACCAAGTCTCTCGCCTCTGCAGCCTTATGGGACTTGCGAGGTTGCTTAGCTTGCACACACACTTGGCACTTGGAGCCCTTGACAGTAATGAATTTCGGAATTAAGCTCATATTGGCTAGCCGCGTCATGCAACCAAAGTTAATATGACAAAGTCGCGAATGCCAAATATTAGACTCATTATCGTGGAAAACATTATTAATAACTTTAGTGCAAATATCTGACAAAGACAGGCGGAACAAGCATCCGCACTCATAGCCTTTTCCAACAAATTGTCCATACTTATAAATAACAACTTTATTGGACTCGAAAACCAACTTAAAACCATCTCGACACAAACGGGAACCGCTGACGAGATTTTTATTGATGGAGGGCACATGATGAACGTTCTTCAGACGCACGATCTTCCCCGAAGTAAACTTCAGATCGACCGTACCGACCCCTCGAACAGTGGCATGTGACCCGTTCCCCATCAGCACGGGAGAAGTCCCTGTGACCTGGTTAGAAGAAAACATAGAGGCATCAGCACAAACATGTACATTAGCACCGGTGTCAATTAACCAATCTGGAGAATGACAAACTGAAAGGATGGTAGGAAAAATACCGTACCCAGAATCCTTCATATCAGTATCACCGATGACAACATTAGCGGACTTGCCGCTCTTCTCATGTTCGCGCTCCTCATAGCGGTTAGGACATCTCAGAGCCCAGTGATTAGGATCACCGCAGACATGGCATAGTCCCTTCCCCTTCTTATGAGAATTCTTCTTGAAGTTGGTAGATTGTGACGGCTTGTTCTTTGCAACAAACTTGCCTTTGCCCTGAGATTTGTTCTTGTTGTTTTGGGGCTTGTTGAGATGGAAGTTCTTCTTCTGCACCACGTGGGCACTAGAAGCTCCCTTAACAGCTCGAGCACGTGTGTCTTTTGTTCTCGCCTTCTCTTCAACATCAAGAGTTCCAATGAGATCCGAAACGGAAAACTCCTGTCTCTTGTGTTTCAGAGAAGTAGCAAAATTGTTCCACGAAGGTGGAAGCTTGGCAATGATGCCTCCGGCCACAAACTTGTCCGGCAACACACACTTGAAGTACTCAAGCTCCTTCGTGAGAGACTGTATCTCATGAGCTTGTTGAACAATAGAGCGCTCATCAGTCATCTTGTAGTCATAGAATTGCTCCATGACGTACAACTCGCTGCCAGCGTCCGAGGCCCCAAACATGGCCTCGAGCGCAGCCCACATGTCCTTGCCGTTGTCAAACGGCATATACGAATCCACAATGGAATCGTCAAGAACACTCAGAAGGGCGCCCTTGAAGAGGGTATCGATCTTCTCAAAAGCTTCCTATTGTGCAGGATTAAGATCGCACTCGGGCTTACCCTTGGTGGCGTCATAGCAGTACATAGTCTGAAACCATTAGACTGCTCTCGTGCGCCACCTCTTATTTTGCACCCCGTTGAAAGGGGGCGGCTTTAGATGCGCAGCAAAACCACTTGGAGTAAATTGCCTATAATCAGGTTTTTGGATTGTTGAATATATGAGCAAATTACTACAAGATTTAATCCGAATAAACAGTAAATAAATCATGACAGCAATAGTATAGGCTAAACTAATCATGCAGACTAGCATAGTAAACAAGTAGATCGAATCTACGGCAGAAACTAGACACATAAATTCTAGCATGATCTCAAACAGAGAGGACAAGATTGCATACGGTGCAGCGGGAGCCGAATCGCCAGTGTTGATGTTGCCGCTCATGTCGTTGAGGAAGAGGTTGCCAAGATTGGGGAAGAAGTCGTCGTCGAGGAAATTGTCACTGCCAGCAGTCGCGCAAGTGCGATCCCCAAAAACCTGATCGCCCCTCTCCCGTACAGGATCACGAGAGGCGGGGTTCCGGAGGCCTGCTGTCCCTTCTCGCGGTGCACGCCGGAAGGAGGGATGGAGAAGACTTGGATGGCGGCGCAATGATCTGGAACGGTGCGAAACCATATGTTGTGTCGGCGGCTAGGGTTGGCAGGGACCTCGCGTATATATGCACGGCAGGGTAGAGAGACGTGGACTGGACCCACGTTCGAGACTCTGATCGTGGCGCATCTGTTACGGACTCTCCGTTCCCGACCGGCAAAAATAAGCGCGTAGGTATGAGCTCGGCTCGGCTCATTCCCGCAACCCGTGGCGCGGCGTGACGAGGCGAGGCGAGCGAGGAGGAGTGCGCGAGGGCCCCTTCTCTTCTCATTCTCTTACAAGTGCTAGAAGAGCTCACCTTATAAAGAGGTGCAACTCTCTCCCAACTAGCAGTATGGGACTAAACATTAGTCCCACTCACACCACACACAGCCATGCAAGATGGGCCATGAGAATTTCAGATTTTAGTTGGGCTTTGGGCCAAAGACCTAATAGCAAAAATCCAACAATAGTAAATTGCACCGTCATGCGTCGTGGTTTTTTTTCGCAAGGGTTTTTCTCCTTAAATATATGTCTTTCTTGTCTCATTTATTCTCATTTTATCTAACGGGGAACAAACACCTACAGACCACAATTGATCACAATTGAGTCGATTTCTCGCTAGGCCGCTACAGAACAGATCCAACTCACGGAAGAGCAAAATAACAACAACGGAAACTCTCCTCTAGTTATAGTTCCTTCTACCCGGCGAGCCTTAGAACAGTTTCTCTCTAATATAAATGATACCTACGCTAAACAGATCAGATCACCAAAGCAAAAGTCAATCAGCCACAGGGTGACAGGAGCACGTTCGCTCCGCGAGCCACCTAGAACTCAGCCCTTACTAATCCCATCCGAAAAAGCTGGACATATCGAGTAATGGATAGACTAACAGACCACAAAAACAAAAGTCGTTCCCCAGGTGAAATCCAGGAAACGCCCGTACCTTCTATGCTGACCCCGTCGCGGCCAAAAGACCAAGATCGGCCCGAGAGCAAAGCGCGCCAACTACCCGCCAAGCAGATGAATCTCTATCATCAATCCCATTTCTGTTCAAGTAAAAGATGATTAGTGATGATACATGGGAGGATTAGAGACTTAGAGCGCGAACAAACCTTGGGTTTGGGTCGCGGATGGCATCGAATCTCACTCGGCGCCTGTGACCAACGAGCAATGTCACTATGGATGGACGACGACTGGAGGGCGAGACGCGAGGTGACCGACTTGTTTGGGGGTCTCGGTCAGCGGTATGTATATATTTCCTGGAAGGAAGGGCACATCACGTGCGCCGTTAGGTTTTTGTGGCCCTAGATGATCGATCGGACAGTGTAGAAACGGGTTGGTACGAAAAGGGTCTAGAGTTGAAAGGGGCAAAAGTTGGTAGGTGGTTGAAATTTGACTCAAGATATTCCAAAGATAGATATATATGCGAATACACACGGTTGTTTTTCCTTTGCAAGGAGATACGCACGGTTCTGCAATTACTGAAACGATTTATTAGTGGCCGCGTACTGACTAGGCAGCCCAGTCACAGCAAGCGTTCTACCCAGAGTTACCTAGAATGTGCTGTGTAAATGGACAATGTGTAAATACTACAATTCCAATTCCTCTGGGTAAGCGATCGACTATACACATACTGCCTGTCCCGTTGAGCTGTTCACTGATCATATATGGTGTGGACCTATGGAAAGAAACGAAAAACATGCAGTACCAGGATTACTAGGATAGCCCGGCCGTGCACTCCGTCCGTAGAGGTTGGCCGCCACCACCCGCTGGTCCACACAGAGGTGAGGAAAGGGATCGGACAGTGATGGGGCGCCATGATTGAGTTGGTGATGGTGGGAGGGACATGCCCAGTTGGATCTTTGGAGTTATGAACTTCCTTTTTTAGCGACCGTTACAGAAGACTCCGAAGGATAATAAATTCCAGAAAAAAATGCATAGAAGACCCTAAATTGAAATCGAAGGAGACACCTGACTCCGCCTACCTCTAACCGCATCTGGTGCTCCAAAGCACCCATCGCCCGTTGAATGTCTTCGTTGTTGCCTTTGGAGTAGACTAAAACCACCAGCAACTAAACACTTGTATAGGTTCCCTACCTTCCCTCTTTTTTTTTCTTTGTAATATTTTCCTTTATTTTCTCTATATACTTGGATGCTATATGTGATGGTGATTGTTGTGATGTTAGATGGATATTTTCCCATAGATGCTATCCTGCGCCGATGATGTTAGAATATTTGTATAATGTTAGGTGCTAATTTTGATGTTAGGTGACGTTAGATGATGAAAAGAGATATAAAATAAAATAAAAGAAAGACATGAAAATAAAAGAAAATAAAAATAAAAAGTCTATGCTTTATATTTCTATGTGTGAGTGTTAACAAGAATTTCAAAATAGAAGGAATGAAAGTAAAGAAATGCTTTGTGTAATGAATTAATACTAATTTTTTGCCTTCTATGAAAATATAATTGTTTATTTCACAGGCCCTAAGTTTAGGAAAAAAAATTCTAGGAAGTTTTCATGGTTGCTCAATTTGCTTAACAAATTTTCTTAGATAATTTTTCTTAGGTAATTTGCTTAGAAATTTTTCTCAGGTTATCTGCTATGAAATATATATGTATGATATCATACCTTCTTAGGTAATTTTCTTAGACAATGTGTATGTGAATGTGCTAGTGTGAACATTTTTCTAGTACTATGAAATGAATTGTGGTGGCAGAAAAAATAGGCTGTCATGGTAGCTATACATAGCTAGCACAATGGTCTTTCACGTAATATTATTTCAATAAGATCACCTATGCATAAGCCCACAATTTATCTTCTTCAAAAGACCATCCTACCTAACTATCATGGAATATCTATGCCATTCTGAGATATATTGCCATGCAATATTTTTCATCATTACATGACTAGATATGTTTTTCCTTGTTGTCATTTTGCTTTGCATTATCATATACAGTTGGCATGATATTGTTGTGGCAAGACCACCGTTATTCATTGTTTCACATATGCTATGAGATCATTGCACATCCTGGTACACTGTTAGACGAATTCATTAGATTGCGTACATCATCTTTATCATTTGTTCAGTTGAGTTGTATGTAAATTCAAAGTGTGTTATTTTTCATTACAGAGTATTTCTCGTACTTTGAGAGATCAAATAAATGATGCACCGGTGGATCAATAGAGAAAAATAGAGTTGTGAGAGAATAAAAAGGGAGGAGAGAGGGAACAACACTACTATTATTTTTAGTTTATACTTGTGCTTCAAAGTTGAACCTCGTTTGAGAGCCGAAAAAATAGTTCCAGCTGCAAATAATTTTTGGAAATTGTTTGTGCAATAGGACTTTCTATGAGAATTACAACATTCCTCTAAAATTAATTAGAGTTTCTATATGGCCCAAATAAATGTCATGAACTCCAAATAACATTCTAGTCATTATCGACTATATATAACAGGGGACAAGCCATGTTGTCTCCTACCTGACAATTGCCTTGCTTTGAATAATGATTAGAATATTTGAAAGGTCCAATTTAAATATCCAACTAAATATTTCGAAACTCCCTCTTATTCCCTCTCATTTGAATATTAAATAAACTCCAATAATTTTGAATCCAAGTAAAAATTTAAATAGAAGTATCCAACACAAGAAAGTTTTAATTCATCTGTTTGAATAAGTAACATGTTACAGGTTTCGTCTTCACTAACAATTGATGTTGCGGTAGAAACTTGGAAATCTTGCAGTTCAACAAATTCGCCAGCACATCCCATTGTAGCATGGATTTACACTTGATCTTTAGTAGCGTGCGGAACGGGGGGCACAATAACGCCTCCGAAAGCTTTAGCTTCTGTGAAAACAGCCACATCAACAAGGTCTTCTACAACAGTAGCGATGGTTTTCCCTGCAGCGAGCTGATGTACAGCTTCACCATACACAACAGCTGAGGAAACCACAGGCACATCGGTTGCATATTCATATGTTGCTGCAGCTTCGGAATAAGCCGAGGAGCCCGTTACACCATCTTTTTCAACCTCATTTGGAGATGTCGCCATGGAAGGTTCTTCAATACCAACCACTCCTTGCAGCGCCGGCTGTGATGATGTGTCTCTGAAGCGAGTAGAAGTCCTACTCTTGGTAATTGAGACCTTCCTCACAGCCTTCTTTACCTTTCTCTTGCTGAATTTTTTGAAAGGTAAAAAGGGAGAAGGAAATATGTTATCAGACATTACTACTGTAAATTATCATCCAATTTTAACTAAGTTATCTATGTTACAGAAAGAAATGGTACTAAAAAGTTACACAAAAATACGAGATTCACCTTGATGTCATATCGCATGAGTAATTGTCTGTCGGGCTACTTACATGAGAACTGTTGCAAAAAAAGAAATATTAAAAAAATGTGAGAATCAAATTAGTGCCTATTTTATGAAACAAAAAAGAAAACAAAAAAATTAGGATTTGGAAATACCTTGTTCCTGAGACATTGGATGACGCCTTAGCCATATCAACCTGCTTGGTAGATCTCCTATAGAAAAATGACAATGTGGTTGGAGCAAAAGTAAACAAAGTGTAAAAATGAGAAGTATAAGTCATCAAAGTCAAACTACTGGAGTTACTATAGAATCACACCTAAAACTACTATACAGTGACTCTTATAATTACCATACAGTGATGATGAAACCGAAAAGAAAAAGGAAACACAATGATAGCTCACCTGGGCGAATCTTGCTTGTTCCGACTGGGGGGGGGGGGGGGGGTGGAATGGTTTCACTGGTGACTTTATCGGGGAAATGAATCCCGAGCTCTTGGAAGACAATGCTCTCCGATAGAAGGGCAGGGTGAACTGGTGCAACTGGTTGTGGCGGAGAAGGTAGCCTCAATTTCTTGCGCCTCGTGTAAGTGATATCCAAAGGCTTCACAAGAGAAGCACTGCATCTCTTCAAGGAAGATTTAGGTGCCACCTCAACCTGCGTGTCTGTTATATCTAGCTGGTTAAGCATGCCTTCCCGTTCATCAACTGATGTCGAGCGAGAAGGTTTAGTCAACATAATTTGGGACTCAAGAACAGGTTCATTCCCCACACGAGATGGCGTGCCTTCGTCATTTGCTCCTCCGCTGGCCGACACATCTGCATTTGTAGCAGCACGATCCCGAGCATCTACATACGCTTCCCCACTGCCTGAAGCATCATAGGGTCCTGCTTTAGTACGAAAAACAATTCCATAATATGTATCATCATCGGAGTCGCTATCGTCATTCTCACCGCCACCACAACCGCCACCCTGGCTTTGATCATTGGTATATGACTCATAAACATGTTGCTTGCCAAGAATGTTTTCTCGACGGGGACAGACTGAAGGAGGGGTCCTTGTAATATTATCGATAGCAGAAGAGAGCCCCCTAAGACAGGTCTCTAGTTGACAAGAGACCTCTGCACTACCTTCATCATCCATGGAAGTAAAACCATGCACAAGCTTACACAGGAGGCCCATCACACGTGATGAAAAATGGCCCACAAGCGCAGAAGCTTTGACTAATTTCTGCTCATAAAAGATGCAATACAAAAATGTCAGAATAATAAAGATCAACATAAATGAATTTGCAGCAAATGTAGACTGTCTCACGACAAATATAAAATTACTAGGGTAATCCGAGTAGATGTTACCCTAGAGATAGAACATAAATTAGTAGACTTTCTATAAAAATGTGATGTACAAATAAATAAAAAAGCACACACCTGGCTACTGCAGTTTGGCGCAGCGTGAACACGCATGAATTTATCAAGACCTTGAAAACCACCAAACAAACACAAGTCCATACCAAACCTGGGTTTTAGCTGGTAGATTACGAAAAACCCACAAAAAACAACAAAATGCAAATTAGTAGAACGAAAATGCAGCTGCAAGATTTGCATAAACTGAAGAATAAAAATTACCGCTAATTTCCCATAAGAAGTGTTGTCCGTCCGAATGTCCTTGCGAAGCACTTCAGAGATCAGCTCATTCGTCCATACATTAATTGGAAAAGCCCCATCAGGCAAAACGATACCAAGACCAGTAAGGTCAATAGCATCAAGGTATAGAAGCTGGAAAATGTTCTCGTGGTTAGGATACACAAACAAAAAACAAGAAAAATAAGAATTATAAATTTTTAAAATAAGCGAAATTCCTAACATTGTAGAAGAGAAGGCAACCCTTCGTAGGCTTGCCCTCTAAAAGCGCCTTGTGTAGCTCATCAGCGATGAACTTGGACCAATTGAGGTTGCATACATTGTCAATGTCTTGCTGAAAAGTACAATAAAAGAAAGGGGAAAGCAGAATTTAACATTGGGCATAGCAGTATAGTTACCATAGTAAAACAGAGAAAGTTGACATGGTGAAGAGACCATGCAAAAAAGAGGTAAAACTTACCAGCATAGCATACCACCTGGTGTTGACGTTGTTGGAGGTTGTCGGTGCTATGACAGTATTAGCAGCGAGCATAAGCCACATGCGCTTGAACTTGGTGTCGGAGTTGTTGGAACTCGTGATAAGCTCGAGGAGTTCTTCATTTTTCGGCGCATATCCAAGCTCACCAAACAAATCACCCGCAAGCTGAAGCTCGGCTTGCATAGGCAGCCTGTACGTAACATCATCCCCACCATGAGGAACACCCATTATTCGATGCACAGACTCTTCGTTGACAAGAATCCTCCCCCAACCTGAAACGACAACCTCACGGGAATCGGGGTCATATAGACCAGCAAGCCACTGACTAAGGCGGTTGAATGGGGTGTCACACTTGATGTTCCAAAAGGTTTTGAAGCCCATCTCATTGATAGCTTTTTTCCTGTCATAAGACATGTCCTTACAAGCGGCCAGAAACGGGCTGAAAGACGCCCTGTTTTGATCTATGGGGGACTTCAACTTCGTCAAAGAATCTGCCTCCTGAATTGCGGCATTTCCTTTGTCTTTTCTTTCCATTGTGCCCTGTCACATACAAGAGGATGAAAACAGTTAAAAATGTCCCACAAAATATTCTGAAAAATATAGAAATGTCGGAGGGGAGAGTGAACTTCATAATCAAAGTATAAAATCACCACATGAAAAACCATACCACCACTTTCAAATGTACATGATGAAAAATACTGAGAAATAACCTGGTGAAATCTGCTACTAAAGGCATGGTAATTTGAATAAAATGTACATGGTAATTTATACACAACCGTCCAGGAAAATACAATTTGACAGTCATAGACATGAATGAAATTTACTCATGGAATATCAACAAAAATGTGCTAAATTATCAATGAGGAAAACCAGAAGGGTAAATAACAGTACATCAGACACATCAGTTAGTAAACTTGCTAATAATTGACTAGTAGTTTATACAAGGCAATTATACATAATACTGATGGTAATTATGCAAAGTACAGACCAGAGCCACCAAACATAAGTGCAGAAACACATCATAAATTTATAGCAACAAAAGAACAGCGGGGATGCGCCCTAACTAACAAAAATCAAATCAATTTTTGATATGAACAAAAATTAAGAGACTAGTGACTTTGCTACAGCAGGCATGCAGATTTCCGAAGGAAAAATCGGATAACTACTATATGACCGACAAGTTGAAAAAACAAATCCCAGAGCTTACAAACCTTGGTACACTAGCTAGAACAGCAAGCGCGATAAATATTAGATTTAAATTAAAAAATGAACGGACAAAATGGTATACAATTGTCAGGCTACAAACCTGATTACTAAGATGCAAGGAGTAATAACTATAGAACATGAACTATGGGGATAACTGCCAGTGGCTAAATTACTGCACATAATGTGAGCAAAATACATGTCTCAATTAAACTAAGTCAGTTATAACTCAAGGGTATGCCTGATTACTTAGGTGAAAAAAGCCTGATAACTACAAAGTGCATCCTTCAGCCAATTTCAACCCAGCATCATACAAGTTTATGCTGATAACAAAACAAATTTCATTTCCAATTAATGTGACACCGGCGAAAATCCTGGTGATGAAATCAAATCAACCAGCAAATTAAAACACCCCAAACACTAAATAAACCCCAGTCCTCAATAGACTGTAGACAAACCAGCAAATTAAAACACCCCAAATATTCTCGCTCTCCACAAAAGCAAATGCTAGTGGGACTACTTGATTTTGACCGTCTTGACCAATGGCGGTGAGGATCTGACCCTTGTACTTGCCAGTGAGAAATGTGTCATCTACACATATCACCGGTCTACAATGACTGAAAGCTTCGATGCATACACCGAAAGAGAAGAACAATCGATGCAGCACCATCACAGTTGGGAACTCCGGCATGACCAAGTCTTGGATGTCAACATAGGTGCCTGGATTCCGGTACTGCAGTGTGCGGAGGAGACGGACAACACAGTCATATGCATCGAAATACGAACCAAATCTCTTCTCAAGCGCCATGTGCTTAGCCCTCCAAGCCTTGCCATAAGAAATTCTGTAATTGAACCTGACGAAGACTTTTGTCTGGATAGCCTTCACTTCCATCGCCTTGCTCTCCACTATCTCACTGTAAAGCAATCGAGCAATAAGCGTGGACGAAAGGTTACCATGATCTTGAGGGATATACGGAATAACACATGTGTGATGTACGAAGTCACTGATCACCCAACTTGTGCCATACTTTGGGAGATAGCCATGCACCCTCGCAGGACAATCATCGTTCTTGCATACCATTGTCAAAAATTTCTGACTAGACACAGCAGCTCTCAAAACCCTTTGCGTGGACATTGCCCACTGAGTGATTGCATCCTTCAGAGCTTCCTTGTTGGGGTACATACCACCCGTTGCAATGTTGTTCTGGTGATATTGCCAGGCAGAATCATGGCCATCATTCACGGTCATTGCAGATGAGAAGTCATGATTCCATGCTGCAGGATTAGGCACCACCTCTACGTTCTCATCTTCATCCGACTCGTCGGAATTATCAGCATGAACAATATCAACATCTGTATCTTCATCTTCCATCAGGTTTCGCATTTGGCCATCTACCTCGTCAGCATCAGCCTGGCCAACGTCATAACCATCAGCATTTCCTCCTTCTACCTGACTATTCTGCCCTGATTCGTGGCCATCATATCCATCATTTGACGGATCATCTAACATAGATAAATGTATCCCTGCACTGCTCTGGCCAGGATCATAACCACCCTCGCCTTCAGGGGCACTGACCTCCTTCAGGACAGGAAGCACTAAGGCGCAAGGATTTACTATCCTTTTTGCACATCCTTGCAACCAGCGCACCCACTGAGAGTCCCGCTCGATTGGCCTCAAATAAAAGAAAATATTCGAACTTGACCGGCTCCACAATGCATGAACACCGACGGTGTGAGTTTCAGTATTATACCCTAAACATCTTGTCAACCACTCTGTCAACTGACTAACAGACCATGTTTGAGGGGCACTAATTGGCACCACTATGTTCTCGAACTCACTAAGATCAACTCCCAACTGATTTGTTTGGACAGTACCATGACCGTAGAAAAAAGTGAACTTCACTACATCTGACATATCTGCCGACCTAAAATATTCAACATGGAGAACTATTCAACAGCAAGTCAAACTTATAATATATTATGGGATATTATCGGTCCACTTAAAAATATTTATAAACTGAAATATCAGACATCTAAAAATATTCCGGAATATTACCGGTCACCTAAATATTAATGGGCAACTCTACATTACCGGGCGCCTACGTATTATCGGTCACCTAAATATTACCGGACACCTAAATATTAAAAGACAACTATATATTATCGGACGCCTAAATAATAACGGACACCTAAATATTAACGGACAACTCTATATTACCGGATGCCTATATATTACCGGACACCTAAATATTACCGGACACCTAAATATTAACAGACAACTATATATTACCGGACGCCTAAATATTAACGGACACGTACATACTTGACAACAAAATATTATCGGACCAACTAAATATGTTAAGATATATTACCGAACCAACTAGAAAATCGCACAAGTAATATGACACACAAAATGTAACTTGTATTATACCCTTCAAGCGTGCGAAGAAACGACGAACGACGGCCCTCAATCACCAGAGAGCACCACCACCACCTCCACGTGCAGCACCGCACCCCCTCCTCCACGTGCAGCACCCCCTCCTCCACCACCTCCACCTCCACCACCTTCACCTCCACCACCTCTTAAAAAATGCTCACCACAACCAGCACGAGCTATCCCATCGCGAGATCGAGGTCTTCCTTGCCTCCTCCTACCCTCTACAATGCAACTACGGTGGAAAACGGGGAAGAAATCGGCTAGAAAATGGGTATTAATTCGGTGTAGTTTCGGGTTAGAAGAGTAGAAAAGAAAAAAGGTGGAAGAAGGAAGGAGGGAGGAGGAAGAAGGAGCGCTGCGGGCTTATCCGCTCCCTGTCGGCCTCGGCGGGGCCGACTGACGGCCATTCGGCCACTGGAGAGCCGACAGGCTCCTGTCGGCCTATGTGAGGCCGATAGATTGCCTGCCTGGCCGAGTGACGCGGCCCGGCCAATGGTCGGCTGCCACGGGGCAGAGTTGACACTTGTCGGCTCCTTATAGGACGACAAGCTCCAGTCGGCCTTGAGGAGGACGACAAGCTCCAGTCGGTCTAGGCTAGGCCGACGGTATATTATTTTTGAAAATAACTCAAACTGCGTATTATTTTTCAAATTTATTAAAAAAATGTATTATTTAAAAAAATTTAGCTATGTATTAGTGGCCAGCCCAGCCACCGCAAGCATTTTACGAGTTACCAAAAATGTATCAGGTACATGGACCATGTGTAATATAATCCCAATTAAGCCGCTGAGGTAAGCAATCAGATGTGCACATACTTCCTTCTAGGTGAGCTATGGAAAGAAACAAAAAACGTGCGGGGCGAAGATTACAAGGATAGCCCAGTCGTGCAATCCGTTCGTAGAGGCCAGCCTTCGCCCACAGGTAGGCCACATGGAGGAGCAGAGCGGGACATGAGAGCGACGGGGCGCCTCGATCACGCTGATGATGGTGAGAGGGACGTGCCCGGCTAGATTTTTTGAGTTCTGAACTTCCTTTCTAGCGACACTTATTCTGTCGTAGCATAATTTAGGAAAAATGCATTAAAAGACCCTAGGGAGTATGAAGTCATGAACAAGCCCTCACAAGTCGGTGCACGCCACTCCTTCATCACACTTCGAAAGTTTCCACCACTGCCGAAGTTGCCATGCCCAAATCTATGACAACACCATTGTGGGGTTTGCTTTAGTACCCGCATAAGTTGCCAATTCCGCAACTGTTGATGAGCAGCGAGGCCGAAACTATTGTCGCTCATCAACAGGGGACATTCCGGATGTTTGTTAGGCTATATATGCATTGTATCCATTGGCCTAGATTGAAGGAGACAGCCTACTCCGCCTACCGCATGATTGTATATGAAAACGTAATTATGAATATGTTATTGATTATTGTATGTTTCAGTATTATCTTCCGTAATGACCTCTAACCTTTTCTATAAATATCACAAATAATTTCCCTCTCATGAGATCTTCACATATACTACCCACTATTTGTGATATAAAAAAAGAGCTCGATAATAAACAAATGAACATTCTATTCAAGCCGAGTACCCAATGAGGGAGTCAATAAAAACCCAAGTTGCAGAAAATTATTAGTACAAAAAATGGGATAATTTTTTAGGTGATTGAGCCTCATTCAACGCAATTAAGTCTAGGGGGGCATATTCCGCATTATTCTAAAAACACAGTGAAAGTTGTAAGAAATAAAAAAAAGTAATACCAAAGGTTGGCCAAATATTTATTGTCAGTTCCATTGGTGCGTTCCATAGTTTATGTCTTGGTTTCACGTGCCAACCATCTCTTCATTACTTGACAGTTTTTGTTTTCACCATTTATTTTTATTTCTTAGATATGTCTCCATCAGTTTGCTTCGCTACTTTGGGTGGCCTCCCTCTTGGACGCTTCATAGTTTTGGAGGAGTTTGCTTCTTTCCTCTTAGGCTCCATGCCTTTCTTCTTGATTTCTTGGTGCTCATTGGGTGGATCTAAGTCTGTAGAGCTGTTGACTTCTTCAGCTATAAAAAAATAAAATATAAGTTATTAGGAACGAATTACAAATATGATCCATACACTATTCATATACACTTTTCCGAAGGAATCATGATGATTTTTATTACTTTCCCTTTTTGTCAAAAAATGCAAGCAATGTGTATTATGGGCAGAGGGGCGGTATTACATATATCTTAGTATGTTTGTTGAAATTTTAAATATGCAACGAATATGTTTTTCAAGACAACATGTATACTTTGCTACTACTCTAAAGTAATAACACAATTGTTTGCAACTATAGTTTAATATTATTGCACAGAAGTGCCAAATTGACTGGAAGATCCATGTTTGATTCCGTTATTAGTGTTCAATTCATAAACCTCACATGATGATAATATATGTATATCCTTTATTTATTCAGTATTATAAATTGGCGTATCGTGCACGCTTTCCATAACCCAGGAAAATCGTGTATAAAGACATTAAGCAACTTGAAAACGCTAGAATTTACATATAGTTTATGAAACTAATGGACATGCTGATA
This sequence comes from Elymus sibiricus, assembly GCA_039707655.1. Classification (NCBI taxonomy): domain Eukaryota; kingdom Viridiplantae; phylum Streptophyta; class Magnoliopsida; order Poales; family Poaceae; genus Elymus; species Elymus sibiricus. Next base: position 470,953,780 of record CM077675.1, on the reverse strand, counting down.
TATAACAACAGAAAACAAATCTGAATGCTCTAGGGTATAATCCCACAAAAAGAAGAATACATATAAGTGTACACCCAAATTTATTTCCCCACAAGATTATGTAGTAGTATGCATGAGATTTTTTTTTTCCTCATTGACATACTTGTTAGTAACATATTTTCTACTAGCACATGCTATTTCCATTTCTCCTCAATAACAATAGTAAATTATCTATGGTAACTTTACTAGATTGGATGGGCGAACCTAAAGAAAACAGTACGGGCGACACATGCATGGATAAATGAAGATCATAGCAACGATGGCAGGGTGTACTGTTGGAAATATGCCCTAGAGGCAATAATAAATTGGTTATTATTATATTTCCTTGTTCATGATAATCGTTTATTATCCATGCTATAATTGTATTGATTGGAAACTCAAATACATGTGTGGGTACATAGACAACACTGTGTCCCTAGTAAGCCTCTAGTTGACTAGCTCGTTGATCAAAGATGGTTAAGGTTTCCTAGCCATTGACATGAGATGTCATTTGATAACGGGATCACATCATTAGGAGAATGATGTGATGGACAAGACCCAAACTACGAACGTAGCATATGATCGTGTCAGTTTATTGCTATTGTTTTCTGCATGTCAAGTATCTGTTCCTTTGACCATGAGATCATGCAACTCCCTGACATCGGAGGAGTACCTTGTGTGTATCAAACGTCGCAACGTAACTGGGTGACTATAAAGGTGCTCTACAGGTATCTCCGAGGATGTCTGTTGGGTTGGCATGGATCAAGACTGGGATTTGTTACTCCGTGTGACGGAGAGGTATCTCAGGGCCCACTCGGTAATACAACATCACAATGAGCCTTGCAAGCAATGTGACTAAAGTGTTACGGAACGAGTAAAGTGACTTGCTGGTAACGAGATTGAACTAGGTATAGAGATACCGACGATCGAATCTCGGGCAAGTAACATACCGAAGAACAAAGGGAACAGCATACGGGATTAACTGAATCCTTGACATAGAGGTTCGACCGATAAAGATCTTCGTAGAGTATGTAGGAGCCAATATGGGCATCCAGGTCCCGCTATTGGTTATTGGCTGTAGAGGTGTCTCGGTCATGTCTACATAGTTCTCGAACCCGCAGGGTCTACACACTTAACGTTTGGTGATGATTAGTATAGTTGAGTTATTTTGTTGGTGACCGAAGGTTTTTCGGAGTCCCGGATAAGATCCCGGACATGACGAGGATCTCCGGAAGAGTCCGGAGGTAAAGATTGATATATGTGATAATAGTGTTTTGGTTTCCGGAAGGGTTCCGGAATTCACCGGAAGAGGTTCCGGATGTTTCCCGAAATGTTCGGATACGAGAACACTTTATTTGGGCCAAGGGGTAAAGCCCACGAGGCTTAGGCAAGGTGCAAAAGGAAGTTTTGCTGGCGTCTGGGGCGGTACTACCGCTTATCGTAAGCGGTACTACCGCTACGGGCGGTACTACCGCTTATCGTAAGCGGTACTACCGCTACGGGCGGTACTACCGCTTATCGTAAGCGGTACTACCGCTTGTGCGTGGTACTGCAGGGATCCGAGTTGGACTCTTTCCCTGCGGGCCAAACCGACCTTGTGCGGGCAAAACCGACCTGGAGGAGGCCTTTACTCCAAGTTTAGACCCCAAGGCTCAACATATAAATAGAGGGGCAGGGCTAGCACACGGGACACATCAAGATTTCCCCAAGCCGTGTGCGGCAACCCTAACCCTCTAGTTCTCCCGTCATAATCTCCGTAGTGCTTGGCGAAGCCCTGCAGAGATCATTCCTCACCACCATCACCACGCCGTCGTGCTGCCGGAACTCATCTACTACTTCACCATCGCTCGCTGGATCGAGGAGGTGAAGGCGTCATCAAGCCGTACGTGTGTTGAACGCAGAGGTGCCGTTCGTTCGGCACTAGTTCGTGATCGGATCGAGGGACGACTTGCGATTTGGATCGCGGAGACGTTCGATTACATCAACCGCGTTTCTTAACGCTTCCGCTTAGCGATCTATAAGGGTATGTAGATTCACTCTCCCTCTCGTAGATGCTCATCACCATGGATAGATCTTGTGTGTGCGTAGGAAAATTTTTGTTTCCCATGCAACGTTCCCCAACAGTGGTATCAGAGCTAGGTCTATGCGTAGATGAGATCTCGAGTAGAACACAAACGAGTTGTGGGCGTGGGTGTATACATATTGCTTGCCGTTACTAGTTGATATTTGATTCGGCGGTATTGTGAGATGAAGCGGCCCGGACCAACATTACGCGTACGCTTACGCGAGACAGGTTCCTTCAACTGACATGTAACTTCGTTGCATAAAGATGGCTAGCGGGTGTCTGTCTCTCTCACTTTAGTTGAATCGATTTCAATGAAGAGGGTTCTTTTAGAAGATCAAAAAGCAATCTGAACGGTTCTTGCAAACCCGTAGCAGCCACGTAAAATTTGCAACAACAATTAGAGGACGTCTAACTTGTTTTTGCATGGTATGTTGTGATGTGATATGGCCAATTACATGATGAGATATATGTGATGTATGAGATAATCATGTATTGTATAGAATATCACGACTTGCATGTCGATGAGTACGGCAACTGGCAGGAGCCATAGAGTTGTCTTTAATTATTGTATGACCTGCGTGTCAATCATTAAGCGCTATGTAATGCTTTACTTTATCGCTAAACGTTAGCAATAGTCGTGGAAGCAACAGTCGGCGCGACAACCTCATGGCGACACGTTGATGGAGATCAAGATGATGGAGATCATGGTGTCATGCCGGTGACGATGGAGATCATGCCGGTGCTTTGAAGATGGAGATCAAAAGCACAAGTTCATGGCCATATCATGTCACTTATGATTTGTATGTGATGTTAATCCTTTTATGCATCTTATTTTGCTTAGGACGACGGTAGCATTATAAGGTGATCCCTCACTTAAATTTCAAGATAAAATTGTGTTCTCCCCGAGTGTGCACCGTTGCGAAAGTTCGTCGTTTCGAGACACGCCGTGATGATCGGGTGTGATAGACTCTACGTTCACATACAACGGGTGTAAGCCATGTTGCACGTGCGGAACACTCGGGTTAAACTTGACGAGCCTAGCATGTACAGACATGACCTCGGAACACAAGAGACTGAAAGGTCGAACATGAGTCATATAGTAGATATGATCAACATGAAGATGTTCACCATTGAAACCACTTCAACTCACGTGATGATCGGACTTGAGTTGGTGGATTTGGATCATGTTACACTCGAATGACCGGAGGGATGTCAATTTGAGTGGGAGTTTTTAAGTAATATGATTAACTAAACTCATTATCTAGAACAATAGTCTAAGTTGTCTTTGCAATATTTATGCTGTAGATCATGGCTCGCGCAGTAGCACCCCTGAATTTTAATGCGTTCCTAGAGAAAGCTAAGTTGAAAGATGATGGAAGTAACTTTGTGGACTGGACCCGTAATCTAAGGATTATCCTTACGGCTTCCCAGAAGGCTTATGTCCTTGATGCACCGCTTGGTGATCCACCCGCTCCAGTTGAGTCTCTAGACATTGTGAACGTCTGGCAGGCTCGTGCTGAAGATTACTCAATAGTTCAATGTGCAATATTGTATGGCTTAGAATCGGGACTTCAAAGACGTTTTGAACATCATGGAGCATATGAGATGTTCCAGGAGTTGAAGTTTATCTTTCAGAAGAATGCCCGGATCGAGAGATATGAGATCTCCGATAAGTTCTATGCTTGCAAGATGGAGGAGAACGGGTCTATCAGTGATCATGTACTCAGAATGTCTGGGTACTCCACCCGTCTGACTGAATTGGGGATGCCTCTTCCGCCAGAGGCTATCACTGACAGAGTTCTTCAATCATTGCCACCTAGCTACAAGAGCTTCGTGTTGAACTATAACATGCACGGGATGAACAAGTCAGTCGCCGAGCTGTTTGCGATGCTGAAAGCCGCTGAGTCTGAAATTCAGAAGGAGCATCAAGTGTTGATGGTCAATAAAACCACTAGTTTCAAGAAAAATGGCAAGGGTAAGAAGGGTAACTCCAAGAAGAGTGGCAAAGCAGTTGCTCCTCTCGTGAAGAAACCCAAGGCTGGACCCAAACCAGAAACTGTGTGCTTTCATTGCAAGGGAACTGGACACTGGAAGCGGAACTGCCCCAAGTATTTGGCTGACAAGAAGGTGGCCAACAACAAACAAGGTATATATGATATACATGTTATTGATGTGTACCTTACCAACTCTCGTTGTAGTGCCTGGGTATTTGATACCGGTGCGGTTGCTCATAATTGCAACTCAAAACAGGAACTGCGGAATAGACGGAGGCTGGCAAAGGACGAAGTGACGATGCGCGTGGGAAATGGTTCCAAGGTTGATGTGATCGCCGTCGGCACGCTCGCTCTTCGATTACCATCGGGATTAGTGATGAACCTGAATAATTGTTATTTAGTGCCTGCGTTAAGCATGAACATTATATCTGGATCTTGTTTATTGCGAGACGGTTACTCATTTAAATCAGAGAATAATGGTTGTTCTATTTATATGAGTAATATCTTTTATGGTCATGCACCCAATGTGAGGGGTTTATTCTTATTGAATCTCGATAGTAATGATACACATGTTCATAACATTGATGCCAAAAGATGTAGAATTGATAATGATAATACCAATTTCTTGTGGCACTGCCGTTTAGGTCATATTGGCGTAAAACGCATGAGGAAGCTCCATGCTGATGGACTTTTGGAGTCACTTGATTTTGAATCACTTGACACATGTGAGCCATGCCTCATGGGAAAGATGACTAAAACGCCGTTCTCTGGAACAATGGAACGGGCAAGTGACTTGTTGGAAATCATACATACTGATGTGTGCGGTCCGATGAGTATTGAGGCGCGCGGTGGTTATTGTTACTTTCTCACCTTCACTGATGACTTAAGTAGATATGGGTATATTTACTTAATGAAACACAAGTCTGAAACATTTGAAAAGTTCAAACAATTTCAGAGTGAAGTTGAGAATCATCGTAACAAGAAGATTAAATTCCTACGATCTGATCGAGGAGGAGAATATCTGAGTTATGAGTTTGGCAGTCACTTAAGACAGTGTGGAATTGTTTCACAATTGACACCGCCTGGAACACCACAGCGTAATGGTGTGTCCGAACGTCGTAATCGAATCTTATTGGATATGGTGCGATCTATGATGTCTCTTGCCGATTTGCCACTATCGTTTTGGGGTTATGCATTAGAGACAGCTGCATTCACTTTAAATAGGGCACCATCGAAATCCGTTGAGACGACGCCTTATGAACTTTGGTTTGGCAAGAAGCCAAAGCTGTCGTTTCTTAAAGTTTGGGGATGTGATGCTTATGTCAAAAAGCTTCAGCCTGAAAAGCTGGAACCCAAAGCGGAGAAATGCGTCTTCATAGGATACCCAAAAGAGACAGTTGGGTATACCTTCTACCTCAGATCCGAAGGCAAAGTGTTTGTCGCTAAAAACGGAACATTTCTTGAGAAAGAGTTTCTCTCGAAAGAATTGAGTGGGAGGAAGATAGAACTTGATGAGGTTGTTGAACCTTTACTTCAACCTGAAAGTAGCGCAGCACAGAAAGATGTTTCTGTAGAGCCTACATCAGCTGAAGAGGAAGTTAATGATCATGATCATGAAGCTTTGGATCAAGTTGCTATCAAACCTCGTAGGTCGACAAGGACGCGTACTGCTCCTGAGTGGTACGGCAACCCTGTCTTAGAAGTCATGTTGTTAGACAACGATGAACCTACGAGCTATGGAGAAGCGATGATGGGCCCGGATTCCGAGAAGTGGTTAGAGGCCATGAAATCCAAGATGGGATCCATGTATGAAAACAAAGTATGGACTTTGGAAGTATTACCTGAAGGGCGTAAGGCCATTCAGAACAAATGGATCTTTAAGAGGAAGACGGACGCGGACGGTAATGTCACCGTCTATAAAGCTCGACTTGTGGCAAAGGGTTTTTCACAAGTTCAAGGAGTTGACTACGATGAGACCTTCTCACCCGTAGCGATGCTTAAGTCCGTCAGAATCATGTTAGCAATAGCTGCCTTTTTCGATTATGAAATTTGGCAGATGGATGTCAAAACAGCATTCCTTAACGGTTTCCTTAAGGAAGAGTTGTATATGATGCAACCAGAAGGCTTGCAGTCGCTATACCCAAAACGACTCAAGACCTTTTCCACATAGTGAGATTGAAGCAGTGTAATCCCACCATTCCCATCTCTCAGCAGCTTGATGTTCAGAATAACATCAGCTACTCCTAGATCCTTCATCTCAAAACAGCGAGATAAGAAATCATTAACCTCCTTGATTAGATCAAGGTTGGTTCCAAAGATCAGTATGTCATCGACATACAGACAGAGAATAACTCCTTCGCCCCCACCATGGCGATAGTATACACACTTGTCAGCTTCGTTTACAACAAAGCCTGCAGCAGTTAATGTTCTTTCGAACTTCTCATGCCACTGTTTAGGAGCTTGCTTAAGGCCATATAAAGACTTCAATAACTTGCAGACCTTTCCTTCCTGACCAGGTACTACAAAACCATCAGGCTGATCCATGTAAATTTCCTCATCCAACTCTCCTTTGAGGAAAGCCGTCTTAACGTCCATTTGATGAACGAGAAGACCATGTGAGGCAGCCAATGATAGTAGCACCCGAATAGTGGTCAATCTAGCCACAGGTGAGTAAGTATCAAAGAAGTCTTCACCTTCTTTCTGGGTATAACCCTTGGCCACAAGCCGTGCCTTGTACTTTTCAATTGTACCATCAGGTCTAAGCTTTTTCTTGAACACCCACTTACATCCCACGGGTTTGCACCCATAAGGACGATCAGTGACTTCCCAGGTTCCATTAGCTCAGATGGAATCCATCTCGCTATGGACAGCTTCCTTCCATTAGTCAGCATCAGAAGACGCATAGGCTTCTGAAAGAGTCCTAGGTGTGTCATCCACGAGGTACACAATGAAATCATCACCAAAAGACTTTGCAGTCCTTCGTCTCTTACTCCTTATAGGAGTTTCATTGTCATCCTCCTCAGGATTCTCAACGTGTTCCATCGCAATGGTGGGTTCAGGAATTACAGAAAATTCCTCAGTAGATAGAGTAGGTATCTCCTGATTTGATGAGTTAGGCATATCCATCATAGGAAATATGTCCTGAAAGAAAGTCGCATCATTCGACTCCATAATCGTACCAACATGCATGTCGGGTACCTCAGATTTTATTATCAAAAATCTATAGCCAATGCTATGAAAAGCATAGCCCAGAAGAACACAATTCACGGTTTTTGGTCCAAGCTTACGCTTTTTGGGAATTGGTATATTGACTTTCGCCAAACAACCCCAAGTACGTAGATAAGAGAGTTTCAACCTTTTCCTTTCCCATTCCTCAAATGGAGTAATGGTTTTATGCTTTGTGGGAACTCGGTTTAGGACATGGCATGCTGTCATTAGCGTCTCCCCCCACCATGCCTTGGAAAGACCCGATGTGTCTAACATGGCGTTAACCAAATCAGTTAGAGTTCGGTTCTTTCGTTCGGCCACCCCATTTGACTGAGGTGAGTAGGGAGGCGTCCTCTCATGAATTATACCATGTTCCGCCCAAAACGAATCAAATTCATTGGAAAAATACTCTCCACCACGATCACACCTAAGCCGTTTAATTTTCCGATCAAGTTGGTTCTCTTCTTCAGCTTTATAGGTTTTGAAGAAGTTTAAAGCCTCATCTTTTGATTTTAGAAGATACACATAACAATATCTAGTGGAGTCATCAATCAACGTCATGAAATATTTCTTTCCACCTTTTGTCAACACGCCATTCATCTCACAAAGATCATAATGGATAAGCTCTAGTGGCACCAAGTCTCTCGCCTCTGCAGCCTTATGGGACTTGCGAGGTTGCTTAGCTTGCACACACACTTGGCACTTGGAGCCCTTGACAGTAATGAATTTCGGAATTAAGCTCATATTGGCTAGCCGCGTCATGCAACCAAAGTTAATATGACAAAGTCGCGAATGCCAAATATTAGACTCATTATCGTGGAAAACATTATTAATAACTTTAGTGCAAATATCTGACAAAGACAGGCGGAACAAGCATCCGCACTCATAGCCTTTTCCAACAAATTGTCCATACTTATAAATAACAACTTTATTGGACTCGAAAACCAACTTAAAACCATCTCGACACAAACGGGAACCGCTGACGAGATTTTTATTGATGGAGGGCACATGATGAACGTTCTTCAGACGCACGATCTTCCCCGAAGTAAACTTCAGATCGACCGTACCGACCCCTCGAACAGTGGCATGTGACCCGTTCCCCATCAGCACGGGAGAAGTCCCTGTGACCTGGTTAGAAGAAAACATAGAGGCATCAGCACAAACATGTACATTAGCACCGGTGTCAATTAACCAATCTGGAGAATGACAAACTGAAAGGATGGTAGGAAAAATACCGTACCCAGAATCCTTCATATCAGTATCACCGATGACAACATTAGCGGACTTGCCGCTCTTCTCATGTTCGCGCTCCTCATAGCGGTTAGGACATCTCAGAGCCCAGTGATTAGGATCACCGCAGACATGGCATAGTCCCTTCCCCTTCTTATGAGAATTCTTCTTGAAGTTGGTAGATTGTGACGGCTTGTTCTTTGCAACAAACTTGCCTTTGCCCTGAGATTTGTTCTTGTTGTTTTGGGGCTTGTTGAGATGGAAGTTCTTCTTCTGCACCACGTGGGCACTAGAAGCTCCCTTAACAGCTCGAGCACGTGTGTCTTTTGTTCTCGCCTTCTCTTCAACATCAAGAGTTCCAATGAGATCCGAAACGGAAAACTCCTGTCTCTTGTGTTTCAGAGAAGTAGCAAAATTGTTCCACGAAGGTGGAAGCTTGGCAATGATGCCTCCGGCCACAAACTTGTCCGGCAACACACACTTGAAGTACTCAAGCTCCTTCGTGAGAGACTGTATCTCATGAGCTTGTTGAACAATAGAGCGCTCATCAGTCATCTTGTAGTCATAGAATTGCTCCATGACGTACAACTCGCTGCCAGCGTCCGAGGCCCCAAACATGGCCTCGAGCGCAGCCCACATGTCCTTGCCGTTGTCAAACGGCATATACGAATCCACAATGGAATCGTCAAGAACACTCAGAAGGGCGCCCTTGAAGAGGGTATCGATCTTCTCAAAAGCTTCCTATTGTGCAGGATTAAGATCGCACTCGGGCTTACCCTTGGTGGCGTCATAGCAGTACATAGTCTGAAACCATTAGACTGCTCTCGTGCGCCACCTCTTATTTTGCACCCCGTTGAAAGGGGGCGGCTTTAGATGCGCAGCAAAACCACTTGGAGTAAATTGCCTATAATCAGGTTTTTGGATTGTTGAATATATGAGCAAATTACTACAAGATTTAATCCGAATAAACAGTAAATAAATCATGACAGCAATAGTATAGGCTAAACTAATCATGCAGACTAGCATAGTAAACAAGTAGATCGAATCTACGGCAGAAACTAGACACATAAATTCTAGCATGATCTCAAACAGAGAGGACAAGATTGCATACGGTGCAGCGGGAGCCGAATCGCCAGTGTTGATGTTGCCGCTCATGTCGTTGAGGAAGAGGTTGCCAAGATTGGGGAAGAAGTCGTCGTCGAGGAAATTGTCACTGCCAGCAGTCGCGCAAGTGCGATCCCCAAAAACCTGATCGCCCCTCTCACGTACAGGATCACGAGAGGCGGGGTTCCGGAGGCCTGCTGTCCCTTCTCGCGGTGCACGCCGGAAGGAGGGATGGAGAAGACTTGGATGGCGGCGCAATGATCTGGAACGGTGCGAAACCATATGTTGTGTCGGCGGCTAGGGTTGGCAGGGACCTCGCGTATATATGCACGGCAGGGTAGAGAGACGTGGACTGGACCCACGTTCGAGACTCTGATCGTGGCGCATCTGTTACGGACTCTCCGTTCCCGACCGGCAAAAATAAGCGCGTAGGTATGAGCTCGGCTCGGCTCATTCCCGCAACCCTTGGCGCGGCGTGACGAGGCGAGGCGAGCGAGGAGGAGTGCGCGAGGGCCCCTTCTCTTCTCATTCTCTTACAAGTGCTAGAAGAGCTCACCTTATAAAGAGGTGCAACTCTCTCCCAACTAGCAGTATGGGACTAAACATTAGTCCCACTCACACCACACACAGCCATGCAAGATGGGCCATGAGAATTTCAGATTTTAGTTGGGCTTTGGGCCAAAGACCTAATAGCAAAAATCCAACAATAGTAAATTGCACCGTCATGCGTCGTGGTTTTTTTTCGCAAGGGTTTTTCTCCTTAAATATATGTCTTTCTTGTCTCATTTATTCTCATTTTATCTAACGGGGAACAAACACCTACAGACCACAATTGATCACAATTGAGTCGATTTCTCGCTAGGCCGCTACAGAACAGATCCAACTCACGGAAGAGCAAAATAACAACAACGGAAACTCTCCTCTAGTTATAGTTCCTTCTACCCGGCGAGCCTTAGAACAGTTTCTCTCTAATATAAATGATACCTACGCTAAACAGATCAGATCACCAAAGCAAAAGTCAATCAGCCACAGGGTGACAGGAGCACGTTCGCTCCGCGAGCCACCTAGAACTCAGCCCTTACTAATCCCATCCGAAAAAGCTGGACATATCGAGTAATGGATAGATTAACAGACCACAAAAACAAAAGTCGTTCCCCAGGTGAAATCCAGGAAACGCCCGTACCTTCTATGCTGACCCCGTCGCGGCCAAAAGACCAAGATCGGCCCGAGAGCAAAGCGCGCCAACTACCCGCCAAGCAGATGAATCTCTATCATCAATCCCATTTCTGTTCAAGTAAAAGATGATTAGTGATGATACATGGGAGGATTAGAGACTTAGAGCGCGAACAAACCTTGGGTTTGGGTCGCGGATGGCATCGAATCTCACTCGGCGCCTGTGACCAACGAGCAATGTCACTATGGATGGACGACGACTGGAGGGCGAGACGCGAGGTGACCGACTTGTTTGGGGGTCTCGGTCAGCGGTATGTATATATTTCCTGGAAGGAAGGGCACATCACGTGCGCCGTTAGGTTTTTGTGGCCCTAGATGATCGATCGGACAGTGTAGAAACGGGTTGGTACGAAAAGGGTCTAGAGTTGAAAGGGGCAAAAGTTGGTAGGTGGTTGAAATTTGACTCAAGATATTCCAAAGATAGATATATATGCGAATACACACGGTTGTTTTTCCTTTGCAAGGAGATACGCACGGTTCTGCAATTACTGAAACGATTTATTAGTGGCCGCGTACTGACTAGGCAGCCCAGTCACAGCAAGCGTTCTACCCAGAGTTACCTAGAATGTGCTGTGTAAATGGACAATGTGTAAATACTACAATTCCAATTCCTCTGGGTAAGCGATCGACTATACACATACTGCCTGTCCCGTTGAGCTGTTCACTGATCATATATGGTGTGGACCTATGGAAAGAAACGAAAAACATGCAGTACCAGGATTACTAGGATAGCCCGGCCGTGCACTCCGTCCGTAGAGGTTGGCCGCCACCACCCGCTGGTCCACACAGAGGTGAGGAAAGGGATCGGACAGTGATGGGGCGCCATGATTGAGTTGGTGATGGTGGGAGGGACATGCCCAGTTGGATCTTTGGAGTTATGAACTTCCTTTTTTAGCGACCGTTACAGAAGACTCCGAAGGATAATAAATTCCAGAAAAAAATGCATAGAAGACCCTAAATTGAAATCGAAGGAGACACCTGACTCCGCCTACCTCTAACCGCATCTGGTGCTCCAAAGCACCCATCGCCCGTTGAATGTCTTCGTTGTTGCCTTTGGAGTAGACTAAAACCACCAGCAACTAAACACTTGTATAGGTTCCCTACCTTCCCTCTTTTTTTTTCTTTGTAATATTTTCCTTTATTTTCTCTATATACTTGGATGCTATATGTGATGGTGATTGTTGTGATGTTAGATGGATATTTTCCCATAGATGCTATCCTGCGCCGATGATGTTAGAATATTTGTATAATGTTAGGTGCTAATTTTGATGTTAGGTGACGTTAGATGATGAAAAGAGATATAAAATAAAATAAAAGAAAGACATGAAAATAAAAGAAAATAAAAATAAAAAGTCTATGCTTTATATTTCTATGTGTGAGTGTTAACAAGAATTTCAAAATAGAAGGAATGAAAGTAAAGAAATGCTTTGTGTAATGAATTAATACTAATTTTTTGCCTTCTATGAAAATATAATTGTTTATTTCACAGGCCCTAAGTTTAGGAAAAAAAATTCTAGGAAGTTTTCATGGTTGCTCAATTTGCTTAACAAATTTTCTTAGATAATTTTTCTTAGGTAATTTGCTTAGAAATTTTTCTCAGGTTATCTGCTATGAAATATATATGTATGATATCATACCTTCTTAGGTAATTTTCTTAGACAATGTGTATGTGAATGCGCTAGTGTGAACATTTTTCTAGTACTATGAAATGAATTGTGGTGGCAGAAAAAATAGGCTGTCATGGTAGCTATACATAGCTAGCACAATGGTCTTTCACGTAATATTATTTCAATAAGATCACCTATGCATAAGCCCACAATTTATCTTCTTCAAAAGACCATCCTACCTAACTATCATGGAATATCTATGCCATTCTGAGATATATTGCCATGCAATATTTTTCATCATTACATGACTAGATATGTTTTTCCTTGTTGTCATTTTGCTTTGCATTATCATATACAGTTGGCATGATATTGTTGTGGCAAGACCACCGTTATTCATTGTTTCACATATGCTATGAGATCATTGCACATCCTGGTACACTGTTAGACGAATTCATTAGATTGCGTACATCATCTTTATCATTTGTTCAGTTGAGTTGTATGTAAATTCAAAGTGTGTTATTTTTCATTACAGAGTATTTCTCGTACTTTGAGAGATCAAATAAATGATGCACCGGTGGATCAATAGAGAAAAATAGAGTTGTGAGAGAATAAAAAGGGAGGAGAGAGGGAACAACACTACTATTATTTTTAGTTTATACTTGTGCTTCAAAGTTGAACCTCGTTTGAGAGCCGAAAAAATAGTTCCAGCTGCAAATAATTTTTGGAAATTGTTTGTGCAATAGGACTTTCTATGAGAATTACAACATTCCTCTAAAATTAATTAGAGTTTCTATATGGCCCAAATAAATGTCATGAACTCCAAATAACATTCTAGTCATTATCGACTATATATAACAGGGGACAAGCCATGTTGTCTCCTACCTGACAATTGCCTTGCTTTGAATAATGATTAGAATATTTGAAAGGTCCAATTTAAATATCCAACTAAATATTTCGAAACTCCCTCTTATTCCCTCTCATTTGAATATTAAATAAACTCCAATAATTTTGAATCCAAGTAAAAATTTAAATAGAAGTATCCAACACAAGAAAGTTTTAATTCATCTGTTTGAATAAGTAACATGTTACAGGTTTCGTCTTCACTAACAATTGATGTTGCGGTAGAAACTTGGAAATCTTGCAGTTCAACAAATTCGCCAGCACATCCCATTGTAGCATGGATTTACACTTGATCTTTAGTAGCGTGCGGAACGGGGGGCACAATAACGCCTCCGAAAGCTTTAGCTTCTGTGAAAACAGCCACATCAACAAGGTCTTCTACAACAGTAGCGATGGTTTTCCCTGCAGCGAGCTGATGTACAGCTTCACCATACACAACAGCTGAGGAAACCACAGGCACATCGGTTGCATATTCATATGTTGCTGCAGCTTCGGAATAAGCCGAGGAGCCCGTTACACCATCTTTTTCAACCTCATTTGGAGATGTCGCCATGGAAGGTTCTTCAATACCAACCACTCCTTGCAGCGCCGGCTGTGATGATGTGTCTCTGAAGCGAGTAGAAGTCCTACTCTTGGTAATTGAGACCTTCCTCACAGCCTTCTTTACCTTTCTCTTGCTGAATTTTTTGAAAGGTAAAAAGGGAGAAGGAAATATGTTATCAGACATTACTACTGTAAATTATCATCCAATTTTAACTAAGTTATCTATGTTACAGAAAGAAATGGTACTAAAAAGTTACACAAAAATACGAGATTCACCTTGATGTCATATCGCATGAGTAATTGTCTGTCGGGCTACTTACATGAGAACTGTTGCAAAAAAAGAAATATTAAAAAAATGTGAGAATCAAATTAGTGCCTATTTTATGAAACATAAAAGAAAACAAAAAAATTAGGATTTGGAAATACCTTGTTCCTGAGACATTGGATGACGCCTTAGCCATATCAACCTGCTTGGTAGATCTCCTATAGAAAAATGACAATGTGGTTGGAGCAAAAGTAAACAAAGTGTAAAAATGAGAAGTATAAGTCATCAAAGTCAAACTACTGGAGTTACTATAGAATCACACCTAAAACTACTATACAGTGACTCTTATAATTACCATACAGTGATGATGAAACCGAAAAGAAAAAGGAAACACAATGATAGCTCACCTGGGCGAATCTTGCTTGTTCCGACTGGGGGGGGGGGGGGGGTGGAATGGTTTCACTGGTGACTTTATCGGGGAAATGAATCCCGAGCTCTTGGAAGACAATGCTCTCCGATAGAAGGGCAGGGTGAACTGGTGCAACTGGTTGTGGCGGAGAAGGTAGCCTCAATTTCTTGCGCCTCGTGTAAGTGATATCCAAAGGCTTCACAAGAGAAGCACTGCATCTCTTCAAGGAAGATTTAGGTGCCACCTCAACCTGCGTGTCTGTTATATCTAGCTGGTTAAGCATGCCTTCCCGTTCATCAACTGATGTCGAGCAAGAAGGTTTAGTCAACATAATTTGGGACTCAAGAACAGGTTCATTCCCCACACGAGATGGCGTGCCTTCGTCATTTGCTCCTCCGCTGGCCGACACATCTGCATTTGTAGCAGCACGATCCCGAGCATCTACATACGCTTCCCCACTGCCTGAAGCATCATAGGGTCCTGCTTTAGTACGAAAAACAATTCCATAATATGTATCATCATCGGAGTCGCTATCGTCATTCTCACCGCCACCACAACCGCCACCCTGGCTTTGATCATTGGTATATGATTCATAAACATGTTGCTTGCCAAGAATGTTTTCTCGACGGGGACAGACTGAAGGAGGGGTCCTTGTAATATTATCGATAGCAGAAGAGAGCCCCCTAAGACAGGTCTCTAGTTGACAAGAGACCTCTGCACTACCTTCATCATCCATGGAAGTAAAACCATGCACAAGCTTACACAGGAGGCCCATCACACGTGATGAAAAATGGCCCACAAGCGCAGAAGCTTTGACTAATTTCTGCTCATAAAAGATGCAATACAAAAATGTCAGAATAATAAAGATCAACATAAATGAATTTGCAGCAAATGTAGACTGTCTCACGACAAATATAAAATTACTAGGGTAATCCGAGTAGATGTTACCCTAGAGATAGAACATAAATTAGTAGACTTTCTATAAAAATGTGATGTACAAATAAATAAAAAAGCACACACCTGGCTACTGCAGTTTGGCGCAGCGTGAACACGCATGAATTTATCAAGACCTTGAAAACCACCAAACAAACACAAGTCCATACCAAACCTGGGTTTTAGCTGGTAGATTACGAAAAACCCACAAAAAACAACAAAATGCAAATTAGTAGAACGAAAATGCAGCTGCAAGATTTGCATAAACTGAAGAATAAAAATTACCGCTAATTTCCCATAAGAAGTGTTGTCCGTCCGAATGTCCTTGCGAAGCACTTCAGAGATCAGCTCATTCGTCCATACATTAATTGGAAAAGCCCCATCAGGCAAAACGATACCAAGACCAGTAAGGTCAATAGCATCAAGGTATAGAAGCTGGAAAATGTTCTCGTGGTTAGGATACACAAACAAAAAACAAGAAAAATAAGAATTATAAATTTTTAAAATAAGCGAAATTCCTAACATTGTAGAAGAGAAGGCAACCCTTCGTAGGCTTGCCCTCTAAAAGCGCCTTGTGTAGCTCATCAGCGATGAACTTGGACCAATTGAGGTTGCATACATTGTCAATGTCTTGCTGAAAAGTACAATAAAAGAAAGGGGAAAGCAGAATTTAACATTGGGCATAGCAGTATAGTTACCATAGTAAAACAGAGAAAGTTGACATGGTGAAGAGACCATGCAAAAAAGAGGTAAAACTTACCAGCATAGCATACCACCTGGTGTTGACGTTGTTGGAGGTTGTCGGTGCTATGACAGTATTAGCAGCGAGCATAAGCCACATGCGCTTGAACTTGGTGTCGGAGTTGTTGGAACTCGTGATAAGCTCGAGGAGTTCTTCATTTTTCGGCGCATATCCAAGCTCACCAAACAAATCACCCGCAAGCTGAAGCTCGGCTTGCATAGGCAGCCTGTACGTAACATCATCCCCACCATGAGGAACACCCATTATTCGATGCACAGACTCTTCGTTGACAAGAATCCTCCCCCAACCTGAAACGACAACCTCACGGGAATCGGGGTCATATAGACCAGCAAGCCACTGACTAAGGCGGTTGAATGGGGTGTCACACTTGATGTTCCAAAAGGTTTTGAAGCCCATCTCATTGATAGCTTTTTTCCTGTCATAAGACATGTCCTTACAAGCGGCCAGAAACGGGCTGAAAGACGCCCTGTTTTGATCTATGGGGGACTTCAACTTCGTCAAAGAATCTGCCTCCTGAATTGCGGCATTTCCTTTGTCTTTTCTTTCCATTGTGCCCTGTCGCATACAAGAGGATGAAAACAGTTAAAAATGTCCCACAAAATATTCTGAAAAAATATAGAAATGTCGGAGGGGAGAGTGAACTTCATAATCAAAGTATAAAATCACCACATGAAAAACCATACCACCACTTTCAAATGTACATGATGAAAAATACTGAGAAATAACCTGGTGAAATCTGCTACTAAAGGCATGGTAATTTGAATAAAATGTACATGGTAATTTATACACAACCGTCCAGGAAAATACAATTTGACAGTCATAGACATGAATGAAATTTACTCATGGAATATCAACAAAAATGTGCTAAATTATCAATGAGGAAAACCAGAAGGGTAAATAACAGTACATCAGACACATCAGTTAGTAAACTTGCTAATAATTGACTAGTAGTTTATACAAGGCAATTATACATAATACTGATGGTAATTATGCAAAGTACAGACCAGAGCCACCAAACATAAGTGCAGAAACACATCATAAATTTATAGCAACAAAAGAACAGCGGGGATGCGCCCTAACTAACAAAAATCAAATCAATTTTTGATATGAACAAAAATTAAGAGACTAGTGACTTTGCTACAGCAGGCATGCAGATTTCCGAAGGAAAAATCGGATAACTACTATATGACCGACAAGTTGAAAAAACAAATCCCAGAGCTTACAAACCTTGGTACACTAGCTAGAACAGCAAGCGCGATAAATATTAGATTTAAATTAAAAAATGAACGGACAAAATGGTATACAATTGTCAGGCTACAAACCTGATTACTAAGATGCAAGGAGTAATAACTATAGAACATGAACTATGGGGATAACTGCCAGTGGCTAAATTACTGCACATAATGTGAGCAAAATACATGTCTCAATTAAACTAAGTCAGTTATAACTCAAGGGTATGCCTGATTACTTAGGTGAAAAAAGCCTGATAACTACAAAGTGCATCCTTCAGCCAATTTCAACCCAGCATCATACAAGTTTATGCTGATAACAAAACAAATTTCATTTCCAATTAATGTGACACCGGCGAAAATCCTGGTGATGAAATCAAATCAACCAGCAAATTAAAACACCCCAAACACTAAATAAACCCCAGTCCTCAATAGACTGTAGACAAACCAGCAAATTAAAACACCCCAAATATTCTCGCTCTCCACAAAAGCAAATGCTAGTGGGACTACTTGATTTTGACCGTCTTGACCAATGGCGGTGAGGATCTGACCCTTGTACTTGCCAGTGAGAAATGTGTCATCTACACATATCACCGGTCTACAATGACTGAAAGCTTCGATGCATACACCGAAAGAGAAGAACAATCGATGCAGCACCATCACAGTTGGGAACTCCGGCATGACCAAGTCTTGGATGTCAACATAGGTGCCTGGATTCCGGTACTGCAGTGTGCGGAGGAGACGGACAACACAGTCATATGCATCGAAATACGAACCAAATCTCTTCTCAAGCGCCATGTGCTTAGCCCTCCAAGCCTTGCCATAAGAAATTCTGTAATTGAACCTGACGAAGACTTTTGTCTGGATAGCCTTCACTTCCATCGCCTTGCTCTCCACTATCTCACTGTAAAGCAATCGAGCAATAAGCGTGGACGAAAGGTTACCATGATCTTGAGGGATATACGGAATAACACATGTGTGATGTACGAAGTCACTGATCACCCAACTTGTGCCATACTTTGGGAGATAGCCATGCACCCTCGCAGGACAATCATCGTTCTTGCATACCATTGTCAAAAATTTCTGACTAGACACAGCAGCTCTCAAAACCCTTTGCGTGGACATTGCCCACTGAGTGATTGCATCCTTCAGAGCTTCCTTGTTGGGGTACATACCACCCGTTGCAATGTTGTTCTGGTGATATTGCCAGGCAGAATCATGGCCATCATTCACGGTCATTGCAGATGAGAAGTCATGATTCCATGCTGCAGGATTAGGCACCACCTCTACGTTCTCATCTTCATCCGACTCGTCGGAATTATCAGCATGAACAATATCAACATCTGTATCTTCATCTTCCATCAGGTTTCGCATTTGGCCATCTACCTCGTCAGCATCAGCCTGGCCAACGTCATAACCATCAGCATTTCCTCCTTCTACCTGACTACTCTGCCCTGATTCGTGGCCATCATATCCATCATTTGACGGATCATCTAACATAGATAAATGTATCCCTGCACTGCTCTGGCCAGGATCATAACCACCCTCGCCTTCAGGGGCACTGACCTCCTTCAGGACAGGAAGCACTAAGGCGCAAGGATTTACTATCCTTTTTGCACATCCTTGCAACCAGCGCACCCACTGAGAGTCCCGCTCGATTGGCCTCAAATAAAAGAAAATATTCGAACTTGACCGGCTCCACAATGCATGAACACCGACGGTGTGAGTTTCAGTATTATACCCTAAACATCTTGTCAACCACTCTGTCAACTGACTAACAGACCATGTTTGAGGGGCACTAATTGGCACCACTATGTTCTCGAACTCACTAAGATCAACTCCCAACTGATTTGTTTGGACAGTACCATGACCGTAGAAAAAAGTGAACTTCACTACATCTGACATATCTGCCGACCTAAGATATTCAACATGGAGAACTATTCAACAGCAAGTCAAACTTATAATATATTATGGGATATTATCGGTCCACTTAAAAATATTTATAAACTGAAATATCAGACATCTAAAAATATTCCGGAATATTACCGGTCACCTAAATATTAATGGGCAACTCTACATTACCGGGCGCCTACGTATTATCGGTCACCTAAATATTACCGGACACCTAAATATTAAAAGACAACTATATATTATCGGACGCCTAAATAATAACGGACACCTAAATATTAACGGACAACTCTATATTACCGGATGCCTATATATTACCGGACACCTAAATATTACCGGACACCTAAATATTAACAGACAACTATATATTACCGGACGCCTAAATATTAACGGACACGTACATACTTGACAACAAAATATTATCGGACCAACTAAATATGTTAAGATATATTACCGAACCAACTAGAAAATCGCACAAGTAATATGACACACAAAATGTAACTTGTATTATACCCTTCAAGCGTGCGAAGAAACGACGAACGACGGCCCTCAATCACCAGAGAGCACCACCACCACCTCCACGTGCAGCACCGCACCCCCTCCTCCACGTGCAGCACCCCCTCCTCCACCACCTCCACCTCCACCACCTTCACCTCCACCACCTCTTAAAAAATGCTCACCACAACCAGCACGAGCTATCCCATCGCGAGATCGAGGTCTTCCTTGCCTCCTCCTACCCTCTACAATGCAACTACGGTGGAAAACGGGGAAGAAATCGGCTAGAAAATGGGTATTAATTCGGTGTAGTTTCGGGTTAGAAGAGTAGAAAAGAAAAAAGGTGGAAGAAGGAAGGAGGGAGGAGGAAGAAGGAGCGCTGCGGGCTTATCCGCTCCCTGTCGGCCTCGGCGGGGCCGACTGACGGCCATTCGGCCACTGGAGAGCCGACAGGCTCCTGTCGGCCTATGTGAGGCCGATAGATTGCCTGCCTGGCCGAGTGACGCGGCCCGGCCAATGGTCGGCTGCCACGGGGCAGAGTTGACACTTGTCGGCTCCTTATAGGACGACAAGCTCCAGTCGGCCTTGAGGAGGACGACAAGCTCCAGTCGGTCTAGGCTAGGCCGACGGTATATTATTTTTGAAAATAACTCAAACTGCGTATTATTTTTCAAATTTATTAAAAAAATGTATTATTTAAAAAAATTTAGCTATGTATTAGTGGCCAGCCCAGCCACCGCAAGCATTTTACGAGTTACCAAAAATGTATCAGGTACATGGACCATGTGTAATATAATCCCAATTAAGCCGCTGAGGTAAGCAATCAGATGTGCACATACTTCCTTCTAGGTGAGCTATGGAAAGAAACAAAAAACGTGCGGGGCGAAGATTACAAGGATAGCCCAGTCGTGCAATCCGTTCGTAGAGGCCAGCCTTCGCCCACAGGTAGGCCACATGGAGGAGCAGAGCGGGACATGAGAGCGACGGGGCGCCTCGATCACGCTGATGATGGTGAGAGGGACGTGCCCGGCTAGATTTTTTGAGTTCTGAACTTCCTTTCTAGCGACACTTATTCTGTCGTAGCATAATTTAGGAAAAATGCATTAAAAGACCCTAGGGAGTATGAAGTCATGAACAAGCCCTCACAAGTCGGTGCACGCCACTCCTTCATCACACTTCGAAAGTTTCCACCACTGCCGAAGTTGCCATGCCCAAATCTATGACAACACCATTGTGGGGTTTGCTTTAGTACCCGCATAAGTTGCCAATTCCGCAACTGTTGATGAGCAGCGAGGCCGAAACTATTGTCGCTCATCAACAGGGGACATTCCGGATGTTTGTTAGGCTATATATGCATTGTATCCATTGGCCTAGATTGAAGGAGACAGCCTACTCCGCCTACCGCATGATTGTATATGAAAACGTAATTATGAATATGTTATTGATTATTGTATGTTTCAGTATTATCTTCCGTAATGACCTCTAACCTTTTCTATAAATATCACAAATAATTTCCCTCTCATGAGATCTTCACATATACTACCCACTATTTGTGATATAAAAAAAGAGCTCGATAATAAACAAATGAACATTCTATTCAAGCCGAGTACCCAATGAGGGAGTCAATAAAAACCCAAGTTGCAGAAAATTATTAGTACAAAAAATGGGATAATTTTTTAGGTGATTGAGCCTCATTCAACGCAATTAAGTCTAGGGGGGCATATTCCGCATTATTCTAAAAACACAGTGAAAGTTGTAAGAAATAAAAAAAAGTAATACCAAAGGTTGGCCAAATATTTATTGTCAGTTCCATTGGTGCGTTCCATAGTTTATGTCTTGGTTTCACGTGCCAACCATCTCTTCATTACTTGACAGTTTTTGTTTTCACCATTTATTTTTATTTCTTAGATATGTCTCCATCAGTTTGCTTCGCTACTTTGGGTGGCCTCCCTCTTGGACGCTTCATAGTTTTGGAGGAGTTTGCTTCTTTCCTCTTAGGCTCCATGCCTTTCTTCTTGATTTCTTGGTGCTCATTGGGTGGATCTAAGTCTGTAGAGCTGTTGACTTCTTCAGCTATAAAAAAATAAAATATAAGTTATTAGGAACGAATTACAAATATGATCCATACACTATTCATATACACTTTTCCGAAGGAATCATGATGATTTTTATTACTTTCCCTTTTTGTCAAAAAATGCAAGCAATGTGTATTATGGGCAGAGGGGCGGTATTACATATATCTTAGTATGTTTGTTGAAATTTTAAATATGCAACGAATATGTTTTTCAAGACAACATGTATACTTTGCTACTACTCTAAAGTAATAACACAATTGTTTGCAACTATAGTTTAATATTATTGCACAGAAGTGCCAAATTGACTGGAAGATCCATGTTTGATTCCGTTATTAGTGTTCAATTCATAAACCTCACATGATGATAATATATGTATATCCTTTATTTATTCAGTATTATAAATTGGCGTATCGTGCACGCTTTCCATAACCCAGGAAAATCGTGTATAAAGACATTAAGCAACTTGAAAACGCTAGAATTTACATATAGTTTATGAAACTAATGGACATGCTGATATATAACAACAGAAAACAAATCTGAATGCTCTAGGGTATAATCCCACAAAAAGAAGAATACATATAAGTGTACACCCAAATTTATTTCCCCACAAGATTATGTAGTAGTATGCATGAGATTTTTTTTTCCTCATTGACATACTTGTTAGTAACATATTTTCTACTAGCACATGCTATTTCCATTTCTCCTCAATAACAATAGTAAATTATCTATGGTAACTTTACTAGATTGGATGGGCGAACCTAAAGAAAACAGTACGGGCGACACATGCATGGATAAATGAAGATCATAGCAACGATGGCAGGGTGTACTGTTGGAAATATGCCCTAGAGGCAATAATAAATTGGTTATTATTATATTTCCTTGTTCATGATAATCGTTTATTATCCATGCTATAATTGTATTGATTGGAAACTCAAATACATGTGTGGGTACATAGACAACACTGTGTCCCTAGTAAGCCTCTAGTTGACTAGCTCGTTGATCAAAGATGGTTAAGGTTTCCTAGCCATTGACATGAGATGTCATTTGATAACGGGATCACATCATTAGGAGAATGATGTGATGAACAAGACCCAAACTACGAACGTAGCATATGATCGTGTCAGTTTATTGCTATTGTTTTCTGCATGTCAAGTATCTGTTCCTTTGACCATGAGATCATGCAACTCCCTGACATCGGAGGAGTACCTTGTGTGTATCAAACGTCGCAACGTAACTGGGTGACTATAAAGGTGCTCTACAGGTATCTCCGAGGATGTCTGTTGGGTTGGCATGGATCAAGACTGGGATTTGTTACTCCGTGTGACGGAGAGGTATCTCAGGGCCCACTCGGTAATACAACATCACAATGAGCCTTGCAAGCAATGTGACTAAAGTGTTAGCCACGAGATCTTGTATTACGGAACGAGTAAAGAGACTTGCTGGTAACGAGATTGAACTAGGTATAGAGATACCGACGATCGAATCTCGGGCAAGTAACATACCGAAGAACAAAGGGAACAGCATACGGGATTAACTGAATCCTTGACATAGAGGTTCGACCGATAAAGATCTTCGTAGAGTATGTAGGAGCCAATATGGGCATCCAGGTCCCGCTATTGGTTATTGGCTGTAGAGGTGTCTCGGTCATGTCTACATAGTTCTCGAACCCGCAGGGTCTACACACTTAACGTTTGGTGATGATTAGTATAGTTGAGTTATTTTGTTGGTGACCGAAGGTTGTTCGGAGTCCCGGATAAGATCCCGGACATGACGAGGATCTCCGGAAGAGTCCGGAGGTAAAGATTGATATATGTGATAATAGTGTTTTGGTTTCCGGAAGGGTTCCGGAATTCACCGGAAGAGGTTCCGGATGTTTCCCGAAATGTTCGGATACGAGAACACTTTATTTGGGCCAAGGGGTAAAGCCCACGAGGCTTAGGCAAGGTGCAAAAGGAAGTTTTGCTGGCGTCTGGGGCGGTACTACCGCTTATCGTAAGCGGTACTACCGCTACGGGCGGTACTACCGCTTATCGTAAGCGGTACTACCGCTACGGGCGGTACTACCGCTTATCGTAAGCGGTACTACCGCTTGTGCGTGGTACTGCAGGGATCCGAGTTGGACTCTTTCCCTGCGGGCCAAACCGACCTTGTGCGGGCAAAACCGACCTGGAGGAGGCCTTTACTCCAAGTTTAGACCCCAAGGCTCAACATATAAATAGAGGGGCAGGGCTAGCACACGGGACACATCAAGATTTCCCCAAGCCGTGTGCGGCAACCCTAACCCTCTAGTTCTCCCGTCATAATCTCCGTAGTGCTTGGCGAAGCCCTGCAGAGATCGTTCCTCACCACCATCACCACGCCGTCGTGCTGCCGGAACTCATCTACTACTTCACCATCGCTCGCTGGATCGAGGAGGTGAAGGCGTCATCAAGCCGTACGTGTGTTGAACGCAGAGGTGCCGTTCGTTCGGCACTAGTTCGTGATCGGATCGAGGGACGACTTGCGATTTGGATCGCGGAGACGTTCGATTACATCAACCGCGTTTCTTAACGCTTCCGCTTAGCGATCTACAAGGGTATGTAGATTCACTCTCCCTCTCGTAGATGCTCATCACCATGGATAGATCTTGTGTGTGCGTAGGAAAATTTTTGTTTCCCATGCAACGTTCCCCAACAGTGGTATCAGAGCTAGGTCTATGCGTAGATGAGATCTCGAGTAGAACACAAACGAGTTGTGGGCGTGGGTGTATACATATTGCTTGCCGTTACTAGTTGATATTTGATTCGGCGGTATTGTGAGATGAAGCGGCCCGGACCAACATTACGCGTACGCTTACGCGAGACAGGTTCCTTCAACTGACATGTAACTTCGTTGCATAAAGATGGCTAGCGGGTGTCTGTCTCTCTCACTTTAGTTGAATCGATTTCAATGAAGAGGGTTCTTTTAGAAGATCAAAAAGCAATCACTACACCACGTTGTGGTTTTGCGTAGGTAAGAACGGTTCTTGCAAACCCGTAGCAGCCACGTAAAATTTGCAACAACAATTAGAGGACGTCTAACTTGTTTTTGCAGGGTATGTTGTGATGTGATATGGCCAATTACATGATGAGATATATGTGATGTATGAGATAATCATGTATTGTATAGAATATCACGACTTGCATGTCGATGAGTACGGCAACTGGCAGGAGCCATAGAGTTGTCTTTAATTATTGTATGACCTGCGTGTCAATCATTAAGCGCTATGTAATGCTTTACTTTATCGCTAAACGTTAGCAATAGTCGTGGAAGCAACAGTCGGCGCGACAACCTCATGGCGACACGTTGATGGAGATCATGGTGTCATGCCGGTGACGATGGAGATCATGCCGGTGCTTTGAAGATGGAGATCAAAAGCACAAGTTCATGGCCATATCATGTCACTTATGATTTGTATGTGATGTTAATCCTTTTATGCATCTTATTTTGCTTAGGACGACGGTAGCATTATAAGGTGATCCCTCACTTAAATTTCAAGATAAAATTGTGTTCTCCCCGAGTGTGCACCGTTGCGAAAGTTCGTCGTTTCGAGACACGCCGTGATGATCGGGTGTGATAGACTCTACGTTCACATACAACGGGTGTAAGCCATGTTGCACGTGCGGAACACTCGGGTTAAACTTGACGAGCCTAGCATGTACAGACATGACCTCGGAACACAAGAGACTGAAAGGTCGAACATGAGTCATATAGTAGATATGATCAACATGAAGATGTTCACCATTGAAACCACTTCAACTCACGTGATGATCGGACTTGAGTTGGTGGATTTGGATCATGTTACACTCGAATGACCGGAGGGATGTCAATTTGAGTGGGAGTTTTTAAGTAATATGATTAACTAAACTCATTATCTAGAACAATAGT
Organism: Elymus sibiricus; assembly: GCA_039707655.1. NCBI lineage: Eukaryota > Viridiplantae > Streptophyta > Magnoliopsida > Poales > Poaceae > Elymus > Elymus sibiricus. Next base: position 470,927,896 of record CM077675.1, on the reverse strand, counting down.
CTAAGTTGTCTTTGCAATATTTATGCTGTAGATCATGGCTCGCGCAGTAGCACCCCTGAATTTTAATGCGTTCCTAGAGAAAGCTAAGTTGAAAGATGATGGAAGTAACTTTGTGGACTGGACCCGTAATCTAAGGATTATCCTTACGGCTTCCCAGAAGGCTTATGTCCTTGATGCACCGCTTGGTGATCCACCCGCTCCAGTTGAGTCTCTAGACATTGTGAACGTCTGGCAGGCTCGTGCTGAAGATTACTCAATAGTTCAATGTGCAATATTGTATGGCTTAGAATCGGGACTTCAAAGACGTTTTGAACGTCATGGAGCATATGAGATGTTCCAGGAGTTGAAGTTTATCTTTCAGAAGAATGCCCGGATCGAGAGATATGAGATCTCCGATAAGTTCTATGCTTGCAAGATGGAGGAGAACGGGTCTATCAGTGATCATGTACTCAGAATGTCTGGGTACTCCACCCGTCTGACTGAATTGGGGATGCCTCTTCCGCCAGAGGCTATCACTGACAGAGTTCTTCAATCATTGCCACCTAGCTACAAGAGCTTCGTGTTGAACTATAACATGCACGGGATGAACAAGTCAGTCGCCGAGCTGTTTGCGATGCTGAAAGCCGCTGAGTCTGAAATTCAGAAGGAGCATCAAGTGTTGATGGTCAATAAAACCACTAGTTTCAAGAAAAATGGCAAGGGTAAGAAGGGTAACTCCAAGAAGAGTGGCAAAGCAGTTGCTCCTCTCGTGAAGAAACCCAAGGCTGGACCCAAACCAGAAACTGTGTGCTTTCATTGCAAGGGAACTGGACACTGGAAGCGGAACTGCCCCAAGTATTTGGCTGACAAGAAGGTGGCCAACAACAAACAAGGTATATATGATATACATGTTATTGATGTGTACCTTACCAACTCTCGTTGTAGTGCCTGGGTATTTGATACCGGTGCGGTTGCTCATAATTGCAACTCAAAACAGGAACTGCGGAATAGACGGAGGCTGGCAAAGGACGAAGTGACGATGCGCGTGGGAAATGGTTCCAAGGTTGATGTGATCGCCGTCGGCACGCTCGCTCTTCGATTACCATCGGGATTAGTGATGAACCTGAATAATTGTTATTTAGTGCCTGCGTTAAGCATGAACATTATATCTGGATCTTGTTTATTGCGAGACGGTTACTCATTTAAATCAGAGAATAATGGTTGTTCTATTTATATGAGTAATATCTTTTATGGTCATGCACCCAATGTGAGGGGTTTATTCTTATTGAATCTCGATAGTAATGATACACATGTTCATAACATTGATGCCAAAAGATGTAGAATTGATAATGATAATACCAATTTCTTGTGGCACTGTCGTTTAGGTCATATTGGCGTAAAACGCATGAGGAAGCTCCATGCTGATGGACTTTTGGAGTCACTTGATTTTGAATCACTTGACACATGTGAGCCATGCCTCATGGGAAAGATGACTAAAACGCCGTTCTCTGGAACAATGGAACGGGCAAGTGACTTGTTGGAAATCATACATACTGATGTGTGCGGTCCGATGAGTATTGAGGCGCGCGGTGGTTATTGTTACTTTCTCACCTTCACTGATGACTTAAGTAGATATGGGTATATTTACTTAATGAAACACAAGTCTGAAACATTTGAAAAGTTCAAACAATTTCAGAGTGAAGTTGAGAATCATCGTAACAAGAAGATTAAATTCCTACGATCTGATCGAGGAGGAGAATATCTGAGTTATGAGTTTGGCAGTCACTTAAGACAGTGTGGAATTGTTTCACAATTGACACCGCCTGGAACACCACAGCGTAATGGTGTGTCCGAACGTCGTAATCGAATCTTATTGGATATGGTGCGATCTATGATGTCTCTTGCCGATTTGCCACTATCGTTTTGGGGTTATGCATTAGAGACAGCTGCATTCACTTTAAATAGGGCACCATCGAAATCCGTTGAGACGACGCCTTATGAACTTTGGTTTGGCAAGAAGCCAAAGCTGTCGTTTCTTAAAGTTTGGGGATGTGATGCTTATGTCAAAAAGCTTCAGCCTGAAAAGCTGGAACCCAAAGCGGAGAAATGCGTCTTCATAGGATACCCAAAAGAGACAGTTGGGTATACCTTCTACCTCAGATCCGAAGGCAAAGTGTTTGTCGCTAAAAACGGAACATTTCTTGAGAAAGAGTTTCTCTCGAAAGAATTGAGTGGGAGGAAGATAGAACTTGATGAGGTTGTTGAACCTTTACTTCAACCTGAAAGTAGCGCAGCACAGAAAGATGTTTCTGTAGAGCCTACATCAGCTGAAGAGGAAGTTAATGATCATGATCATGAAGCTTTGGATCAAGTTGCTATCAAACCTCGTAGGTCGACAAGGACGCGTACTGCTCCTGAGTGGTACGGCAACCCTGTCTTAGAAGTCATGTTGTTAGACAACGATGAACCTACGAGCTATGGAGAAGCGATGATGGGCCCGGATTCCGAGAAGTGGTTAGAGGCCATGAAATCCGAGATGGGATCCATGTATGAAAACAAAGTATGGACTTTGGAAGTATTACCTGAAGGGCGTAAGGCCATTCAGAACAAATGGATCTTTAAGAGGAAGACGGACGCGGACGGTAATGTCACCGTCTATAAAGCTCGACTTGTGGCAAAGGGTTTTTCACAAGTTCAAGGAGTTGACTACGATGAGACCTTCTCACCCGTAGCGATGCTTAAGTCCGTCAGAATCATGTTAGCAATAGCTGCCTTTTTTGATTATGAAATTTGGCAGATGGATGTCAAAACAGCATTCCTTAACGGTTTCCTTAAGGAAGAGTTGTATATGATGCAACCAGAAGGTTTTGTCGATCCATAGAATGCTGACAAAGTTTGCAAACTCCAGCGATCCATTTATGGACTGGTGCAAGCATCTCGGAGTTGGAATCTTCGCTTTGATGAGGTAATCAAAGCGTTCGAGTTTATACAAGTTTACGGAGAAGCTTGTATTTACAAGAAAGTGAGTGGGAGCTCTATAGCGTTTCTAATATTATATGTGGATGACATATTACTGATTGGAAACAATATAGAAATGTTGGAAAGCATGAAGGAATATTTGAACAAGAGTTTTTCAATGAAGGACCTAGGAGAAGCTGCTTTCATATTAGGCATCAAGATCTATAGAGATAGATCGAGACGCTTAATAGGACTTTCACAAAGCACATACCTTGACAAAGTTTTGAAGAAGTTCAAAATGGATCAATCCAAGAAGGGGTTCTTGCCTGTATTGTAAGGTGTGAAGTTGAGTAAGACTCAATGCCCAGTGACTGCAGAAGATAGAGAAAAGATGAGTGTCATTCTCTATGCTTCAGCCATAGGCTCTATCATGTATGCAATGCTGTGCACAAGACCCGATGTCAGCCTTGCCATAAGTATGGTCGGAAGGTTTCAAAGTGATCCAGGAATGGAACACTGGACGGCGGTCAAGAATATCCTGAAGTACCTGAAAAGGACTAAGGACATGTTTCTCGTTTATGGAGGTGATCAAGAGCTCGTCGTAAAGGGTTACGTCGATGCAAGATTTGACACTGATCCGGATGACTCTAAGTCGCAAACCGGATACGTATTTATTCTTAATGGGGGTGCGGTTAGCTGGTGCAGTTCCAAGCAAAGCGTGGTAGCTGATTCTACATGCAAAACGGAGTACATCGCTGCCTCGGAGGCGGCGAAGGAAGGTGTCTGGATGAAGGTGTTCATGACAGATCTTGGAGTAGTGCCTAGTGCGCTTAACCCAATGACTCTGTTTTGTGATAATATTGGTGCCATTGCTCTAGCCAAGGAACCAAGATTTCACAAGAGGACCAGACACATAAAGCGACGTTTCAATTCCATCCGCGATTATATCAAGGAGGACGACATAAATATTTGCAAAGTACATACGGATCTGAATGTTGCAGATCCGATGACTAAACCTCTTCCAAGGGCTAAGCATGAACAACACCAGAACTGCATGGGTGTTCGATTCATTACAATGTAAATCACATAGTGATGTGAACTAGATTATTGACTCTAGTGCAAGTGGGAGACTGTTGGAAATATGCCCTAGAGGCAATAATAAATTGGTTATTATTATATTTCCTTGTTCATGATAATCGTTTATTATCCATGCTATAATTGTATTGATTGGAAACTCAAATACATGTGTGGGTACATAGACAACACTGTGTCCCTAGTAAGCCTCTAGTTGACTAGCTCGTTGATCAAAGATGGTTAAGGTTTCCTAGCCATTGACATGAGATGTCATTTGATAACGGGATCACATCATTAGGAGAATGATGTGATGGACAAGACCCAAACTACGAACGTAGCATATGATCGTGTCAGTTTATTGCTATTGTTTTCTGCATGTCAAGTATCTGTTCCTTTGACCATGAGATCATGCAACTCCCTGACATCGGAGGAGTACCTTGTGTGTATCAAACGTCGCAACGTAACTGGGTGACTATAAAGGTGCTCTGCAGGTATCTCCGAGGATGTCTGTTGGGTTGGCATGGATCAAGACTGGGATTTGTTACTCCGTGTGACGGAGAGGTATCTCAGGGCCCACTCGGTAATACAACATCACAATGAGCCTTGCAAGCAATGTGACTAAAGTGTTAGCCACGAGATCTTGTATTACGGAACGAGTAAAGAGACTTGCTGGTAACGAGATTGAACTAGGTATAGAGATACCGACGATCGAATCTCGGGCAAGTAACATACCGAAGAACAAAGGGAACAGCATACGGGATTAACTGAATTCTTGACATAGAGGTTCGACCGATAAAGATCTTCGTAGAGTATGTAGGAGCCAATATGGGCATCCAGGTCCCGCTATTGGTTATTGGCCGTAGAGGTGTCTCGGTCATGTCTACATAGTTCTCGAACCCGCAGGGTCTACACACTTAACGTTTGGTGATGATTAGTATAGTTGGCCAGGGCACTACGGGCGGACAACGACGGAAGGGCGAGACGCGAGGTGCCTGGCGGCTGGCAGTAGCTGGCGGAATTGTTTGGTGTCTCGGTCGGCCGTATATATATATCCGGCCGGAGGAAAGACAGATCGGACAGCATTGAAAAGGGGTTGCTGGGAACGGGGTCTAGGGTTGAAAGGGGCAAAACTAGGCAGGTGGTTGAAATTTGAAAATGGTAAGAGCGGGGTGGTGAATTTGGTCAAAAAGATTTGGTTTCTTTTTCTTTGGGTTGTACTAGCAAATATACCCGTGAGTGTCAAGGGAGTAAACGATCCAACCGGGACAAGACTTGCTTTCGAGTACTCTTGCTGTGACACGAGCTCCCATAAAATCGGATCGTGCAGTCCTCCACGCGTTCCCTGAGAGAGTGCAGACCATACTTCCGTTTCGGCTACCAGAAAAATTCCATGTACTGCCCACGCCCACAGGTCGGGCCGTGTTCACATTTTTGGGGGGTTACTCCTCTATAACTGGATCGTCCCGGACTGTCAAATACCCATGCACTACGTACTATAGCTCGCATATTTGCTCAGCTGTCCCTCCGCCATGGGACCATCACCATAGCCACACCGGGCGCCAGTGCATACCATAGATACAGCCACTCGACAACGGAGAACACATCGGTCGTGCGGCTAACGGACTACTCATCCTGCGCCGCAATGGTTGGAATGTGCCACGCACCTCGTCTACTTGTCTTTGTATCTGGTGTAAGTTGGAGCCCGCTCGGTAGACTACCGACGCCGGTGTCTGAGTACTCGTGCGTCTGCCGAAATCATACCTACACAGATTTTTTTTTAAATTTACATGCTTAATAGACAGATATTCAATTTGGTGTCCGGGCTCATCCGGATCCGGCGAACAGGTGAACAGTAAAATGAAAAATGCAAAAATAAAAATATATATTTTGGATGCAAGATGAAATGGATACCAAATACATCTTCCTTATAAGTTTTTGTTCTTCCTAGTTAGCCACTTACTGTCACAATAGTGCATGTAGGGAAATAAATACTCCCTCTGTATCAAAATATTTATAGTTTTAGTAGGCTACATACAAATATTTCGGTACAGAGGGAGTAGATCACTGCAGCATACTTGCATAGATCTATCAAGATGTAGTTCTCCTTATTTTTGTAAGTAACTAAATTGGATACGAAGCATTATGACAAGGATCAGTTTCTTATCTGAGGATCTTTTGCTATGGTTTTTTTTGTTTTTGTTGTAAATGTGCATACATGCAGTTAGGCGACCATGTTTTTTTTAGGTAAATACACTGAAAGTCTTACAACTTGCGGATGACGGTCAGTTTAGCGCATAAACTTGTAAAATACATGATTTCAGTCCTCAAACTTGCGTGGGTGTGCAAATTCGGTCACAATTCACCTATGTGTGCGTATAGGCTGCCTACATGGCACGCCTGCATGGCCTAGGCCCGCTATCAGCCACTGAAAACCTTCGTGCGAGGCGTGCATATGGTAGATTTGCGCAAAAAAGCCCCTCGTGAGGTTGGAACAAATGGGCTGCAGAAAGAATGTGAGTATTAAAATAATGCGCGTTGTGCTGATTCGAAACTGCAACCTCTGCAATATCTTTTTTTTTACGGAAGGCACACCCAGATGTCTGTTTGTGGCTTCTCGCAAAAAAAAAAGATGTTTGTTCATGCCAAATGCTAAGGTCTACGCGTTATTATGTCACGCAAACAACACTGAGCAATTTCTACTCACCGACTTAGACTTCCAAACTGAGAAACTAACCATACTAGACTAGCACGCAATTTTTTGAATTTCGAAATGGCAACCATTTCGCTCACCCTTGAAATGGTCAAAATTTTGTAAAATTTTAAGAATTCAAACAATTTTAATAACGCTTCTCAGAATTTGAACAATTTTATGAATGGCAAACATTTTTCAGAATTTGAACAATTTTAAATTTTAAAATCTCGATAAAAGAAAATATATTGCACAATGAATTTACATAAAAATAATTCAGAAAAAATCAACAAAGAAATAAAGGTAGAATGAATGTACGTAAATTTTACAAATCAACAAAATATTTGTTTGAATTCAAACAATTTAATATTTAAAAATATTCATAAAAGAAAATAGAGTTCAGAATGGATACACGTAAAATCATTCAGGCAAATCAACAAAATATTTGTTTGAATTCAAATAATTTCAATTAAAAAAACTAGATAAAAGGAAATATAGTTCAGAATGAGTGTACGTAATTTTTGGACAAGTCAATGAACTTTTGTTTGCAGTTCAATAGTTTTAATTTAAAAATATAGATAAAGAATATATAGTTCAGAATGAATGTACATAACTTATTTCAGACAAAACAACGAAATTTTGTTTGACTTCAAATAATATTAAAATTAAAAATCTCAGTAAAAGAAAATAGATTTCCTAATGAATGTACGTATATTCTTTCGGATAAATCAACAAAATATTTATTTGAAATCAAATATTTTTCAATTTTAAAATCTAGATAAAAGAATATATAGTTCAGAATGAATGTGCATAATTTTCGAACAAATCAATGAGCAGTTTAATTTTTTAGCACATGTACGCCCATCAGATGTCCGCAGCTAACTAGTAGCCTTTAATTCCAGTCAAGGAATTAATCAACACTAACTCGGATTGTTATGGATGTTCCGAGTTCACAAAATATTTTGTGTCTTACGTATTATGCGTAATGTGTGAGCACACAATACATTTTTAGTTTTCATTTATTCTTTTACTGTTGAGCTTAGCGTGTTTTGTTAAAAAAAATTACAACTATTGATTCCTGTCTGACCGGTCAGTGCGTTGTGCTGTTTGCATTGAGTTCAGAGGTTCAGAATCCAGCAGGCCGTTATTTTTTCATTTTTATTTATACCAAGCCTATGTGTACAGTCATGTGTTGTAATTAACGAAAATCCGGTGGTGTTTCTGCAAGAAACATCAGATGCACCGCTGCTAGCCATGAACAGTGGCTCTGGCATGCCACCCAGGCAGCCAATACGTGTGTGTACGGAAATGTGACCATATTTGCATGTCGATGCAAGTTTGATGACCGTAAACGTGTATTTTACAAGTTTGTGCGCTAAACTGACCATCACGTGTCAGTTTTAAGACTCCTAGTGTATTTACGTCCTATTTTTTTTGTAAGGTTATTAGTGACCATGCATATATGCTCTTTGAAGAATAGACTCAATTCATAGCAATGTATGGTGGCAGCTTGAATGTCTCATGTATGATACGTGCAGCCTAGTCTAGTCACATTTAAAATTATTATGAAGAACCATAGTGGGAGAACAATCATATGCCCATTAATTAATTATTAATCCATCCATCCAATTGCGTCCCAGGGTAGGGTAGTCTCGGGAGTCTACTTTAAGATACACATGGTATAGATTTAGTCTTCTAAATGCACATAGAAGGAGCCTTGCTTAGTTGATTTCTAACCGATCCCCGATAAGGCCGTAAGGGGGGGATAAATTCAGTTATCCTTCCTTACGACGCACCTAGCCGATCCCCAAAAACGGTGAAGGGAGTAAAGTTTATACTGCACCTCCCTACATTCCCTCCAATTTTCCTAAATATACTCACTCCTGTCGTGGCCGAGTAAAACCGGTGCCTCTCTTCCTCCCACCCTCCTTCCCGCCGTCGGAGCCACCACGCCCCGTCGCCGCCACCGATGACCCTCCGTCCGGCCGGAATGGATAGTTCGGTCCCTTCCCACACCCCGTCGGCGATCGTCACCGGCTTGTCGCCGCCGGCAACCACCCACGCGTCGTCGCCCACGCCAAAGAAAACTTTGGGGATGACAAAGAACCACCGGGTCCAAGATCCTCCTCCATCCTTGGCAATGGCCTCCGAGGTGGCCACCGGCTCTATAGTCACGGGTCGACGCCCTCCCGCCGCTCCTCCAGCGGCCAAACGAGCTCGAAAGCCGACGGCGGTGGCGGCGGCCCTCTCCAAGGCGGCGGCGGATAAGAAGAAGAAGAAGAAGAAGAAGAAGAAGAAGAAGAAGAAGAAGAAGAAGAAGAAGAAGAAGAAGAAGACGAAGAAGAAGAAGAAGAAGAAGAAGAACGCCAAAGCGGCGCCTCGGCCAAGGCCGACTGCTCGTGCAACCACTTCCGTGCCCCCTACGGTCATTGCTCCGGCACGGGCGGCGGCCGCAGCCAGCAACAAGGGCCGCGGCCACAAAGTATTTGACGAAATGCTAACAAGGTAAAAAATATGCTAACATTCATGACCATTGGCTGATCGGTGATTTTTTGAAGCTGACAGTGATGTTGTAACATTGAATCATTTTCATAGAGTGGAGATGAATAGTGCCGAATTCCTCGTGACGTTGGAGTCCTTAGCCGCCATTGGACTTGATAATCTCAACTATGACTCCATTCGGGATCATTCGGAGGCAGCCCAAGACATGGATCAAGAGGTCGCCGAGGAAGAGGAGGAGGCCGAGGAGGTGGTGGCCGAAGAGGATGTGACCGAGGAAGAGGACGTTGTGGAGGCGACCGAAGAAAGGGCATCAAGGTCACGAACCGCCAAATACAACCAAAAAGAGGATATTGCTCTTTGTGATGCTTGGTGCGTGATCCCCATGGATGCAATGATTGGAATAGATCAAACCAAGACTATGTCTTGGGAGAGAATTACCGAGCACTGCAACCAATCCATGGACGTGCGATCAAGCCGTACACAAGGTTCTCTTGGGCATCGTTGGAGAACCAATCATGACCAACGCAACCGATGATATGGATGCATCAACCAAGTGAATTCTGCACCACCGAGCGGTGTGCAAGTGGCGGAGTATAGCCCCTATATCCAAGAACTATTCAAGAATAAGAATAACAAGTTCGGCCACAAGCCCTTCATGCTTCATCATTGCTACAAAGAGCGATGCGGGAACGAGAAGTGGATCCAAAGAATCGTGGAGACCACTCGAAAGAGATCAAGGTTTAGCATATTCGTTGAGGACGACGAGGTTGATGAAGATGTGAACAATAAATCGGAAGGCCGAGGGGTTGCAAAAGAAAGAAGAGAAATGTGTTTGGTGGCACTTACAAACAAGAACTTGTGGCCATGATTAAGACCAACAAGGTGTTGACGGCCGAACGCAAAGAAGAGAAGGTGGTGAGGTGGATTGAGCTCAGGATGTTGGAGGAAGAGACATGGAAGGCCAAGTTGGCGGCCGAGGAGAGGAAGGTGAAGGCGTAGGAGCATAGGCTTGCACTTGAAGACGAGAGGATTCGTGGTGCCAAGAAGGCCGAAGAACGTGCTATCATGTTCATGAATCCAAACGCAATGGATGAAACCACAAGATAGTACACTACTAGGAAATAGCTTATAGGTAGAATATTACTAATAGCGCTTGTTAGGGACAAAGCGCTACTGTTAATTACCAGTAGCGTTGTGCTTAACAAGCGCTACTGGTAAATTTAGCAACATCGCTGGGTAGATTAAAGAGCTCTACTGCTAAGTGGGTCAAATGGGACCCCAGGGTCAAGATAAACTATTACCGTAGTTGTAGCGTTGTGCCCCGGAAACGCACTGCTGCTATTTTTCTACGTGTACGCTGGTGGGCCTCAAGTAGAAGCAGCGCTTGGTTGCACCAAGGGCTACTGCTAGTTAAACTAGCAGTAGCGTGTTTCTCTATCCAGCGCTACTGCTATTGTCGCCAACCACATAATATATGCCCCCTTTTCCCCCTTCTTCTCCCTTCTCCCCACCTCCTCTTCCACTTGATTCTTCCTTCAATGCTCCCCCTCCTCCCTCTCTCTTCTTTCCCCCTCTCCATCACCTCCATTAATGCCCTCCCTCCTCCCTCTCTCTTTCTTTGCCCTTCCATCTCCATTAATTAATGCCCTCCACCACCTCCATTAATTAATTATTCCGCTCCACCACCTCCATTAATTAATTAGTGCCCTCCCTCCTTCCTCTCTTTAATATTTTAACCCTCCACTAGCTTGTTATCTCTCTCTCCCTAGTTAGAGCTATCTAGGTACTACCTTCTTTCCGGTTTATAAGGCTTGCGCGTATATTTAGGTTAACAAATACACCAACGTAATACAAGTTATATTTCTCAAAAAATATATCATTTGAAACTTCAAATCGTCTACTTTCTAATGGTATAATTTTTAGACTATACAACTCATTTTATGTTGGTCAAATTATAGATATAGGTATACGCGTAAGCCTTATACACCGAAAAGGAGGTAGTACCTCGCTATCTAGATTTACTAGCTAATTAAGAAGGGGAATTGAATATCTTCATCGTGCTTGATCTGTCTCGACATAGGTGAGGAAAGAGTTATGCAAGAATGGAAATATGTGTGGTGTGCAAGAATGCAAATATGTGTGTGCAAGAATTATGTATTTGTTGAAATGTGCGTGACATGAGTTGCCTATGTTTTGCCAAAATGTCGATTCATTTCCGTTTCGCCAAATTTCGGGCAAACTCGATATGTCCTATGTTTAGGGAAGGTCATGTCGAATTTTTGTATGAATTTTTTGCATGCATGCATGCATGTGTACGTGGTTATAATTCTTTTTCTCCGTGCAGACGGTCATGAAGGTCAATGGAAGGAAGGTGGAAAGATACTGGCAACCCGCGGTGGACGACATGTATGAAAACAAACGGAAGGAGGTTTTATGTCCGTGTCGAAGATGCAAAGGAGGAGTATGGCTTGACCCCTTTAAGGCTGGCAAATTCAAGGCGCATTTGCTCATTGATGGTTTAATGGGTGGCCATACTCGATGGATAAGTGAAGACGATGATGATAAGGACTTCGATGGGGTAGGCAATAACGACATGGGGCCACACGAAGAGATGACCAAAAATGGGACCGAAGAAGAGGGCGTCGGAAATTGCGAAGATGCCGGACATGGCGCAGAAGAGGCCGGACCTCGCGGAGAAGAGGCAGGACATGACAGAGAAGACGCGGACATGCCGCAGTCTTTGTCCTTATTAAGTTTAGCCATGCGGGACCCGCACGTTCGATACCTACTTCGTAAGAAGACGACTAGCGATAGAGCTGCTTCTATAGAGGAGGCCAAGCTAGCGCAACTGGAGATAGACTCGAAAACTCCATTGTATGATGGTTGTGATCCCGAGGTGACCCGCTTGAGTTTTACGCTAGAACTGCTAAAGACGAAGGCAAAAAACAAATGGACGGACGCAAGCCTGGATGACCTTTTGAAGTATCTAAAGAAGGTTCTTCCTGCTGGAAGCCTGTGTCTGATATGTCTCCAACGTATCTATAATGTTTTATTATTCCATGCTATTATACTATCATTCAAGGATACTTTTTAAGCAATTACTTGTTGTTTTATATTATTTTCGAGAACTAACCTATTAACCCAGTTCCAAGTGCCAGTTGTTGTTTTCTGCGTGTTTTTGGCTTTTCAGGAATACTGTACCAAGTGAAGTCCAAATACCCCGAAACTTTTTGATAATTTTTCTGGACCAAAATAAGACTTGGAAGCTTCGGAGCAAGACCGAAGGGCACACGAGGTGTCCCCCAAGCCATCAGGGCGCGCCCAGGGGGGTGGTTGTGCCCTGATAGCTTGGGGTCATCTCCCTGGACCTCTGGCCCTGATCTCTGGCCTATAAATTCTCTAATATTGCAAAAACTCTAGAGAGCCTCCCGAAACACTTTTTCCGCTGCCGCAAGTCTCTGTTCCGCCGTGTGCCCATCTAGAGCCCTATTCTGGTGCCCTGTCGGAGGGGGGATAGATCACGGAGGGCCTCTACATCAACCTTGCTACTCCCATGGTGATGTGTGAGTAGTTCACCACAGACCTACGGGTCTGTAGTTAGTACCTAGATGGCTATCTCTCTCTATGTTCTTCATTGCGAAGATCACCACCATTATCGCGGTGATCTATCTTATGTAATCAATCTTTGCGGTGTGTTTGTTGGGATCAGATGAATTGTTGGTTTATGTTCAGATTATTCATGAAAAGATATTGAATATTTGCTGGTATTTTATTTCCATTAATGTTATAGCTTCGTAACGCTCTCTGATCTATCGGTTTGGTTTGGCCAACTAGATTGATTTATCTTCAAGTGGGAGTGGTGCGTTGTAGTGGGTTCAATCTTGCGGTGCTCAATCCCAGTGACATAAAGGGACATGACACGTATTGTATTGCTGCCACTAAGAGTAAAATGATGGGGTTTCTTCATATTGATTGGATTTACTTTGTCTACATCATGTCATCATCCTCCAAGACTTACTCCGTTTTTACTTAATACTCTAGATGCATGCTGGATAGCGGTTGATGGGTGCAGTAATAGTAATAGATGCAGGCAGGAGTCGGTCTACTTGTTTATGAACGTGATGCCTTATATACATGATCATTCCCGTGAATAAATATTGCATAACTATGCGTTTTTCTATCATTTGCCCAAAAGTAATGTGTTTTCCAACCGTATGACTTCGAGAGAGAGTAGCCTCAAGCGAACACCATGACCCCTGGGTCTCCTCACAAATATAATTACAAAAACTCTAAATACCTTGCTGCCATTATTTATTTTATTTTTATTTCTAATTTATATTTATCAAATTATCTATCTATCACTACTTATCGTCTGCTAGTAACGAGTTGAAGGGGATTGACAACCCTCTTGCCCGCGTTGGGTGCAAGTGTTTGCTCTTTTGTGTGTAGGCGCTGAAGACGGGAATTTGCGTGGTTCTCCTATTGGTTTATAACCTTGGTTCTTACTAAGGGAAATACTTACCTTTGCTATGCTGCATCATCCCCTCCTCTTCGGGAAAAATCCCAACGCAGTTTACAAGTATCAGGAAGGATTTCTGGTGCCGTTGCTGGGGAGTATCATCAAGTTCCTATCAAGTACCTTCCCACAAATTATCATTCACTTGTTCTACTTTTTACTTTCCTAGTTATGTTATCTTTATCTTTGTTACACTAAAACAGAAAATAAATGCAAAAATTTAAGATAAATGCTAGTGAGAGTGAACTAGATTATCTTTACGAGGTCTTGCTTGAAAATCGTGTATCTAAAAATTGTGATGAAGTGTTAAATGAAAGTTATAAAGTGATTCATGGTAGTTCCTTGATTGAAAAGCATGATTGCAATTTTTTTAGTATAAATTCTATGAATATCAATTGTGCTAATGATCATGATTGGGGTGAAAATCATGATGTTTCTTGTGATCTTGATAATTCTGAGCTTCATGATGAATCTATTATTGATAATGATATTTGCAATGCTACTAAAAGTGGGTTTGTAAGAGCGTCAACTTTAGGTAATAATGGTCCCACTATTTTGGAGAATGGTCAATCTTATGAAATTTTTGATAAAAGAGGGTTTGGAGAGGTCATGACTTTAGTTGATGTTAATCCCACTATCTTGGAAGATTATAAAAGTTTTATGCCTGTGGATCATGAAGATAATATTTTATGTGATAGATATATTTTTGAATTTGATTATGATCCTATATGTAACTATTATGAGAGAGGCAAATGTGGTTATAGGAATTTTCATGTTCAATTACCTCTCTTGATGTTCAAATTGTTAATACTTCATTCTTCCTATTTGCTTATGGTAGACAGTCCTTGTCTTGATAATTTGTTTGCTTATAAAATGCCTATGCATAGAAAGTATGTTGGATTTAAATGTGTTTGTCACATGTTTTATGATGCTCTCTTTGTGCTTAAATTCTTGTCTTTTATGTGAGCATCATTATTATCCCAAGCCTATCTTAATGGCTATAAAGAAAGAGCTTGTTAGGAGACAACCCAATACTTTCTGTCATTGTGTGATAACATGATAAATGCTACCATAATGATTGTGTTTTTATGTTTAAATTAGTGTTTGTGCCAAGTAAAGCCTTTGGGATGTCTTGAATGATAAGTTGAATTGATACGGTACAAAAACTGAAACTTTTGCATCCAGTGCAGAATTTCTCTGATTTTATTGGAACGTCTTTTTCTTTTGATTTTTCTACACAGTATTGGCATACAAATTTCCCAGGCTGTCCTAACGTTTCAGAATTTTTTGAGGTACAGAAGTATGGTGATTGCGCAGATCATTACAGACTGTTCTGTTTTAGTTAGATTCTATTTTTTGCTTGCATAGTTTGCTTGTTTTGATGATGCTATGGATTGTATCGGGGGGGGCGGGGGGTTAAACCATGGAGGAGTTAGAATATAGTACATTATGCAATAATAAAATATGAATAAATTTATAACAGTACTTAAAGTTTTTGATTTACCTATCATACTAATGGTGCTCACGAGTTTTCTGTTGAGTTTTGTGTGGTGAACTTTTCAATTTTTGGGTGCTATCACGATGGATGAAGGAATAAGGAACGGAAAAGAGCCTAAGCTTGGGGATTTCAAAGGCACCCTAAGGTATATTCTAGGAAGACTTAAGCGTCTAAGCTTGGGGATGCCCTGGAAGGCATCCCCTCTTTCATCTCAATCCATCGGTATGTCACTTGGAGCCACATTTTTATTCATCACATGAAATGTGTTTTACTTGGAGCATCTTGTGTTTTAGTTTTCTATTGTTTTAATTTTCAACAATCATTGTTTGTTGGATACACTTAATTGAGATAGACACATGTTCACCATAATTTTTTAGAATACTCTATGTGCTTCATCTTTTGAGCTAAGAAGTTGCTCTAGTGCTTCACTTATATCTTTTAGAGCACGGTGGCATATATATTTTATAGAAATAATTGCACTCTCGTTCTTCACTTAAATTTGTTTGAGAGTCTAATATATAGTGACGGTAATTTTCATGGGTTATAAGACTAGTCCAAAAATAATAGGTGTTCAAGGAGTGCATAATCAAACCTTCATGAAGCACATAAAAGAGAAATTGTGGGTTAATGATATTGATCTGGTAATATGAAAGGGCATGAGTGCAAGGTTGTTGGTTAGTAGAAATATCAATAGTTAAAAGGTGTTGATTTACTGTTTATCTAAATATTGGTTATGGCATGGTGATGATGTGTGAGCATTCTTATTCCTCGTTGAAATCCTAGTGCTGTTTTGGTCGGGTGCGCGTGATGGTTAACTCCTACCAACCTCCTCCCTAGGGGCATGCGAGTAGTACTTTGCTTCGAGAGAGCCAATAAAGCTTTGTAATAAGTATGTGAGTTATTTCTGACTAATGTGAATTCATGGATGTACGCACACTCACCTTTTCATATATGCCATCCTCTTCGATACCGTGCATTGCCCATTCTCACCTCTGGGATCTGTGCAGCTTTCGCGGGTGCATCCAAACCCCGTGACATGATACGCTCTGCTGCACATAAGCCTCATTATGTCTTCCTCAAAACAGCCACCATACCTAACTATCATGAGATTTCCAAATCCATTCCGAGATATATTGCCATGCAACTTACACCGTTACATCATATGACTTGTGCACTCATTGTCATATTGCTTTGCATGATCATTTAGTTGACATAGTATTTGCGGCAAAGCCACTGTTCATCATTGTTTACATTGTTTACATAGTATTTGATACACTGCCAGGGGCATTAATATAGAGTCCTATTGTTTAGTACTTTTTCATATCGAGTTGTAAGTAAATAAAAATGTGATGATTGTCATTATTAAAGAATAGTCTCAGTCAGGAAAGGATGATGGAGACAATGATTCCCCCACAAGTCGGGATGAGACTCCGGACGAAAAAAAAGAAAAAAAGAAAAAAAAAGAAAAAATGAGAAAGAAAGAAAAAGAAAAAAAATAGAAGGAAAAAAAGAAAAAAAAGAAAAGAGAGAGAGATAAAGAGAGAAGGGACAGTGCTACTACCTCTTTTTCCACACTTGTGCATAGAGAAAGCGCCATGTTTTTCATATAGAACTTGGCTTGTATATTCCGATGACGGGTTTCCTCAAATGCCCGAGGTCTTCATAAGCAAGCAAGTTGGATGCACACCCACTTAGTTTCATTTGAGCTTTCATATACTTATAGCTCTAGTGCATCCGTTGCATGGCGATCCCTACTCGTCGCATTGATATCGATTGATGGGCATTTCCATAGCCCGTTGATCCGCCTAGTTGATGTGAGACTTTATTCTCCACCTTTACCCCTTTGAAACCTACCACACCATATTCTATTCCACCTATATGATATGTCCATGGTTCACGCTCATGTATTGAGTGAGGTATAAAATGCTGAAGCACGTGAAAAAGTAAGATCCAATTGCTTGGCTTAACATCGTGGTGCTTGACATTTGTATTTATGTGGTGAAGACAGAGCCATGCCATGCTAATATGATAAAATGAATAGGGGTAAACATTGTTTAAGGATCGTATATTTTGAAAGTTGATGATTGTGTTATTTATGCTTAAGGACATTACTGTGTTAATGTTTGTTGATTCATCATTTCTCAATGATCATACCTGAAAAGATTACATGTTGGGTAGCATGTCACATCAAAAATTCTGTTTTTATCATTTACCTACTCAAGGACGAGCGGGAATTAAGCTTGGGGTTGCTGTTACGTCTCCAATGTATGTATAATTGTTTATTGTTCCATGTTGTTATATTATCATTATAGGACACCTTTTAGGCAATTACTTGCTATTTTATATTATTTTTAAGCACTAACCTATTAACCCAGTGCCAAGTGCCACTTGCTGTTTTCTGTGTGTTTTTGGCTTTTCAGGAATAATGTACCAAACGAAGTCCAAATACCCCGAAACTTTTTGATGATTTTTTCTGGATCAAAATAAGACCTGGAAGCTTCGGAAGAAGACCATAGGGCACACGAGGTGCCCCCAAGCCATCAGGGCGCACGCAGGGTGTGGCCTTCCCCTTATAGCTTGGGGCCACCTTCTTGGACCTCTGTCCGTGATCTCTGTCCTATAAATTCTCTAATATTTCAAAAACCCTAGAGGGCCTCCCGAAACACTTTTTCTGCCGCCGCAAGTCTCTCGTCCGCCGTGTGCCCATATCGAGCCCTGTTCCGGTGCCCTTCCGGAGGGGGCATATATCACGGAGGGCCTCTACATCAACCTTGCTGCTCCCATTGTGATGTGTGATTAGTTCAGCGCAGACCTACGGGTCAGTAGTTAGTACCTAGATGGCTATCTCTCTCTCTATGTTCTTCATTGCGAAGATCACCACGATTCCGGCGGTGATCTATCTTATGTAATCAATCTTTGCGGTGTGTTTGTTGGGATCTGATGCATTCTAGATTTATGTTCAAATTATTCATGAAAAGATATTGAATACTTTCTAGTATTTTATTAGCATGATTGTTATAGCTTCGTAATGCTCTCCCATCTATCGGTTTGGTTTGGCCAACTAGATTGATTTATCTTCAAGTGGGAGTGGTGCGTTGTAGTGGGTTCAATCTTGCGGTGCTCAATCCCAATGACAGAAAGGGACATGACACGTATTGTATTGCTGCCAATAAGTTTACAACGATCGGGTTTATTCATATTTATTGGATTTACTTTGTCTACATTATGAGATCATCCTCCAAGCATTACTCCGTTTTTACTTAATACTCTAGATGCATGCTGGATAGCGGTCGATGGGTGGAGTAATAGTACTAGATGCAGGCAGGAGTCGGTCTACTTGTTTATGGACGTGATGCCTTATATACATGATCATTGTCATGAATAAATATTGCATAAATATGCGCTTTTCTATAAATTTCCCAAAAGTAATTTGTTTACCAATTGTATGCCTTCTTTGAGAGAGAAGCCTCTAGCGAACACTATGGCCCCCGGGTCTCCTCACATATATAATTACAAAAACTCTAAATACCTTGCTGCCATTATTTACTTTATTTTTATTTATAATTTATGTTTATCAAATTATCTATCTATCACTACGTATTGCTTGCAAGTAATGAGTTCAACGGGATTGACAACCCTCTTGCCCGCGTTGGGTGCAAGTGTTTGCTCTTTTGTGTGTAGGCGCTGAAGAAGGGAATTGGCGTGGTTCTCCTATTGGTTTGATAACTTTGGATCTCACTGAAGGAAATACTTACCTTTGATTTTCTGCATCATACCCTCCTCTTCGTGGAAAATCCCAACGCACTTTACAAGTATCAGTGTCCTACTAGTGTCGAGGAGGCCAAAAAAATCATGTGCCCTCTTAATCTGCCGCACATTAGATAGACACATGCATCAACGATTGCATCATATATCGGAACGAGCATGCGGAAAAAACCATCTGGCCAAATTGCAATGCTTCACGATATAAGAAGGCTGGAAAAAAAGCTCCGCAGAAAGTTGTATGGTACTTTCCGATCACTCCCCGTCTGCAGTGGTATTTTGTAGATCCTAAGGTAGCAAAGCTCATGCGATGGCACGTGTAGAGGGTGAAGCCAGACGATGGAGATGATCTGAAGCTGAGACACTGATACTTGTGATCTACGTTGGGTTTTCCGCGAAGAGGAACAGGTAATTGCAGCACACTACGGGTAAGTATTTCCCTCAGTTATGAAACCAAGGTTTATCGAACCAATAGGAATATCAATCCACAATCGTATTCAGCGGCTTCACACAAAAGTGCAAACAACTTGCACCCAATGCGGGCGAGAGGGTTGTCAATCCCCTTGATCTCGTTATTTGCAAGCAAGTGAAGTGTGTAGATAATAGTAGATAATTGGAAATTGCAAAATAAAATAAAAGGTAAATAAGAATAGCAAGGTGTTGTAGCGTTTATAAATATATAAGTGAATAGACCCGGAGGCCATAGTTTTTCCTAGAGGCATCTCTCATGAAAGTAAGCATACGGTGGGTAAACAAATTACTGTTGGGCAATTGATAGAAAAACACATAGTTATGTGATATTCGCGGCAATGATCATGTATATATAGGCATCACGTCCAAAATAAATAGGTCGACTCCTGCCTGCACCTATTACTATTACTCCACTTCAAGAGTGCTTCTATGCTTGCCTCTCTACGTATTAAGTTCATGACAAACAGATTAAGTCATGGAGAACGATCACATGATGTAAACAAAGTAAACTCAATCAATATGAATAAACCCCATCGTTTTATCCTTAGTGGCGATAACACAAAGACGTATCTTGTCCCCTTCTTTCACTGGGATATAGAAACCCGTCAGGTTGAACCCACTACAACGCACCCCTCTCACTGAAGAAAGATCAATCTACTTGGCCAAAAAAATCAATAGATCAGAGAGAATTACGAAGCCATAATGATCGTGCAAATATGAATCATAATAATTTCAGAGAAGACTCAAATACTTTTCATGAATAATCTGAACATAAACCCACAATTCATCGGATCCCAACAAACACACCGCACAAAAGAGTTACATCGGATGGATCAAAGCGAAAATGCGATGATCATTGTATTGAAGATCAAAAGAGAGAGAGATAGCCATCTAGGTACTAACTACGAACCCGTAGGTCTGTGGTGAACTACTCACACATCATCTTGAGGGCAGCAAGGTTGATGAAGAAGCCCTCCGTGATCGATCCCCCCTCCGACAGGGTGCCGAAATGGAGCTCCAGGTGGGATCGCGGCTGAATAGAGACTTGCCGCGGCGGAAAAAGTGTTTCGGGATGCCATCTAGGGCTTTTGGAATATATGTGAATTTATAGACCAGAGAACGGGGTCAGGAGGGCCACCAGGGATGGACAAGCCATCAGGGCATGGCCGCCCCCCTAGGCGCGCCCTATTGGCTTGTGCCTCCCTCGTGCGGCGTCTGGTCTTCTCTCGAAGCTTCCGGGTCTTCTTTTGGTCCAGAAAAAATCTTAAAAAAGTTTCAGGGCAATTGGACTTCGTTTGGTACTGTAAACCTGAAAAGTAAAAACACGCAAAAAACAGGAACTGGCACTGGGCACTGGGTCAATAGGTTAGTGCTGAAAAATAATATAAATTGGTAATTTATTACTCAAAAAGTTTCCTAGAATGATAATATAATAGCATGGAACAATCGAAAATTATAGATACGTTGGAGACGTATCAGACACCTCGCAGATGCTAGCCAGTGGAGAGCATTAAACGCTGAATATAAATATTTCGCATATGATCCAAGGAACATCGTGCTTGGCACTAGTACTGATGGCATGAATCCGTTTGGCAACCAGAACACCAATCATAGCACATGGCCCGTGTTTGTATGTATGTACAACCTCCCCCTGGAAGTGCATGAAGGCAAAATACATACACATGACTATGCTTATTCAAGGGTCAAGACAACTTGAAAATGATATTAATCTGTATCTCGGGTGACTGAAAGAGGAGCTACACACGTTATGGACAACACCGACGAAGACATGGCATGCCAGCACAGGAGAGTATTTCGACATGAGAGACGTGCTGATCACGATGGTGCACGACAATCTTGGGTACGGATATGTCACGCGCGAGGTGAGCCATGGATATTGTGGATGCTCCAGGTGCATGGATGATACAAGATCTCAGCAGCTATCGAAAGATGGCGGGTCTTCGAAAATCGTGTACATGGGGCATCGATGATGGCTCGAGAAGAATGACCCGTGGAGAAAGCATGGATATCTATTGAATGGTTGTGACGCCCCCGATTTTGACCGTACGCTAATCATACACGCAATGCGTACGACCAAGATTAGGGACTCACTGATTGATATCACAACACAACACTAGACACAAATTAAAGTCATACAACTTCATATTACAAGCCAGGGGCCTCGAGGGCTCGAATACAAAGCTCGACAAACACGAGTCAGCGGAAGCAAATAATATCTGAGTACAGACATAAGTTAAACAAGTTTTGCCTTAAGAAGGCTAGCACAAACATAAGCAGCGGATCGAAAGAGGTGAGGCCTCCTGCCTGGGAGCCAACCTAACTACTCCTGAGCGTCGGCACCCTCCACGTAGTAGTAGGCTCCAGCGGTGGTGTAGTAGTCGTCTCCGGTCTACTCCATCTCCTGGGCTCCATCGTCTGAACGCAGAATCGTATCGAGGGGGAAAAGGAAGCAAAGCAGCGGTGAGTACTCATCCAAAGTACTCGCAAGACTGACATCAGAACTATGCTAAGTACGCATCAGTATCAATGGATGGGGTTATATCTGGGCTGACTGCAGAATGCAAGAATAGGGGGGAAAACCTAGTCCTATCGAAGACTAGCATCTTCAGCATCTTGCAGCATTAGAAGAGAGTAGACTGGTATCTCATATATAATCATATTATTGTAGCAATTTTTTTAAGTAACCACGCCCAGAGATTCTTCCTGGACTCCCTGCGAGGAAGCAATCTCGGAGCCACATTCATTTCCATTTAAAAGTCACCATTATAGTTGTAGCAGATCAAAGTATAACTCCAAGTCGTCCTGTTACCGTGGACACGGCTATTCGAATAGATAATTCATCCCTGCAGGGGTGCACCGCATTTCCAACACGCTTGATCACCTCCGGCCAGACACACTTTTCTGGGTCATGCCCGGCCTCGGGATCTCAACACGTCGTCGCCCCACCTAGGCTCAACAGAGAGGCCAGCCCGCCAGTCTAAATCCTAAGCACACAGGGGTCGTGGGCACACTTGCCCTACGCGCTCCTGCACGATGCGAACGCGGCCGAGGTCAGCCCTAGTACACTCTAGTCCAAGAGCTGCACCGTCCAGGCCACTCGGGCGCGCGCCGCTCCATTGCTGACGTTCGAAGAGCTTCGGCTGATACAACGACGCTGAGTACCCATAACTTCTCCCACGCGATGGTTTGGTGCGTAAAAAGGCCAACGACCCAACTCAGATCAAATACCCAACCCATTAGCATTTTATTAATGCGGGGCAAGCGCGACCCATGAAGTGCGGTCCCGTCGCCCCGTCTCGAGGATGTGTGGCAAGGGCCTCTCCTGCCCGTCCCCGCCTCATCATCATCAAACCGTGGGTACCCCTCAGGGCCGACCCATCACCAACATGTTTCTGTAACCAGGTCATAGTAACTGTGTGTATAACACATCAAGACGGAACCTGAGGAATAACCCTCAAAGGGCCCCGCTCGATGAAACCGTCAAGGTGGACTTAGAGGAATCACCCTCGAGGGTCCCACACTTGAGGGGTTGCACGACAGAGTCATCGTCGGGAGTGGTGAATGAGGAAACACCCTCGATAACCACGACCGACTAGCTACACTACAGAGTTAGCATCACGAGTACTTCACGAAGTGTCACCCTCGGTACTCGATAGTAGCTTTGCAGAGTCGTACAACTAAGGGTGTGCGGTGATGTGAGGGGCCTGGCTCGTCGGTCGGTTCACCGAGTCTTCGAGTCTTCGGGTCGTCGAGTCGTCGATGAAGAAGCAGGGGCAACTGGGACTAAGGGTTCACTGGGGATTCATTGATCAACCTATACTAAGCAGTTGATATGATTGCAGGTATAGTAGCAGTTTATCAAAAACAGGCTATGCATCAGAAATAGGAGCTAGCTAAAACAGTAGCAAAATCTAATGCAAGAATAAGAGGGAAAGAAATGGGTGATACGGAATGTTCAAGGGGGGTTGCTTGCCTTGCTGCTCTGCGGCAAAAGGCTGATCGTCAACGGCTTAGTCGTACCCGGCAGCACCGTCAGTCTCGGGGTCTACCGGAGAGAAGAGGGGGCAAGAAACAATAAATATAAAGCACAGATGCAACACGATGCATGACATGGCAATATGCAGGGCTAGGCATGCACTAATGCAGTATTACACGTCGCAGACGGGTCGGAATAATATCTGACGATATTTTCCGGGTCTCGGGCTACTATCGGACATATGATCCTAATGCTATATGTCCATGTTCATCATGCTAGGAGCATGTGACAGATGAACGGACAGCGTATTCGGATTCGTGGGATTTTTCTGGTCAACTTTCATGTATAAAACTTTTTCATCTGACTTACGGTTTATTTTATATTAATTTTTAAAGTTTTATTAATATTCTGAAATTAACAGATTTAATTTAATTCGAAAATAGAATTATGACATCAGCATGATGTCATGCTCACATCAGCAGTCAACAGTGGGGGTTGACTGGTCAAACTGACCAGTGGGCCCCACCTGTCATTGACTCATTTTTAATTAAAGTTTAATTAATATTAATCAGGACTAATTAAGGGGGTGGGACCCACCTGTCATACACAGATAAACCTAATTAATTAACAGAATTAATTAATCAAAATTAACTAGTGTTAATGGGGCTGGGCCCACATGTCATACTGATTAAGTTAATTAATTAAAAGATTAATTAATTACATAATTAGCCTTTAATTAAGTTAACTAAATAATTAATCAATTATTATTATTATTATTATTATTATTAATTATATATTATTATTTATTTATTTTAAATGTTTAGGGGGCCGTGGGCCCCCTCTGTCATTGGGTCAGGGGGAGGTTAGTAACCCCCACTAAACAAAATACACGGGGGGGGGGGGGGGGGGGGGCGATGGCCGGAGGCCCTGTCCAGCCACAGGGGCTCGCCGGCGGCCAGGGCACGGCGGGGCTCGCGCGGGGCCGGTGCGCGGCGGCCGTGGCCGCGGGGTGAGCGCGACGGGGGCATGCACGCGGCGCTGCGAGCGCGCGGGCCGGCAGCGAGCGGGGCGGAGCCGGAGCGTGGTGGGACGACGACGCGGGGTGCGGGGGGGGGGGGGGGGGGGGGGGACGCGGCGACGCGCGCGTAGGCGGCCGGCGCTCGTGCGAGCGGGGCTGCGGTGGCCGGGGGGGCGTGCGGGGACGGGGGAGAAGAAGAGGAGGGGAGGAGCCCGGGGCTCACAGCGGCTGTAGGGGGGCCAGCGGGCGTGAGGGAGAGGCGGCGAGGAGGTGTGGCGGCCGGCGGCGGTGCTGGCGACGGCAAGGCGACGACGACGGCGGGCGGCGGCGCGGTGGCAGCCCCGATCCAGATTTGGATCGGGGGGGGGGGGGGGGGGGGAGAGCGAGCGAGGTGGGGGAGTAGTGAGCGACGGGGGTGGGGGTGTCGGTGGGGTGGGGTTTATCCCCAGGGCCGCTGCGGTGGGCCGGCCGGGGGGCGGGGGATTTGGGCCAGGCCCAGTTGGGCTGGCCCAGGGGGAAGGGGGTTTTTTCCTTTTCTATTTTTATTTTTTTGTTTTAGTTTTCTTTTTCATTTATTTTTGGTAACATAGCATTTTTATAAAAAGTGCCACCTAGTCCATTATTAGTGTTGTAATATCTGGCAAAGCCACAAAAAGTTTTGGGGCTTTTTTTGAAATTATTGAAAACTGCCATAAATAAAAAAAGGCATTTAATTAATTGTTTTGGGCTCTGCTAAAATAGTTTTGAGGCACAAAACCACATGATAAAATGTTGGTTCCATTTTCAGAATAGCTTAGGGAATATTTGCAACCTAAGCATGATTTTTAAATTCAAGTTTGCAAAACTTTTAAAATCACCTTTCAAATGAATTGGAATTGCAAAGGAATTTGAATTGAGCTTTGATTCCAAAAGTGATCACACATGGATTAGCAAAAGCATTAGCATAATCTTGGCCACCACTATAGCATAATTACAATGATTACTGTAGCCAAAATCCAGGGTGTCACAACTCTCCCCTACTAAACAGAATTCTCATCCCGAGAATTAAGAAGTAGAAGGAAAAAGCCCGGGGTATTCTGCACGAAGATGATCTTTGCGTTCCCAAGTGGCCTCATCTTCAGAATGATTTGGTCACTGCACCTTGAAGAACTTGGTAACCTTCTGACGAGTCCGACGTTTAGTTTCATCGAGAATGCGGACTGGTTGCTCTTTATAAGAAAGGTCTTGTTGCAGCTCAAGCATATCATGATCCACTGCTCGGATAGGATCCTTGAAGCAGCGACGAAGTTGTGACACATGGAACACATCGTGAACCTGAGAAAGGTTTGGCGGTAGTTCCAGTTGATATGCCACCTTGCCACGCCTTTCGAGAATAGTGAAAGGACCAATATATCGAGGAGCCAACTTGCCCTTGATCCCGAAACGGTGTGTACCTCTCATTGGCGTGACTCGAAGATAAGCCTTTTCGCCAGGTTGATAGACCATATCTTTGTGATGACGGACTGTCAAATACCCATGCACTACGTACTATAGCTCGCATATTTGCTCAGCTGTCCCTCCGCCATGGGACCATCACCATAGCCACACCGGGCGCCAGTGCATACCATAGATACAGCCACTCGACAACGGAGAACACATCGGTCGTGCTGCTAACGGACTACTCATCCCGCGCCGCAATGGTTGGAATGTGCCACGCACCTCGTCTACTTGTCTTTGTATCTGGTGTAAGTTGGAGCCCGCTCGGTAGACTACCGACGCCGGTGTCTGAGTACTCGTGCGTCTGCCGAAATCATACCTACACAGATTTTTTTTAAAATTTACATGCTTAATAGACAGATATTCAATTTGGTGTCCGGGCTCACCCGGATCCGGCGAACAGGTGAACAGTAAAATGAAAAATGCAAAAATAAAAATATATATTTTGGATGCAAGATGAAATGGATACCAAATACATCTTCCTTATAAGTTTTTGTTCTTCCTAGTTAGCCACTTACTGTCACAATAGTGCATGTAGGGAAATAAATACTCCCTCTGTATCAAAATATTTATAGTTTTAGTAGGCTACATACAAATATTTCGGTATAGAGGGAGTAGATCACTGCAGCATACTTGCATAGATCTATCAAGATGTAGTTCTCCTTATTTTTGTAAGTAACTAAATTGGATATGAAGCATTATGAAAAGGATCAGTTTCTTATCTGAGGACCTTTTGCTATGGTTTTTTTTGTTTTTGTTGTAAATGTGCATACATGCAGTTAGGCAACCATGTTTTTTTAGGTAAATACACTGAAAGTCTTACAACTTGCGGATGACGGTCAGTTTAGTGCATAAACTTGTAAAATACATGATTTCAGTCCTCAAACTTGCGTGGGTGTGCAAATTCGGTCACAATTCACCTATGTGTGCGTATAGGCTGCCTACATGGCACGCCTGCGTGGCCTAGGCCCGCTATCAGCCACTGAAAACCTTCGTGCGAGGCGTGCATATGGTAGATTTGCGCAAAAAAGCCCCTCGTGAGGTTGGAACAAATGGGCTGCAGAAAGAATGTGAGTATTAAAATAATGCACGTTGTGCTGATTCGAAACTGCAACCTCTGCAATATCTTTTTTTTACGGAAGGCACACCCAGATGTCTGTTTGTGGCTTCTCGCAAAAAAAAAAGATGTTTGTTCATGCCAAATGCTAAGGTCTACGCGTTATTATGTCACGCAAACAACACTGAGCAATTTCTACTCACCGACTTGGACTTCCAAACTGAGAAACTAACCGTACTAGACTAGCACGCAATTTTTTGAATTTCGAAATGGCAACCATTTCGCTCACCCTTGAAATGGTCAAAATTTTGTAAAATTTTAAGAATTCAAACAATTTTAATAACGCTTCTCAGAATTTGAACAATTTTATGAATGGCAAACATTTTTCAGAATTTGAACAATTTTAAATTTTAAAATCTCGATAAAAGAAAATATATTGCACAATGAATTTACATAAAAATAATTCAGAAAAAATCAACAAAGAAATAAAGGTAGAATGAATGTACGTAAATTTTACAAATCAACAAAATATTTGTTTGAATTCAAACAATTTAATATTTAAAAATATTGATAAAAGAAAATAGAGTTCAGAATGGATACACGTAAAATCATTCAGGCAAATCAACAAAATATTTGTTTGATTTCAAATAATTTCAATTAAAAAAACTAGATAAAAGGAAATATAGTTCAGAATGAGTGTACGTAATTTTTGGACAAGTCAATGAATTTTTGTTTGCAGGTCAATAGTTTTAATTTAAAAATATAGATAAAGAATATATAGTTCAGAATGAATGTACATAACTTATTTCAGACAAAACAACGAAATTTTGTTTGACTTCAAATAATATTAAAATTAAAAATCTTAGTAAAAGAAAATAGATTTCCTAATGAATGTACGTATATTCTTTCGGATAAATCAACAAAATATTTATTTGAAATCAAATATTTTTCAATTTTAAAATCTAGATAAAAGAATATATAGTTCAGAATGAATGTGCATAATTTTCGAACAAATCAATGAGCAGTTTAATTTTTTAGCACATGTACGCCCATCAGATGTCCGCAGCTAACTAGTAGCCTTTAATTCCAGTCAAGGAATTAATCAACACTAACTCGGATTGTTATGGATGTTCCGAGTTCACAAAATATTTTGTGTCTTACGTATTATGCGTAATGTGTGAGCACTTAGTTTTCATTTATTCTTTTACTGTTGAGCTTAGCGTGTTTTGTTAAAAAAAATTACAACTATTGATTCCTGTCTGACCGGTCAGTGCGTTGTGCTGTTTGCATTGAGTTCAGAGGTTCAGAATCCAGCAGGCCGTTATTTTTTCATTTTTATTTATACCAAGCCTATGTGTACAGTCATGTGTTGTAATTAACGAAAATCCGGTGGTGTTTCTGCAAGAAACATCAGATGCACCGCTGCTAGCCATGAACAGTGGCTCTGGCATGCCACCCAGGCAGCCAATACGTGTGTGTACGGAAATGTGACCATATTTGCATGTCGATGCAAGTTTGATGACCGTAAACGTGTATTTTACAAGTTTGTGCGCTAAACTGACCATCACGTGTCAGTTTTAAGACTCCTAGTGTATTTACCTCCTATTTTTTTTGTAAGGTTATTAGTGACCATGCATATATGCTCTTTGAAGAATAGACTCAATTCATAGCAATGTATGGTGGCAGCTTGAATGTCTCATGTATGGATACGTGCAGCCTAGTCTAGTCACATTTAAAATTATTATGAAGAACCATAGTGGGAGAACAATCATATGCCCATTAATTAATTATTAATCCATCCATCCAATTGCGTCCCAGGGTAGGGTAGTCTCGGGAGTCTACTTTAAGATACACATGGTATAGATTTAGTCTTCTAAATGCACATAGAAGGAGCCTTGCTTAGTTGATTTCTAACCGATCCCCGATAAGGCCGTAAGGGGGGGATAAATTCAGTTATCCTTCCTTACGACGCACCTAGCCGATCCCCAAAAACGGTGAAGGGAGTAAAGTTTATACTGCACCTCCCTACATTCCCTCCAATTTTCCTAAATATACTCACTCCTGTCGTGGCCGAGTAAAACCGGTGCCTCTCTTCCTCCCACCCTCCTTCCCGCCGTCGGAGCCACCACGCCCCGTCGCCGCCACCGATGACCCTCCGTCCGGCCGGAATGGATAGTTCGGTCCCTTCCCACACCCCGTCGGCGATCGTCACCGGCTTGTCGCCGCCGACAACCACCCACGCGTCGTCGCCCACGCCAAAGAAAACTTTGGGGATGACAAAGAACCACCGGGTCCAAGATCCTCCTCCATCCTTGGCAATGGCCTCCGAGGTGGCCACCGGCTCTATAGTCACGGGTCGACGCCCTCCCGCCGCTCCTCCAGCGGCCAAACGAGCTCGAAAGCCGACGGCGGTGGCGGCGGCCCTCTCCAAGGCGGCGGCGGATAAGAAGAAGAAGAAGAAGAAGAAGAAGAAGAAGAAAAAGAAGAAGAAGAAGAAGAAGAAGACGAAGAAGAAGAAGAAGAAGAAGAAGAACGCCAAAGCGGCGCCTCGGCCAAGGCCGACTGCTTGTGCAACCACTTCCGTGCCCCCTACGGTCATTGCTCCGGCACGGGCGGCGGCCGCAGCCAGCAACAAGGGCCGCGGCCACCAAGTATTTGACGAAATGCCAACAAGGTAAAAAATATGCTAACATTCATGACCATTGGCTGATCGGTGATTTTTTGAAGCTGACAGTGATGTTGTAACATTGAATCATTTTCATAGAGTGGAGATGAATAGTGCCGAATTCCTCGTGACGTTGGAGTCCTTGGCCGCCATTGGACTTGATAATCTCAACTATGACTCCATTCGGGATCATTCGGAGGCAGCCCAAGACATGGATCAAGAGGTCGCCGAGGAAGAGGAGGAGGCCGAGGAGGTGGTGGCCGAAGAGGATGTGACCGAGGAAGAGGACGTTGTGGAGGCGACCGAAGAAAGGGCATCAAGGTCACGAACCGCCAAATACAACCAAAAAGAGGATATTGCTCTTTGTGATGCTTGGTGCGTGATCCCCATGGATGCAACGATTGGAATAGATCAAACCAAGACTATGTCTTGGGAGAGAATTACCGAGCACTGCAACCAATCCATGGACGTGCGATCAAGCCGTACACAAGGTTCTCTTGGGCATCGTTGGAGAACCAATCATGACCAACGCAACCGATGATATGGATGCATCAACCAAGTGAATTCTGCACCACCGAGCGGTGTGCAAGTGGCGGAGTATAGCCCCTATATCCAAGAACTATTCAAGAATAAGAATAACAAGTTCGGCCACAAGCCCTTCATGCTTCATCATTGCTACAAAGAGCGATGCGGGAACGAGAAGTGGATCCAAAGAATCGCGGAGACCACTCGAAAGAGATCAAGGTTT
The DNA here is from genome assembly GCA_039707655.1 of Elymus sibiricus. NCBI lineage: Eukaryota > Viridiplantae > Streptophyta > Magnoliopsida > Poales > Poaceae > Elymus > Elymus sibiricus. The sequence goes on along the minus strand of CM077675.1, from coordinate 470,897,486 downwards.
AGCATATTCGTTGAGGACGACGAGGTTGATGAAGATGTGAACAATAAATCGGAAGGCCGAGGGGTTGCAAAAGAAAGAAGAGAAATGTGTTTGGTGGCACTTACAAACAAGAACTTGTGGCCATGATTAAGACCAACAAGGTGTTGACGGCCGAACGCAAAGAAGAGAAGGTGGTGAGGTGGATTGAGCTCAGGATGTTGGAGGAAGAGACATGGAAGGCCAAGTTGGCGGCCGAGGAGAGGAAGGTGAAGGCGTAGGAGCATAGGCTTGCACTTGAAGACGAGAGGATTCGTGGTGCCAAGAAGGCCGAAGAACGTGCTATCATGTTCATGAATCCAAACGCAATGGATGAAACCACAAGATAGTACACTGCTAGGAAATAGCTTATAGGTAGAATATTACTAATAGCGCTTGTTAGGGACAAAGCGCTACTGTTAATTACCAGTAGCGTTGTGCTTAACAAGCGCTACTGGTAAATTTAGCAACATCGCTGGGTAGATTAAAGAGCTCTACTGCTAAGTGGGTCAAATGGGACCCCAGGGTCAAGATAAACTATTACCGTAGTTGTAGCGTTGTGCCCCGGAAACGCACTGCTGCTATTTTTCTACGTGTACGCTGGTGGGCCTCAAGTAGAAGCAGCGCTTGGTTGCACCAAGGGCTACTGCTAGTTAAACTAGCAGTGGCGTGTTTCTCTATCCAGCGCTACTGCTATTGTCGCCAACCACATAATATATGCCCCCTTTTCCCCCTTCTTCTCCCTTCTCCCCACCTCCTCTTCCACTTGCTTCTTCCTTCAATGCTCCCCCTCCTCCCTCTCTCTTCTTTCCCCCTCTCCATCACCTCCATTAATGCCCTCCCTCCTCCCTCTCTCTTTCTTTGCCCTACCATCTCCATTAATTAATGCCCTCCACCACCTCCATTAATTAATTAATCCCCTCCACCACCTCCATTAATTAATTAGTGCCCTCCCTCCTTCCTCTCTTTAATATTTTAACCCTCCACTAGCTTGTTATCTCTCTCTCCCTAGTTAGAGCTATCTAGGTACTACCTTCTTTCCGGTTTATAAGGCTTGCGCGTATATTTAGGTTAACAAATACACCAACGTAATACAAGTTATATTTCTCAAAAAATATATCATTTGAAACTTCAAACCGTCTACTTTCTAATGGTATAATTTTTAGACTATACAACTCATTTTATGTTGGTCAAATTATAGATATAGGTATACGCGTAAGCCTTATACACCGAAAAGGAGGTAGTACCTCGCTATCTAGATTTACTAGCTAATTAAGAAGGGGAATTGAATATCTTCATCGTGCTTGATCTGTCTCGACATAGGTGAGGAAAGAGTTATGCAAGAATGGAAATATGTGTGGTGTGCAAGAATGCAAATATGTGTGTGCAAGAATTATGTATTTGTTGAAATGTGCGTGACATGAGTTGCCTATGTTTTGCCAAAATGTCGATTCATTTCCGTTTCGCCAAATTTCGGGCAAACTCGATATGTCCTATGTTTAGGGAAGGTCATGTCGAATTTTTGTATGAATTTTTTGCATGCATGCATGCATGTGTACGTGGTTATAATTCTGTTTCTCCGTGCAGACGGTCATGAAGGTCAATGGAAGGAAGGTGGAAAGATACTGGCAACCCGCGGTGGACGACATGTATGAAAACAAACGGAAGGAGGTTTTATGTCCGTGTCGAAGATGCAAAGGAGGAGTATGGCTTGACCCCTTTAAGGCTGGCAAATTCAAGGCGCATTTGCTCATTGATGGTTTAATGGGTGGCCATACTCGATGGATAAGTGAAGACGATGATGATAAGGACTTCGATGGGGTAGGCAATAACGACATGGGGCCACACGAAGAGATGACCAAAAATGGGACCGAAGAAGAGGGCGTCGGAAATTGCGAAGATGCCGGACATGGCGCAGAAGAGGTCGGACCTGGCGGAGAAGAGGCAGGACATGACAGAGAAGACGCGGACACGCCGCAGTCTTTGTCCCTATTAAGTTTAGCCATGCGGGACCCGCACGTTCGATACCTACTTCGTAAGAAGACGACTAGCGATAGAGCTGTTTCTAGAGAGGAGGCCAAGCTGGCGCAACTGGAGATAGACTCGAAAACTCCATTGTATGATGGTTGTGATCCCGAGGTGGCCCGCTTGAGTTTTACGCTAGAACTGCTAAAGACGAAGGCAAAAAACAAATGGACGGACGCAAGCCTGGATGACCTTTTGAAGTATCTAAAGAAGGTTCTTCCTGCGGGAAGCCTGTGTCTGATATGTCTCCAACGTATCTATAATGTTTTATTATTCCATGCTATTATACTATCATTCAAGGATACTTTTTAAGCAATTACTTGCTGTTTTATATTATTTTTGAGAACTAACCTATTAACCCAGTGCCAAGTGCCAGTTGTTGTTTTCTGCGTGTTTTTGGCTTTTCAGGAATACTGTACCAAGTGAAGTCCAAATACCCCGAAACTTTTTGATAATTTTTCTGGACCAAAATAAGACTTGGAAGCTTCGGAGCAAGACCGAAGGGCACACGAGGTGTCCCCCAAGCCATCAGGGCGCGCCCAGGGGGGGTGGTTGTGCCCTGATAGCTTGGGGTCATCTCCCTGGACCTCTGGCCCTGATCTCTGGCCTATAAATTCTCTAATATTGCAAAAACTCTTGAGAGCCTCCCGAAACACTTTTTCCGCTGCCGCAAGTCTCTGTTCCGCCGTGTGCCCATCTAGAGCCCTATTCTGGTGCCCTGTCGGAGGGGGGATAGATCACGGAGGGCCTCTACATCAACCTTGCTACTCCCATGGTGATGTGTGAGTAGTTCACCACAGACCTACGGGTCTGTAGTTAGTACCTAGATGGCTATCTCTCTCTATGTTCTTCATTGCGAAGATCACCACCATTATCGCGGTGATCTATCTTATGTAATCAATCTTTGCGGTGTGTTTGTTGGGATCAGATGAATTGTTGGTTTATGTTCAGATTATTCATGAAAAGATATTGAATATTTGCTGGTATTTTATTTCCATTAATGTTATAGCTTCGTAATGCTCTCTGATCTATCGGTTTGGTTTGGCCAACTAGATTGATTTATCTTCAAGTGGGAGTGGTGCGTTGTAGTGGGTTCAATCTTGCGGTGCTTAATCCCAGTGACATAAAGGGACATGACACGTATTGTATTGCTGCCACTAAGAGTAAAATGATGGGGTTTATTCATATTGATTGGATTTACTTTGTCTACATCATGTAATCATCCTCCAAGACTTACTCCGTTTTTACTTAATACTCTAGATGCATGCTGGATAGCGGTTGATGGGTGCAGTAATAGTAATAGATGCAGGCAGGAGTCGGTCTACTTGTTTATGGACGTGATGCCTTATATACATGATCATTCCCGTGAATAAATATTGCATAACTATGCGTTTTTCTATCATTTGCCCAAAAGTAATGTGTTTACCAACCGTATGACTTCGAGAGAGAGAAGCCTCAAGCGAACACCATGACCCCTGGGTCTCCTCACAAATATAATTACAAAAACTCTAAATACCTTGCTGCCATTATTTATTTTATTTTTATTTCTAATTTATATTTATCAAATTATCTATCTATCACTACTTATCGTCTGCTAGTAACGAGTTGAAGGGGATTGACAACCCTCTTGCCCGCGTTGGGTGCAAGTGTTTGCTCTTTTGTGTGTAGGCGCTGAAGACGGGAATTTGCGTGGTTCTCCTATTGGTTTATAACCTTGGTTCTTACTAAGGGAAATACTTACCTTTGCTATGCTGCATCATCCCCTCCTCTTCGGGAAAAATCCCAACGCAGTTTACAAGTATCAGGAAGGATTTCTGGCGCCGTTGCTGGGGAGTATCATCAAGTTCCTATCAAGTACCTTCCCACAAATTATCATTCACTTGTTCTACTTTTTACTTGCCTAGCTATGTTATCTTTATCTGTGTTACACTAAAACAGAAAATAAATGCAAAAATTCAAGATAAATGCTAGTGAGAGTGAACTAGATTATCTTTACGAGGTCTTGCTTGAAAATCGTGTATCTAAAAATTGTGATGAAGTGTTAAATGAAAGTTATAAAGTGATTCATGGTAGTTCCTTGATTGAAAAGCATGATTGCAATTTTTTTAGTATAAATTCTATGAATATCAATTGTGCTAATGATCATGATTGGGGTGAAAATCATGATGTTTCTTGTGATCTTGATAATTCTGAGCTTCATGATGAATCTATTATTGATAATGATATTTGCAATGCTACTAAAATGGGTTTGTAAGAGCGTCAACTTTAGGTAATAATGGTCCCACTATTTTGGAGAATGGTCAATCTTATGAAATTTTTGATAAAAGAGGGTTTGGAGAGTTCATGACTTTAGTTGATGTTAATCCCACTATCTTGGAAGATTATAAAAGTTTTATGCCTGTGGATCATGAAGATAATATTTTATGTGATAGATATATTTTTGAATTTGATTATGATCCTATATGTAACTATTATGAGAGAGGCAAATGTGGTTATAGGAATTTTCATGTTCAATTACCTCTCTTGATGTTCAAATTGTTAATACTTCATTCTTCCTATTTGCTTATGATAGACAGTCTTTCTCTTGATAATTTGTTTGCTTATAAAATGCCTATGCATAGAAAGTATGTTGGATTTAAATGTGTTTGTCACATGTTTTATGATGCTCACTTTGTGCTTAAATTCTTGTCTTTTATGTGAGCATCATTATTATCCCAAGCCTATCTTAATGGCTATAAAGAAAGAGCTTGTTAGGAGACAACCCAATACTTTCTGTCATTGTGTGATAACATGATAAATGCTACCGTAATGATTGTGTTTTTATGTTTAAATTAGTGTTTGTGCCAAGTAAAGCCTTTGGGATGTCTTGAATGATAAGTTGAATTGATACGGTACAAAAACTGAAACTTTTGCATCCAGTGCAGAATTTCTCTGATTTTATTGGAACGTCTTTTTCTTCTGATTTTTCTACACAGTATTGGCATACAAATTTCCCAGGCTGTCCTAACGTTTCAGAATTTTTTGAGGTACAGAAGTATGGTGATTGCGCAGATCATTACAGACTGTTCTGTTTTAGACAGATTCTATTTTTTGCTTGCATAGTTTGCTTGTTTTGATGATGCTATGGATTGTATCGGGGGGGGGGGGGGTTAAACCATGGAGGAGTTAGAATATAGTACATTATGCAATAATAAAATATGAATAAATTTATAACAATACTTAAAGTTTTTGATTTACCTATCATACTAATGGTGCTCACGAGTTTTCTGTTGAGTTTTGTGTGGTGAACTTTTCAATTTTTGGGTGCTATCACGATGGATGAAGGAATAAGGAACGGAAAAGAGCCTAAGCTTGGGGATTTAAAAGGCACCCTAAGGTATATTCTAGGAAGACTTAAGCGTCTAAGCTTGGGGATGCCCTGGAAGGCATCCCCTCTTTCATCTCAATCCATCGGTATGTCACTTGGAGCCACATTTTTATTCATCACATGAAATGTGTTTTACTTGGAGCATCTTGTGTTTTAGTTTTCTATTGTTTTAATTTTCAACAATCATTGTTTGTTGGATACACTTAATTGAGATAGACACATGTTCACCATAATTTTTTAGAATACTCTATGTGCTTCATCTTTTGAGCTAAGAAGTTGCTCTAGTGCTTCACTTATATCTTTTAGAGCACGGTGGCATATATATTTTATAGAAATAATTGCACTCTCGTTCTTCACTTAAATTTGTTTGAGAGTCTAATATATAGTGACGGTAATTTTCATGGGTTATAAGACTAGTCCAAAAATAATAGGTGTTCAAGGAGTGCATAATCAAACCTTCATGAAGCACATAAAAGAGAAATTGTGGGTTAATGATATTGATCTGGTAATATGAAAGGGCATGAGTGCAAGGTTGTTGGTTAGTAGAAATATCAATAGTTAAAAGGTGTTGATTTACTGTTCATCTAAATATTGGTTATGGCATGGTGATGATGTGTGAGCATTCTTATTCCTCGTTGAAATCCTAGTGCTGTTTTGGTCGGGTGCGCGTGATGGTTAACTCCTACCAACCTCCTCCCTAGGGGCATGCGAGTAGTACTTTGCTTCGAGAGAGCCAATAAAGCTTTGTAATAAGTATGTGAGTTATTTCTGAATAATGTGAATTCATGGATGTACGCACACTCACCTTTTCATATATGCCATCCTCTTCGATACCGTGCATTGCCCATTCTCACCTCTGGGATCTGTGCAGCTTTCGCGGGTGCATCCAAACCCCGTGACATGATACGCTCTGCTGCACATAAGCCTCATTATGTCTTCCTCAAAACAGCCACCATACCTAACTATCATGAGATTTCCAAATCCATTCCGAGATATATTGCCATGCAACTTACACCGTTACATCATATGACTTGTGCACTCATTGTCATATTGCTTTGCATGATCATTTAGTTGACATAGTATTTGCGGCAAAGCCACTGTTCATCATTGTTTACATTGTTTACATAGTATTTGATACACTGCCAGGGGCATTAATATAGAGTCCTATTGTTTAGTACTTTTTCATATCGAGTTGTAAGTAAATAAAAATGTGATGATTGTCATTATTAAAGAATAGTCTCAGTCAGGAAAGGATGATGGAGACAATGATTCCCCCACAAGTCGGGATGAGACTCCGGACGAAAAAAAAGAAAAAAAGAAAAAAAAAGAAAAAATGAGAAAGAAAGAAAAAGAAAAAAAATAGAAGGAAAAAAAGAAAAAAAAGAAAAGAGAGAGAGATAAAGAGAGAAGGGACAGTGCTACTACCTCTTTTTCCACACTTGTGCATAGAGAAAGCGCCATGTTTTTCATATAGAACTTGGCTTGTATATTCCGATGACGGGTTTCCTCAAATGCCCGAGGTCTTCATAAGCAAGCAAGTTGGATGCACACCCACTTAGTTTCATTTGAGCTTTCATATACTTATAGCTCTAGTGCATCCGTTGCATGGCGATCCCTACTCGTCGCATTGATATCGATTGATGGGCATTTCCATAGCCCGTTGATCCGCCTAGTTGATGTGAGACTTTATTCTCCACCTTTACCCCTTTGAAACCTACCACACCATATTCTATTCCACCTATATGATATGTCCATGGTTCACGCTCATGTATTGAGTGAGGTATAAAATGCTGAAGCACGTGAAAAAGTAAGATCCAATTGCTTGGCTTAACATCGTGGTGCTTGACATTTGTATTTATGTGGTGAAGACAGAGCCATGCCATGCTAATATGATAAAATGAATAGGGGTAAACATTGTTTAAGGATCGTATATTTTGAAAGTTGATGATTGTGTTATTTATGCTTAAGGACATTACTGTGTTAATGTTTGTTGATTCATCATTTCTCAATGATCATACCTGAAAAGATTACATGTTGGGTAGCATGTCACATCAAAAATTCTGTTTTTATCATTTACCTACTCAAGGACGAGCGGGAATTAAGCTTGGGGTTGCTGTTACGTCTCCAATGTATGTATAATTGTTTATTGTTCCATGTTGTTATATTATCATTATAGGACACCTTTTAGGCAATTACTTGCTATTTTATATTATTTTTAAGCACTAACCTATTAACCCAGTGCCAAGTGCCACTTGCTGTTTTCTGTGTGTTTTTGGCTTTTCAGGAATAATGTACCAAACGAAGTCCAAATACCCCGAAACTTTTTGATGATTTTTTCTGGATCAAAATAAGACCTGGAAGCTTCGGAAGAAGACCATAGGGCACACGAGGTGCCCCCAAGCCATCAGGGCGCACGCAGGGTGTGGCCTTCCCCTTATAGCTTGGGGCCACCTTCTTGGACCTCTGTCCGTGATCTCTGTCCTATAAATTCTCTAATATTTCAAAAACCCTAGAGGGCCTCCCGAAACACTTTTTCTGCCGCCGCAAGTCTCTCGTCCGCCGTGTGCCCATATCGAGCCCTGTTCCGGTGCCCTTCCGGAGGGGGCATATATCACGGAGGGCCTCTACATCAACCTTGCTGCTCCCATTGTGATGTGTGATTAGTTCAGCGCAGACCTACGGGTCAGTAGTTAGTACCTAGATGGCTATCTCTCTCTCTATGTTCTTCATTGCGAAGATCACCACGATTCCGGCGGTGATCTATCTTATGTAATCAATCTTTGCGGTGTGTTTGTTGGGATCTGATGCATTCTAGATTTATGTTCAAATTATTCATGAAAAGATATTGAATACTTTCTAGTATTTTATTAGCATGATTGTTATAGCTTCGTAATGCTCTCCCATCTATCGGTTTGGTTTGGCCAACTAGATTGATTTATCTTCAAGTGGGAGTGGTGCGTTGTAGTGGGTTCAATCTTGCGGTGCTCAATCCCAATGACAGAAAGGGACATGACACGTATTGTATTGCTGCCAATAAGTTTACAACGATCGGGTTTATTCATATTTATTGGATTTACTTTGTCTACATCATGAGATCATCCTCCAAGCATTACTCCGTTTTTACTTAATACTCTAGATGCATGCTGGATAGCGGTCGATGGGTGGAGTAATAGTACTAGATGCAGGCAGGAGTCGGTCTACTTGTTTATGGACGTGATGCCTTATATACATGATCATTGTCATGAATAAATATTGCATAAATATGCGCTTTTCTATAAATTTCCCAAAAGTAATTTGTTTACCAATTGTATGCCTTCTTTGAGAGAGAAGCCTCTAGCGAACACTATGGCCCCCGGGTCTCCTCACATATATAATTACAAAAACTCTAAATACCTTGCTGCCATTATTTACTTTATTTTTATTTATAATTTATGTTTATCAAATTATCTATCTATCACTACGTATTGCTTGCAAGTAATGAGTTCAACGGGATTGACAACCCTCTTGCCCGCGTTGGGTGCAAGTGTTTGCTCTTTTGTGTGTAGGCGCTGAAGAAGGGAATTGGCGTGGTTCTCCTATTGGTTTGATAACTTTGGATCTCACTGAGGGAAATACTTACCTTTGATTTTCTGCATCATACCCTCCTCTTCGTGGAAAATCCCAACGCACTTTACAAGTATCAGTGTCCTACTAGTGTCGAGGAGGCCAAAAAAATCATGTGCCCTCTTAATCTGCCGCACATTAGATAGACACATGCATCAACGATTGCATCATATATCGGAACGAGCATGCGGAAAAAACCATCTGGCCAAATTGCAATGCTTCACGATATAAGAAGGCTGGAAAAAAAGCTCCGCAGAAAGTTGTATGGTACTTTCCGATCACTCCCCGTCTGCAGTGGTATTTTGTAGATCCTAAGGTAGCAGAGCTCATGCGATGGCACGTGTAGAGGGTGAAGCCAGACGATGGAGATGATCTGAAGCTGAGACACTGATACTTGTGATCTACGTTGGGTTTTCCGCGAAGAGGAACAGGTAATTGCAGCACACTACGGGTAAGTATTTCCCTCAGTTATGAAACCAAGGTTTATCGAACCAATAGGAATATCAATCCACAATCGTATTCAGCGGCTTCACACAAAAGTGCAAACAACTTGCACCCAATGCGGGCGAGAGGGTTGTCAATCCCCTTGATCTCGTTATTTGCAAGCAAGTGAAGTGTGTAGATAATAGTAGATAATTGGAAATTGCAAAATAAAATAAAAGGTAAATAAGAATAGCAAGGTGTTGTAGCGTTTATAAATATATAAGTGAATAGACCCGGAGGCCATAGTTTTTCCTAGAGGCATCTCTCATGAAAGTAAGCATACGGTGGGTAAACAAATTACTGTTGGGCAATTGATAGAAAAACACATAGTTATGTGATATTCGCGGCAATGATCATGTATATATAGGCATCACGTCCAAAACAAATAGGTCGACTCCTGCCTGCACCTATTACTATTACTCCACTTCAAGAGTGCTTCTATGCTTGCCTATCTACGTATTAAGTTCATGACAAACAGATTAAGTCATGGAGAACGATCACATGATGTAAACAAAGTAAACTCAATCAATATGAATAAACTCCATCATTTTATCCTTAGTGGCAATAACACAAAGACGTATCTTGTCCCCTTCTTTCACTGGGATATAGAAACCCGTCAGGTTGAACCCACTACAACGCACCCCTCTCACTGAAGAAAGATCAATCTACTTGGCCAAAGAAAATCAATAGATCAGAGAGAATTACGAAGCCATAATGATCGTGCAAATATGAATCATAATAATTTCAGAGAAGACTCAAATACTTTTCATGAATAATATGAACATAAACCCACAATTCATCGGATCCCAACAAACACACCGCACAAAAGAGTTACATCGGATGGATCAAAGCGAAGATGTGATGATCATTGTATTGAAGATCAAAAGAGAGAGAGATAGCCATCTAGGTACTAACTACGAACCCGTAGGTCTGTGGTGAACTACTCACACATCATCTTGAGGGCAGCAAGGTTGATGAAGAAGCCCTCCGTGATCGATCCCCCCTCCGACAGGGTGCCGGAATGGAGCTCCAGATGGGATCGCGGCTGAATAGAGACTTACCGCGGCGGAAAAAGTGTTTCGGGATGCCATCTAGGGTTTTTGGAATATATGTGAATTTATAGACCAGAGAACGGGGTCAGGAGGGCCACCAGGGATGGACAAGCCATCAGGGCATGGCCGCCCCCCTGGGCGCGCCCTATTGGCTTGTGCCTCCCTCGTGCGGCGTCTGGTCTTCTCTCGAAGCTTTCGGGTCTTCTTTTGGTCCAGAAAAAATCTTAAAAAAGTTTCAGGGCAATTGGACTTCGTTTGGTTCTGTAAACCTGAAAAGTAAAAACACGCAAAAAACAGGAACTGGCACTGGGCACTGGGTCAATAGGTTAGTGCTGAAAAATAATATAAATTGGTAATTTATTACTCGAAAAGTTTCCTAGAATGATAATATAATAGCATGGAACAATCGAAAATTATAGATACGTTGAGATGTATCAGACACCTCGCAGATGCTAGCCAGTGGAGAGCATTAAACGCTGAATATAAATATTTCGCATATGATCCAAGGAACATCGTGCTTGGCGCTAGTACTGATGGCATGAATCCGTTTGGCAACCAGAACACCAATCATAGCACATGGCCCGTGTTTGTATGTATGTACAACCTCCCCCTGGAAGTGCATGAAGGCAAAATACATACACATGACTATGCTTATTCAAGGGTCAAGACAACTTGAAAATGATATTAATCTGTATCTCGGGTGACTGAAAGAGGAGCTACACACGTTATGGACAACACCGATGAAGACATGGCATGCCAGCACAGGAGAGTATTTTGACATGAGAGCCGTGCTGATCACGATGGTGCACGACAATCTTGGGTACGGATATGTCACGCGCGAGGTGAGCCATGGATATTGCGGATGCTCCAGGTGCATGGATGATACAAGATCTCAGCAGCTATCGAAAGATGGCGGGTCTTCGAAAATCGTGTACATGGGGCATCGATGATGGCTCGAGAAGAATGACCCGTGGAGAAAGCATGGATATCTATTGAATGGTTGTGACGCCCCCGATTTTGACCGTACGCTAATCATACACGCAATGCGTACGACCAAGATTAGGGACTCACTGATTGATATCACAACACAACACTAGACACAAATTAAAGTCATACAACTTCATATTACAAGCCAGGGGCCTCGAGGGCTCGAATACAAAGCTCGACAAACACGAGTCAGCGGAAGCAAATATTATCTGAGTACAGACATAAGTTAAACAAGTTTTGCCTTAAGAAGGCTAGCACAAACATAAGCAGCGGATCGAAAGAGGCGAGGCCTCCTCCCTGGGAGCCAACCTAACTACTCCTGAGCGTCGGCACCCTCCACGTAGTAGTAGGCTCTAGCGGTGGTGTAGTAGTCGTCTCCGGCGTACTCCATCTCCTGGGCTCCATCGTCTGAACGCAGAATCGTATCAAGTGGGAAAGAGGAAGCAAAGCAGCGGTGAGTACTCATCCAAAGTACTCGCAAGACTGACATCAGAACTATGCTAAGTATGCATCAGTATCAATGGATGGGGTTATATCTGGGCTGACTGCAGAATGCAAGAATAGGGGGGAAAACCTAGTCCTATCGAAGACTAGCATCTTCAGCATCTTGCAGCATTAGAAGAGAGTAGACTGGTATCTCATATATAATCATATTATTGTAGCATTTTTTTTAAGTAACCACGCCCAGAGATTCTTCCTGGACTCCCTGCGAGGAAGCAATCTCGGAGCCACATTCATTTCCATTTAAAAGTCACCATTATAGTTGTAGGAGATCAAAGTATAACTCCAAGTCGTCCTGTTACCGTGGACACGGCTATTCGAATAGATAATTCATCCCTGCAGGGGTGCACCGCATTTCCAACACGCTTGATCACCTCCGGCCGGACACACTTTTCTGGGTCATGCCCGGCCTCGGGATCTCAACACGTCGTCGCCCCACCTAGGCTCAACAGAGAGGCCAGCCCGCCAGTCTAAATCCTAAGCACAGAGGGGTCGTGGGCCCACTTGCCTTACGCGCTCCTGCACGATGCGAACGCGGCCGAGGTCAGCCCTAGTATACTCTAGTCCAAGAGCTGCACCGTCCAGGCCACTCGGGCGCGCGCCGCTCCATTGCTGACGTTCGAAGAGCTTCGGCTGATACAACGACGCTGAGTACCCATAACTTCTCCCACGCGATGGTTTGGTGCGTAAAAAGGCCAACGACCCAACTCAGATCAAACACCCAACCCATTAGCATTTTATTAATGCGGGGCAAGCGCGACCCATGAAGTGCAGTCCCGTCGCCCCGTCTCGAGGATGTGTGGCAAGGGCCTCTCCTGCCCGTCCACGCCTCATCATCATCAAACCGTGGGTACCCCTCAGGGCCGACCCATCACCAACATGTTTCTGTAACCAGGTCATAGTAACTGTGTGTATAACCAATGAAGACGGAACCTGAGGAATAACCCTCCAAGGGCCCCGCTCGATGAAACCGTCAAGGTGGACTTAGAGGAATCACCCTCGAGGGTCCCACACTTGAGGGGTTGCACGACAGAGTCATCGTCGGGAGTGGTGAATGAGGAAACACCATCGATAACCACGACCGACTAGCTACACTACAAAGTTAGCATCACGAGTACTTCACGAAGTGTCACCCTCGGTACTCGATAGTAGCTTTGCAGAGTCGTACAACTAAGGGTGTGCAGTGATGTGAGGGGCCTGGCTCGTCGGTCGGTTCACCGAGTCTTCGAGTCTTCGGGTCGTCGAGTCGTCGATGAAGAAGCAGGGGCAACTGGGACTAAGGGTTCACTGGGGATTCATTGATCAACCTATACTAAGCAGTTGATATGATTGCAGGTATAGTAGCAGTTTATCAAAAACAGGCTATGCATCAGAAATAGGAGCTAGCTAAAACAGTAGCAAAATCTAATGCAAGAATAAGAGGGAAAGAAATGGGTGATACGGAATGTTCAAGGGGGGTTGCTTGCCTTGCTGCTCTGCGGCAAAAGGCTGATCGTCAACGGCTTAGTCGTACCCGGTAGCACCGTCAGTCTCGGGGTCTACCGGAGAGAAGAGGGGGCAAGAAACAATAAATATAAAGCACAGATGCAACACGATGCATGACATGGCAATATGCAGGGCTAGGCATGCACTAACGCAGTATTACACGTCGCAGACGGGTCGGAATAATATCTGACGATAGTTTCCGGGTCTCGGGCTACTATCGGACATATGATCCTAATGCTATATGTCCATGTTCATCATGCTAGGAGCATGTGAAAGATGAACGGACAGCGTATTCGGATTCGTGGGATTTTTCTGATCAACTTTCATGTATAAAACTTTTTCATCTGACTTACGGTTTATTTTATATTAATTTTTAAAATTTTATTAATATTCTGAAATTAACAGATTTAATTTAATTCGAAAATAGAATTATGACATCAGCATGATGTCATGCTGACATCAGCAGTCAACAGTGGGGGTTGACTGGTCAAACTGACCAGTGGGCCCCACCTGTCATTGACTCATTTTGAATTAAAGTTTAATTAATATTAATCAGGACTAATTAAGGGGGTGGGACCCACCTGTCATACACTGATAAACCTAATTAATTAATCAAAATTAATTAGTGTTAATGGGGCTGGGCCCACATGTCATACTGATTAAGTTAATTAATTAACAGATTAATTAATTACATAATTAGCCTTTAATTAAGTTAACTAAATAATTAATCAATTATTATTATTATTTTTATTATTTATTATGTATTTTTATTTATTTATTTTAAATGTTTAGGGGGCGGTGGGCCCCCTCTGTCATTGGGTCAGGGGGAGGTTAGTGGGGGGTTTAACCCCCACTAAACAAAATACACGGGGGGGGGGGGGGGGCGATGGCCGGAGGCTCTGTCCAGCCACAGGGGCTCGCCGGCGGCCAGGGCACGGCGGGGCTCGCGCGGGGCCGGTGCGCGGCGACCGTGGCCGCGGGGTGAGCGCGACGGGGGCATGCACGCGGCGCTGCGAGCGCGCGAGCCGGCAGCGAGCGGGGCGGAGCCGGAGCGTGGTGGGACGACGACGCGGGGTGCTGGGGGGGGGGCACGGAAGCACGCGGAGGGGCTCGCCGGCGAGGGCGAGCGGCGGTGACAGCGGTCACGGGCGAGGAGCGGAGGGATAGGCGACGGCCGAGGGAGCGCGGCCAGGCCGGTGCGGGGGGGGGGGGGGGGGAACACGGCGACGCGCGCGTAGGCGGCCGGCGCTCGTGCGAGCGGGGCTGCGGTGGCCAGGGGGGCGTGCGGGGACGGGGGAGAAGAAGAGGAGGGGAGGAGCCCGGGGCTCACAGCGGCCGTAGGGGGGGCAGCGGGCGTGAGGGAGAGGCGGCGAGGAGGTGTGGCGGCCGGCGGCGGTGCTGGCGACGGCGGGCGGCGGCGCGGTGGCAGCCCCGATCCAGATTTGGATCGGGGGGGGGGGGGGGGAGAGCGAGCGAGGTGGGGGAGTAGTGAGCGACGGGGGTGGGGTGTCGGTGGGGTGGGGTTTATCCCCAGGGGCGCTGCGGTGGGCCGGCCGGGGGGCGGGGGATTTGGGCCAGGCCCAGTTGGGCTGGCCCAGGGGGAAGGTTTTTTTTTTCCTTTTCTATTTTTATTTTTTTGTTTTAGTTTTCTTTTTCATTTATTTTTGGTAACATAGCATTTTTATAAAAAGTGCCACCTAGTCCATCATTAGTGTTGTAATATCTGGCAAAGCCACAAAAAGTTTTGGGGCTTTTTTTGAAATTATTGAAAACTGCCATAAATAAAAAAAGGCATTTAATTAATTGTTTTGGGCTCTGCTAAAATAGTTTTGAGGCACAAAACCACATGATAAAATGTTGGTTCCATTTTCAGAATAGCTTAGGGAATATTTGCAACCTAAGCATGATTTTTAAATTCAAGTTTGCAAAACTTTTAAAATCACCTTTCAAATGAATTGGAATTGCAAAGGAATTGGAATTGAGCTTTGATTCCAAAAGTGATCACACATGGATTAGCAAAAACATTAGCATAATCTTGGCCACCACTATAGCATAATTACAATGATTACTGTAGCCAAAATCCAGGGTGTCACAACTCTCCCCTACTAAACAGAATTTTCGTCCCGAGAATTAAGAAGTAGAAGGAAAAAGCCCGGGGTATTCTGCACGAAGATGATCTTCGCGTTCCCAAGTGGCCTCATCTTCAGAATGATTTGGTCACTGCACCTTGAAGAACTTGGTAACCTTCTGACGAGTCCGACGTTTAGTTTCATCGAGAATGCGGACTGGTTGCTCTTTATAAGAAAGGTCTTGTTGCAGCTCAAGCATATCATGATCCACTGCTCGGATAGGATCCTTGAAGCAGCGACGAAGTTGTGACACATGGAACACATCGTGAACCTGAGAAAGGTTTGGCGGTAGTTCCAGTTGATATGCCACCTTACCACGCCTTTCGAGAATAGTGAAAGGACCAATATATCGAGGAGCCAACTTGCCCTTGATCCCGAAACGGTGTGTACCTCTCATTGGCGTGACTCGAAGATAAGCCTTTTCGCCAGGTTGATAGACCATATCTTTGTGATGACGGTCATACCGACTCTTCTGACGAGACTGAGCAGCCTTCAGATTTGCATGAATATTGCGGACTTGATCTTCAGCATGTTGAATAATATCCGGACCGATAAGTGTAC
This sequence comes from Elymus sibiricus, assembly GCA_039707655.1. Taxonomy (NCBI): domain Eukaryota; kingdom Viridiplantae; phylum Streptophyta; class Magnoliopsida; order Poales; family Poaceae; genus Elymus; species Elymus sibiricus. The sequence continues at coordinate 470,881,278 of CM077675.1, read as the reverse complement.
GTTCCCCAGTTTCTGACCAATTCAGAGGAGTCCGACACTTACGTCCATATAATACTTCAAAAGGAGCCATCTTCAGACTAGCTTGATAGCTATTGTTGTAGGAGAACTCAGCATACGGGAGGGATTCCTCCCATTTCTTGCCGAAAGAAATGACACAAGCTCGAAGCATGTCTTCGAGAATCTGATTGACTCTTTCAACTTGTCCCTGGGATTGAGGGTGAAAAGCGGTGCTGAAGGACAAATGAGTTCCCATAGCTTCCTGGAAACTTGCCCAGAATCTTGAAGTGAATAAACTGCCATGGTCTGAACTAATCACCAATGGAATACCGTGGAGTGAAACAACTCTGGACATGTAAAGATCTGCTAGCTGACTAGCAGTAATAGTTTCCTTGATAGCCAGAAAATGTGCAACTTTGGACAGTCGGTCAATGACGACAAGAATAGCATCATTACCTTTCTGCGATCTGGGAAAACCAGTGACGAAGTCCATTTCAACATGGTCCCATTTCCATTCAGGAACCGTAATAGGTTGCAGAGTTCTGGCAGGCCTTTGATGTTTTGCTTTGATCCGATGGCAAATGTCACATTCTGAAACATAGCGTGCAATGTCTTGCTTCATGTTAGACCACCAGAATCTTTGACGAATGTCTTGGTACATCTTGGTACTACCAGGATGAATAGACAGCGGAGTGTTATGTGCTTCCTTCATGACCTCCTGAGTCATATCATTGTTCTTCTCCTTACTCGGTACCACTAGGCGGCCTTTGAAGTACAAAGCGCCATCCTCAGCAATAGTGAAGAATGAGGGTTTTCCTTCCGCCAGGTAGCGTTTAATCCTTTCGACTTCATTGTCACACTTCTGGATCCACTTGATGACGTCCACTAGATCTGGTTTAGCAACCAGGGTATTAAAAGAACCCTGGGAGACAACATGGAGGTTCATTTTGTAGGACCCTTCAGGAGGGGGAGCGAGATAACCCTGAGGAACAATATGGAGGTTCAGCTTGCGGAATTCTCCTTGAAGAAGGGGGTGAACCTTGTGAACCTGAAGGTGATTGCAGTATGACTTGCGGCTCAAAGCATCAGCCATTACATTAACCTTGCCATGTGTATAAGAAATTCCCACGTTGTAATCTGCTATTCGTTCCATCCATCTTTGTTGACGGAGATTCAGATCTAGTTGAGTAAACAAGTACTTCAGACTTTGGTGATCGGCGTAGATCTCGCAACGATTACCAGCAAGGTACTGCCGCCACTCTTTTAGTGCATGAATTACTGCAGCAAGTTCAAGGTCATGAACTGGGTAGTTCTCTTCATGAGGACGCAATTGACGAGATGCATAAGCAACTACTCTGCGTTCTTGCATTAGGACACAGCCCATTCCTTGACGTGAAGCATCACAATAGATGACGAAGTCCTTACGAGTATCCGGAGGAGCAAGCACTGGAGCAGACGTCAGTTTGTCCTTAAGTGCCTGAAAGCTCTCCTGACATTTTTCTGTCCACTCGTATTTAACACCTTTCTGAAGCAGATTGGTTAAGGGCTTTGCAATCTTGGA